>JALJEV010000549.1:4077500-5277500 GCA_026586105.1 Hylodesmum podocarpum | reverse complement strand
TAATTAAAAACTTACCATAGCATGAATATAATTTCAACAACTTTTATTTTATTACTTTAGTGTTATGTTATTTTTTTATTAATCATTCTTAAAAATCATATTCTTATTTAAGAATTGTTTTTATGCTAAGAAATTTTCATCTATGTAAGATACTGCTTGACTTAATAATTGTTTTGAGAGGGACTTTAAAATTATTTTTTAAAATAATTTATATAAAAAATAACATTGAAATATTGATACCAAAATTCATCCTAATGCACACGTCTCTAAATAGAAAGAAACATACTTATGTTTTAAAAGAAAAAAAAAAGGTAAATTTGCAGGTGATTAACTTGATTCTATATATAATTGAATGATACGAAGCGATATATTTTATGATGGTTTCTACTTTCTAGTTCTCGATATATTAATATCAAGAGATTCCTTTTAGTTAATATTCGCTGCTGTTTTTGTTTTTATGCATGCTTGCTTATATGGGAAAGAGATCGCTGCTGTTTTTGTTTTTATGCATGCTTGCTTATATGGGAAAGAGACAAGATTCTTCTCTGCTCGAGCTATTTGATTCTATTCTATGCTGTGCAAATGGATTAGGAATCCCATGGAAATCACATGTTTGTAACTTGTAAATATGCTTTTCTTTTGAGAAGTTTTGTCCATTGGAAGAAAAGAAGACACGGATATACGAAATTAAATACCGTCAACATGCATAACGCCACTTGGTATTTTTTGTTGCATATGCATGGATTATGATTTATTATCTGTCTTTATTTTGATCTTGTCATTTCAAAAGAGGGTGCAGAGAAGTCACTTTGATGAATGCATAATAACTTCATTAATAACTTCCTCTTAACCTAAAATAGTCTTCCTCTTTGGAAAAAATATTAGCGAGTTAAATAATAATTATAATAATAATAATTTTTACTTTTTCTTCCCGTTGTACAGTAGTCAACTGAGCTAATCTCTCAATTATATATTTATTTACATACATGTGCAATTACTATTTTTGATAAATATTTTAGTCGCGTTAATATTTTCATGGAATATTTTATACTAATTTAAGATTAAAAAATGCATTGTACATATTCACTTAAAGAATCCTTTAATTTGGGTGTGGATTAATCTTCTCTAAAAAAAACATGAAATTGGCTGATATTAAATAATAAAATATTTTAAAAAATATTATGCAAATTGTTATACACATTTATTTCTAAATATGACATTATTTCTCATCTCACAATTTTGTAATGACTTGATTATTTAGCACCGACCGTAACCAATGGAGTAAGTATTATAAGCACGTATTCAACATATATGATAAAAGTGATGTTTGCACCGAGACAAAAATGTGTCCATGACAGGTAATTAATCATTGTCGTTGACAAAATTTTTTATAGTCATTTCATAATATTCGCGTTTTGACAAAAACTGATGGTTTAAAATAACTGTGATAGTGCACAATATTTTTTTAAATGACGATGATTCCAAATGTTGGAATCATCGTTGGAACATGTTTTGTTTAAGAAGTTCGAACATAAGGTTTTAGTGACAATGTACTCACATTTAAGGTTTGAGTGAGTTAATAGAGGAATGACCACTGCGATACTAACAATGACAGAGAGACAACAACGAGAACAAAGTGAATAAAGGGCAAGAACATTAAACATGAGAGAGAGAGAAAATGTGACAACGAGGACTTGTTGTAACCCGTGGAACGTAACAGTGGGGGCATGAGGTGAAACAACGATGAAAGTAGCGATAATGAGACGACAACGAGACAGAGTGAGCGGTAGAACATGAGAGGGAGAGGACACGAGAGTGACGTGGGGGAAGAAATAAAAAAATGTCGGATGAAAGTGAAATGGGCAAAAAGGTTAAAATGAAATAAATGTTGATTTTTAACGTCAGTTCTTAAAAGAACAGACATGAAAAACATATTTCACGTTAGTTCTTCTTTAAATTGACGTAAAATGTATTTTTTACATTGGTTCTTTTAAGAATCAACATTAAAAGTTAATTTATGTCGGTTTGTGACTAATATCATTTTGGTGATTAATATTTGTAATTTGCACTAGTAAGTACTCCTCTTATGTTTCTTTTACCAGTAAAGTTGTTTTTTTTTACACTCACAAAATTATTTTACTTTTCCGAATTTAACATTTTCTTTTACAGGTTATTGCTTTAGAAACTTGTTTCTTCACTTGGTATTAATATATTATCATTCTATTTGTTATGCTAAATATTTGTGTAATCACTACCAACACTTTTCTTATGTATAAAAATACGCAACAATAGACTGTTCCTTACTCCTCTTAGTTGTTGGATACTTTGTTTGATTTGAAAACCCTCTTTGATTCTCTTACATTTATTAAAGCTTAGATTTGAGGTAACTTTCTTATTTCTCATAAGGAAAACTATACATGAATGAATTTTAGTACACTTAGGTAAATATACTCAATGTAAATAATACTGCCAAATCACATAGTCTAAACAGTTATATAGATGAAATTAATACTTAGAAATAGAGGAAACTTTGTCAAATTTTTAAAAGTTTTAAAAACACTTAGGATAAATAGTAATACTAAATCACGCACATTTAAATAGGTACATAGATGGAATTAATACCTAAAAAAAAAAAAAAGGAAACTTTGTCAAATTTTTAGAAGTTCTAGAAACACTTAGGGTAAATACTACTGGCAAATCACATACATCTTAATAGACATCAGTATTTAAAAACAAAGGAAATTCTATCAAATTGTTTAAAATCACTCAATAAATACACTTTGGGTTAAATATAACTATTATGACAATACACTTAGCTCAACTTTTTTTTTTTTTTTTATGAAATTAGATGCATACAAACATGTCCACAATTCCATTGGTGATATTAATACCTATTACTTCCAATCCTTCTAATTTTACTGAAGTTGTTGTTATAAATAAAAAAGGAAGGAGTACTTCATAATGGTCGTGTTGAATCTCTAATGGTCTGGTTGGTGAGTTTGGGAAGATTTTTATTTTTGATATATTAATTCTTATTTGTTGGAGGTCTTTTGTCAAATTCGATAAGATTTTAGTTAATTACATTTTGTATTTTTCTTTGGGTGCATATCTAATTGTGATGGTTTTATGACCCAGAATCATTCATGTCACTTGGAGATCAATGCAAAATACTGTCAGAATTTTGTCAAATTATGCAAAATGGCCTTTAACAAATAGGAATTAATAAGTAAAAAAAAATAGTTTTCTAAGTAGAATAGGACAACCACTTTTATATTAAAAAAAGTTAGAGTTATTACATGCATTTTCACAATTTTAGTCGTTTATCATACAAGTTAGTCATAAACTGATGTTGGACAAGTGTAAAACCATTTTATTAAATTATGTACTTAATTAAAGATCTACAATCATATATATTTAACATGTTCATCTATATTATTTTAGATATCTGAATGACTTACGCATGAAGATTAACAAATCTTATATGTATGGATTTTTGAGTCCTGAATCATTATAATAACTAAGGAGTACACAAAAATCTATCTCATACTTCAGCTGCACAATAAATTATGTACATAAACAAGTGTAATTTACACCTTATATTAGTAGGGAAGCGAAATTTCTTTATCAAATACTTTATTTTAGATTTAGACTCTAATTTATCTAATTTGATTGACAATTATACGTGTTTTACCTAATGAATAATGTGGTAATATTTTTTTTTATTACATAAACAACTCAAATTAAAAAATAGAAAAAACACTATAAGGTACATATATAAAATAATATAATTACATTATATATCTACACTAAATTTAAATGTTAACATTTATATATTTACATTCCCACTTTGAATCCCTTATCTATATAATACACATCATTTTCTTTTGGGAAAGAATGGAGCACGTCTAAAAACGCTTGAAGTCATAATCCCAACGTTAGTTTACAAGCTTAGAGTAAAAAAAAAAAAAACTTTATGAACAGTGGATATGTGTTATTTACTTTTTTAGATTTATATTTATATGCAGCCTAATTGATAAAATGAAAGCCATATGATTATAAGCTTTTACAATATCAAGTATTTATCCGATGAACAATGATTAATTTTAAAAAGTGCAAGAAAGTTGCAGCAGCCTAAAAATTAGATACTTAGATTTGTTAAATCTCGAGAGTTTTCAGGTATATTTTTCTTTTCATAACATCATTAATTATTGAACCAAACCTGTTTACGCGTGTGAAAAATTGATTATGATATTAAATTGTGCCACCGAAAAGGACCACTTATGAAAAAGTCTTTGTTTTGACATGGCTATGATAATCTTGCTTAAATTTAAGTTGCTTCATGGGCGGTTTCAAACCGCAAGCTTGTCACTATTTTCAACACTCTCCTGTTTTTTTTTTTTTTTTTCACGAAAATCATCTTAAATACATTATTCGCTTAATAAAACATTTTACCCCAATTTTCGTAATCTTACTTTTGCGTACTGCAGAGATTTTCTAAAAAAATTTATCTTCAAAATTTTGTAATCCTACAAATTTTATTCCTACATAAAAAATCATCATAATTAATAGAAAAACCATCACAAAATTATATTAATAATGATTTAAAAGAAAAATCATCACAAAATATTTTAATTGTGACAATGTTTGTGGGGGAAAAAATCTCATAATTATGAAATTTTAGAGGAAGAATTTGTGAAAAAAATTCCTTAAAAAAATAAATAGTAAAATTACGAAAGTATTTTCAATTTGCTATTTAAACAGTAGAAAAATTATCTTAAACTTACTTTCCAACTACAACAATTCTGAAAAACTAATGATGAAAAATCACTTATACACACAATCATATTGTTATCATAGTTTTTCTAGAAGATTGAATCACTCACTAGTGACTAATCATAATAATCTTAACACTACCTGTTTTGGTGGCTAAACTAAACCCAAGCTAGCTCTTACTAGTCAAAGTCAAACACTAGATGTATAATAGACATAGTCACATACCAATTAAAAAAACAAAACCCACCTACCGCGGCAACTTCGTGGTTCTATCTAAATCCTCTCAACATTTTCTTTATATCTCTCTATGTTTCCTTTTTATTACCATTTAACATGAAGAAAAATTAGTAATGATAGATATGGAGGGTCTTCTACCTCTTGTGTACAAAGCAATCAAGAGAAACAAAACTCGAAGACAATATGAGTTTCTTTCATCTGGGGCTTCTCTAAGCTATAACATCAACATGGTCGAGATGCACTCTCAAACTCATGACCATGATGTTTTTCAGAATCAAACCACCCAGAAAGTGCCACGTCACCACGAAGATCACAAAACTGGTCACCGAAGATATAAATCCGTTGGTGATTTCGGTAACGGTTTCCAATCTCCTCAGATGAGAACAGGTGCTGATTATTCCTCTACCCCTTCAAACAAACTTGTAAGGTTTAGGAGTCAGAGAATGTTTTCATGCATCACTGGTTCCTAATAAGGTAGTTTTATTTGTTTAGTTTTGTGGATCCTGTCATGTGTTACACAACGTTTTGGCCTTAATTCAAAGTACGATGTTGTGATTCTTAATTTGTTCCGTGGCTTGGTTAATTATGTACATTAAAAAAAGCTAGTATTAATGTATTATGATGTTTTGGGTGTCAATGATTCTTTGGTTCATCCTTGAGTCTTTGAAGCTCTGTGACTGTACTGGGTTTAGCATTAGCTAGGGGTATGAATGAATTGTAAAGCTTAATTTTTAAAATAAAAAATAAGACATTTTTCAAGTGCTTGTTGTTTTATAAGATTGTGTTTTTTTTTTTTTAATTATTATTTGTTTTGTTATGTAAAATAATAAGATGTAGTCTGTACGCGGAAGGTATGCCTTTTTGTTTTAGATCCGTCGGTAGGTTGCTGGCATTTACTGTCCTGAGCCCTTTGACAACAACTTGGGCAGGATGACTGGATGAGATTCGAAATCAATAATTATAATCGTACGCTCATTTCTTTTTTATTTTATTTTAGTTTTTTTATTGAATTTAATTTTATAGATTGCTAATATAAAAATATATATTATCAATTAATCATAATAATATTATATATATATATATATATATTAAAGTTAAGAAAATTATTATGTATAATAAACCATGGTTCAACGCGGAAAACAAAGATCATTATTTTCTCTCCTTTTTGAGATTTTTTTCTATTATATATTATATTATTTATTTCTATTTTCTTTATATTTCTCTCGCCTAAACCAAGATTATGACGTGATTAAAGAGTTGCTAAACCTTGCCAACAAAAAAGAATTATCTCTTTACAATATGTAATTTAGCATTTACACTAGAGTTAATAAATTTATTATAAATGATAAGTCATGATTGATTGATTATTCTACGTAACAATGTATGTATTTATTTTTATTTTTTTGAGGTAATTGGTTTAAATAACCATTTTCTTTTTATTTTATGTGCTGCAAAGACTAAATATTAAGAAATATGTTGATTTAAATGATCTGGACATGATTTTCTTAAAAAATAAAAAATACAGTTTATTTGGTTTGATTTAAAGTTGAAATAATGAATATAATTCCGCTTATTCGTTCGTTGCAGCAATTTTAAAATATGTTAACGATTATCTCTCAGACTTTATAAAAAGTAAAAACAATACTAGTTGCATATTTTATTAGGAAAATACTAGTTGCATATATAACTATATTAACCGTGTTTTGAAAATAGTTAATATTCTATTACATATGTTTGTGTGTGAGATTAGTGAGACTAGAGATATATCTTATTATGAAACTTCACAAAATTCTTTTTTTTTTTTTTTTTTTTTGAGCTTGCGGCGGCTACGCTCGTCAACTGGTACACGCAAAATTCTAAATCAAGGGACCGATTATAAAATTAGAATCAGTGGATTTAAATACATAAAAATAAAAAATAAAATATTACTAAAATTTTCTATTAGAAAATATTGTTTGTGATTTTAAGAAAATGAGGGATGCAACTGTACCCCGTTACTATATTGTAAATCCGTTCATGCACATACAGGAAATTCAACATCTTCAACTTTAGTTTGATTGAATCTCTCACTTTTTTTTTTACAAGAAATTAATTCTATCTTTTGGACCGTAAATACTTGAAAATAATTGATTTATTGTCACCAAGATATAATATAGTCACAGAAATTTTTTTCATGAAAGACACAAAAGGAATTTTCCCTGAAAATCGTATATTTCCTGCTTTAGAATGTCTATATTCTTTTCCTTTTACACAGTAACTTTAAAGTTCTAATCTTTTAATGGTAATGTTTAAATGAGTTGAATATTGAGAGCTTACCAAAATCAGAATTACGACGGTGTAGTCAATCTTAGAAGTTTAACAGGTTTTAAGGCTATTTGAACATTTTCAAAAATACTTAACAATGAGATTTAATCTTTATCATTATGAGATATGAGTATGATCTTCTTTAACCGAAAAAAAATGGCTGAAATAAAAATTAAATACACTTTGATATGTAACAACATGGCCACATGCTCTTAAATAAAAAAATTGGCAATGTATTGAACTTTTTGTGCTGATGATTTTGTTTTGAATGTCAAGTTAATAAAATTACCAAAATTGTTGTAAAAAAAATAGACCGAAATCAAATAATTAAAATAATATAAAGACTAAATTCGCGGAAAAAAAATAATCATAAGTGGACCAAAATCTAAAAAAAATAGGTTGCAAGTCCTTGGCATATTATAAGTGGACCAAAATCTAAGAAAAATACGTTAGGTCCTTTCCGCCCTGCTTGAGATTAAGCAGGGATTAATTAAGTTTTGGGAGATTTTAACTAACTCTTACAAATTATCCTGTTTTAAATTAATTCTTTTCTAGTAATAAAAATATAAGTGGGTGGGAGGTCATTCATGATATTGTTATATCATCTATTTTATTATTTATTAAAAAATATTATATTTATATTAACTTAATCCCTAATTTATTTAAATATTTATTCAACAATTTTATAATTTAATGGTTATTTGTCTTTTTCTTTATTAAATTTAAGTTATTAAATATAATTCTTTTAAAAAAATATGGACAGAATGAAAAAATTTAATAATCAAATAAAAATATAATTAAATATTTCTTATTTCAACTTATTATAATCATACTATATTATAATTATAGTGACACCAACATAATCTTAACACCTGAGAGCTGACACACCCATCATCATGGGTGGAGCTGGTGGTGGATTCCCAAAATATTTTTATTTATATATATATATATATTATATTTTAATTTAAAATTTATTTATTTATTTTTTAAAATTGATTTTGAAAAAAATATATTTAAAATTTAATTTTAAATAAAATTAATTAATTTTTTTAAAATCAATCTTAAACTAAAATCTACTTTTTAAATTGATTTTAAACTAATTTAAAAAATTTAAATTAATTTATTTTAAAAAATATGGATTTAAATTTTAAATTCAATCTATCTAATTGGATTTATATAATTGAATTTATATTAGATATAGATTGAATTTTTAAAAATTCAATCCATGCCATTCTTGTGGTGTATATATATATATATGAAACCATCTGGCAAGATTCTCAAGATCCGTGGTCCTCTTGACCGACGCAAGAAGAAAATGATGAAGTCAGCTATGGTCCATAAGAAGATTCGACCTTATCAAGAAAGCATCTTTGCTTTTAACTTTTAGTTTTACTTTGAATAAAGAGAAATCTTTTTAAGATTCTCTTTTGTTTTTCTTTTACTTTTTACTTTACTTTAGATAAAGAGAAATCTTTTAAAGATTCTCTTTTACTTTTGCTTTTGTTTTAGTCTTGTCGTATGCTTTTTAGTTTTGTTTGTTTATGGTCCCTTAGCCTATAAAAAGGAGACCCTTCTCATTGTAAAATCATCAGATCCAAAAATTCAATAAAATATTTCATAGTTTCTCTCAAGTATGAGTAACTAAATCCTCTTTTTTCTCTCTCTTGGTTCTAAGAAGTTATGTTTTTGAAATGAATTTTATTTTGTTCTGAAATTGGTTTATAGGTGAAAAAAAAAAAGAAGAACAGATGTTTTATCATAAAGATCAATCATCTATGGAAGCATTCTCGGAGCTTTTCATGCTCATTCTTCTTATACAACGCCATGAACTGCAGAACTTGATTTGTAACATGAGACATACTAGTATGCTCTACACTTGCCTCTATAGAGGATCCTGTGTATCAGAAAATGAGTCTCAGAAGATCCAGATCTACTGTTATTTATATACTGTAGATTGCATGTGGTGTAGAAATCTGATTATGGGAAAAAGTAAGCAAGGGTCTGAAAAAGTACCAAAAAAGAGTTCTACACGCATGTATTTGACAGTAACCCTTCGGTGGTATCAGAGCCTTATAGATTTATGCAAATCAAAAGAAGTTTTTAAAGAATCATTTCAAAAATATATGATTTCTTATGAATACAGAGAGAGAGAGAATTCTTTAACCTTATGGATACTCAACCATCAAACAACATCCTTACCAATACCTCCACTTCTGTTTCTTTATCTTCCCGAATTTCCATTCCAGAAACTTGCAAAAAACAACTTACTTCTAAAATAGGTAACCTTATAGAATATCAGCATATATCTGAGGAAAATCAGATAGAATATGCTGTGCCTCCACTGATAAGTCCATATAATGTCTTTAGAAGAGATAAATCCAAATTTCCTTGGATTAACAATCTTAAACAGTTAATCTCTACACCCAGAAAAGATGCTAAATAATATATCTAGAGTTCAAAGATGGATCAAGTAGCTCTTTCTGCCACTTCTGTTGAACAGTACGTAGATCTTGAAATAAATAAAGATCTAATTCGTTACTGGAAAACTCAAGGATATATTGCCCTCCATCTTGGAGCAGTAAGGTTAGTATTAACCTTACATGGAAGAAGAGGACTCCCAGTGCCTGCCAGAATCACTCTATTAGATTCAACTTTTCATCAATATGAGCAGGCAGTTATTGGAACTGTTCTCACAACATTAAATGCTGGAAGTGTTGTCTTGACACTTTTCCCCAATTACAACATCCAGCTAAATGATCCTACACTTCCCACCAGATTTAAGGTTCAAGTACAGCTTACTGGAGCCCCTCAAGACGAGACTGCTCTTGCTGCAACCTTACATCACCAAATTGTTTACAGGATCCAAGATCATTGTTTTGATCTTCCTGGAAACAAAGAATTTGAAGGAAACGCTTTAATGGTCATTGCTGGTGATCATTCTGAAAGCGGAATTCCCACTATAGTTCAAGTCCCAAGACAAATCCCTCAAGAGGAATTGAAAAAGCTAATCCCTACTGAATGGATTAGTAACTATGAGCTCTTTAAGAAAAAAAAGCAAAATATTGTTGCCACTGAGGTATCATTCCATCGAAATTCTGTAGATGGAAGTGTTAAATCCTCTTTCAAATGGAGAGAAAAAGGAGCAAGTTCAAACACTCCTGTATTTCACACCATGATGATTTCCTTAGGTTCTAAGGAGAGAAAAATCCCAGTCCATTCATTTACAATAAAGGGTAAACCTATTTACTCTGATAAGTTGAATGGTCATTTTCTCTGGGATACAAACCCTGCTATGTGTGACCCAGGATGTGACTGTCATCTAGAAGAAGATTCAGATGAAGAAGATTTATCCTCTGATTTTGATGATGATGATGATCCTCAAGACAGGTGTAAACCACCTCCTCGCCCTTTCAATAAACCAGAAAGAGGAAGAAAACCCTTAACAATCTACAAAAAGGGTTTACAACAACTCAGAAAGGAAGGCTACCTTTCTCCTCCTTCAGATGCAAATCTAATTACTTGGCCTCCTCCAGCTCATTGCTCTAACTATTTCAAACCAGAAATAGTTCCTGCAATTCCTTGCGTCATGATGAATGAAAAATTTCCTCCTTTAGAGAGGACTGTTGATACAGAAAAGAGAACTCCACAAAAACCATATGTACAGACAACTGAAGTCTTACCAGATGGAAACTACAATCCTCTGTCTCAAGTTGAAGAGGTTTTAAATTGGCAAACAAACAACTCTCTGGCCCAGAACAAAAAACTTCAGGTCATTGAAAGAAAAGTAGACAATCTACAAGATCAATTTCAACAACAATTGAGCAAGATGTCTGAAAAGATTCAGAAAGCTCATGCACAAACCCTGGAGAAAGTGGCAAGATTAGAAAAGGAGATTGAAGAACATAGAGGAAAAAATTTTCATGAAAATTCCATGAGAGACCTTGAACTCAGAAGACAGAAAGCTCAGCTTCTTGAGTTACAAGAATATGTGAAAACAAAAATACCTCTATCACTTGAACAATTTTCTCCTTTCCCTATTTCACCTAGAAAACTGATGGCCAGTATAGTCATTCCTCACAATGTGAAACCACCTTTTCTCCCTCCGACTTTACCTGCTCCAACAACACTATTTGGAAGCAGAAGAACAGCTCAAACCTCATCTTCATCTTCAAAATCCTCTGAACATCATTCTGAAGAAAAACCTTTTGGTCAATTAATGACTGGCATATCTTCAGACAAACCTGAAATCACAGAAGTTCTCAGTTCAGATGAAGATTCTGAAAGCTATTCTTCTTCAGAAAATAATTCTGAAATGAGTCATATGTCTCAACCCAATGCAATATCAGAAGAAGAATATGCAGATATTTCTAACATCTTTGTCTCTATTAAAGAAGAAGGTTCTTCCTCAAGAAGACCTCCCCTTGTCCCTCAAGAAGAAAATACTCCTTCTCCAAAGATAAATGGAACTCCATTATTTTCTCTTGATGATATTCCAAGAACTCAATGGGCAAAACGACTTCTTGATTTCAAGGCATGGATTGATGCCAAATTGGTACACCCAGATGCAGACAAATACAAAGTTCTTGAAGAATTCTGTGCAAGAATGACAGGAACCCTAAAAGAATGGTACCAAAGCCTTGGCCCAATAAATCAGGATCATATTCATCAACTTGAGCCTGATGCATTTCTCACTGCAATACACTTTGAATTTTTGGGTGATACTAGTTTAGCCCAGAAAGAAATGAGACAAGAATATTTTTCAATGAGATGCTGCTCATTAGATCTTACAGACATTGAACGCCATTTCCAAAGAATGCAACAACGATTTTACCAGTTAAATGACTACAATGATCCAAGTCTCAAGACAACTTATGTCAGCTCTCTTCCTAAAGAAATACAGGAAGAAATGTACAGAATGTTTAGCATCCAGAACTTGGAAGCCACACAACTTACTCTAGGTCAAATTCATCAGACATGTCTGGCGGCTCATGACAAACTTTGCAGTCAACAAAGAATGCTTGATAATCTTATGAGAAATCAAAAAAGATATTCCAAGCACTGCAAGAAGAAATACCTAGATATCAAATGTAAAGAAAAAGATGACTGTGATTGCAAAACACACAAGTTCAGAAGAAAAAAGAAGTTTTCCAGATTTTCTTTTCCCAAAAAATCTTCTTTCAGAAGAAGAAAAAAGATCAAGTTCTTCCGCAAGAGACCATTTAAAGGAAAAAGGGGAAATAAATGCTATATCTGCGGAAAGAAAGGTCATTTTGCAAACACATGTCCTCAAAAAGGAAAATCAGCAAAACTTATTCAAAATCTACAAATTGCTGATGGTGAAGAAATTGAAGCATGGTACAGTGAACAAGAAAGCCCAGATGATGAAACTGTATTTGGAATTCATGTGGATTCCTCTGAATCATCTTCTGAAGATGATTTTTTAGCAGATGAATCTGAGTCTGATGATTCACAACATGATTTTCCAATACTCACTCTTGGACAGGTAGAAAAAGCTGAAGATCAAGTTCTAGCAGCAACAACAACTTCTCCTAATGTAGAAATCAAAATTCTACCTACAAAATATGATGTTCCCATCCCTGTTATCGCCTTCATTGATACAGGATTAGCAAAAACCATGATGAATCCCAAAGTCTTATCTCCACACTTCTGGAAACACAAGGAGAATAGATTTAAGGCTGCAGATGGAGAAATCTTCAAAACCCACCTTATGACAAAACAAAAAATTGGAATTAAGTTTTTTCCAAAAGATGTCATATGGACAAAGGTGATTGGTACAGATCTTCCAGGAAAAGATATCCTAATTGGCATGGACATCTTTACTCAAATGAAGAATGTTCAGATACTTCCCAATGGAGTAAAATCAAGAGGAGAATTCAAACAGTTTACTCCTATCAACAGAATCTTCAGTCTGTTGGAAACTCCCCCAATATTTGAAGAATTCCGTGACAAGTTACTTAAGCTGGCACCTGACAGCCATGAACAGTTCATTCATCCACACCCACTATGGAAGAATGAAGCCTTCTTTGTGAAACTTCCATTCAAACTTAATGAAGATATCAATCCTACCAAAGCAGTTCACTTTGGAATGAGCCCTACTGATAGGGTTTCAGCTTTTGAAGAATGTCAAGCACTCCTTGCCCAAGCATTGATTGAGCCTACAAATTCAGACTGGGCATGTCAAGCATTTTATGTAGAGAAAAGATCTGAAAAAACAAGAGGAAAAAAGAGGTTGGTCATTGATTATAGACCCTTGAATCTTTTTCTCAAAGATGATAAATTTCCTCTTCCAAAAATCTATACCCTTTATTCCTACATATCAGATGCCTTCATCTTCTCAAAGTTTGATCTAAAGTCAAGTTTCTGGCAACTTGGTCTTGATCCAACTGAAAGACCAAAAACAACTTTCTGTATCCCAAATGCTCACTACCAATGGACTGTTTTACCTTTCGGTCTAAAAGTAGCACCCTCACTCTTTCAGAAAGCCATGACCAAAATATTTGAGCCCATTCTCGCCCTGCTTTGATCTACATAGATGACATACTTCTTTTTCTCCGATGAAAAAACTCGAAAGAATTGTTAGAACAATTCTATCAACTTTGTGACAAATATGGAATAATGTTGTCATCTTCAAAATCCCAGATAGGAACCACTGAAGTAAATTTCTTAGGAATGAAGTTTGCTGATGGAAAGTATTCCCCTCAACCTCATCTTGTTGAAGAACTTTCTAAATTTCCTGAGAAAAACCTTAGTGTGAAACAGATTCAACAATTCCTAGGGATTCTAAATTATGTCAGAGATTTCATTCCTCATCTCTCAAATCACACTTCAAAGCTCTCTAAGCTTTTGAAAAAGAGTGCACCTCCATGGGGAAATGAACAGACAGAAGCATTAAAAATTCTCAAGCAGATTGCTCAAAACCCTCCTCCGTTAAAAATTCCTGGACAAGGAAAGAAAATCTTGCAGACTGATGCCAGTGATTATTATTGGGGAGCTATCTTGATTGAAGAAATTGAAGGACAACAATTTTACTGTGGACATGCAAGTGGAAAATTCAAAGATTCAGAGATCCATTATCATGCCACCATGAAAGAAACCCTAGCAGTCAAATATGGCATCAAGAAGTTTGATTTCCATTTAAGAGGAAATGAGTTTGAAGTTCATCTTGATAACTCATCTTTTCCAAAGATGCTAGAACTCAAGAACAAAATTCCTCCTAGTCCTCAGATTCTGAGACTTAAAGAATGGTTTTCAAGGTATGATTTCATAGTAAAGCATATAAAAGGAAAACAGAATGTTATTCCTGATTATCTGTCCAGACCAGAAAGGATAAGCTCAACAATTCCTATCTTCTCAGCAGCTCAAACTTTTCCTCTCATCATGATGAATAAATTCATTAATGATGAACCACTCAATTTCCTTCCAGAATTTCCAAAGGATCAGCCTATCACTCCAACAGTGATAAAGAACTTTGCAGAAACTCACATGTTCCACTATTTGGCCACAGCCATACAGGTTCATAATGTCAGACCAAAACCTACATGGTTTAACCCTGCTGCACCATACCTGAATATTTTTCCTGTTTTAACAGGAAAGCCTTTCTTAGAACCAGATGCTTGGTACTTATGGTGTACTTCAACATTATTCAAGTATCCGGTTATCTTTCCCACATTCAGGATGTTAGCTTTTCTCACAGATTATGATCATAAACAGACACTCCTCTGGAAATTCATAAGTCTCTTCTCCTCACCTTCTTGGTGGAAAGAACAAATTGAAAGGGAGATATTCAAGTTTGATACTTGGAAAATGGAGATAGATGAAAAGGAAAAATTTATTTCCATTTTTATCATTCATAGACCTTATTTTAAGCATCCCACAAATGAAAACATCTATGCTCAAAATCAGGTACTCCCATATACAACATTTCCAAGTCTGAAGATTTTTCTCCAAGATAAACCTCCATTTTGGAAAGAAGAATTAATGCTCCATCTTCATGAAATCAATGGGTTTAAGATTAATCAGAAACCAGTTTCTTCTAGCTGTAACAAATTAAAACCCCTTGATATCATTTGCACTCCAAATTGGGAAATAGATCCAGATCTATGGTATGAAAATTATGTTCAAATATCATTGCCAGCCATAGAAGAAAAATCCAGAAACACTTCTGCATCCAACCTTCTTTGGCTTGAGGAAGATGAAGTCCGTCAAGAAGAAAATACTCCTTCTCCAAAGATAAATGGAACTCCATTATTTTCTCTTGATGATATTCCAAGAACTCAATGGGCAAAACGACTTCTTGATTTCAAGGCATGGATTGATGCCAAATTGGTACACCCAGATGCAGACAAATACAAAGTTCTTGAAGAATTCTGTGCAAGAATGACAGGAACCCTAAAAGAATGGTACCAAAGCCTTGGCCCAATAAATCAGGATCATATTCATCAACTTGAGCCTGATGCATTTCTCACTGCAATACACTTTGAATTTTTGGGTGATACTAGTTTAGCCCAGAAAGAAATGAGACAAGAATATTTTTCAATGAGATGCTGCTCATTAGATCTTACAGACATTGAACGCCATTTCCAAAGAATGCAACAACGATTTTACCAGTTAAATGGCTACAATGATCCAAGTCTCAAGACAACTTATGTCAGCTCTCTTCCTAAAGAAATACAGGAAGAAATGTACAGAATGTTTAGCATCCAGAACTTGGAAGCCACACAACTTACTCTAGGTCAAATTCATCAGACATGTCTGGCGGCTCATGATAAACTTTGCAGTCAACAAAGAATGCTTGATAATCTTATGAGAAATCAAAAAAGATATTCCAAGCACTGCAAGAAGAAATACTTAGAGATCAAATGTAAAGAAAAAGATGACTGTGATTGCAAAACACACAAGTTCAGAAGAAAAAAGAAGTTTTCCAGATTTTCTTTTCCCAAAAAATCTTCTTTCAGAAGAAGAAAAAAGATCAAGTTCTTCCGCAAGAGACCATTTAAAGGAAAAAGGGGAAATAAATGCTATATCTGCGGAAAGAAAGGTCATTTTGCAAACACATGTCCTCAAAAAGGAAAATCAGCAAAACTTATTCAAAATCTACAAATTGCTGATGGTGAAGAAGTTGAAGCATGGTACAGTGAACAAGAAAACCCAGATGATGATACTGTATTTGGAATTCATATGGATTCCTCTGAATCATCTTCTGAAGATGATTTTTCAGCAGACGAATCTCAGTCTGATGATTCACAACATGATTTTCCAATACTCACTCTTGGACAGGTAGATAAAGCTGAAGATCAAGCTCTAGCAGCAACAACAACTTCTCCTAATGTAGAAATCAAAATTCTACCTACAAAATATGATGTTCCCATCCCTGTTATCGCCTTCATTGATACAGGATCAGCAAAAACCATGATGAATCCTAAAATCTTATCTCCACACTTCTGGAAACACAAGGAGAATAAATTCAAGGCTGCAGATGGAGAAATATTAAAAACCCACCTTATGACAAAACAAAAAATTGGAATTAAGTTTTTTCCAAAAGATGTCATATGGACAAAGGTGATTGGTACGGATCTTCCAGTAAAAGATATCCTAATTGGCATGGACATCTTTACTCAAATGAAGAATGTTCAGATACTTCCCAATGGAGTAAAATCAAGAGGAGAATTCAAACAGTTTACTCCTATCAACAGAATCTTCAGTCTGTTGGAAACTCCCCCAATATTTGAAGAATTCCGTGACAAGTTACTTAAGCTGGCACCTGACAGCCATGAACAGTTCATTCATCCACACCCACTATGGAAGAATGAAGCCTTCTTTGTGAAACTTCCATTCAAACTTAATGAAGATATCAATCCTACCAATGCAGTTCACTTTGGAATGAGCCCTACTGATAGTTTCAGCTTTTGAAGAATGTCAAGCACTCCTTGCCCAAGGATTGATTGAGCCTACAAATTCAGACTGGGCATGTCATGCATTTTATGTAGAGAAAAGATCTGAAAAAACAAGAGGAAAAAAGAGGTTGGTCATTGATTATAGACCCTTGAATCTTTTTCTCAAAGATGATAAATTTCCTCTTCCAAAAATCTATACCCTTTATTCCTACATATCAGATGCCTTCATCTTCTCAAAGTTTGATCTAAAGTCAGGTTTCTGGCAACTTGGTCTTGATCCAACTGAAAGACCAAAAACAACTTTCTGTATCCCAAATGCTCACTACCAATGGACTGTTTTACCTTTCGGTCTAAAAGTAGCACCCTCACTCTTTCAGAAAGCCATGACCAAAATATTTGAGCCCATTCTCAGTTCTGCTTTGATCTACATAGATGACATACTTCTATTTTCTCCAGATGAAAAAACTCAGAAAGAATTGTTAGAACAATTCTATCAACTTTGTGACAAATATGGAATAATGTTGTCATCTTCAAAATCCCAGATAGGAACCACTGAAGTAAATTTCTTAGGAATGAAGTTTGCTGATGGAAAGTATTCCCCTCAACCTCATCTTGTTGAAGAACTTTCTAAATTTCCTGAGAAAAACCTTAGTGTGAAACAGATTCAACAATTCCTAGGGATTCTAAATTATGTCAGAGATTTCATTCCTCATCTCTCAAATCACACTTCAAAGCTCTCTAAGCTTTTGAAAAAGAGTGCACCTCCATGGGGAAATGAACAGACAGAAGCATTAAAAATTCTGAAGCAGATTGCTCAAAACCCTCCTCCGTTAAAAATTCCTGGACAAGGAAAGAAAATCTTGCAGACTGATGCTAGTGATTATTACTGGGGAGCTATCTTGATTGAAGAAATTGAAGGACAACAATTTTACTGTGGACATGCAAGTGGAAAATTCAAAGATTCAGAGATCCATTATCATACCACCATGAAAGAAACCCTAGCAGTCAAATATGGCATCAAGAAGTTTGATTTCCATTTAAGAGGAAATGAGTTTGAAGTTCATCTTGATAACTCATCTTTTCCAAAGATGCTAGAACTCAAGAACAAAATTCCTCCTAGTCCTCAGATTCTGAGACTTAAAGAATGGTTTTCAAGGTATGATTTCATAGTAAAGCATATAAAAGGAAAACAGAATGTTATTCCTAATTATCTGTCCAACCAGAAAGGATAAGCTCAACAATTCCTATCTTCTCAGCAGCTCAAACTTTTCCTCTCATCATGATGAATAAATTCATTAATGATGAACCACTCAATTTCCCTCCAGAATTTACAATAAAGGGTAAACCTATTTACTCTGATAAGTTAAATGGTCATTTTTCTGGGATACAAACCCTGCTATGTGTGACCCAGGATGTGACTGTCATCTAGAAGAAGATTCAGATGAAGAAGATTTATCCTCTGATTTTGATGATGATGATGATCCTCAAGACAGGTGTAAACCACCTCCTCGCCCTTTCAATAAACCAGAAAGAGGAAGAAAACCCTTAACAATCTACAAAAAGGGTTTACAACAACTCAGAAAGGAAGGCTACCTTTCTCCTCCTTCAGATGCAAATCTAATTACTTAGCCTCCTCCAGCCCATTGCTCTAACTATTTCAAACCAGAAATAGTTCCTGTAATTCCTTGCGTCATGATGAATGAAGAATTTCCTCCTTTAGAGAGGACTGTTGATACAAAAAAGAGAACTCCACAAAAACCATATGTACAGACAACTGAAGTCTTACCAGATGGAAACTACAATCCTCTGTCTCAAGCTGAAGAGGTTTTAAATTGGCAAACAAACAACTCTCTGGCCCAGAACAAAAAACTTCAGGTCATTGAAAGAAAAGTAGACAATCTACAAGATCAATTTCAACAACAATTGAGCAAGATGTCTGAAAAGATTCAGAAAGCTCATGCACAAACCCTGGAGAAAGTGGCAAGATTAGAAAAGGAGATTGAAGAACATAGAGGAAAAAATTTTCATGAAAATTCCATGAGAGACCTTGAACTCAGAAGACAGAAAGCTCAGCTTCATGAGTTGCAAGAATATGTGAAAACAAAAATACCTCTATCACTTGAACAATTTTCTCCTTTCCCTATTTCACCTAGAAAGCTAATGGCTAGTACAGTCATTCCTCACAATGTGAAGCCACCTTTTCTCCCTCCGACTTTACCTGCTCCAACAACACTATTTGGAAGCAGAAGAACAGCTCAAACCTCATCTTCATCTTCAAAATCCTCTGAACACCATTCTGAAGAAAAACCTTTTGGTCAATTGATGACTGGCATATCTTCAGACAAACTTGAGATCACAGAAGTTCTCAGTTCAGATGAAGATTCTGAAAGCTAAATTACTTTGTTTTAGAAAATATGAGTTTTAATTTTAAATTTAATCTACTTAATAGAATTTAGACAAAATATATTATTGTGTGATTAATCAGCTTGCGTCTAGCTGATCTTTATCTTAAATAAATAAAAAAAAATAAAGAAAATTAAAATTAAAATAAAAAAGAAAAATTCATCCGTTCCATCCTTAAAGTCTAACTCCACCCCTGGTCACCATCATTAACATTGCCACCGCTGCCACCATGCTACAATCATTATCGTTGTCTCTATAATCATTATTACTATGATTGTCATGCCCGCTACCAACATAATGATTATGTCACTATTATTTTCGTTGCTAACACTACCATCACTATTGATACGATAGTGGTGATTGTGGCGACAATAACAATGACAGTAATAATAACATGTTCATGATGATAATAGTGAGCACTACATGCATAATGATAATAGTGATGATAAAGACAACAACAATAATTATACACATACAAAAGCAGTAGTAGGTGACCATTATGATAATAATGATAAATGCTATGATATAATTTAAATTTAATTAAGAAAAAAAATCATGAGTATATTATACCCATTGATCAATAAATAAACATTCTAAATAATTAAAGATTAAATTAAAATAAATAGAAGTTTTTTTTCACTAGATAGAAACTTAGATAATACAACAATAACATGAATAATATGATCTTAATTTATATTTCTATTAATGATACAACAATAACATACTAATTTATATTTTTATTAATGAAAAACTAATTACTCCAAAATAGGTTAATTTGTAAGTGTACAGTAGAATCTCCCTTAAATTTGTTATCTATCATTTTATTTAAATATTTTATTTTATTTTTATTTTTTAAAAATTTTCCACTATTTTTTGTCTTTCCAGTTATTTTTTTCCATTAATTACTTACGTACCTTTTTCCATTAAGTACTTACCTACCATGACATGACGGTTTCTCATGGCCAAAATTATTTTGTTTTAACTGCCACAAAGTGGTACTCATTTAATTACTTAAAAAAAATTGACAAGAAGAACTAAAACAGTGACAGAAAATTTGTAAGGAATTAAAAAAATATAATTAAAATGAAAAAAAATTTAGATAAAATAAATGATTAAAAACTTAATCAACTCTTAAAAATGCTAATTTATTTTTTCAAACAATATCTTATTTTCTACTTCTTTGTCTTTGCCTTTCGAGCATGGCAAAGCCAGGAAATAAGGGTAACAGGTTCGAAATTTTTTTTCTAATTTTTTTAATTTATTTTTTAAAATATTTTAATTTTAATTTAATTTTTTAAAAATTAATTAGACATAAATTTACTAATTATATAATAATTTTTTTTAAAAAATAAAAATAAATTTTAGAGAAATTAAAATTTATTATTAATATATATAAATTTATTATTAGTATATATAAATTTATATATATAAATTAATATATATATATATATATAAATTTATATATATTAATAATAAATTTATTATATATATAAAATAAAAAGATTTGGGGCGATGGCCCCCAAAGTTTAACGTGGCTCCGCCACTGCTTTTGAGCATAATAAATCTGTATTTCTGAATTTTCTTTGGTCAGGAATAATTGTAAAAATTAATTTTTATTTTAATAATGATTGTTTTTATAATCATGATCAGATCTAGATTGTGTAAATATGCTAAAATTTGACTATAAGTTAGCTTGGTATCAAAACAAATTTAGTGTTTACATATTAAATTAAAAAAGTGATAATTGGTTATTTATTTATATTTAATAATATTTGTTTGTTTTTTTTTAAAATTTAAAATTTATTTAAATGTTAATTTCTTTCATTTTTTGTGAAGTAAAAATAAGAAGAAAAGTTGGAATGTGTTAAAAAAATATTTGCAAGCTTTTCACAAACATTTGGCTATATTATTTAATGAGTGAAACATCAATTTGTAAAAAAGTAAGGAAAAAGTTTTTTCAAAAACTCGATTTTAATAAATAAGACAACCTTTATTAATTGAAGAGAATATAAATAAAATATATAAAAAACTCAATTTTAATAAACAAGACAACCTCTATTAGTTAAAGAGAATATAAATAAAATAAACTCAATTTTAATAACCTCTATTAGTTAAAGAGAATATAAATAAGATATCTTATCTTATCACGAAGACTTTGTTCAGTTTCTTAATAACAACTAAGATTTCACTACTTTTAAATAAACATAAGTATTATTGGCATGATCCACTTCTCACTATTCTTGTATTTTTTTTACTAATTATTTTCAAGCTTAATAAATATTCTTTAACACTATTTTCTTAAGGCTAACCGAGTATTTTTTAAGATTAGTCTCTTTAAGTTAAGGTGAAATATTTACAAGGAAGTTTGTCTAACATTAGTTCAACCTCTTCATTGGGAGAGATTTACAAAGAAGTACAAAAATCTTTTAACAAGAGATTTGAGTTTTGAAACTTAAAAAAAGTTTTTCCTTGAGAATTATCTCTGTTTCAAATTTTTTATCTTCAACTTTTATATAAACGGAGACCTTGAAGTAGTCGTTAGACTCAACAACTTCAAAGTCTTCAATCCATTTACTGGAAGTGTGTTTCGTGTCCATATGTATTAAATGCATATGCATGGATTGTCATGTCAAATGCAACATTTAAAAAAAGAAGACTTAGATGCTGAAAAGATTGTCCTCTTTTTTGCATCATATCTTTGTGTCAGAAAACATCTTCCTTCTTCTGACTTGACTCATTTTTTCAAAGTGGAGTAGTTGATTGCCTTGTACTTGATTAAACAACGAGCTTCTTTAACAAACTTTGTAGAAAAACAACTCTATCTGTCAGAGAGTCTGTATATATAAAAGTAACTGTTGAAAACAACACTTATTTTAAAATAATGTTTCATTTGCTGACTCATTAATCTACTAATTTCATTTGTTTGATATAGATTCATTCATTTATTAGACTCATTCGTTCGCTAAGACTTGATTCGTCTACTAAGACTTCATTCATCTTATATGAATATTTTATTTTTATCGACATCTCTCCCCCCTTGGGCGGTTGGAAGCACCAAAACTCGAAGAAGAACCAACAAATGGTACCTTTGTAAGAAGCTGCATAACCATATCCTTAAGCTGTTGACCTTGGATTTGAGACTCTCATGCTCTATCTTAAGCATAGTGTGTTCCAACTCTAGAGCAGAGTACTTCCTCTTCAAAGACTTGTACTCACGCTTAGACGAAATGTGCAAATTTTCAAAAAAGTGTATTGTGATGTATGGAAGGACAACATTGAAAGTTTGAACTTGTTCCTACCTCCATCCAAACACTTGTTGAGGCTTCACCAAGACATAGTCCAATAGTTGAGGCACAAAAGTGTATGCAAAGCCAACTCTAGGAAAAAAAAAGTGCTTATCGTGGCAACTTTGTCAGTGTGAGAATCCTTGAAACTCCAAGAACAAAAGGTCGTATCTTGTAGATAACCCTTCAGACAAATAGCCACTTCTTTAGTGTAAGGTCCATGCTCTTAAAGCATCTAGAACTCATCTCTGATGGAAAATATTTTTTGAATTATGGTTTTGGAGGAGTATCTTCTTTTTCAGGCTATTCATTGCCTTTGGCTAGCAACTTGATTTGACAAAGTTGAGGCCCATCAAAGCAGATGTAAAATTGTGAGAGCGGGTAAGACAAGTAAACTGAGAGCCAATAAACTTGGGGACTTTTCTATCTTCTTACTCCGCGATCTTTCTGATATGATGCTAAAAGATTTGACGTTCTCTAATCTCTCTTTTGTGGGCATTTGCAAGATTCTCAACAAAGAGATCATAGTCAATGGGAAACACATGGAAGGAATCATGAGGAGGCTCATACTTATCTAGATGCAAGTATTCGAAAGGACAAATTCTTGAGAAGTGAGGGTCTCAAATCTAAGGTTCAACGACTTAAGAGTGTTGTTATGCAGCTTCTTGCAAGTGTCCCTTCTGCGAGTTATACCTCTGATTTGATGCTTCTAGCCCAAGGTGGAAAAGTGGCTGATAAAATTGGAAGTCTTGATGAGTCAAATAAAAGTAAAGAGAAATAAATCCACTTATATAAGAGGAAACATCTTCTAAAGGGGAGTTCAAGTCTAAAGAAGAGTTCAAGCTTAGGGGAGCAACAATTTTCTTTGTAATTTTTTTTCATACATGTATAAACACAGTTTGTGATTGAAAACACATCATTGTGATGTGAAAACTAACACATTTATAAAATAATAGAAGTTGGTCACATTTATTAAGTCACTGTTAGTCCGAGTTTCCATCGTCATGTGTTTAAATATATGTATGTGTTTTGCATTTGAACTAACTTTTATGTAAGTAAAGCTAAGTCTGAGACATAGGAAAATGATCACGTCTTATGAATGTCTAAGTCTATTGCCTGCATTTGATGCAGATAAGACTTAAGCAAACTTTTACTAGAATATTCTGTGATCATAAAAAAAAAAGAAGAGATTGTTAATTCAAATATGTTCAAAGATAAATCATAAACTTTAATTTTGATAATTACTTATGATTAAAATAAAAGTTTCATCTGATATGTACAAGATGAAGTTTGCATCTTTGGAGTAGACAAATCAAGTCAACATATTAATGAGTCATCAGATGAAGCATCACTATATCGAGATAAATGTTGTTCTCAATAGTTGCTTATATATGTATAGACTCTAACCAATTAAGTCGTATTTCTGCAGATTCTAATGAAAAGTTTGTTTCCCTATCAAGTACAAAGAAGTCAACTACTCCTTTCTGAAAAGATGAGTAAAATCAAAACAAGGATGAAGTTGTAAAGATCTGTTGTAGAAGGAAGACACCTTTTTTCAGCACCTATCTTTCCCTTATTGGAGAAAGTTGTTATCTCTAATAAGCCAGTCCTTACAGATGCATTCAATGCATATGAATGTGCTACACGCTTTTAATGAATGGATTGTAAGTTACTGAGTCTAACAACTACTTCAATCTCTACATTGATATAAAGGCTGAAGATTGAAGATTTGAAGTAGAGAGTACTCTAAAGAAGTCAAAACCCTTGCATTTTTAAAACTTAAATTCTTCTCATAAAAAACCTTTTCTATTTTCACTATATATCCCTCTCTCTGTGTATAGATGTTGATCTTCGTTAGATAAAATCTTTGTAAATCCTTTATCTTTAACGATAAGTGTTAGCTTGAAGAGGCCACAAACAAAGAATACTTGTATAATCAGAAATGAATAAAATCAAATAATATTTATATCTTGTTAAAGATAGTGAAATATCAACCGGGAAATTGAATGTAGTCTTTAGAATAAGATGAACTAGTATACAATTTCTTGTGTTATATTTCATTTATCTTCCTTGTTTACAAGTACCTGTTTATCAAACTTAAGTTTTTGAGAAATCTGCTTTATAATCCTTTTGTAAATCTGCATTTAATCCATTAGACTTTATAGACATATCCAAACCCTCATTTTATATTTTTATTTTTACAACTAACATGTTGAGTTTCATGTTTTTTTTAACCAAATTCTATAACTTATTATTTAAGTAATAAATATTACAAGAAAAATAGTGGTACTTCAATTATTCTTAGCATAAACTCTATGCCTGGCTTTACATGTGTTATTTTTAATGTTCTTTATCTAAATTTAGAACTTCACCTTAGTAATCTTCATACTCACGTAATACCATTCAAATTCTACATACAGGGAACTAAATTAAAAAATCATTTTTGTTTTCTGCTATCTTACGCTTATAATTACATCCCCCAACGAAAAAAAAAGAAGAAGAAAACTCACGTTTCCTTCTTTGAGGATAAGCTTGGGAGTCCGGATGGTATGTTGACATTTTGCGTAGAGCAAAATCAAAAGGTGGACCAAATTTGATATATGGCAAGCGAAATGATTCATTGATTGCTTTTATAGACAGAAAGAAGTAGAACCCAAGGGTGATGTGTATTTGAACAATTTGTCCCCAAATTTGCAAATTTTTTCAACGGAATCCAACGTAAAGAAAGGTAACATCAAGTTCAATTCAACCGCATCCCTATCAAGAAAACAGAACTGAAATTCACTTATGATCTAATCAAAATGACTATAGTCATTTATTAATTAAAGATATACAAATGACTAACTATGTCACAATTTAACCTATTAGGTGTAATAATAATAATCTACGGCCGAGGGATTTGAACACGTTGCCAAAGACTATATGCAAAAACCTACCTGTAGTTTGAATAATGGTGACTAATTGATTTTGATATCTATATATAGTATTATGCACGCCATTTAGTATTAAACAAAGGTATTCGAGATAGGGTTAGCAGCAACGACTTAGAATAATATAATATGTAGATCTTATCCTAATAAAAGATTTAAAATTAAATTATGGAACGTTGGACTCATATATGAACAAGTACTATACATTGATGGTGAAGGAACGACTCGATTTGAAACAGAAATTCCAGCATATATTTGTGTTTTGGACAGCTCATAAAGGTTACTTGTCAAAGCCTAGTGTTAGGAATGGATCAGGTTAATATTGGACTCAATTACTTCTTGGCCCATATTATTTTCATTATTCTCTCTATATAACCAAATCCCTCCATATTTCTTTTCCTTCTTGTAAATATTGTTTCCCATTTTATTCCTAACATCAACTTTGCAAATATATATTATGTTTAACCTAGTTATTATATTTTCAAAATTTTCAATTTAATCTTAATAATTTTAGAAATAACTCAACATTATCCTTTTCAATGTTGTTTGAGTGACAGAAGTAACATACGTGACATCTGTGTTATATTCTATCTCTGCTAACGTCTATATAACGAAATATATTAAAGGACTCGTTGAGTCATTTTAAACCTTCTTTGTACATCTAGCTCTTTATTCATAATTTATGTTAAATGACACTCATATTGAATCATTTTTAAGAAAATAAAGACTAAATTGAAATTTTTACAATCTATAAACTAAAAGTTGACATAAAAATAAATAAATTATAGAAACAAAAGTTATAATTAAATCTTCTTCAGAGGGTATGCCTGAGAGTCGAGTGATTCTGCGGTGTAAAACTTGTGTTCTTCAAAGGGGATAACCTGTTAAATAACACTAGCAGGGACTAAATAATTACCATTATAAAAACTAAAGTAATCACTGTTTAATAATATCACAGACTAAAACAATGATAGGTTTGAAAGTCTAAAATAGTATTTTTAATAATTTTAGAAATTAAATTCACAAATTCAGAAACTAATTTAACATATTACTCTTCTTGTGTTGAAAAAGGAGAATATCTTATTAGTTAAGATTATAGATATTATCTGATTAGTCAAGATATAGAGAATATTGCATAATTAGATATAGTTAGAGGGAGATTATCTGATTAGATAAGATTCTACCTTTTCTTATCTGATTAGATAAGATTTTATCTTTTTCCTTATCTTTTCATTATCTAGTCCTTGATTTGTAATACTATAATTAATAGTATCCTGCATATAAGAATGAATGAATGAAATAGTAAATTATATTAGTTTTTTCAATTTTCAACTTGGTATCAGAGCTCCTGATCTTGGGAGACTTTGCTTCCGTATTTCATTTCGAGTTGGTGGTTCGACTTGATGAGAGATGAATCCATGAAGGTCAGGTGGACCTATCTTGTGATGATTCCCTCTATCGAAAGTCTTCTGCTAGGGAGAGAGAAAGTATAGTGGTCCTTTATTTGAAGGGAAGATTGTTGGGATGCAATTAAAGTCCCATATTACAAGAACAATGCAAGGTTGGAAGGAGGAGGAGAATTTTGCTCATCAGAAAATAATTCTGCTGTAAGTGAGAAGTGCTCCAAAAGTTAGAAGATTTTGTTGCTGCAAGAGAAGATCACTCCAGAAAAGTTTTGTTAGTTTTTGATGTAATTAAGGGTCATTGTAGTAGGACTTTGAATTAAGGGGAGATTTGTTGTGTATTGTGTTAATTCAAAGTCACGTATCAAAGAGTATCAAAGAATATCAAAGAGAGAAAGGGATGAATGACTTATAATGTGTAATTTTTCTGGAAAAATTACAAACCCTTTATTATGATGTAATTTTTCCACAAAAATTAAATCATATTGTCTATAGTCTTCTGATATACCAGAAACAAATAATATACTATACTGTTTATTTGTTTTAATATATACTTTTCAAAGACCAAGCTTATTATTTTTCACAATGCAACATGTGACTAGCTACAAATTATGATGGTTACATGTCTTCATTTTCAACCATTGATCGGTTGATGTTCTAACAAAATCAACCCCTGAGAGTTCATTTATGATACTCGATTGGACTAATGCATGATACAATGATGCCGTTGTCATCAAATTACAGCTTTGGTATTACTATTGGTGGCCCACACAACCATTTTAGGCAACACCAAACTTTTGTAATAATTATACAAAGCCATAATAATTTCTATAACCATTTTGAAACACATGGATTAATTATTATCAACAACGACGACATGGTGTAAGTCTTCACAATTAGATAAACGTGTGTTGCTCTTCTTCTTTGTAATTTTTTCTTCAATAATGTTCCATTTTATTAGAAATTTTCTTTGTGGAAATGATATTTGGTGGTTGTGTTGCGAGAGAAATCTGAAGCTAACCCACGAAGCTCATTGGCTAAAGCTGGTGGCCCACAGTAGAATACCCCTGCATCACATAAACACGCTTTTGTTAGAGACAGACATCAACCATGAGAATGACTTATGCCCCCGTCTCTGGGAATTAAGATGATAAACTTCATTTTCTTTTATTTTTGTGAATTTAAAACTCATTCACGGAAACAAAACTTTACACAAAACATAAAACCATCACTAGCACATTGTAGCCGTATTGGGAATTGTAAATTATTATTAACATATTCTTTTTTTTTTTTTTTTGGTATGAACACTTGTATTGATATTTAATGCAAAACCAGTGCTATATCCTTATCCTCCTCTTGTAGGATCTCCTACTAGATTGCTCATTAGGTTGCTTAACAGAATAATACACGGCACTTGACTTTTAGTTTCATTGGAGCAAATATTATAGAATTTTTTATACAATGTTAGTAATATAATCAACATTACTAATACATTTCTTGACAACAATAATTGATATCTCATACCCAACATGAACTTAAGAAATCACTTTATGAAACCTTAGCATTAGAGTGAAATTATGTGTAGAGTTCTTAAGTCTATAATTCATTATATGTCCCACAAATTCAAGATAAATAACTCACTTAAGTAATAATGAGTTGTAAATACTCATACAAGTATTCTTACATATTTATTGAAAAAATATTAAATGAGAAACTAATTTTACTTAATATCTTGAACTAATAAAAAAAAACCCCTCCAATATTTAGTAGTTGAAATCAACACAATCTGAATGAAAATCATAAAGTTATACAAGTTTTATTTAATGATTTTCATTCATGAATTATGTATAATTTTGTATAATCATAAAGTATGTACAAGACTGATGCTAGCACTCTTTTTTCTTTTCTATTTGCAAAGAGAAGAGCATGCATACATAGGTACAAGGAGGATACTATAAATAGCACTCCTCTTAGTATATTAATAAGGAAGATTTGTAAAAGGAACAGATATATATGCAAATGTTTATTCCATGTATTATCAAAGTGAAACTTAACTTTCAGACCTACAAAAACAGATAAGGAAATATATTTCAATTTAAAAGCAGACCTATTTGAAAAAGACAAAACTCATATGTACTTTCATGAATGCTTTTAGTGATATTTTCAAGTGAATAAAAATATTGTATAGTAGTCTTTAACAATTAAAAAATTAAAAAAAGTTATTTACTTTCATTATAATTTTTTACAACTTATTGTTATTTTAGTCTTTAAGATATATAAATTTGCTATTATTATAGTCTCTAACATTTCATGATTTATTATCATTTTAGTTTATGTTATTTTGAAAATGACTTAAAAAATTAAATCGATTGACTTATTTATAATTTTTTAATGTCAAGGATTAATATAACAATACCTTACATAGTTAGAGAACAAAGTGATACTTCACTCTATTTTTTAATGAAAAACAGAGTTTCACTTGACCAACCTATTTTTATCTTTAATTCCGAACTTTTTATTATGCTAATCATTGAGACAATTTTAATTTTCATTGACGAAAAATATCAAAATAAACAACTTTCTCTATTAAGTCTCTATCATTTAGAAAAGATAGTGCTTTATCTTTTAAGTGACTAAAAGAAAAGTAAAGCAATGTTGGCTAAAGAGTGTGAGACTCACCAATACGTGCTCCTGGATGACTAACCGCAATGCGTTTGAACACAGAGCGCCACTTGGGTTTAGCAAAGTGTGATTTTACACGAGTGCCAGAGACAATGTCCACACCATTCTTAGCATGGTTTAGAGATTGCAACATAGCAATAAGAGCTGAACGAGCATCACCCTCTTCATACACACTTGTGCAATAGTTGTGAAGTTCAATCACACCCTTATGATCCTCTTCAGCCACGTCATTCATGACACCTTTAAACCAATCAAAGGAACCTTGCTCCCTAGTGACCCAATAACAGTAGGCCCTCTTAGTCCTAAAGTTGCTTGAATCATTTTTCTTATGTGGGGACGTTCTTAGTGATTTACCACCAACCCCACTTGCTCCTTCCTCTATGTTGGTCCCCTCTTCTTCTTCAATGTCTTTCATATTATTCACTATGTCCTTTACAATGCTGATCATTGGGGTGGCTCCAATTCCAAGCCCCACCAGCAACACAACCTCATACTGCTTGTAGTCTTGAGCTGGTGCTCCATATGGACCATCAATCAAAACTTTAGGGAGAGCACTGCATAATATAATGATAATTGAAAATTATACCAAGATCCTTCATATACGTGGTAAAAGTAATATAAAATATAGCTATGGGATGTAGAATATAGCTATTCACAGGAGATCTGAGTGTACTCTACACTATGAGAAAATAATGCAATATTTCCAATATCATCCAATTATAAAGAGTTAACTTTGTAATAAATTGATAACTATCTTAAAAGTCATTTGATAATTGATGAATAAAAGTTGATATAAAATAATTTGGTATATAAAATAAAGTGTCATTCCTTTGACACTATACAATTGAAGATAAGTCAGTAACAAAAATCCTTTGTAAGATGGCAGAAGGAGAAAATGACATGATGCAAATCCGATTCAGGATATTTTAAAGCGTTTGGGTTACGTATTTGCTCAAGACTTGTATGAATTCAAAATTAGTTAAGATGCTCGGGCTTATTGCTAACCACACTTACCTACAAAAAAGTCTTCATCCCTTGTCTCCTTTTTTTTTTTTTTATTTAAGTTGTAGTAGTAATTTTCCATTTCCAAAATCTAAAAAGTAGTATCATTATTTGCTTTGGCCACTACGAAAAGAATCACAAAAAATCTAAGCGCGTGACAAGGTGGCATCGGGAACGTCGGCAACAATTATTATTTAATATTTATTGAGACAGAAACAAAAGATAGGGACACCAAAATTATTGAGACCCAAACAAAAGATGGGACAACAAAACAAAGTCGTGTAATATAATTTAGATGATAGGGACAACAAAACATATAACTTAGATAATAGGGACGACAAAACAAATTGGTGTAATATAATTTAGATTTTGAGGAAGCCACTGCGGTGAAATTGGTAGCCACGTTACTCTTAGGAATTAGTGCTAGAGTATCTATGTTCGAGAGTAGTGACATGTCATTTTCTCTATTTTACAAACAAGTCCTGTGAACTCTATTTTTATTTCTATTGTTAATATTTAGATTTTCTTACCTTTTTTACTTTTTATGAAGGTTAAATTAAGAAAAAATCCTGTGAAAAAGAATAGTATTTATTTTTCATTTTAAATGTGACATTTCTCATGTTAAATGTGTCTTTTCTCATGTTAAATGTGTCTTATTTACCTCGGACTGCCACCTCCTTGCACGTATTCAGCTCTTAGAAGTCCACTTTTCCCGTTGTTAGGTGGTTGGCAACACTGAAAAAACAAAACAAAAAATTATCCACCTAGCTAATCACTAAAAAAACCAAAAAGACCACGAATATGAAAGAAAACGAGATAGCACGTTATGTGACATTCCACCGACAATGAAATAAATGTAAGAATGTTAGGATTAGTAAGTTTTGGTATGTGAATTGTTGTCCATCTAATATTATATTAACAAAAATTAACCTGAATTCACCTCTGAGAACTTGGCTCTGAGAGTCCGAGTCCAATCACCAAGTGTTCTGATATGAACGCTAATGTAATCATCACAAGGGGCAGAGGTTAAAGAAAATGGATGCCTGTTAACGAATAAACATCATTTAGCTGTGAAGAACTATGATATTGGGGAATAAGAAAAAGAAGAAAGAAATACGTGGGGGTCCATGCACTTTAAGGTGTAAAATTAGATATAGAAGACTAAAGTTATTCAAGTAATTTCAAATTCATACCATTCAAATGGCGACACAGCAGCACAATTGAGAAAAATGTATTGTCCACTTTTGTATCTAAATCCTTGAGGCTTTGACATATGAAGAGCCAACACATTTCCAGGATATACAGCCACCTTCAAATTGGACAGTGAATATGTGGTGAGACTCAGCCATACATTTTGACAATCTTTCTATGTACCACACTTCATAGATTAGCCAAAATATATTTAATGGAGCCGTATATTTCTTTCATGTGACGAGATTAATTATTCGATGCTCACCTTTAACATTTTCACATCCTTGATGCTTGATCTGAGAGCTCTAGTTAGTCTTTCCAATACATAAATGATGATTGGAATACCCAAATACATCCATGTCTACAAAACGCATAATAACTTTTCTAAGATATCTTGCACGTTAACAATTATTGACTTTTCTTTTAATGTTAGGATCAAAAGAACTAGATGAAAAGGAAAAACAAAAGGCCAAATGAAAAGGTGCTAACCGTTTTCTTGTACCATTCCTTGGTCAAGTAAAGTTTGATTCCGTGCACAATGAGTAGAGAATAGACAATGACAAAGAGATGATGTGAGTACCAAAAGGCATTGAAGCCTGTGAGCTTGTCGAGGGGCTTCGGTAGGTTGATCCGGCCTCTCCTGAACCAAGGGGAAGCTAAAGTGAAGGCTATTGCCATCAGAACAACCATTATAATTCCTGTAACTCCTTCCCATGATTTAACAAAGTGCCAATAACTTGATGCTTGATCTCCGAAATATGGTTGCATCAGCTTGTACTTTTCACTACTTGCATGAAGAAGGCGAGGAAAGTCACAAGCAAGATGATAGATAGCATGTATACCAACACCAACTGTTATTGCCACAGATATCAACTGCAAGAAAAATACTAATGTGCTTGATACTACAAATTTCTGTACCCTGTGGACTAAAGAAAACTACTAAATCCCAACTAAACATATGAGCCAAGCAGATATGGTTTCTCTACTAGTTACTCTCAAATGAACAACCAGCACAAAAATCACCTTGTGGAAGTTGAGATTGTCATCAAAAGGAACCGCAATGCCAAGCTTGGTCTTATTCCTGAGCCAGGTGATGGTGTTTCGACAAACCGGTAACAAGATGATAGCCATGTTCAACTTAAGTGTCTCAGCTGCACCTTTGGCCATGCATACACAATGGCCCATCACCTTGTATGCAGCTTTTCTCCGATACTCCACAAATTTGTAGGCAAATAGTCCTAACATGACACTAATCCACAATACCAATACCCAAGTTCTCTGCCAATTATCCTCCAGGAAGAACTTGATATTTTTATACCACCTCCTTATAGGATTTTTTTCAAATGTAGGCCTAAGGTTTAAACTTAGCATTTGACTTAGGTACTTGCTATCTCCTCTTGTAGAATGAGTTGGCCCATGCAACAGGAGCATCTCTAGGTCATTTACCTGTTTTCACATTAAACAATCACTAAATCTCCAAACAATTGTGGCTAAGAATTAAGATGAGAATCTATAACAGTGAATGTATTTTGATTCCTATCTCGAGATTATGAAATAGTCTTATCATATATAATTACCATGATAAATCCTGTGTCATCAGGGTCTAGTTCTTCCATAATCAAAGCCGCATATTCCTCTGCCTGCTTCACTATGTTTGAGAGCTTGTTGATGGAGGCGCTAAGGCCGATAATCTGAAAACAGAATCAATCACACAATCAAGGAAAATCTATTCCATGGGAACAAAATGCAAACAAGAAAAAGTTCCCCATTGAACTACTTTAGTACTTAAATAGTTTTGTCAGTTGATGAGACTAAAAAAGTACCCATATTTTAATTCCTTAGTGGTGAATTTCTGATGTCATACCTCTTTGATTTCTTCCACGGTGATTCTTCCATCCGCATTTTTATCAACCCTGCATTCCAAATTAAACTTGGTAAGAAACTTCAGGGCATTCAAAACTCTTTTTCCTTGGACCTTTATAAAAAACAGAAAAAGCAAAGAGTTACATGTCAAAGAATGTTCTGAGCCTAGAATCAAAACTCTGGTCAGAAATCTGGTCCCAGAATTCCTTCAACTGAACCTTGTTAATGGAATCCCCTTGAATCTCCCTCCTCCTAGAAAGAGCATCAAAAAGCTCCACTGCAAAGGCCTCTGATTCCTTGTTCATCCCTACAATTAAACCAATAATATCATAAAACTACTTTCTATACTTTTAGTAGATACCACAGGTATTCTAGTTCGAACCATTCTAGTTCAACATAAGCAACAAAACTCTCTATATGAGTATTTCAACACAACTGCATACTGTGAACTCGTATTAGAAACCACTAGTCAAACTAGAACAACATCATGCCAGTTAATAAATTACTTACTCTATAGTTGAACAAACAATTGAAGTAAAAAGATAAAAAAAAAGAGGTTGATCATGTACCTATGCACTTGGCAAAGAGAGAACGATGCAGATACCCATTAGTGGATGAAGTGAGAGCATCAAACTGTTTTTCAACCTCAACCCACCCTGCACCACCATCAGTCTTGCTGATAAACTTGAGTCCCGTAAGAGCATGAGAAACTGCAGATTTAGTCCTATCATAGTGCATTCTCGTAGGTGGCACCACCTGCTTCGAAAAAGAAGCAAAACGCTTCAACTCCTGAGACATCTGCTGCATGCGAATGGAAGCACTTCTCACAACAGAAGCACCAAATGACCGTTTTTTCTCCATGCCTTTACCGAGCAAGACCAGTTTCTCATCTTCACCTTGAATATCGTTGTTCCCTGTTGCTGCAGGTGTGACACTGTGTACGGCCACAGAGTCACCGTGAATGTCCAAAGTGACTTCAACGTAATCACTTGCTTCATCTTGTTCCTCTGTGGCAGATGAAGAAGTGTTCAACTTGGTGCTTCTCCTACCAACCCTTTTGTTGAGTGGTCCACTACTACTTTGAGGTACTCTTTCACCACCAATGAGTTCTATGTCAGAAGAACCACTGTGGTGTGAATCAGCACAAGCTACTCCTATCTCTTCTGTGCCCATTTTCTGTTCCTATTTGAGATTTCTAGATCCAGATTCTGATGCAAATTAGGACTGAGAAACCAAAGATGAAGGATCCTTCTTCAGCTCTGTCTCTCTCTCTCTCTCTTCACAACCATGATAAGATTTTATCCTATGTTGCATTTTCTTGACAAAGTGTAGTAGACTTGACTTGGTTTAAGTATTGTTGTCACTTTGATTATTAAGTCCTTAATGAGTTTCTAGACTTTATAATGTGGAGTTTAAGTCTTCTAAGTCATTATAAAAAATAGAAGTTGTTAATTTAAGGATTTTTTTTACTGTATTTAAGAAAAGTTAATACTTAATAAGACCTTTATAGTGATTATACAATTTTTTTTAGCACACTCTAATTTTAATCAAAATTTATCAGAAGTCATGAAATTCTTTAAAACTAACTTCTAGTTCAACAAATCTTATTCCCAATTTTATAATTTTTTTAAAATATTTAACAACTTAAGAAAGAATATATATATATATATATATATATATATATATATATTAAAGTTTTAAAAAGAAAGTTTTATCAATTCTTTTATTCTTTCTTTTCGTATTTAAATTGCATGTATTTTTTACAGAAAATTCTATTGAAGTTAAATTAATTATTTGACATGTAACTGTATATAAAAAACAATTACTAAAGAGCCTCTGAATTGGATAGTGTCTATACTCTATAGTTTGATTTTTAAGTGAAAATTATTATAGAAATTTTATTTAATGAGAATATTTTATTAATTACGTTGTAATTAATCCTAAAAATTGAAACAAGCTTCTTTTTTTTTTTGTTCAAATTATAACGAATAAAAATATAATTTGAAATTTAAAGAAAAAAAAATCATCAAAAGTTTAGGAGAAAAAAGAAAATTTAAACCTTAATATTATGTTGGGAAATAATTATGGTAGAGAGCATTTACGAAAGCAAAGCTAATGTATTTTGAAGTTACGTAAGCATGTGCGATCATTGGTATTGAAAAAGGAATAAGAATGGGTAGATAGTACATTCCGTTCTAAATTATATATTTTTTATAAATTTTTTTCTTCATATTATATATATTATTTTAAAAAATTAATAGACTATTAATTATTTTATTCTAAGAATATATTTAATTAATATTAAAAATAATAATCTAAATTAATTAATGAAATAAGAAAATATTATAATAATGTTTATATAAAATTTAAAATATTAATTATATTTCATAATATATGTATAAAACTTGTGATAATATTTTAACAGAGAGAATATTTGATAACAAATATGATTTCTTATTAAATGAAAGGCAGCAAGTGTTAAATGAAAAGTGACATGAGATTTGGGTCAATTGGTTTGATGGAAATGAGGTAAGGCTGAAAGACTTTGAGAGAAAATTCCAAAAGTAATAACAATGATGTGTGTCGTTGACACTTATGGATCAAACGCCTTGTAGGTCCACACTTATTAAATGAAACACCGTAATGTGGTGAATTTAATATAAGCTATTTTGGAGCGATGTGCCGCTTATAATACGCTGAATTCCACGTTTCCACCACAAAACTTACACATTTATGTACCGTTTTCAAGGACGAAAGGTAAGTAGTTCCTTCATATATTTATTGGGCAAGTAGGAGTAATTTTAATCATTTAATATGTTTTTTTATTTTTTGAGGAATTCAGTTATTCTATCTATTCTAGTTTCTCTTATTATTTAATCTTGCTCTTAAACAAAACGTGTTGTATATTCATATGAAAGTTACGGTTTAACAGTGAAATATTATTAGACCTGACAGATTCCATAATCGAGTTCTTGTTTTACAAATACTTTTTGGGTACATGGGGATATATTCTATAGTCTAGCGTGGTTTTTATTATTTATTCTAATGCTAATTATTTATTTTAATAATGCCTGTAAAAAATAGCACATTTACGATTCTGGATCTCTACAGCACAGCAGAATCCTCTACGACTTCTTTATTACTGTTTCCGATCTTTAATATGAAATCTATTAATTCAATTCATTAAAGTTAAGATATTTAATATATTGAATTTATTTAAAATATTTATTTATTTATGTAGTGTTACACAACACCTTTTCCTGTTATTACATCCTAAATTCTCCATGGCTTAAGATAATTAATTACACCACTTAAATAAACAATAAATTTTTATAAAAAATGGAATTAAATCTTGTATTTAAAATTATTCCAATTTCAAAAAATAACTAATAATCCTTAACATAGAATCTAAATTTCTAATTTCTCAATTAAAAGCATAAGATAAATCTAATCAACAGAAAAATAGTAACAACAAAGTCAAGCCTTTAACAAAATAAATATCCTAATCTAAAGGTTTCTTAACCTAAGACTCATTTTCCTACAACCTATTACTTGTCTACTCGTTACTATAAATGACAATTAAGAATAAAACAAGAGTTAGATCATATTAATGATAATAAAAAAAATATAAAAATAGTAATAATTTATTACAATCAAACATATTATGCATCTGAATATAATTATATATAATCACTTTCAATAATTTATTCATGTTGAATATTCATATTAGAAAATCTATTATTTTTAATAATTAATACTATTGTAGAAATAATCTTTATCACTAACAAACATAAATACACTTATTAAAACAATCAACACAATAACTATAATAGTAAGAAATATGAATTACCTTTAACCTAACTTTAAGAGGTCGAGCATGTTAAAGGAAGAATTCGATGAAAGAAATGACATATGGTTAGGCTTAATATATCCAACGCCAATTATTATTTAGCAAAATTTATCGTTAGATATGAAGCATGGGAAATGAAGCGATTGTCGAAAAATTTCATCCATCCAACAAATGAATGACTTCGAAAAAATATATTATAAAGAATTCATAGTGTATACAGGAACGAAAATGATTTTACAAGAGAGGAAATGAAAAATATTATAATAAAAAAAGAAAGATAATAAATATTTGAGTGCAAATCTTTTCCTATATGAAATGTTAAGAAAATATATCTTATTTGACTTCTGAACTTTACCTCTAGCAACTTAATTCAAATTTGTTATAGACATATATATATATATCTGGTTATTTCCAGTAAGATCTTAAACATCTATGTCTTATTCAAAATTTCATTTTATATTAAAAAATATTTAATATTTACTTAAAAGATAACTTTATTAGAGTTAACATGTACTGTTATTATAAAAATTAATTTATTTAATTAATAATTTTTTAAAATTCAAAAAATTCTTAAAATAATTATTTAAAATATTTAAACATGTATATTTATAATTTATTAACTTAAATTACTTGATATGTGAATAAAATAAAGAAAAAAATATATATTAAGTGAAGCTTTTGTATAAAATATAAGTATATTTTCTTTGGGTGTAGCCTATTCTATCCATAAATTAAACAAAATTCAATCACTAAATCAATTAAATAAGAGTATAAATTGCTTATATTTATTTTTTGTTTATAATTGTTTGTGACATTAACAAATTATTGATGAGTAGATTATGACTTCTCATAATATATTACAATATTTTGTTTATTATTTAAAATATATATTTTCCTCTTTTAATAAATTTTAGTGTGTGAAACTTTATTTTTTTAAAATTTTTAGTTAAAATTCCTTAAAAAAATATCTATTGAATTATCATTCCCTCACAAATACGAGTATTATGATGTCTTTTGTTCGAATATGTTTTTTCCTTGTCAAACACTTCTTTTAAACTCATATAAGTAAAAATAATTGATTTCACAAGATTAATAAATATAATTAAGTACATTTAATTTGCTAATTTTCACGTGAAATTGAATTATATTTTCTAAAATACCATTAATTAATATTTATTGGAAGCTGAATTAATTTAATAATTCTTTGGAAATAAGAATGTTAAAAATAATTGAGTTAGTTAAATTTTTAAACTAAAATATAATTATATAACTGCAATATTTTTTACACTATCCTAGCATAAAATATTTAAAAATTTTATTTTATTAATTTTAAACATTGAAATATATAATTGGATAATTTGAAAAATCATATTTTTATATTATTTTATCATGAGATATTTAATTATAAAATTATTTTTAGCTTAAAAATTTATAAATAGAATAAATTGTATTTATATTTAACAAGAGAAAGAAACATATATTTTAACATAAAAAAGGTCTTCATAATATTTACATTTATTAGGACGAGAATGTGAAAAGTATTTTTACAATATTTATTTTTAAAAAGAGAATAAAGCGTCACACCTTAGAATGTTGGAAGAGAGTATATATTTTGATATGATAGATAAAGTATTTTAGCTTTATTAAAAATAAGCAATACTTCTCATTAAGATCTTATAATAATAATAATAATAATAATAATAATAATAATAATAATGTTAAAAATATATTATTATTTTTTAATATATATTTTTCTCTCCATCATCACTGATCTTTGTTTCCTGTTGTCTTTGTGTTCCTCGTGCTGTTCCATGGATGAAGAGAATCAGGAGAGATTTAATTTCCATATTTATTTATTTTTTATGCATAATTTTCACATTTATTTGGTAGTATTGAAATAAAATTGGTATTTTAAGAGAAAGTATTATGTGTAATGCATATAATTATTTTTTAATTTAGGAAAATTTAGAGAATATAAATAAAAAGGTATTATTTAAAATTATGAGAAAAAATTTATAATTAATTAAATGAATAATAGAAGCAGCTTATATTCAGAGGAAAATAATAAACTTAAGAGAAAAAAGTGGTTAAGATGTGAGATATAAGAAAGAGTTCAATTTTTCAATTTTTTTAAACAGACATCCAACTAAATTTATAGCTTTTAAAATTCTATTACTTCATAACACCTATTTTTTTTTTTTATCATAGTGTATTTTAACTTTGATTATTGTATTTAAAGTTTAATTATCTTAATTTAAAAGATCCAAAAATCACTATTTTGATTCTTAAAAGTGTATGAGTTAAATTTAGTTATTAAATAATTATAAATAACAAAATAGACTTTAAAAATATAATATATTTATTATTTTAATTACCTGCATTTTAATTGTGTAATGCCATTTTTGTCTCTAATTCAAAAGACTAAAATAAGAGGTTATATTAAGTTGAAGATTAAAATAATAATAAATGATTAAATTAAAACGCAAAATGTCAGTAAATATCTTCCGGGGATTATACACATATAATACTTTCATGATGTATTATTTTTATTTTTTAATGACTAAATTATCAGATCAATATATTTTTCGTGAAAAAAATAATAATTATATATAACTTTAACTATTATTGTTGTTTGAATCTTATTATTTATTAATGAAAATATTTTAATCTATATTATTTTTTTTAGTGATTCATTTATCTTAACAATATATTATTAGTTCATATTTAATAGCACAATGAATTTTATGTTGTTTTTAGTGATTACACATCTAGAAGTACTCTTGTGGTCACTGTTATCAAACAAGTTTTATTTCACCGAACATAGTTAAGTAGAAAAAGATATGTTAACATAGGTGGTGTAAACTCAATTTTAACAAACTTAATATACCTTTAATTCACCTTCATTTCATCAACTTTGATTCAAAAACATGTAAAATTATTCCATAATTTCTATGCAACTGTGAATATAAATAACGAAATTGCTTTTGTTATCTATTTATTTTCCTTGAGAAGAAAATGTGCACACATGGTCCTTGTATATACAACTACTAGAGCAACAACCTATGCTAGTTGTATAACAAGTATACAACAAACTGTAAATAAAATAAAGTTTCAAAAAGATAATAAACTAATAACTGCTAAGATACATCACTATTCTATCCTATGCAACAAAACTTATTACCTTATGTAACAAAAATTCAAAGAGGACTCTCATTACTCCTCTTTAAGTTGGAGTTTGATTACCTTGAACAATTTTGCTCGCGAAGATTTTGTGAAGGCGTTTGCTTGCTATTGATTAGTTGGAACATATATTATAGCTATTGCACATGCATTTAGGTGTTCTCAAATGAAGTGACAATTCACTTCCATATGTTTTGTATGTTCATGGAACACTAATAATAAACCGTCCCTTATAATTAAATATGAAGGAAAATAGATAAAAGATAAATACAAATATTTTTATATTTAACTTAATTTAATTCTACGTTCATGTAAAAGATAAAAGGGTAAAATAATTTTATATTATTTATCTTAATTCAACTCTACGCAAATGTAAAAGAAAAAGGGGTAATTACTTCGTATCTGACTATAATAATCCTCTCGATATCTTATTGGAGCTTTGTGACTAGTGATCGCTTTTCAGTCACATTAGCATTTTGACTAGTGACCACTTTTCGGTCACATTAGCATTTTCCCAGTGCGTGGAGCCCCAACGAGGAAGGTGTTAGTGATTTATCATTGAGCCCCAACACATAACCCCTTAGGCTAAGTACCATCAGGGTTGGATTTTTGCAAAGATTTTGTTTAACAAAATCGATTTAACATTTATAAAGAGAGGGATATACAGATAAACTCACAAAGACAAATTACAAGGAGAATCATAAGAACCAGAATTTCTTTGTAGACGAAGTATATTTGCCAACTTGTAATCTTTAAACTTATGTGTTTATATAGAAGAAGATTTGAAGTAGCCATTAGATAGAGCTGAATTCAAATCTTCTTTCTCTAACAATGAGAGAATATAATATTACATTAAATGTAAGTTACGCCTTGTCAACTTCAACACAAAAAATTGTTGTAATACGAGATTCAAAAATTCTGAGAAGTTAATCTGATTTTCGCCCCCAAACCTCTGTGTCAGAATCATGCTTTTTGGATTTTAAACATTTCTTTCAATAAATAACAAGGTTTGTAATGACCTAACTCGTCATTATTATAATACTCCATGTTTTATTATTATTAATAGAAAACATTTACTTCCTTTAAACTATTTGAATAAAATTACATAATTATATGCTTATATAAAAAAAAACGTCACCATCATTTTTTTTTCTTAAAAATAAAACATATCAATTATATCATAAAATAATGACTCACCACTTTGCATTAGAAATTTCTTTGTCATGTTTCATAAAAAAAAATTCTTAATGTTTATTGCTTGTGAAATTTCATAACAATATACATAATGTTCATAAACATCTATCTTTTAGCCATAAAAGTCACCCATTCTTCCGTTAACCATCCATACAAAAATATGAAATCTAACATGTTAATATGCTCTCCCAAATAAAATTCAGGATCTATCACATGTGTCAAACCACAAACACGAACAAACAAGAGTAAGTTCTAGATAATAAATCTTTAAAATACATACAATAATTAATTAAGTAAATAAATGAATTATGACTAAATGAAAATTTTCTATATGATACATGCTTCATCCTCGACTTCGTCAATATGTAATGCGATACCATCTCTGATAATACGACATACTCATCGTAAAACTTACCAATCAGTTGGGATCCCCCAGTAGTGCACAGAATCTTATCAACAACATGTGATTATCACTGTTTTAGGATCCTTCAAGTCTAGTATCACACCTAGACACACAAATTAAATTAATTAACTGCACCCAATAATACATGAATGAATGTAATCTTATCTCATTCCTCAAAATAAGTTTATTACTAATTTAAACATCACTAATCCATTGCACAACTATGGTATTACAAGTCCAAACCATCTAAGTTCACAACATAGGTAATCAATCATAATCCAAATCATCATTCAAGTTCACAACACAAGTCATTCAAGTTCACACCATATGTAATCCATAACTATAAACATAGAATTTTATCGTTTTAATTTTAGAACTATCCTTTAATTATTATTTATTGGTGTTTACCATTTCATTTTCTTGGTGTGGAATATCTTAACCGAATTAGTTTAGTATAAATTCACCTCTAAACCATATTAGCCACCTTTTATTATCAAATTTTCCAATTATACTTAAAACCCTTAAACATCTTTATAAATTTAAATTATTTTAGAAACATCCCTTATCACTCTTATTACTTTAAAACTTCATCAATACTTATAAATACAAGAGTATAAGATTATACAAGTTAAGACACATAAAAGTTTATAAATTTTAGAACATAAAAATTTATAAGATTTAGAATCCTAAATTCTTTTAGAAAGTTGAAAACTTAAATAATTTAGAAACTCCCCTTACCTTAATTTCTCTTGAAAACTCTTTGAAACCCTTTAGAAAAGCCTTTGAAAGATGAAATAGAGTTGGACCCACTTTTCACACAAGGTTGCCTAAAGTAGGTTTTGGTGGATTTTGAAAATTTTGAAATTTTGGCAAGAAAAGCTCACAGTTTGGTGTTTGGAAGAAGACAATAATTTTTTATGTTTTAGGCAATAAATATGACGACTATGATGTCCCACAAATGGTCTCAAATGTTGTATTTATAGATGAAAGAAATCATTAAAAAATTGCATATAGCCATTTAGTTAGTAAAATTTGGTTACATTAACAACTAGTTACTTACATGATAACTATGTAACAAATACTGAAGATAAGATTTTGACTTATCTTAACTTTGCATATAAATTTTCCTTATCTTATCTCATTTTAGTTTTTTCTTCTTTTGTTTCAATCCCTTACGGTGTAGCATGAATGACACTACATTGCACACATAAATTCTTTTGTAGCAAAGTGACAAATAATCAATATTCTATAATTTTGGCATTTGTTAAAGAACATCGGTGGTTATCGTAGCTTTCTATCAAACACCTCTATTATGTCTTTCTTTCATTATTCTTATACTTGTTTTCTAATAAATTGTGCATAATTTTACACAATTAAAATTTAAAAGTTACATATTTTTAAAGTTTCATAATAAATTAAAATCATAATTTTTATTCTTTATTTTATGATTTTGAATCTAACATTAAAATATTATTTATGATTATACCATAAGTAAGATAAAAGTTTAAGGATTCTAAAATTCATTTTTTCATAATATTACATCTTACAAATTATTCTAGATAATTTTTTTTGTCTTTTTCTGTATTTAATTCCAAAAAATTCATTATACAACATTTTATTCCTAGTTGTATATTTATTTATCAGATACTCAATTCTATATCTTATGAACCCTATGACCTTTTATTTCCCTGCTGTTTGAATTTTTCAATCTATATTGCGTATACAAACGCAGTACGGGAAACAGTTGAATTTTCTAAAAAAAATTGCATCTTTTTATTATACGCTTAATTCTAAACCATATATATTTTATTTATCTTATTTTGTATTTACTTGAGAAATGTTATGATACAAGTTCCTTGAGAATGCTAGTATGATCTCACGGCCTTGCACTTGAATTACCCCGATCTTCATTCAACAATGGTTTCTCCAACCAAAACACACAAAGAACCTCACGGATAACACTCAAGTAATAAAAGAAGAATTGGAGAGCGTCATGCATAAGACAATAAACTCAATGAAGAATCGTCGCTATGGAAGGAAGGTCCATTGATAATATTCAAAGTTTTCTCAATAAAACCTAGAGAGGAAATGCTCTCAACTATGAAAATTCTACTTCATCAAAATGTTATCTAAAAGTGTTCAAATTTTTGTAGTTGACCAATATATAGAATATAGGTCATGTGCTAGTCACATGACCTTTTAATGAGCTGAAAACCCTCCTTCAAATTCCATGTGTAAATGATTCAATTTGCATGCAAGAAAATCGGCCTAAACACTTAAGCAAATCGCTGAAAATCCTGACAGCATCCAAACGTTAACTTCAAGCTTAATTTCGTCCTAGATAAAGATTGAACTGGGCTTTGGTATCTGTATAACTTTTGTTTCCCTTTAAGTCCTCTTTAAAATGACACAAAGAGCAATTTAATTAGAGTTTTGTAACCTAAATTATGCTCAAAATAATGAACCTTGTTAGGAACCCAAAAACAACAACAAATGAATTATAAAATCAAATAGAAATTATAAGTCCAATTTAAAGAGTAAGGTCTTCATTTTTTTTTGGCTTTTTCTTCTTGACTTTGATTCTTATTTCTTTGACTTTGACATAAGCATTGACCTCCTCCTCTAGCTTCTAGTTTCTAACTTCTCTTGGAGAGTTTGTTGGGCTCTTGGAGATGGTCCTCCATCAAACTGTCCTTCTTATGGCCAACATGCCCTCAAGTTGCAATAGCTTCTTACCTACAATGCAAATTTTACCCGGATCAAAGACCAAACAAAATCTATCAAGTTGAACATTTAATAGCAAGATGCTTTGTCTACTAATATCAATAATACAATATAGAGAAGTAAAGGAAAAATACAAGTGATTTTCTATGGTTTAACCGAAATCCCAAGGAGTTTCTAATTCCTCCCTTAGATGTGTAGATACTAGTCCTTCACTCCATGTGAAATCCATTTTGTTGAAACTCTTCTTAAATACTTCTTTTAGGTGTAGAAGCTTGTGATGTTTTCTCTTTCTTAATCTCAATTTTCCACCTAAAAGGACATTCAACATAAAAAAGATATCCATTAGTAGGAGCAAGTAAAACTTCCAACTTAACATTATAAAACATTGTCCAAGGCCTAATGCCTTCAGAATCTATTGTGTCACAAATAGTGTTATTGATAACTTGTAAAAGTGAGTTATCGACATACGCTTTTAACTAATAAATTATTCATTAAACACTTTTAAGAAAACCAAAACAATTGTTAAATGCTCTAATTTATAGTACTTTGTGATAGAGCTTGTTAATGGTTTGTTTAAGTGTTTCGGGGTTAAAAATAGTCAAAAAACAGTTGAAAACGTGCAAAAGAACACACCTCGCGCGACTTGGGACTTAACTCGCACGACTTAGAGCTCCAAGGGTGAACCATTTTTCTTTGTCACCTCAACTCATGCGACTTGCCTATGAATTCGCGCGATTTGACCTATCTTCCATCCCAAGTTTGCTCTCTATAACTTCAATACGCGCGACTTGCTACTCAGCTCGCGTGAGTTTGCCTTTCTTGGATGTCACGTTTGCTCTCTTAAACCTTAACTCGGGTGAATTGATCCTTAGCTCACGCGAGCTAGGTCTGTAAAGCCCAAGTCCATTAAAAGAGACTATATATTCATAAAAGTCACTATCAGCAAAGCATCTAGAAACCCTAGACCAATCACATTCTGTCGTTGGGAGAATTCTGCATCTTCGGAATCAAAAACCCTGGCTTTGGTTTACGAGACATGTAGAGTACGACCTCAAGTCTAAGAGGATAAGATGCACGAATCACTCGACTTCCTTGGAACTCGATTATCTATGTATTCTCTTTCATATTATCATTGTGTTGCATTCTTTACTAGCATGAACTAAATCCATCTTTGATTGAGAGAACAATGTAACCATAATTATTCATAATGTAATTCTCGATGTTATTCAATATATGAATGTGAGTTTATTTCTTTTATGCTTAGTTCTATCTGTTAACTGACCATTAATAAATTAATCGTAAACCTTGGGGAACTTTGAGAAAAAAAACTTAGATGGTATTGGAGAAATAGTCATTATTGAGCTAGAGTCATAGAGATAGGAGTAGACAGTAGTGTGAACATAACTTAACAGTTATCACTGGATTAACAAATGTTAAACCCAAATACTATAATTATCAAAATCCAGAGATATGATTTTCCTTTAGTCAATTTTGATTTATCAGTCGAGTTCCTTATAAACAATTACGGATCCACTATAACAAAATCTGATATAAGTATTTTTTGACTCAAATCTCTTTAGGCTATACAAGTATTATTTGTACATAACCTCTTGAGGCTAATACCTATCACTAAAGGTAAAGGATTTACAAAGAGATTTTTGTCTAAATGAGATAATATTTTACAAAGAGAGAGATTTATAATGAAAGAATTTCAACTTGTAAATGTAGAGTAAGCTTTGTCTTCAATCCTTAATCTTTGGCCTTTATATAAATGATGATCTTAAAATAGTCATTATACTCAACAACTTCAAGACTTCATCATTCGTTAGAAATGTGTTGTATATCCATTTGCATTAAATGTTTCTATATAGAATGTCTCCTCAAAATTGACAACTTTATTCTTTGAAAGTTAAAGAATTATGAAGAGGATAAGTGCTTTTCTTATGCAAACCTTTATATTAAAGAAGCTTTTTTCTTTGATTTGACTTGTCTTTTTAAGAGAGAAGTAGGTAAGCTCCTTGTACTTAAACAGTGCAAGCGAAGTCCACTTCTACGAGATAAAATGAGCTCATAAGTACTTTAACATTTAAATGTATCAATTAAGACAAAAAATTATCTTTAACTTTATAGAATTTTCATCTATGCTTTCGTTAATACATTCTATTAGACTATACATTAGTCTATCTCTCTAACGAACTTTATGAGATGGAATTTGCTTCTAATACATGTAAGAAATGATCATTTTATTTTAATTTATTATAAGAATTAGTAGTAATTTTTAAAATTAAAAATCATAATTTATTTTTAATTATTTTAACCTTAACATGAACTAAATTAATGATCAGTTGATATGTTAGAAGTCTAAAATAATATTTTTTAATAATTTTAGAATTTAATTCACAAATTCAGAAACTAATTGAACATTACTACTGTCTACCGTCATATGATGTAGCAGAAACAAATAATATACCATACTCTTTATTCATTTTAATATATATTTTCTAAAGACTAAGCTTATCATTTTTCACAATGCAAAATGTTACTTGCTACAAATTACAATGGTTATAGGTCTTCATTTTCAGCCATTGATCGATTAATGTTTTAACAAAGTCATCCTTTGAGAGTTCATTCATGATACCCCGGTTGGACTAATGCATGATACAATGATGCCGTTGTCATCAAATTATTGCTTTGGTATTACTCTTGGTGGTCCACACAACCATTTAGCCAACATCAAACTTTCGTAATAATTATACGAAGCCATAATAATTTCTATAACTATTTTGAAACATATGGGTTAATTATTATCAACAACAATGACATGGTGTAAGTCTTCACAATGAGATAAACGTGTGTTGCTCTTTGTACTTTTTCCTTCAATAATGTTCCATTTTATTAGAAATTTTCTTTGTGGAAATGATATTTGGTGGTTGTGTTGCGAGAGAAATCTGAAGCTAACCCACGAAGCTCTTTGGCTATAGCTGGTGGTCCACAGTAAAATACCCCTGCATCACATAAACATGCTTTTGTTAGAGGCAGATATCAACCATGAAATCTCATACCCACCACGAACTTATAGAAACCTTAGCATTACAGTGAAATTATGTGTCGAGTTCTTAAGTCTACAAGTCATTATATGTCCCACAAATTCAAGATAAATAACTCACTTAAGTAATCATGAGTTGTAAATACTCTCACAAGTATTCTAACATATTTATTGAAAAAATATTAAATGAGAAATTAAATATACTTAATATCTTGAAGGCATAAAAAAAAAATACTCCAATATTTAGCAGTTGAAAACTGCTAGCAACAAAATCTGAATGAAGTGCGTTTAAATCATAAAATTATAAAGTTTTTTTATTTAATAATTTTCATTCATGAATTTTGTATAATTTTTAATAAACTTTTATAAATAATAATAACATATTTAAGGAGTATGTACAAGACTCGTGCTAGCACTCTTTTTTCTTTTTCTATATGAAAATTCTTTTTCTATATGAAAAAAAAAAGAATACACATCCATAACTACAAGGAGGATACTATAAATAGCACTCTTATTAATGAGGATTTGTAAAAGGAACAGGTATATATGCGAATGTTTATTCCATGGATTATCAAAGTGAAACTTAACTTTCAGACCTGAAAAACAAATAAGGAAATATATTTAAATTTAAAAGCAGACCTATTAAAAAAAGCCAAAAGTCACGGATACTTTCATGAATGCTTTTAGTTATATTTTTCAAGTGAATAAAAATATTGTCATATTATTCTTTATTATTTAAAAAATGATAAATAAGTTATTTACTTTCATTATATCTTATAATTTTTAAGACTTATTGTTATTTTAGTCTTTGAGATACAGACATTATATTCACTGACATCTTATAATTTACTATCATTTTAGTTTATTATGTGAAAATCACTTGGAAAATTAAACCGATTGACTTATTTATAATTTATTTTAATGTCTAGGATTAATATAACATGACCTTACATGGTTAGAGAACAAAGTAATACTTCACTCAATAATTTTAAATGAAAACTAGAGTTTCGCTTGATCAACCTATTCTTATCTTGAATTCAAAATTTTTTTATTATGCCAATCATTGACCCAATTTCAATTTTAATTCACGAAAAATACCAAAATAAACAACTTTCTCTGTTAAGTCTCTGTCATTTAGAAAAGACAGTGCTTTATCTTTTACTTGACTAAAAGAAAGGTAAAGCAACGTTGGTTAAAGAGTGTGAAACTCACCTACACGTGCTCCTGGATGACTAACCGCAATGCGTTTGAACACAGCGCGCCACTTGGGTATAGCAAAGTGTGATTTTACACGAGTGTCAGAGACAATGTCTACTCCATTCCTAGCATAGTTTATAGATTGCAACATAGCAATAAGAGCTGAACGAGCATCACCCTCTTTATATACAGAAGTGCAATAGTTGTGAAGTTCAATCACACCCCTATGATCCTCTTCAATCACCTCATTCATAGCATCTTTAAACCAATGAAAGGAACCTTGCTCCCCAGTGACCCAATAACAGTAGGCCCTCTTAGTCCTAAAGTTGCTTGAATCATTTTTCTTATTTGAGGACGTTCTTGGTGATTTACCACCAAACTCACCTGCTCCTTCCTCTATGTTGGTCCCCTCTTCGTCTTCCTTGGCTTTTGTATTATTCACTATGTCCTTTACAATGCTGATCATTGGGGCCTCTCCAATTCCAATCCCCACCAGCAACACAACCTCATACTGCTTGTAGCCTTGGGCTGGTGTTCCATATGGACCATCAATAATAATAGGGAAAGCACTGCATAATATAATAACACAATGATAATTGAAAATTACTTGTATGCCATTACTCAATAAACTCTGTATTCGAGAAAAAGCAAATTACATTAACACTGCCATAAGCTTTTGCCAAACTATATAAATAGTCCATACTTTTTAATCTCTGCATAAAACATTTTAATCATTTATAAACATTACACCCACACATTTTATATATTATACTACCATTTCATTAATTTTGAAAAAAATTATACCAATATCCTTTATATAAGTAGTAAATTAAAGTAATATAAAATATAGCTATGGATTATAAAAGAATATATGCAGAATATAAAATATAACTATGGATTTTAGAGCGTTTGGTTTCATATTTAGTCCAGACTTATATGAATTCAAATGTGTAGAAATTAAATGGATGTAAATTAGTACGTGTATATTAATAAATTAATATGCATAGTTATATTATGTTGAAAGTCTAACATAATTTATGATTTAATATAGTTAAAGGTTAAAGTAAAAGTGTATAATATTATATTTTTTAATGTAGAGATTATTATGTAATTTTTTATTTTGACCGGTGGTCAAATTAAAAGTTACATTAATAAAAATATAAAAGGGTCACGGTACTCAGTTAAACATAATTAGAGTGTCAAAACATATAAGGTATGTATTCTTGGTATCCCTTTTGTTTTGTTTTGACTATCACGTGGAAGATCTTCAAACCCATTTTTTCTTAAGAAAGAATTATGGATTAAGGTATGCTCTCCTAATAACTTTTAATGTTAGTTCAATTTAAATATTAGAGGAGAGATATGAATATGTATTTTTGATTATATCTTCATATTTAATTTAATTGGTTTCCAAAATACTAACAATTGGTATCAGCAACTCCCTTTAGCAATCTTTGACAAATTCATGAAAATTAATGAATGTTCATGAGATCTCTAATTTTGAAAATTTAGAATTTTAGAATGTTAATGTTGTTATTATTTGCATGGATAAGTGTTAGTTGAAACTGATCAGTGTTAATTGATTAAAATTGAGAGGTACAAAATTTTGCACAATTATATATACTACATTCATCAAAATCGAGAGGTGCACAATTAATTAATTGATGGAACGGGGATGAAGGTGCACAATTAATTAATTGATGGAATGAGGATGAATTATCTGAACAATGAAGTTGTAAATGGATTGTTTCAGTTAATAAAAATTAAATTATTTTTTTCTCTTTTAATGAATTAAGTGTATTTAGTTACACAAAGTAATTATTTTAAAAAGTTAATATGATCTGCATCCGATGACTTATTAAGTTTGTTTGATATTCATAATATCTAATTAAAGTATGATGTCACTAGAGTGATCTCGTTTATGCTAATTAGAATATTATAAATGTTAAGATATTGTGTGTACGTGAAATTTGTAAATACTAGTCGGTAGACCAATATTTGACAATTTTACATATACATTTATGGAAATAAACATATGAAACCTGTGTAGGTTCCATGAAAATAGTAAGTTCATTGAAAGGTGCTACTCATCCTAAGATTGAAGTTATTTTAAATATTTATTTACTACACCAAGAATACCCACTTACAATTAATATTATTGTCAAACAATTTGATATTAATGTTGTGATAGATATCTTGAGATGGATGGATTTGTTTGAAATTGATAGAATTTAAGATTATATATTTGGCTTATGATGTAAAGATGTTGACTTAGTTTGGTAAAAAATTCCCTATTCAATTATTACATCTACTATTCCTATTATATCTGCAAACACACAAGTAATATTCCTATGCTTAATAGAACTAATTTCAAAGATTAGAAAGACACATTCTTGGGATATATGGATTTAGGCCTAGCATTAAGGACTAAGTAACCCATTCCTCCTATGTCTGAATCTATAAAGAATTTTGAGAAGTGTGATTGTTCTAACCGCAAAAGTTTTATGATCATAAAACGCGTCGTTCCAGAAGATTTTCGAGGCACTATATTGAAAATGTAACTTTAGCTAAAGATTTCTTTAATGAAATTGAAAAACATTTTGCAAAAAAATAATAAGGCTAACACAAGCACACTTTTAACTAACTTGACTTCCATGACGTATCAAAGTAAAGGTAATATAAGGGAGTACGTCATCTAGATGTCTCATATTGCTTCTAAACTTAAGTACTGAAGCTTAATTTGTCTGAGGACTTACTTGTACATTTAGTATTAAATTCTCTTTCTGCACGGTTTGATTAGTTTAAGGTTAGTTACAGCTGCCAAGAGGAAAAAATGTGACTTTTAATGAGCTCATTTCATATGATATGTAAGAAAAAAGAATGAAGCATAAGAAATCTAAAAGTTCTCACTTGGCTACTACCTTATAGATAAAGGTAAGAAAAGTAAGAAATATGAAGCTACTAAGGGACTAGCACAAAAGAAATCTAAAGATAACATTCAAGGATGTTTCTTTTGTGTAAAGAAAGAATGTGACAAATATCATGCTTGGTATGTCAAGAAAAGTATATTCTTTACTCTGGTCTTCTCTAAGGTTAATTTAGCTTTAATACCTAGAAACATTTGGTGGATAGATTTTGGTGCTACTACTCATATTAATGTCTTTATGTAGGGTTTTCTGAGTTATTGAAGGGCAAATTATGTTGAAAGATGCCTTTTTGTGGGCGATGGAAAATGAGTAGATGTTAAAGCAATAAGACATTTTAAGTTGTTGTTAGGAACATGTTTTCATTTGGATTTGAAAGCAAAGGTCTTAAGTTGGAGGTGTTTGAAAACTCTCCAATGAGAGTTATTTGTACATGTCTTTTAGTCATAGTTTCCTTCAAACTAGGACAAATTGGATAGGGATTAAGTTATCTTGAATGAATTATGACATTGTGTTTCATAGGTACCTTGATGTGTGTGTTCAAGTGTTTTTTAAGGCCTAAATAATGAAGAAAGTGGAGTAAATTGAAGTATCAAGTGCATCTCACAAAAGATAGCAGGACATCTCATGCGAAACAAGACTCTAAAGGCAACAACAAGGCTCTGCCACTCTATCTCACGCGAGACATCATTCATCTTGCGCGTAATGACCCTTTAAAGAAGCCAAGGAAAACTATGCCACTCTCTCTTGCATGAGACATCATTCGTCCCACGCCAAATAATCCTCTAGTGAAGATTTCTAACTCGTTGTTCTTATCTTGCGTGAGATGCTTTATAACTCACGCGAGACGAAGTCATTTTGGGCCAAAAGTCATGTCTTATAAGAGGAAAGCCTAAGAAGAATTCCATTCATACTTTTAGTGATTGAAAATAGAGAGAAGCCATCCGAAAAACATTAGTCATCGATCCCTCACTTTAGAGGCCTATATTCTATATATTTTTCTTTCTCTTGTAATTCTTTTATCATAGATCCCTTGCTCATCATGAACTAAATCCCTATTTGAGAGAATGATGCAACCCTACTTTATCTTAATAAAAATCTCAATGTTATTTGTTTTATATGATTGCGAGTGTTTTCCTTTATTCTTAATGTTTTTTGTCAATTGACCACTAATTAATTGAATTTAAACCTAAAGGAGCTTTGAGAAAAGAAACTTAGGTGGTACTAGGGAAACAATCATTACTTAGCTACACTTTAGAGATAAGGATAGAAGGTAATGTGAAACCATAACCTCTCAATTATCTTGGATTCATGAAACTAAAACTTTAATCGACTTAGTTTAATTTTAAAAGATTGATTAATCAGGTCAATGTCAGGAGACGTATTCAATCTTGAGAAAGATAAGTACAAGGATAGTAATCTATTACATCCAATTAAGTAAACTAAATACATGTAAGAGGTATTATGATAAGTATTGGTGAAATCGAAATCTCAATCACTTTTATTAATTCAAATTAAATCACAACTTTACAATTCAATTACCTTAATCATAATTCAAACTAAACTCTTACTAGTATTATATTTAACACAATTTAGCCCAGATGTCTTCGTGAGAATAATAACTTTGATATTTATATCATAATTATTACATGACGATTGTGATATACTTGTCATAACTGTGTGACAATGTTTTTCGCTCTCGCACGGGCCATCACTTTAGTACCCAAAAACACTTGGTGGCTAGATTCTAGTGCTACTACTCACATTAGTGTATCTATGCAAAGTTGCCTGAGTTACCAAAGGTTAAATGATACTAAAAGAAAAAACTGTCTAATATTATTTGAGAATAATAATTTTTGTTATAACCCCAAAAAGGATTTTTATTAGAATCATTACCAATAACGACCAAAAGAGTCTGTTGATACAATTTTTAAATATTGGATTTTCCGTTATTTAAATCGGGAGATCTTTAATTTGAGTAATGTCTTAAAAAAATTAAGAATTTCAATTTATTAGAAAACAAAAATGGATTATCAAACAGTTTAAGTACAGTTGATATAATTGATGCTCAAAAATTTCCAATTCATTAAAAAAATTACAAATCAAATAAGTCGTATTTTACTCAGACCAATATTGAAGCAATAAGACATTTTAAGTTTTTGTTAGAAACTGGTTTTCATTTGGATTTGAAAGACATTTTTGTTGTACTATTGTTTAGATGAAATTTGGTTTCTGTTTCTTTTCTAGACAAATATGAATATTGTTGTTCTTTTGGAAATAATCAATTTAGTCTTTATTTTGATTCAAATGTCATTAGTATTGGTTCATTAAGTATTTGTGACAACTTGTATTTGCTTGATATTATTGCATCATATAAAGAAAACCTGTACATGGATTCACACGGTCTGAAAAGGAAGTTAAACAATGTCAATTCAACAAAATTATGGCACAAACATTTAGGCCACATATCAAAATCAAGGATAGAATATTTTGAGTCAAAAGGTATTTTATATTCCATCGAATTTTCATATTTCAATATATGTGTTGAATGTATTAATGGAGAACATACCAAACAAAAGATATATGGTGTCCATAGGTCTTCAGATGCCTTATAATTGATACATATAGTCATTTGTGAGCCATTCCCTATTATTTATTGGAATGGTCAATGATATTTTATATCATTCATGGATGATTACTTCAATATGAGTACCTATATCTCATGAAAATTTGGAGTCATTAGACATTCAAAATCTTTAAAGCTAAGTTGAAAATTCGCTTGGCAAAAAGATTAAGAATGGTAGGTCTAATCGTGGTTGAGAGTACTATAATAGATATGACAAGTCGCGATAACAATGTCTAAGAACATTTGCTAATGTGGATCATCCAATAATACACAATGTTAGGATCACCTAGCATGAATAATGTGGCTGAAAGACGAAATAAGACTCTTAAAGATATGATAAGGAGTTTGATTAGTCAATCCACTCTACCTAAGTCACCTTGGGGAAAGGCATATGATTATAGACAATTAAAGATTTTTTTTTTTTTTTAACAATAACTTAGAGGTTTCATGTTCCAATAGCAATTGGAGCTCTTCTCGATCAAAATTAATTAACATAAAGTTTTTGGTTATGACAGAAATGATATAGAATGGATAAAATTCTATAGAGCACATCAGAACAAATTCTACGGTTGGAGATCTTCTTACTATAGGAATACAGTTCTCTGTCAAACAAATGAGAATACTATGATGTAGTAGGATTTTTTTTCTTACTTATATCATGTGCTCTATTTTGAATTTTCGGACACTTTTGTGTATTTAAGATTTTTATGTAGAAACAAAGTATTTAGTTCAATCTCATTGTGTAAATATTAAACTATGTTTTGATTTCAATAAAGATTAACGTAGGACCAATTGAAAATAAGCATGATTAGATCATATTTTATGTAATTTCCATGTTAAATAATCATGATTAATCTATGTGATTTGATTATATTGGTATATGTGATTACTAATGGATTTAATCATGTTGTGTGTGATGAAAGTTTCTTTAATCTTACATCAATATATTTAATGCATGAGATTTTGAAGAAGAATACCTTATTCTAAGATAAGGTATGTAACTCAAGTGAGAGATTATTGTAGAAATTAAATAAATTTGAACTAACATACATGCATTTCATTATTAATATGTATAGTTATATTATGTTTAAAGTTCAGTAACCAATATAAATTATGATATAATAAAGTTAAAGATTAAACTAAAAGGGTATTATATGCCATGAAATTATTTAACATGAAAACCATTGTGTGATTTCTTATTCTACGTGGAGTTAAATATGAAATTACATTAATTAGAATGTAAAGAAGTTCTGGTCTCCATTTGGACACAATCTAAATGTCAAAACATACAGGGTGTCTATTCTCATTTCGGTCCTGACATTTTGGCTTATCAAGTAAAGGATTTCTGAACTCATTTTCTCTTAACAAAATTATGAATTAAGGTAGGCTAAAGCTATCAACTTTACTCTCTAAGCTCTTTATTTTTTTTTTTCTTTTTAAAGTCCTAGCAGCAATTTTCCATTTCCAAAATCTAAATAGTAGTACGATTATTTGCCTTGGCCACTAATCACAAAATTTGTAAGCCCGTGAGAAGGTGGCAAAATATATGTATATGATGTGATGAAGAGAAATAAAAAAATTGCAAAAAAAAAAAGAACTTGTGAAAAAGAATAGTATTTATTTTTCATTTTAAATGTGACGTTTCTCATGTTAATTGTGACTTAATTACCTCTGACTATTCCCAGTGTTAAGTTGTTGGCGGCACTGAAAAAAGAAAAGAAAACAAAAAATTAACAAACTAGCTAATCACTGAAAAAAAACCAAAAGACCACGAATTTGAAATAAAACGAGATAGCACGTAAAATTGCAAATAAAATTAAATAAAATGATAAAATAAATTTATGTGACATTGCACCGACAATGAAATAAATGTAAGAATGTTAGGATTAGTAAGTTTTGGTATGTGAATTGTTGTCCATCTAATATTATATTAACAAAAATTAACCTGAATTCACCTCTATCTTGGCTCGAAGAGCCCGGGTCCAATCACCAATTGTTCTGATATGAAAGCTAATGTAATCATCACAAGGGCCAGAGGTTAAATAAAATGGATGCCTGTTAACGAATAAACATCATTTAGCTTTTGAAGGACTATGATATTGGGGAATAATAAAAAAAGAAGAAAGAAACACGTGGGGGTCCATGCAGTTTGAGGTGTAAAATTAGATATAGAGACTGGAGTTACTCAAGAAATTTCAAATTCATACCATTCATATGGCGACACAGCAGCACAATTGAGAAAAATGTATTGTCCACTTTTGTATCTAAATCCCTGAGGCTTTGACATATGAAGAGCCAACACATTTCCAGGATAAAAAGCCACCTTCGAATTGGGCAGCGAATATGTGGTGAGACTCAGCCATACATTTTGAGAATCTTTCATGTACCACGCTTCATAGATTAGCCAAAAAATATTTAATGGAACCGTATATTTCTTTCATATGATGAGATTAATTATTCGATGCTCACCTTTAAGATTTTCACATCCTTGATGCTTGATCTGAGAGCTCTTGTTAGTCTTTCCAATACATAAATGATGATTGGAATAGCCAAATACATCCATGTCTACAAAACGCATAATAAGTTACCTTAGTGTTAATTAGAAAACACTGATAATGATCATAAGATATCATGCATGTTAACATTTATTGACTTTTCTAACAATTACATTAAATTTTAGGATCAAAAGAACTAGATGAAAAGGAAAAACAAAAAGGCTAGATGAAAAGGTGCTAACCGTTTTCTTGTACCATTCCTTGGTTAAGTAAAGTTTGATTCCGTGCACAATGAGTAGGGTATAGACAATGACAAAGAGATTATGTGAGTACCAAAAGGCGTTGAAGCCTGTGAGCTTGTCGAGGGGCTTCGGTAGCTTGATCCAGCCTTTCCTGAACCATGTGGAAGCTAGAGTGAAGGCTATTGTCATCAGAACAACCATTATAATTCCTGTTACTCCTTCCCATGATATAACATAGTGCCAATAACTTGATGCTTGATCTCCGAAATATGGTTGCATCAGTTTGTACTTTTCACTACTTGCATGAAGAAGGCGAGGAAAGTCACAAGCAAGATGATAGATAGCATGTATACCAACTCCAACTGTAATTGCCACAGATATCCACTGCAAGAAAAATACTAATGTGCTTGATACTACAAATTTGTGTACCCTGTGGACTAAGGAAAACTACTAAATCCCAACTAAACATATGAACCAAGCAGATATGGTTTCTCTACTAGTTACTCTCAAATGAACAACCAGCACAAAAATCACCTTGTGGAAGTTGTGGTTGTCATCAAAAGGAACCGCAATGCCAAGCTTGGTCTTATTCCTGAGCCAGGTGATGGTGTTTCGACAAACCGTTAACAAGATGATAGCCATGTTCAACTTAAGTGTCTCAGCTGCACCTTTGGACATGCATACACAATGGCCCAAAACCTCGTACGCAGCTGTTCTCCGATACTGCACAAATTTGTAGGCAAATAGTCCTAACATCACACCTATCCACAATACCAATACCCAAGTTCTCTGCCAATAATCCTCCAGGAAGTACTTGATATGTTTATACCACCTCCTTATAGGATTTTTTTCAAATGTAGGCCTATGGTTTAAGCTTCGCATTTGACTTAGGTACTTGCTATCTCCTCTTGTAGAATGAGTTGGTACATGCAACAAGAGCATCTCTAGCTCATTTACCTGTTTTCACATTAAATTATCACCAAATGGCCAAACAATTGTGGCAAAGAATTAACATGAGAATCTATAACAGTGAATGTTTTTTGATTCCTATCTTGAGATTATGAAATAGACTCATCATATGTAATTACCATGATATATCCTGTGTCATCAGGGTCTAGCTCTTTCATAATCAAAGCCGCATATTGCTCTGCCTGCTTCAGTATGTTTGAGAGCTTGTTGATGGAGGCACTAAGGCTGATAATCTGAAAACAGAATCAATCACACAATCAAGGAAAATCCTATTCCATGGGAACAAAATGCAAACAAGAAAAAGTTGCCCATTAAACTACTTTAGTACTTAAATAATTTTGTGAGTTGATGAGACTAAAAAAGTACCCATATTTGAATTCCTTAGTGGTGAATTTCTCATGTCATACCTCTTTGATTTCTTCCACGGTGATTCTTCCATCCGCATTTTTATCAACCCTGCATTCCAAATTAAACTTGGTAATAAACTTCAGGGCATTCAAAACTCTTTTTCCTTGGCACTTTATAAACAACAGAAAAAGCTAAGAGTTACATGTCAAAGAATGATCTGAGCCTAGAATCAAAACTCTGGTCAGAAATCTGGTCCCAGAATTCCTTCAACTGAACCTTGTTAATGGAATTCCCTTGAATCTCCCTCCTCCTAGAAAGAGCATCAAAAAGCTCCTCTGCAAAGGCCTCTGATGCCGTGTTCATCCCTACAGCTAAACCAAAAATATCATAGAACCACTTTCTATACTTGTAGTAGAGACCACGGGTATTCTAGTTCGAACCATTCTAGTTCAACATAAGCAACAAAACTCTCTATATGAGTATTTCAACACAACTGCGTACTGTGAACTCGTATTAGAAACCACTAGTCAAACTAGACAAACATCATGCCAGTTGATAAATTACATACTCTATAGTTGAACAAACAATTGAAGTAAAAAGGTGGAAAAGATAAGTTGATAATGTACCTATGCACTTTGCAAAGAGAGAACGATGCAGATACCCATTAGTGGATGAAGTGAGAGCATCAAACTGTTTTTCAACCTCAACCCACCCTGCACCACCATCAGTCTTGCTGATAAACTTGAGTCCCTCAAGGGCATGAGAAACTGCAGATTTAGTCCTATCATAGTGCATTCTCGTAGGTGGCACCACCTGCTTCGAAAAAGAAGTAAAACGCTTCAACTCCTGAGACATCTGCTGCATGCGAATGGAAGCACTTCTCATAACGGAAGCACCAAATGACCGTTTCTTCTCCATGCCTTTACCAAGCAAAACAAAAAGTTTCTCATCTTCACCTTGAATATCGTTGTTCCCTGTTGCTGAAGGTGTGACACTGTGTACGGCCACAGAGTCACCATGAATGTCCAATGTGACTTCAGCGTAATCACTTGCTTCATCTTGTTCCTCTGTGGCAGATGAAGAAGTGTTCAACTTGGTGCTTCTTCTGCCAACCCTTTTGTTGAGTGGTCCACTACTACTGTGAGGTTCTCTTTCACCACCAATGACTTCTATGTCAGAAACCTCTCTTTCACCACCAATGACTTCTATGTCAGAAGAACCACTGTGGCGTGAATCAGCACAAGCTACTCCTATCTCTTCTGTGCCCATTTACTAGATCCAGATTCTGATGCAAATTAGGACTGACAAACCAAAGATGAAAGATGTTACCCTCTTCAGCTCTCTCTCTCTCTCTACAACCATGATAAGATTCTACCCTATGTTGCATTTTCTTGACAAAGTGTAGTAGACTTGACTTGTGTTTATGTACTGCTGTCACTTTGATTATAAAGTCCTTAATGAGTTTCTAGACATTGTAATATGGAATTAAGTCTTCTAAGTCATTATAAAAAATAGAAGTTGTTTTTAATTTAAGGATTTTTTATTTTTACTTTATTTAAGAAAAGTTAATACTTAATAAGACATTTCTAGTAATTATACAAGTTTTTAGAACACTCTAACTTTAATCAAAATTTATCAGAAGTCATGAAATTCTGTAAAACTAACTTCTACTTCAACGAATCTTATTCACAATTTTATAATTTTTAAAAAATATTTAACAGGTTAAGAAAGAATATATATATATATATATATATAAACTTAAATCACTTACATGCATGGGAGAAATTTCATGGTGTTACGTGGAGATCTTAAATATATAAAATAGGTGTATTTTCAATACAGTCTATTCTATTCATAAATTGAACAAAGTTCAATCACTAAATTGCTTGTAATTATATTTTTTTTATAATTATTTATGATAATAATAAATTATTTGAGTAAATTATGACTTCTTGGAGTATATTATGATATTTTCTTCTCTTATTCAAAAATTATATTTTCCTCTCCTAATAAATTTTAATGTGATACTTTATTTTTTATTTTTTATTTTTTCTGTTAAAGTTCCTTACAAAAATATCTATTAAATTATCATTCCCTCACAAATACAAGTATTATGATGTCTTTTTTTTTCAAATATACTTTTTCCTCCCTTGTCAAACACTTCTTTTAAACTCATATAAGTAAAAATAATTGATTTCATAATCAATAGATATAATTAAGCACATTTAATTTTTTTATTTTCATGTAAAGTTGAATTATATTTTCTAAATTACCATTAGATAATATTTATTGGAGATAGTGTCTACAGCAAAGCTTGAATTAATTTAATAGTTTTTTGGAAATAAGAATATTAAAAATAATTGAGTTAGTTAAATTTTGCTTCTTATATTTTAGTAAAATAAAATTTTCCTTTTTTTCCCCTTGTATATGAGGTGCAGATGAAGTATAAATATACTACATTTTATTGGATTTATAATTTTTTAACTAAAATATAATTATATAATCACAATATTTTTTACACTATCCTAACATAAAATATTTAAATGTTATATTTTATTAATTTTAAAAATTGAAATATATAATTGGATAATTTGAAAAATCATATTTTCTCTATTATTCTATCATGATATATTTAATTATAAAATTATTTTTAGCTAAAAACATTATAAATAGAATAAATTATATTTATATTTAATAAGAGAAAGAAACATATATTTTAACATAAAAGATGTATTCATAATATTTATAGTTATCGGGACGAGAATGTGAAAAATATTTTTACAATATTTATTTTTAAAAGGAGAATAAAGTATCACACCTTAGCATGTACGAAGAGAGCATATATTTTCATATGATAGATAAAATATTTTATCTTTATTAAAAATAAACAATATTTCTCATTAAGATCTTGTAATAATAATAATAGTAGTAATAATAATAATAATATGTTTTTATTTTTTAATATATATTTTATGGACGAAGAGAATCAAGAGAGATCTAATTTTCATATTTATTTATTTTTTATGTATAATTTTCACATTTATTTGAAATTACTGAATTAAACTTGGTATTTTAAGAGAAAGTATTATGTGTACTGCATATAAGTTTTTTTTTAATTTAGCAAAATTTAGAGAATATAAATAAAAGGTAATATTTAAAATTATAAGAAAAAATTTTGTAATTAATCAAATGAATAATAGAAGCAGCTTATATTCGGAGTAAAATATTAAACTTAAGAGAAAAAAGTAGTTAAGATGTGAGATATAAGAAAGAGTTCAATTTTTCAATTCTTTAAACAGAAATCCAACTAAAATTTATATTTGATGATTAATATATTTTTAAGATATTTATATATAAGCCAACAAACTTATGAATATATATATATATATATATATATATATAATTTGTAATTGAATATTTGTGCTAACATTTTTAAATTCATAAAAATATATTAAAATTTTCAGATTAATTAAAACCAAAATTTGAGGAATAAGAAATTTCAACTCAAGAATTTTTTGCAAAACGATTAGAATTAATAAGAACACAGAAAGAGATATAGCATATTCTATATTATTTATTTGATATTTTTTGTGTGTGTGCGTGTGTGTTATAAATATCATTTTACATTCAGTATTGAAGTTAGTTTGTGTGTGTGTTATAAATGCCATTTTAGATTCAGTATTGAAGTTAGTTTAACAAAAATCAATATGCAGTTTCATAATTTTCAGTATACAATGATAAACGCTAGAAGCAAAAATGATATTCAATCATTTTATGAGGACTTAAGTTAAGGTTTTTTAGTTTCACTTTAAGTTATTGTCTTCAAAAGTATAATGGTGAACCTAACCTTTCTATTCAGAGTGATAAAGAATAAGTGAAGTCTTTCCAAAATGATAACACTGTAAGGCTAGGTGCATGTAAAAGTGATCAGATTAGTTTATTTCTTCTTCAATCCATTTATATTAATTTGAAATTTGTTTAACTTCTATATATATAAAAAAATTGTTTAGCTTTGATAATACTTTTTCATTTTAATATAGAAGAATTAAATACTAGTAGATAATGATTAACATTTAAACTATTTGTGTTTCTTAATTACATATAACATGACAAATATTATTTTATGTTGATCGGTGGTAGTTATAACTAAAGCTAGCAAATTTTTTAGAGAATACTTTTTTTTAGTTAAAATTATAAATATTATTCGATTAATTAAAATATATAGAATATAACATAATCTGATATAGTAAGAGAATATCTTATTAATTAAGATTTTATTTTTTCCTTATTTAGTTCTTGATTTGTAGTACTATAAACATAGTAGTATCTTGTATACAAGAATGAATGAATGAAATAGTGAACTATATTAGTTTTTCAAGTTGGTATCAAAGCTCCCAATCTTGGGAGACTCTGCTTCAACATTTTTTTCGAGCTGATATTTCGACTTGGCGAGAGATGAATCCATGAAGGTCAGGTGGACCTATCTTGAAATGATTCCCTTTGTCGAAAGACTTCCACTGTAGGGAGAAAGAAAATACAGTGATCTTTTGTTTGAGCGGAGGATTGTTGGGATGCAATCAAAGTCACACGTCAGAAGAACAACACAGAACTTGAAGGAGAAGAAGAATTTTGTCAGTCAGAAGATTCTGCTACAGGGAGGATTATTCCAGTTGTCAAAAGATTCTGTTGTTGCAAGAAGAGAAAAATTACATGTTGAAGGGTTTGTAATTTCTGTCAGAAAAATTACATCATATTGAAGGGTTTGTAATTTTTCCAGAAAAGATTACACATTGAAAGGTTTGTAATATTTTGCCAAAAAAATTACATGTTGAAGGGTTTGCAATTTTTGCCATAAAAATTACATCATATTGAAGGGTTTGTAATTTTTCCAAAAAAATAATACATTGAAAGGTTTGTAACTTTTTGCCAGAAAAATTACACGTATAAGAGTTTATAATTTTTGTCGGAAAAATTATATCTAAGGAGGGTTTGTAATTTATCCGTTCAAAAATTACAAATAGTGAATTTTATCCTAATGAGATTGTGGATTAGGTCTTGAGGTACCATGTTAACCTTTTTTGTGTCCACTTTTTTTTTTCTCCCTATACTTGTTTTTCAGGAGGTTGAGTTTCCCAACAAGCATATAAAGTAGATTATACTGGAACGTTTCCCAATGTAGAAAATAATGAGCATTGTTCAGTTTATATGTAGCTATATGAAGGATGTAAAATCCCTGATACACATGACAAGAAGATATGCAAGCTGAAGAAGTCATTGTACGAACTAAATCAATCACCTCGAGCATGATTTGAAAGATTTAACAAGTCAATGATTGTTTTCAGATATCAACAGAGTAAGCAAAATCATACCTTGTTTTTAAAAAAAGGAAAGGGGGAAATATTACAATTCTTATTATTTGTGTTGATGACATGATAGTCACTGAAGATGATCAAGAGGAACACAATTCATTAAAGGAATACTTGGCAAGAGAATTTGAAATGAAAGACCTTGGTTCTTTGAAGTACTTTCTAGGAATTGAGGTCTCAAGATCAAGTGTACCGGTCGTTACAAGTTTAGAAAATGTGAGTGAGGGTTGTCGAACCATAAGGACTAAATAATGAATTACCGACTACTTAACATGCTTCTCTATTAGGACGAACCGTCGAATTGAACATTTATGTAAAACTAAGCGACTATATGAAATTGAGCAATATAACATAAAACAAGCAAGGAAAGCAAGTAAATGTTTAGGTTTTTACAAGATAATGGAAAAGGTTAGGGTAATGGTTCATTTAATCCTTCCCTCAAGTAACCACATCCTATGTCAACTCAGCAAAGATCAAACAATTGGAGATAGAATTCGTGATACAAAAGACTAATATTATTCCTAGGTATTTAGTCTCTTTGAATTGCTACTAAAATCCCTAATCCCTTAGGTGAAAGTAGAAAGCAACTCAAGAAGCGAACAAATGAATTCACAACATCTCATAGCATACAAGTTCTATCCCTAGAATCATGCATAACTATAGAGATCTACTTTCTCTCCTAATTCAACTGTCAATCTTCCAATTGTACAATTGAAATGAGAAGAAAAATCCTTAAGGAACAATTCAATCCGATCCAAACACCAATATTCCTATCAACTATTTGAATTTCATGAATAAACCTCAAGAATTAGCAATAAGCGAGAAGAGATCAATCAATTGAACGAAATTAAACTTGCATTAACACACAGGAGTCATTACAAGAGTTAGAGGATCAAAATCCCCAATCCCTGACCTAGAGATCTAGCCTAACATGGAAACAAGAAAGAAAAGAGGAGAAAAAAAATCCAAACACAGGAAACACTCCATGAAGATTTGGTTCTTGTTTCCACAAGCTCCCAAGCTTCCGAAATCTTCTAGGTTTGATGAAGGATGAGAGAATTGAGGTTGAAGATGAGAGAATAGTGTAGAGGAATATTGGAGAAGAAGATAGAATGATTCTCCCCCTTTTTTTTCGCGCTCAAGGACCCATATATATTCCATAAATTGCGCCTCGGCCCTCAGGATTAGCGCCTAGGGCGCAAATGTATAACGACCACTACCTTAAAACTCCAGATTTGCGCCTCGTATAAACTGATTTGCGCCTGGGGCGCATTATTCCAGAGAGGTAAGGGAATTTGCGCCCTGCTTGCCCTGGTTTGCGCCCTGCTTTTGCTTCCTTGACTTGGGCTTCAACTTTCCTTCTTCTTGATGACTTACACTTCAAATCTTCATCTTGGGTCTTGAAGCCTTCATTCCAAGCTTCAATTCTCGCATTCAATACATTCATTCAATAAGCCTAAAAAAACAACAAGAAAAGGATCAAAATGACTTAAAGACACAAGAAAGACCTATAAAACTAACAATACACCAAATCAAGGACTAACACTAAACAAACATGATATTTTCACTATTTTCTTGTCTAAACTACAACTAAACCTAGTAAAAACCGATAGAAATGGACTAAAAACAACTAAGAAAACATGTATAATCTAGCGTTTATCAGTATGTGGCTTAGATTACTTCTCCAGGACTTAGGGTATTTACATACACGTCCCATTCAGTTGTATTGTGATAACAAAGTTACGCGTAACATTGCTCACAACCCTATCCAACACGATCATATAAAACATGTGGAAGTTGACAGATTTTTTTATCAAAGAAAAGCTTGATAAAAAAATATTCTAGTAGATATTCTTACTGTAAAATACAAAACACAAGAAGGGGGGTTGAATTGTGTTAATTTAAAATTGAAATCCTTTCGTCTGTGGTTTTGAAAAGGGGTACAGACGAAACAGTGTTTAACTTCAAAAGTTGATTTTAGTGGATAGACGTTATGTTTTAAGTTATCCCCGTTAGTTCAACAATATTGAAATATAACATAGATATTTTTATACTGGTTCGTCTCTTCAAGACTACGTCCAGTTACTCAGAAACTACTGAGTTTTCACTACCAACCGTGAAAAGGTTACAAGTATTCTTTGCACCCAGCCATTTCTGGCTATACACCGATATTCTTTGAACACAGTCTTCTCAGGCTAAACAGCAAAGGTATTCTTTGAACCCAGCCTCCATAGGCTAACACCACACAAGTGGATTTTAAAAAAATGTTTTAAAACAAAAGGATTCCTCTACGCAGAGAGGGTTTTACAATGAAGTATATTCAGAAGTCTTGAGCGAAAATTCAGAAGATAGAATGAGAGAAGCGTTTTCGCCAACTGAATTTTGATGAAGTGAAGTCTTTATATAGGCATCCTCTTCAAATGACCGTTAGACTCATATGAATGTTGTTGAGAAGTTTCTTGAGAGCTTTCCAAAAGGTGTCAGATTGTACTTGATTGATTGATGTAGTATGCAGCGGATGCAGCGGACTTAGATTACGTGAACAATACCTTTTCTGACTTGTACAGAGACTTTGACAAAAAGGTGAAGACCTTTTTGTCTTGCATGTGTAAGCGCGAATCTCTATACTGATCTTGGATGCTTCTAATGAGTACTTCCTTAGATTTGAAATCTTGGCGAGAGTGACTCAACTTTGCTTCACTTCTTGGATAGACAATATAAAACTTCAGACTGAAGGAGTAAGCTTGAGGTTCCGTCTCAAGGTTTCGTCTGTAGTTTCGTCTGATGACTTCAACTTGGGACAGACGAATGACTTCCGTCTGAGGAGTTATCTTTCGTCTGTGCTCGTTCCGTCTGACTTGCTTGTTGATCTTCCGTCTGAGAAAGTTTCATCTGTCTTGTAAAAATCAAAACCTTTGACGAGTTAATCATCTTGATCTAACAATCTCCCCCTTTTTGATGATTACAGACCATACTGATAACTTTTCTCAAGAAGATATCTGCATAAGACAATGTTAGTGATCACAGATAAAATGCAAGTCAGATTTACATCAAGACGATGTTTTCTGAAATAATACCTCTTTATAAAAGAATTGTTACATCAATGCGATGTAAACCTTATACAATATTACACAGGTATACAGAAAACCAATTAAAAAATTACATGTATGTTCTTTACAACAGAATCAATACAATACAATACAAAATTTTCTCCCCCTCAGACGAAGCTTTGCTTTCTCTTACTCTTGCTCTTGCTCTTGCTCCCCCTCAAACAATGCATTCGCTCCTTCAGACGATGCACTCCCCCTTAGCATAGCCACTTCTTTATTCTCCCCCTTGGGCTGAGAATCATCAAAAACAGGATCAAGAAGAAGGCCTGGGCTTCTTTTGAAGAAGGCTCATGACTATATCCTTCAGTTGCTGCACTTTAGATGTGAGAGAGGCTTGATTGTCCTCAAGCTCTTTATTCTTTAACTTCAAGTGCTCGCAATCCTCTTCTAAGACATCATATTTTCGCTTTAGAGTATTATACTCCTCAGCTTCTTTAGCGTCAGCCTCAGCAACCTCTACTTTATCATTAACCTCCACCGTATCATCAATTTGCACTAGCGGTGTTTGAGGCTCTTCCACTATAGGTGAAGTGTCATTTATGATGAGCACTGTTGGTCTCCTCTTCAGACGCAGAGTGAAGAGTGGAAGTGTGAGGTATGCCGTGAAGTCTCTTTCCCATTGCCAAGAGTACAGTTTTGAGGGAATAGAGAGTTCAAGATCCGGATGCTCCTGTGATGGATGAGTGTAAGCGAAGGCTTCACCGGATACACCCTTGCCACAAATTGTAGAATCCTCATCAAATGAGGTTCCAGAACAAAAAGCGGATGTGGCTTCATGATCTCCTATCATCCTTTGTATCTTTGGATTGATAGGTCTTGAGGCATGAGTTTGGAGAGCCTTGAGGTGCGAATATGCAGCAGACGGAAGACGCCGGGGAATGTGCCTTGCAAATTTGAAGGTTCTGGAGACAGACAGAATCTTCTTTTCTTTTCCGTTAGCCAAAAGCTTGAGCAAGCAAGGTCGTTTTCGGTCTAAGACGATAGAGTACTTCGTTTCGTCTGAAACCAGGGAAGAGAATTGTGAACCCACCATGAATGGACAGTCTCTTTTCTCCTTCTTTGCTTCTCTTTCAATGTGGTAGAAGGAAGTGGATCTAGCTTTTGCTTCCCTTCTATAGGCACCGGCCATCAACTTGAAGGATAGGTTGTAGTCTTCAGGAAGAGCATGAGCAAACTCTTCAGGGTCTTCGAACTCGTCGAGAGGATGGAATAGCGGGGACAGATCCCTGAGCAATGGGGTCTTGTCCAAGGAGAACAATTCCCAGAGTATGTCCTAGACCTACATACTCCGTCTGATTCATGGGAATTGTGAATGGTACAGGATCGTAGCGATCTATGGCGTCGAGATGCCAATGTGAGCAATCCTTCGGCTCATAGATGGTGGAGTTAGAATCTCCAAATCTGCAGTGGTGAAATGTAGGTGCGTTGATTTCGTGTTGAACCTTCCACTTGATGTTTTCTCTGAAAGGGATGTGGGGTTCATATCCAAGAGCAGGTCCTTCAATCACCGACTCAGCTAGATGATCCTTGTACCTCTTTATTTCTTCTAAACCCTTGATGTCTAAGGTGGTCAGTATATCCCAGGGCAGACGCTTAAGCCATTCGCTTTGCTCTTCAGGAGTGTAGATGAAATCTTCTTTGAAATCCACTGGCTTCAGGGGTTTATGGTAGATGATGGGATTGACAAATCTCCCTAATTGAAAACCCTTTTTGCCTCTATAACGATAGGGGTTTCTTAACTCGATGTAGGGAGTGTCCTTGATAAAGTAGTCTTCATCGTCTTCCAAGAGACCATTTGTAGCAGACTCAGACGATTCACCATCGTTGAAGATTTCTTCATTCTTCTCTCCAATAATCCAGTCAGGTTTGACCGGTCTTTCAGCACAAGTGCTTTCAGCGAAGCGCCTCATGACTAATTCGTTGAGAAACGAATAGTCTATCTTGTGCTTGGGTGGTAGATCTTCAGGATTGATAACTTCTGCGTGCGATCTCCCCCATGATGCATCCACCTTTATTACTTCTAGATGTTCTTCATCAGACGAAGAACTTATATCTTCAACAAGAACTTCTTCAGACGAAATCTCCTTCGTCTGTAGGTGGGATGCTTCTTCAGAGGCAGCAGGTAACGTCTGTTCAAAGGCTGCGTTCAGAAGAGACGCAACAATAGGATCAGACGCAGTTGACCTATGTTCGTCTTGGAGTGTTGTTGTGGAGACCTCCATAGTAGAGACCTCATCATTGAGCATGGTCTCCAACTCCTCTGCTAGCTGGGCATTGTCCTTCTGGATCTGGGTAGTTTCTTCACTATTCATGCCCTCTGAAGTTGCTGGAGCAGACGCAACCTCAGACGATCCAATACCCCTAACGCTCTCGAGAAAGATTCTTTCTCGTTCAGCATGAAGCAGCATAGAGACCTTCCTAGCCTCTTTCAGTTGTTTCTCTTCGTCTGTTTCGCCAACAACAACAGACGCGAGCTTCTGCTTCATCTTTTCTTTGCCTTTAGCAGCCTTTTGAAGAGCGATTTCTCTAGCTCTTACTTTCTCTTCAGCTGCTTTCCTCTGCTTTTCTTCGTCTGTAAGTATTTTAACAGACGGAACTCCTTCAGACGATATCTTAGCCCCTTCATCTTCACTAGGGGATATCGTCTTCCCTTTCGTCTTAGCAGCTACGTGCTTAATTCTGATAGTTCTTTTCTTTTTCTTGAGAGATTCTTCTAGAACGTCTTCAAAGGGAACTTCAGAAATAACCACGGGAGGAAGAGGTAAGGGTGTTTGGGTTTGTGTTTGGTCTGGTGTTTGGGATTGTGTTTCGGCTTGTGTTTGGACTTGTGTTTGGGTTTGTGTTTGGGTTTTGGCGCGTTTGATGAGGGCTCTGCGTGGGGGGTCTTTGGTTATTGGTGAAAGAGGAACTTGTTCTTCTCTTGGGGTATGTAGAAGGAAGCTAGGTGCTAGATGCATCTTGGCAAAGGTGCTTCCTTTGACTTCCTTCCCCTCTTTGTGCCACACTACGCCGGTGACATCAAAGCCTTGGTTTATTATGATCTTGGTGAAGAGGGTTGCGTAGGGAATGCTGCTCTTCCTACGAATATTCCTATTCTTTAACGCACTCACCCAGTGGTCAAGAATGATGTGAGGAAGACTCATCCTCGCTTTCCTCAGACAGTAGAAGATGCAGAATCTGTCTCGAGTACTCACGTTGTCTCGTGAGCCAGTTCTTGGGGTGAAGATGTTGTAGAGAAGGTTGTGGATGATTCTTGCGGTGGGACAGAGATTCCCTGATCTGAAGAACTTAGGATCTTCAAAGTCGCGGTTCTTCCCGTAGATGATCTTATCCACATGTTCTTCGGACTCAATCTTCATCCAGTCAGGACTATAAAATCGTCCTTCTACCTTGCAGCTCCCGGCTTCAGCAATGGAGTCCATGGTGATAATGTACTCCTTGTTGTCGATGGTGAAAACAATACCATCTTCGAACTCCCTTGCGTCACTCTAGAACTCGGCATAGGCTTCCATCAGCCATGGCCCTCTCATCTCGGTGAACTCCATCCAGCCGTTGTGGGCTAGTATCTTAGCCACTCTATCCGAGATGCTCTCCACAGTCTCTCTTGAGATCCACTTGCTGGGCAAGAAAAGATCTTGAGCGAAGAAAGTTGCTTCAGTTACTTTGGTGTTCTTGGCGGCCATTGTTAGATTTGAAAAAGAGAGAGTTAAGTTTTGTGAGTAGAATATTCAGAGAAAGTGCGAATGCAGTAAAGAATAAAAGTGTGAACTTTAAGAGTATTTATAGGCAAAAACTGAAACGGTTGTGATTCATCAGACGGAAGAATTTTAAAACTGTCCCTGATTTGACGTGTCCCCATCATTGCCTTTTTAATGATTGATTTGACTTCTGCAATTCACAGCGCGTGCTTCTCAAAGTCCTAGAATAGTGCAATAAATGACAGACACATTTATTGCAACTTTTAATTTGTCCCTGCACACTTAACTTTAAAATAGTTAAATAATATCCTTGCGTCTGTTAAATTTCCTCAAACTGATTCAACTTGATCAGACGCAAAGTTTCGTCTTAACACGAAAACATATATGAAGGTACGGACGAAATGAAATGCTCAGACGAAAGAGAAAAATTAATCAATTAAAGAAATAATTCCTAAATTTTCTTTAATGAAATTAAAGCGAGTTTCGTCTAAAGCTTTTGTAAAGATATCTGCCCATTGAAAATCAGTTTGCCTGTACATCGAAAAATACCTTTTTGAACATAATCTCTTATGAAATGAAATTTGATTTCAATATGCTTGGCTTTTGAATGTTGAATAGGGTTTTTGCTGAGATTTATTGCACTTGTGTTATCACAAAATACTGGTATTTGAGTTTCAAACCTGGAGTAATCCTCAAGTTGATGTTTTACCCAAAGTAGTTGTGAGCAACACCCTGCCGCAACAATATATTCTGCTTCAGTGGTTGAGAGTGCAATGGAGTTTTGCTTCTTGCTTGACCAAGAGATTAGTGATGAACCAAGAAATTGGCATCCACCACTTGTGCTTTTTCTCTCCACTTTATCTCCAGCATAATCAGCATCACAATAGCCACTTAAATTAAAATCACTATTTTTCTTATAAAAGAGAGAGAGATTAGTAGTTCCAATAAGATATCTTAAAATGCGTTTAACAGCTTGTAAATGTGATTCTCTAGGATCAGATTGAAAGCGTGCACATAGACAGACACTAAACATAATGTCAGGTCTACTAGTAGTAAGATAGAGAAGAGATCCAATCATACCTCTATATACCGTCTGATCAACGGTCTTACCTGATTCATCTTTGTTGAGACTGGCTCCAGACGAATGCATGAGAGTTTTCATTGGTTTGGCATTTTCCATTTTGAATTTCTTTAGAAGTTTCTTTGTATAATTCTGTTGATGAATATATATGCCTTGTTTAGTCTGTTTGATTTGAAGTCCTAAGAAGAACTTCAGTTCTCCCATCATGCTCATCTCGAATTCTTCCTGCATTAACTTAGAAAAATCTTTGCACAAAGATTCGTTAGTTGCTCCAAAGACTATATCATCCACATATATTTGAACAATAATAAAGTCTTTTGAAACACTTTTCTTGAAGAGAGTAGTATCAACCTTCCCTCCTGTAAAACCATTTTGAAGAAGAAAGGAACTTAGTCTTTCATACCAAGCTCGAGGAGCCTGTTTAAGACTATATAGTGCCTTTTTTAGTTTGAAAACATGATCTGGTTGAGATAAACTCTCAAATCTAGGAGGTTGTCTTACATATACTTCCTCTTCAATAAAACCGTTTAGAAAAGCACTTTTTACGTCCATTTGATATAGGATGATATTCTTATGAGCAGCAAAGGCAAGTAAAATTCTAGTAGCTTCCAATCTAGCTACAGGAGCAAAAGTTTCAGTGAAATCTATACCTTCCTGTTGATTATACCCTTGTGCTACTAACCTTGCTTTGTTCCTTACCACTTTACCAAACTTCATCGAGCTTGTTTCGAACACCCATCTAGTGCCAATGATACTTTTGTTCTTTGGTTTCTCAACTAAGGTCCAGACGTCATTTCTGGTGAACTGATTAAGTTCTTCTTCCATAGCCAAGATCCAGTCATTGTCTTGAAGAGCATCTTCAATATTCTTGGGTTCTATTTATGATACAAGAGCATAGCTTGAGATATTCTTCACTTTTGATCTTGTTTGAACACATTGAGATTTATCTCCAATGATCAAATCTTGAGTGTGATTTGAGGTGAATTTCCAAGATTTGACAGGCGCATGATCAACCGTCTGATGAGGGTCAGACGAAGAGGGTTCGTCTGAGCTTCTATCGTCTGCTCTTGTGACTGTGAGAGGTTGTTCAGACGGAACATTTCCTTGAGCTGAGGGAGTAATCTGCAAATTATCAAATAAATTTTCTAGGTCTGATATTTCCTTATCAGCATTTGAGTTATCTTGGAATTTTACATGAATTGATTCCTCTATAACTTGCGTCTTAGAGTTAAATACTCTATAGGCCTTAGACGTATTGGAATATCCAAGTAAGAATCCCATCACTACTTTTGAATCAAATTTTCCAAGATGATCTTTGGTGTTTAAGATGAAACATTCACATCCAAACGGATGGAAATAAGAAATGTTGGGTCTTCTTCCTTTCCATAGTTCATATGGAGTCTTATTTAATATTAGTCTTATCAATATTCTGTTTTGAATATAACAAGAAGTATTAATTGCTTCTGCCCAATAATATTTTGGACGAGAGCTTTCATGCAACAAAGTTCTAGCCATTTCTTATAAGGTACGATTTTTCCTTTCCACAACTCCATTTTGCTGAGGAGTTCTTGGAGATGAAAAGTTGTGAAAGATACCATTTTCAAAACAGAAGGCTTTGAATTCAAAATTTTCAAATTCTGTTCCATGATCGCTCCTAACAGACGCAATACATATTCCTTTTTCTTTTTGAACACGTTTGCAGAATATTTCAAAAACACTGAATGACTCATGTTTATGTGCTAGGAAGTATACCCATGTGAATCTAGTATAGTCATCTACAATTACAAATCCATATCTCTTCCCTCCAAGACTTTTAGTCTGAGTAGGTCCAAAGAGATCAATATGTAACAGTTCTAGTGGTCTTGTCGTGGAAACAACATTTTTTGATTTAAAAGAAGCTTTGAGTTGTTTCCCATGCTGACAAGATTCACACAGACGATTGGATTTCCAAGATATTTTTGGCAGACCTTTTACAAGATCCTTTTTAGAAATTTTTGAAATATACTTGAGACTCAAATGTCCAAGCTTTTTGTGCCAAATATCTCGTTCATCATCTGCTGAAATCAAACATGTCACATTCTGATCACTAAGGTCAGAAAGACATACCTCATAGAGGTTGTTCTTCCTTTTCCCGATGAACAGAGTGGATTTGTCTTTGTTTTAAACTATACATTCATCAGAGTTAAAAGCTATTTCATATCCACTGTCACAAAATTGACTTATGCTAAGTAGATTGAAGTTGAGACCTTTAACATAAGAGACATTCTGGATAAGTGGATTGGGTGTCTTACCAACAGTCCCAATACCAAGGATTTTACCTTTTCCAGAGCCATAGGAGACAGACCCTTTACTTGGTCTGAGGTCTTGGAACATAGACAGGTCTCCCGTCATGTGTCGTGAGCACCCACTGTCCAGGTACCAGCTTGAAGTTCTCTCTTTTCCTATTAAGGATATCTCAGATGAGACGGTGTCTCCAGCCATGAGGCAGATATTCGCAGTTTCTTCTTCTTCGGTGGATTCCTCTAAGCTTTCACGGTCGAGATCTTCCCAAGTCAGTAAGCTCTTCTTTCCTTTATCTTTACGAGGGTTCCACCTCTTTTTCAGCCTGGGGCATTCTGACCTCATATGCCCTGGTTTTCTGCATTCATAGCACACAATCTTTGTGCTTTCCTCCTTGTTTGATGATTTCTCAGGGAGCTTTCTCTCCTTCTTCTTGAAGAAACGTTGACCTCTTCCCTTTTTCATCATCATCCTCTTAAAGCGTCTGGCCATAAGAGAAATTTCATCCTCAGACGAACCATCAGATGATTCAGATTCTGTTGACTCAGCCTTCAAAATCTTCATCTTCTTCTTTCTGTCCTTCTTGACAGAGTCTTCTTTGGGAGTGGTGTTGACAGACAGAAGAGCTATAGGCTCTTGAATCTTGATCTTGTCCCTTTTACATAAGAGTACCTCATGTACCCTTAGTGCACCAATTAACTCATCTAGAGTTAATGTCTTCATATCCCTTCCAACAGAGATGGTCGTAGACATAGCTTCCCAAGGAGGTGGGAGACTATCCAGAAGTTTCATATTGTTCTGGGCCTTTGTGAAGGTGATTCCCAGAGCATTGAGTCCATTCAATATTGTTTGGAATCTTCCAAACATCATATCAATTGACTCTCCTTACTTCATGGAGAACATTTCATATTCTCTTTGAAGAGTGGCAGCCTTTCTCATTCTGACGTCCTCCGTGCCTTCATATGAGATTTTGAGAGCATCCCATAATTCTGACGTCCTTCCAGAAGTTTCATATTGTTCTGGGCCTTTGTGAAGGTGATTCCCAGAGCAGTGAGTCCATTCAATATTGTTTGGAATCTTCCAAACATCATATCAATTGACTCTCCTTTCTTCATGGAGAACATTTCATATTCTCTTTGAAGAGTGGCAGCCTTTCTCATTCTGACGTCCTCCGTGCCTTCATATGAGATTTTAAGAGCATCCCATAATTCTTTAGCAGTTTTGTAGGCATAAAATCTGTTATATTCAGTTCTTGAGAGTGCACACATGAGAGCGTATCTGGCTTTATTGTTCAGCTCCATGATTGAATATTCTTCACTTCCCCATTCTTTTTCTGGCTTCATGATGAGAATATCTCCTTCAGTGATTATGTTCCATAATCTGTATTGGGTTGACTTGATGTACATCTCCATCCTATCAGCCCAGTATGGGTAATCATCTCCAGAGAACGCTGGAGGTTTGTTCATCGAGGCTCCTCCGGATAAGAACGGAGGCCCTTGTGAGTCCATGTTGGATCTTTTCCTCCAGCAGCTGTTAAGCGCTCAACCCTTAGAGGCTGAGCTCTGATACCAAACTGTAAAATACAAAACACAAGAAGGGGGGTTGAATTGTGTTAATTTAAAATTTAAATCCTTTCGTCTGTGGTTTTGAAAAGGGGTACAGACGAAACAGTGTTTAACTTCAAAAGTTGATTTTAGTGGACAGACGTTATGTTTTAAGTTATCCCCGTTAGTTCAACAATATTGAAATATAACACGGATATTTTTATATTGGTTCGTTTCTTCAAGATTACGTCCAGTTACTCAGAAACTACTGAGTTTTCACTACCAACTGTGAAAAGGTTACAAGTATTCTTTGCACCCAGCCACTTCTGGCTATACACCGATATTCTTTGAACACAACCTTCTCAGGCTAAACAGCAAAGGTATTCTTTGAACCCAGCCTCCACAGGCTAACACCACACAAGTGGATTTTAAAAAAATGTTTTAAAACAAAAGGATTCCTCTATGCAGAGAGGGTTTTAAAATGAAGTATATTCAGAAGTCTTGAGCGAAAATTCAGAAGATAGAATGAGAGAAGCGTTTTCGCCAACTGAATTATGATGAAGTGAAGTCTTTATATAGGCATCCTCTTCAAATGACCGTTAGACTCATATGAATGCCGTTGAGAAGTTTCTTGAGAGCTTTCCAAAAGGTGTCAGATTGTACTTGATTGATTGATGTAGTATGAAGCGGATGCAGTGGATGCAGCGGACATAGATTGCGTGCGCAGTACCTTTTCTGACTTGTACAGAGACTTTGACAAAAAGGTGAAGACCTTTTTGACTTGCATGTGTAAGCGCGAATCTCTATACTGATCTTGGATGCTTCTAATGAGTACTTCCTTAGATTTGAAATCTTGGCGCGAGTGACTCAACTTTGCTTCACTTCTTGGACAGACGATATAAAACTTCAGACTGAAGGAGTAAGCTTGAGGTTTCGTCTGAAGGTTTCGTCTGTAGTTTTGTCTGATGACTTCAACTTGGGACAAACGAATGACTTCCGTCTGAGGAGTCATCTTTCGTCTGTGCTCGTTCCGTCTGACTTGCTTGCTGATCTTTCGTCTGAGAAAGTTTCATCTGTCTTGTAAAAATCAAAATCTTTGATGAGTTAATCATCTTGATCTAACACTTACAAAGGTTGTTACAAGTCAGATTTTTGGGAAACTATTAGACAAGTTGAGAATGCATGACATCCATTTACCAACTTGAGGGGAGTGTTGAAAAATGAGAATACCTTATTAGTTAAAGATTATAAATATTATCTGATTAGTCAAAATATAGAGAATATCGCATAATTAGATATAGTTAGAGAGAGAATATCTTATTAGTTAAGATTTTATCTTTTTTTTTATCTAGTCATTAATTTGTAGTACTATAAATATAATAATATCATGTATACAATAACAAATAAATAAAATAATGAATTATATTAATTTTTTAGCACTCAACCAAAATCAGTTGGCCTAACTCAATGTGTTGAGTTTGCAATTTGCAGTTGAACCTAGAGAAAAGCAATAAAACTAGTATCAGAGCATGTTAGGATCTTGAGTGGGTGACCTCAAACATGTTTTTTTGAAACATTGAATTGAGTTTGGGTACGTGTTGTGTTTAGAATTGCATAAGCGTAATTTTATACTTATGTTTGACCAAAACCTAAGTTTTGAAGAAAAGCAAAGTGATGATATGTTTTTTATTTTTCTTGTTTTTATTGGAACACTTTATAAAACTTAACTCCTAATTTTAACCTTCATTTTCTTTGTGTATTAAACTTATATTGAACTTCTCTTTCATTTTTTGTCTAGAAAATCTCTCTTTCATTATATTCACAGCTTTTAAAATTGTATAAATTTTATATTACGTATTTTTTTTATCATATTATATTTTAATTTTATCTATTGTATTTAGCTTAATTATCTTAATTTAAAGTATCCGAAAATTACTATTTTATTCCTAAAAGTATACTATGTTTATCATTTTTATCTTAAAATTAAAAAATAATTACTATCATTTTGATTGTATTTTATCATTTATAATTATTTTAGTTTCTAATTCAGAAGACTAAAATACGAGTTATTTATTAACATTTTAGTTTCTAATTTAGAATACTAAAATAAGAGTATGTGATTAAGTTGAGAATCAAAATAACAATAAGGGTTAAATCTAAGAATCAAAATGTGGGTAAATATCTGTCAGAGATTTCTATGACACGTTGACATATACTTTCTGTTATTTTCTTTTAAGAATTGAATTGTCGGATTAACATTTTTTTTTAGAGAAAATAACTATATATAACTTTAACCATTACTGTTGTTTGGATCTTATTATTTATTAATTAAAATATTTTAATATTATATTATTATATTTTTAGTAATTTATTTATTTTAACAATATTATTAATTTATATTTAATAAAACAATAAATTTTATATCTTTTTAGTGATTACACCAGTATTTTTTATCACTGTTATCATACTAAGTTCTGTTTCTCGGAACATATTTAAGTAAAAAAAATTATCTTAACATATTTTAACTAACTTAATATATTTTTGATTCAACCTCATCTTAACATATTTTATATTCAACCTCGTTTCATTAACTTTTATTCAAAAACATGTACAGTTGTTCCATAGTTTCTATTCATCCGTGAATATGAGTAATGAAACTATTTCATTCATTTATATTATTTGTATATAAGATATTATATACAGTATTATAAATCAAGAAAAGATAGAATCTTAATTAATAAGATATTTTTTTCTATCTGAATATGTAATATTTTTTATATCTTGACTAATTAGATAATATCTATAATTTTGACTAATAAGGTATTCTTCTTTTTCAACATTCACCTCAAGTTGGTAAATAGATGTCATACTTTCCCAACTTTTTAATAATTTCCTAAAAATTTGACTTGTGCCTTGATAAAAATATCTACTAGTTGATCTTTAGATCGAATATTTAACAATTCTAGAATATTTTTTATCAAGTTGGATAGGGTTGTTAGCAATGTCGCGCGCAGCTTTGTTATCACAATACAACTGAATGGAACGTGTATGTACATACCCTAAGTCTTGGAGAAGTAGTCTAAGCCACATACCTTTACAGAGTCCAAGAACCATTCCTCTGAGTTTAGCTTCAGCGCTAGAACGATCTATAATATTCTGCTTCTTGTTTCTCCATGTGACGAGATTACCTCCACACTAAAAGTATAAGTTAAATCTGGCATGGTGTGTGTGAGATACATCAATCTCCCTACAAGTCTCTAATATCTTCCTTTGTTGACTGGAGTTTGATCTTCTTCAATACACAACTTCAATCCCCCTTCGATTGGAGAATTTGCTGGTTTGCATGCTGATATCTCAGTTTCTTTTAACAAATCCAATGCATATTTCCGTTGAAACAGAAAGATACCTGATATTGATCTTGAGATCACAATCCCAGAAAGTACTTCAAAGAACCAAGGTCTTTCATCTTTCTCTTGCCAAATATTCCTTTAATGAATTGTGTTCATCTTGATCATCTCCTGTGAATATCATGTCATCAACATAAATAATAAGAATTGTAATTTTTCTCCCTTTCCTTTTTAAAAACAAGGTATGATCTTGATTGCTCTATTGATATCTGAAAACAATCATTGACTTGGTAAATCTTTCAAACCATGCTTGGGGTGATTGCTTTAGTCCGTACAAGACTTCTTCAACTTGCATATCTTCTTGTCATGTGTATTAGAGATTTTACATCCTTCCGATAGCTACATATAAACTGAACAATGCTCATATTTGCTACAGGAGCAAAATAATTTATTCCATATGCTTGTTGGGAAACTCAACCTCCTGAATAAACAAACACAGAAAGGTTAACGTGGTTCGATACCTCAAGACCTAATCCACGATCTCATTAGGATAAAATTCACTATTTGTAATTTTTGAACGGAAAAATTACAAACCCTCCTTAGATATAATTTTTTCAGCAAAAATTATAAACCCTTACACGTGTAATTTTTCTGGAAAAAAAATTACAAACCTTTCAATGTGTAATTTTTCTGGAAAAATTACAAACCCTTCAATGTGATGTAATTTTTCTGGAAAAAATTACAAATCCTTCAACATGTAATTTTTCTGGCAAAAAATTACAAATCTTTCAATGTGTAATTTTTCTGAAAAAATTACAAACCCTTCAATATGATGTAATTTTTTTGGAAAAATTACAAGTCCTTCAATATGATGTAATTTTTCTGACAAAAATTACAAACCCTTCAACATGTAATTTTTTTGGCAAAAAATTGCAAACCCTTCCATGTGTAATTTTTCTGCAAAAATTACAAAACCTTCAACGTGTAATTTTTCTGGCAAAAATTACAAACCCTTCGATGTCTAATTTTTCTGGCAAAAATTACAAACCCTTCAACATGTAACTTTTTTGGCAAAAATTACAAACCCTTCATTGTGTAATTTATTGGCAAAAATTACAAACCCTTATGTGTAATTTTTCTGGTAAAAATTACAAACCCTTCAATGGTGTTTAGCACACATTGCACTTGTACAACAATTCTTCTTTACATCAGAATTAGAAAAAAAAAACTCTTCTAGAGTCATCTCTTCTTGCAACAACAAAATCTTCTGACTACTGGAACAATCTTCTCCTGTGACAGAATCTTCTGACTGACAAAATTCTTCTTTTCCTTTGAGTTCTGCATTGTTCTTCTGATGTGTGACTTTGATTGTATCCCAACAATCCTCCCCTCAAAAACAAAGGATCACTATACTTTTCTTTCCCTGCAGCGGAAGACTTTCGACAAAGGAAATTATCTCAAGATAGGTCCACCTGACCTTCTTGGATTCATTTCTTACCAAGTCGAACCATCAACTCGGAAAAAATGTGGAAGCAGAGTCTCCCAAGATCAGGAGCTCTGATACCAACTTGAAAAACTAATATAATTCACTATTTCATTCATTCATACTTATATATAGGATATTGTATTTATAGTATTACAAATAAAAACTAAATAAAGAAAAGATAAAATCTTAACTAATAAGATATTCTCCCTCTAACCATCTGACTATAACATATTCTCTCCCTCTAACTATATCTGACTATAACATATTCTAATCAAATAATATCTATAACTTTAACTAATAAGGTATTCTTTTTAACCATATAACAACTATCCAACGAATTGTATATGATATAAAACCTAAGAAAGATAATAAATTAACTGACAAGATGCATCAACATTCTTTTCAATGCGACAGGAACTTATTATTGTATCCTACTTAATAGAAATTCAAAAAAGACTTATTACTCTCCCTCGAGTCGAGTTGGAGTTTGAGGATCGAGTTGGAGTTTGAGGATTATGAGACCTCAACCCCCAACTTCACATTAAACTAATTTGGTCCTAAGGATTCCGTGAAGATGTTTGATTGCTATTGTTTAGTTGAAATATATGCATGGGCGGAGCCACGAAATAAGGTAGGGAGGGGTAAATTTTTTTCTTTTATTTTCAGTTTTATTTTCTTTTTATTTTTTTCATTTTTTAGTAAATTTTTATTTTTTTAATATTATATTATATTCTTCTCTTAATTTAGAGAAATTTTTATTTTCATTTGATCATTCTTTCTAGTAATTTTTTAAAAAATAAAATTAATTTATTATAAAAAGTATAATATTTTTTTTAAAAAAATTATTATTATATTTTAACTTTCTTTAAATTATAAAAGGTCTTAATTCTATTATTTATTGTTAATTAGAATACCAAAAATTACATAAAATTATACTTGAAAAGGAATTAAACACTTTTTAGATTGAAAAACGAGATAAATTTTGTATGGAGGAATCTTAGAATTAATTTTTATTATTATTATTATTAAAAATATATTACTATTATATATATATATAATATAATAATAATTACTATTAATACTATTATTATTAATAATAAATAAAAATTATCATATATTATTATTATTATATATATAATATATAATTATTATTATTACTAATTATATATAATATATAATTATTATATGTACATAATACATAATTATTGTTATTATTATTAAAATTTTATTATTATTAATATTATTATTATATATATAAGTAAAAAAATAAAATTTTGGGGGGCAATGACCACTCGTACTATGAACATGACGCCGCCACTGAATATATGTTGTAACTTTTGAACCTGTATTTAGGTGCTCAAATGAAATGACAATCCACTTCCATATATTTTGTATGTTTATGGAGCACTAATTACAATCAGTCTTTTATATTGGTTCGTCTTAAGTTAAGATTACATCTAGTCTCTTATAAATAATTAATGTTCCACTGTATTAGAATTTGATACAAGTATTCTTTGACTTAACCTCTTCAGGTTGTACAAGTATTCTTTTGATATTGTCTCTTCAAGTTAAGCAATACAAACTATTTTTTGAACATAGTCTCTTCAGACTATATTACACCAAGAATTCTTTGGACACATCTATCACTAAAGGTAAAAGATTTACAAAGGAATTTTTGTCTAAATGAGATTAACCTCTACACAGAGAGATTTATCATGAAAGAATACAAAAGGCTTATAGAGAGATTAAGAATTCAAATGTCAAAAATTTCAATTTATGTAAAGTAATCACTTCTTCAATCAATGGCAGTCTTTTCAGACTATATTACACCAAGAATTCTTTGGACACATCTATCACTAAAGGTAAAAGATTTACAAAGAGATTTTTGTCTAAATGAGATTAACCTCTACACAGAGAGATTTATCATGAAAGAATACAAAAGGCTTATAGAGAGATTGAGAATTCAAACTTCAAAAATTTCAACTTATGTAAAGTAATCCATGTCTTCAATCAATGGTCTTTATATAAATGATGAAATTAAAGTAGTTGTTGGACTCAACAATTTTAAGATTTCATTCATCAGTTGGGAACTTGTTGCACATCTATTTGCATTAAATGTTTCTAAATGAACTTTCTTATCAAAGTTGGTAATTTTATTCATTGATGGTTGAAAAAAATACTAAAAAGGTTAACTGTTTTTCTATTGCAAATCTTTATGTCAGAAAAGTCTCCTTTATCTTTTATTTGACTTATTTTTTAAAAGAGAAATAGATAAATTCCTTATATTTGAACAATGCAAGTCAAGTCAACTTCTATGTGAATATAACTTATCTTTAACTTTATAGAGTTTTCTTCTTTACTTTCATTAATTTGCTTCATCATACTATACATTGACTTGTTTCTTTAGATAGAGCCATAAGCATCAACATTCATCTATTTAATGGACGAATTTCATCAGATAAAATTTGCTTCTAACACATTTAAGAAATGATCATTTTATTTTATCTTATTATAAGATTTGTTGTTGAAAATCATAATTTATCATTAATTATTTCAAACTTAGTGCAGACTAAATTAATGATCATTTGATAGGTTAGTGGTCTAAAATAATATTTTTAATAATTTTATAAATTAATTCACAAAGAAACTAATTGATACAATACTCTTCAATTATTTACTGTCATTTGAAGTAACAGAAACAAAAAATATACTATACTGGGTATTATTTTTAATATATACCAAGCTTATTATTTTTCATAACGCAAAATGTTACTTGCTACAAATTAAAATGGTCATAGATCTTATTTTCAGCCGGTTAAGCTATGTTTGGAAGGAGAATTTGAAATTTTTCAAAAAATTTAAATACCTAGTATTTTATAATTACTTTGATTTAAATTTCTTTCATTTTATATCTATTTTGTTTGGATGAATCAATTCAATTTCTTGTATTTTAATTTTCTTGTTTGTATAAAGTAATTTAATTTTTAAGAAATTTAAATTTTTATTTTTAAATATTTATTTAAAAATTAAATTTTTAATATTGAATAAAAATAAATATTAATTATTTTTAAATTCCCTAATTTTATTCAAAGACTTATGAGAGAAGTTGGAAAGATAAAGAAGAAATTAAAATACTTTACTCAATTGAAATTCTTTCTCAAAATAATATAATTTTAAATTCTTTAATATATTTTATTTAAACAAATTAATTAGTTTAATAATAATTCAATTTCACTTGATAAATGAATTCATACAAAGATTATCGTTTCGTTTGAGAGTTCATTCACGATACTCCGGTTGGACTATTGCATGATACAATGATGTCGTTGACATCAAATTACAACTTCAGTATTATTATTGGTGGCCCAAGCAACCATTTTAGGCAACATCAAACTTCGTAATAATTATACAAAGCCATAATAATTCCTATAACCATTTTGAAACACATGGATTAATTATTGTCAACAACAACGATATGGTGTAAGTCTTCACAATGAGATGAACGTGTGTTGCTCTTCTTTGTACCTTTTTCTTTAATAATGTTCCACTTTGTTAGAAATATTCTTCGTGGAAATGATATTTGGTGGTTGTGTTGCGAGAGAAATCTGAAGCTAACCCACGAAGCTCATTGGCTATAGATCGTAGCCCACAGTAAAATACCCCTGCATCACATAAATAGGCTTTTGTTAGAGGCAGATATCAACCATGAGAATGATTTATGTCCCCATCTCTAGGAATTAAGATGATAAACTTCATTTTCTTTTATTTTTGTGAATTGAAAACTCATTCACGGAAACAAAACTTTACACAAAAGATAAAACCATCACTAGCACATTGTAGCCGTATTGGGAATTATAAATTATTATTAACAAATTCATTTTTATTTTTTTTGTATGAACACTTGTATTGATATTAAATGCAAAATCAGTGCTATATACTTGTCCTCTTGTAGGATCTCCTTCTAGATTGCTTAACAGGATCACACACGGCACTTGACTTTTAGTTTCATTGGAGTAAATACTATAAAAAAATTTAAACAAACAATGTTAGTTAAATAATCAACATTACTAATAAATTTCTTGATCACAATAATTGATATCTCATACCCAACATGAACTTAAGAAATCACTTTAAGAAACCTTAGCATTAGAGTGAAATTATGTGTAGAGTTCTTAAGCCTATATATAAGCCATTATATGTCCCAGAAATTCAAGATAAATAACTCACTTAAGTAATCATGAGTTGTAAATACTATGTTCATGAAAAAATATTGAATGAGAAATTACATTTACTTAATATCTTGAAGACAAAAAAAAAAATACTCCAGTATTTAGTAGTTGAAAAATGCTAGCAACACTGAATGAAGTTCATGAAAATCATAAAATTATACAATTTTTTTTATTAAATGATTTTCAGGAGGATTTGTAAAAGGAACAGGTATATTAATAAGGAGGATTTGTAAAAGGAACAGGTATATATATGCAAATGTTTATTCCATGAATTATCAAAGTGAAACTTAACTTGCTACCTACAAAAGCAAATTAGAAATATATTCAAATTTAAAAGCAGTCTTGTTTGAAAAAGACAAAACTTATATGTACTTTGATGAATGCTTTTAGTGATATTTTTCAAGTGAACCAAAATGTTGTCATGTTAGTCTTTAACATTTAAAAAATGATAAATAAGTTATTCACTTCCATTCAATATATAACTTTTACAACTTATTATTATTTTAGTCTTTGAGATATATAAATTTGTCATCGTCATAATCTCTAACATTTTATGATTTATTATGATTTTAGTCTGTTCATATGAAAATGACTTGGAAAATTAAACTGATTGACTTATTTATATACATTTTTTAATGTCAATGATTAATATAACAACACTTTACATAGTTAAAAAACAACATGATAATTCACTCAATATATTTTTAATGAAAAATAGAGTTTCACTTGACCAACCTATTCTTATCTTTAATTCCAAAATTTTTATTATGCTAATCATCGAGACAATTTCAATTTTAATTGATGAAAAATACCAAAGTAAACAATTTTCTCTGTTAATTAGTCTCTATGATTTTGAAAAGATAGTGATTTATCTTCTGCGGGACTAAAAGAAAAAGTAAAGCAATGTCGGTTAAAGAGTGCGAAACTCACCTACATCTGCTCCTGGATGATTAACCGCAATGCGTTTGAACACAGTACGCCACTTGGGTTTAGCAAAGTGTGATTTTACACGAGTGTTAGAGACAATGTCCACACCATTCTTAGCATGGTTTAGAGATTGCAACATAGCAATCAGGGCTGAACGAGCATCACCCTCTTCATACACACTTGTGCAATAGCTGTGAAGTTCAATCACGCCCCTATGATCCTCTTTAGCTACGTCATTCATAACACCTCTAAACCAATCAAAGGAACCTTGCTCCCTAGTGACCCAATAACAGTAGGCCCTCTCAGTCCTAAAGTTGCTTGAATCATTTTTCTTATGTGGGGACTTTCTTAGTGATTTACGAGGAAACCCACGTTCTCCTTCCTCTATGTTGGTCCCCTCTTCGTCTTCCATGGCTTGCATGTTATTTACTATGTCCTTTACAATGCTGATCATTGGGGCGGCTCCAATTCCAAGCCCCACCAGCAACACAACCTCATACTGCTTGTAGTCTTGGGCTGGTGCTCCATATGGACCATCAATCAAAACTTTAGGGAAAGCCCTGCATGATATAATGATAATTAAGAATTACTTGTTTGTCATTACGCAATAAATAAACTTTGTATATACGAGAAAAAGCAAACTACATTAACACTGCCATAAGCTTTTGCCAAACTATACAAATAGCCCATACTTTTTTAATCTCTACATAAAACATTTTAATTATTTAAAAACATTACCCCCACACCTTTTATATATTATACTACCATTTCATTAATTTTGAAAAAAATTAGACCGAGATCATTTATACAGTAACATTCCTCAACTCTTAGAATTACAACATCCTAAATTTTTTTTAGGTGAAGAGAGTTAAATCTCATTTCATAAATTAAGTTTCAAAATAAAAGTCTAGAGCGATATATTTTTTAAAAAATAAATAATGTCTTAGATAATGAAATAAACTAAGATATAACAAGAAATCCTAAGCTTTTAATATAAGTAACAACAACCTAATTAACACAAAAAAAAAATAACAAGTCAAATCTTTATTCAGTTGAGTTCCTTTCCTAGTATAAGATCTTTCTATTTCTTGTCAGCTTGCCTGTTTGTCTAGTTATATGTCAGATCACATACACGTCCACATGGTTAGTTCACATCCTAATCACAATAATAAGATCAACAGAATAATACAATAATCCAACAATTATAAAAAAATATATAGAAACACTCAATTCAAAATTTATCATAATCAGTCATGTTGTGCAACCCAGTATGGTGTACGCTACTTATAACTCACTCACATATTATGTGATACCATCAAAACAACTGAGTGATGTCTAGGAATACATGTCATATCTGACACTCTCACTAGTGATATTAGATAGTTACATTTAGGATAACCAGTGTTGCAACGGGAGTCACTTCCCATTCATGGTGATCAGCCATAATGTAAACTTTCCCCACCACGAATACCCTCTAATCCTTGGTCATTACATCGATCTGTCAAGGACCAACCGTTCTAATTCCTTTGTTAGTAGTATATGGGTAGAAGTTGGGATGATTTGTAATATGATAGTAAGTATTTAATGTTGAAGGAGAATTTTAATAGATGTAGTAGGCAAAAGGTAGAAAAGTGGTTGGCCCATGTAGCTCTGATACCACTTTTAGTTATTAGATTGTGAGAATAACTTAGAACAATGACATTGAGTGATTTGTAATGTAGTAGCTATTGTTGGAAGGTAGCTCTAAGGAACAAATTAATAATGGAAGAGAGACTGTGCATTGGAATTTCTCTTCATCTACAATTGGTGATACAATTTCCTATTTATAGGCTTTCAAGGTAGGTAATTGTTATTTTTAGATTTATTTAGTATAAGAATATTCTAGACTTTTTCCTAGACTTATCTAACTAGGAATATTCTAAACTAACATTTTTGTTTCTAGTTTTTATAGATTTTTCTTGTACAAGACTTTAGTTGCTTCTTTTCATTTCTAGAAATTTGTAGCACTTTCAACATCCTTCTTCCTCACTTTTTGAAAACATTTCTGTTTCACTTAGCATTCATGGTAATTGTCACTATTTTCTCGAAACACCATGTCTCACCAACATATTCCCCGGGAGCAACCTCAATGCTCCTTCATAACAAGAGACATCCAACCCTCTCATTCCAAAACTTAATCGATTATCATGCAACATGCCCCGCAAAATTAATTCATCATCTCACACCAATTACCTCATGATAGAATATTTAATACAACAAAATGAATCAAGATCAACATACACAAATAATTATGCATAGAATAAATATAAATAACACTATAAAGAAATAAAAATGAAAGGAATAAAAATTTAGTAGCTACAGATAAATAACTTAAATTCATCAGGACTTTATGAGAAAAACATAAATAACTAAAAGGAACAAACACTAATTAAGTTATAATTATTACAATATAACAATTAATTAAAATATATCATAAACCAAATAAATAGCTATTAAGATGGAATTATAAAGAAAAATATAAAAAGAATGATAAGAGATATCAGTAAAATAATGAATCTAAAATAAGCCTCGTAGCCTTATAAAAGAAGAACGAACAAATTTTAAAATTTATTGCTAATTAAACACAAGAAATATTAACTAATGTTCCAAAACTTTCTTTCAAATAATCTATTTATTCACTTCTTTTTTATTATGTTGATTGTTTCATAAATATTTTTTAAATAGCGTAAGTAGAAAAAATAATTATTAAGAAGTGAGTCAGTGGTTTTTAACCATTCATTGTTACAGAAGATTTTTAAACAACATACATTATAAATAAAAATGATTACAATTAGCTAAATTCTTTTCATCTCAAATCTATTAATTGACGTATGGATTAAATCGACATATAAAAACATGTCATTGGCTTACATGCAAATTTCGGCCAAACTAGTTGATTGTTAACACAGCATTGATCTATATTTGAACCTAACTGTAGAAAACACATGAGATTTTTGTCTGTCAAACATGTTCGTGAACAGAGATGGAATCACAGCATATATAGAAACTGCATTGTCTCTTCTAAAATATAATCGAACAGAAACCAAATGAGCTAATCGAGCAACAGATCATCAAACATTTAAGTATCAAATGCAGCACTGTCCAAACTCCAATTTTAAATTGGCATTGATCATGAATCGGTTATGAGAGAAACGGCTCGATGATATATCTAAATGCAGATTGAAATGAGAAAAGAGAATAATAAGATTACGAATACAGAAGATACACCCAGCACAACAAGAGAAGAGAAACGCAAGGTATTGACGACTAAGCCAAACGAAGAGACAACGATAAGTATTAAGCCATCAGGATGAAGAGAAAAAAAAAAGAAATTCATCCACAATTACTCGCGTCAATTAAACAAAAGCAGATAATTGAGAAAGAGTCTACTGTTATCGTCAGAATGATAACTCCTAACCTAACCAAGATTTGAGACGACCATAAGCATGGAAATATTGGAAAGGGGACTCTACTCCAATCAGGAATATTTAATCTCCTTTTGAGAAAGAATTTGTCAATAGCATAGGATAGTGAAAAATAAAAAAATGTGAAAAAAGAATAGTATTTATTTTTCATTTTAAATGTGACATTTCTCATGTTAAATGTGCCTTAATTACCTCGGACTCGGACTATTCGAGTTGCTAGGTTGGCAACACTGAAAAAAGAAAACAAAAAATTAACAACCTAGCTAATCATTAAAAAAAAAAAAAAAGACAATAAATTAGAGAGAAAGCGAGATAGCACGTAGAATTGCAAATAAAATTTAAAAAATGGAAAATTAAAATTTATGTGAGATTGCACCGACAATGAAATAAATGTAACCATGTTAGGATTAGTAAGTTTTGCTATGTGAATTGTTGTCCATGTAATATATTATATAACAAAAATTAACATCAATTCACCTTTAGGAACATGGTTTTGAGAGTCGAGGTCCAATCACCAATTTCTCTGATATGAACGCTAACATAATCATCATGAGGGCTAGACGTTAAATAAAATGGATGCCTGTGAACGAATGCACATGATTTAGATGTGAAGGACTATGATATTGGTGAATAAGAACAGAAAAAAGAAAAAAGCAATACGTGGGGGTCCATGCACTTCGAGGTGTAAAATTAGATATAGAAGACTAAAGTTATTCATGTAATTTCATATTCATACCATTCAAATGGCGACACAGCAGCACATTTGATAAAAATGTATTGTCCACTTTTGTATCTAAATCCCTTAGGCTTTGACATTTGAAGAGCCAACACATTTCCAGGATAATCAGCCACCTTCAAATTGGACAGTGAATATGTGAGACTCAGCCATACATTTTGACAATCTTTTTATGTACCACACTTCATAGATTAGCCAAAATATATTTAACGGAACCGTATATTTATTTCATATGACGAGATTAATTATTCGATGCTCACCTTTAATATTTTAAAAACCATGAGGCTTGATCTGAGAACTCTAGTTAGTCTTTCCGATACATAAATGATGATTGGAATAACCAAATACATCCATGTCTACAAAACGCATAATAAATTTTCTTAGTATTAATTAGAAAACACTCATAATGATCATAAGATATCATGCATGTTAACATTTATTGACTTTTCTAGTAATTACTTTAAATGTTAGGATCAAAAGAACTAGATGAGAAGGAAAAACAAAATGCTAGATGAAAAGGTGCTAACCGTTTTCTTGTACCATTCCTTGGTCAAGTAAAGTTTGATTCCGTGCACAATGAGTAGGGCATAGACAACGACAAAGAGATGGTGTGAGTACCAAAAGGCGTTGAAGCCTGTGAGCTTGTTGAGGGGCTTCGGTGGCTTGATCCGGTTTCTCTTGAACCATGTGGAAGCTAGAGTGAAGGCTATTGCCATGAGAACAACCATTATAATTCCTGTTACTCCTTCCCATGATTTAACAAAGTGCCAGTAACTTGATGCTTGATCTCCAAAGTATGGTTGCATCAGCTTGTACTTTTCACTACTTGCATGAAGAAGGCGAGGAAAGTCACAAGCAAGATGATAGATAGCATGTATACCAACTCCAATTGTTATTGCCACAGATATCAACTGCAAGAAGAATACTAATGTGCTTGATACTACAAATTTGTACCCTGTGGACTAAGGAAAACTACTAAATCCCAACTAAACATATGAACCAAGCAGATATGGTTTCTCCACTAGTTACTATCAAATGAACAACCAGCACAAAAATCACCTTGTGGAATTTGATGTTGTCATCAAAAGGAACCGCAATGCCAAGCTTGGTCTTACTCCTGAGCCAGGTGATGGTGTTTCGACAAACCGTTAACAAGATGATAGCCATGTTCAACTTAAGTGTCTCAGCTGCACCTTTGGCCATGCATACACAATGGCCCAAAACCTCATACGCAGCTTTTCTCTGATACTCCACAAACTTGTAGGCAAATAGTCCTAACATCACACCAATCCACAATACCAATACCCAAGTTCTCTGCCAATTAACCTCCAGTAAGTACTTGGTATGTTTATACCACCTCCTTATACGATTTTTTTCAAATGTAGGCTTAAGGTTTAAGCTTCGCATTTGACTTAGGTACTTGCTATCTCCTCTTGTAGAATGAGTTGGTACATGCAACAAGAGCATCTCTAGCTCATTTACCTGTTTTCACATTAAATAATCACTAAATGGCAAAACAATTGTGGCTAAGAATTAAGATGAGAATCCATAACAGTGAATGTATTTTGATTCATATCTTGAGATTATGAAATAGTCTTATCATATGTAAAATTACCATGATAAATCCTGTCTCAGCAGGGTCTAGTTCTTCCATAATCAAAGCCGCGTATTCCTCTGCCTGCTCCCGTATCTTTGAGAGCTTGTTCATGGAGGCGCTAAGGACGATAATCTGAAAACAGAATCGATCACACAATCAAGGAAAATCCTATTCCATGGGAACAAAAGGCAAACTAGAAAAAGTTGCCCATTAAACTACTTTATTACTTAAATAATTTTGTGAGTTGATGAGACTAAAAAAGTAGCCATAGTTGAATTCCTTAGTGGTGAATTTCTCATGTCATACCTCTTTGATTTCTTCCTCGTTGATTCTTCCATCCGCATTTTTATCAACCCTGCAATCCAAATTAAACTTGGTAACAAATTTCAGGGCATTCAAAACACTTTTTACTTGGCACTTTATAAACAACAGAAAAGGCAAAGAGTTACATGTCAAAGAATGTTCTGAGCGTAGAATCAAAACTCTGGTCAGAAATCTGGTCCCAGAATTCCTTTAACTGATTCTCGTTAATGGAATCCCCTTGAATCTCCCTCCTCCTTGAAAGAGCATCAAAAAGCTCCACTGCAAAGGCCTCTGATTCCGTGTTCATCCCTACAGTTGAACCAAAAATATCATAGAACCACTTTCTCTACTTGTAGTAGAGACCACGGGTATTCTAGTTCAACATAAGCAACAAAACTCCATGAGTATTTCAACACAACTGCATACTGTGAACTCGTATTAGAAACCACTAGTCAAACTAGAACAACATCATGCCGGCTGATAAATTACTTACTCTATAGTTGAACTAACAACTGAAGTAAAAAGATGAAAAAGATAAGTTGGTCATGTACCTATGCACTTGGCAAAGAGAGAACGATGCAGATACCTATTAGGGGATGAAGTGAGAGCATCAAACTGATTTTTAACCTCAACCCACCCTGCACCACCATCAGTCTTGCTGATAAGCTGCTGCTTTAGTACCGTAAGAGCATGAGAAACTGTAGATTTAGTCCTATCATAGTGCATTGTCGCCGGAGGCACCACCTGCTTCGGAAAAGAAGTAAAACGCTTCAACTCCTGGGACATCTGCTGCATGCGAATGGAAGCACTTCTCATAACAGAAGCACCAAATGACCGTTTCTTCTCCATGCCTTTACGAAGCAAAACAAGTTTCTCATCTTCACCTTGAATATCGTTGTTGTTCCTTGTTGCTGCAGGTGTGACACTGTGTACGGCCACAGAGTCACTGTGAATGTCCAAAGTGACTTCAACGTAATCACTTGCTTCATCTTGTTCCTCCGTGGCAGATGAAGAAGTGTTCAACTTGGTGCTTCTTCTGCCAACCCTTTTGTTGAGTGGTCCACTAATACTGTGAGGTACTCTTTCACCACCAATGAGTTCTATGTCAGAAGAACCACGGTGGTGTGAATCAGCACAAGCTACTCCTATCTCTTCTGTGCCCATTTTCTGTTTCTGTTTGAGGTTTCTAGATCCACACATATTAATATAAGTTATATTGGATCGATGTGCCGCTTAAAATACGGTGAATTCCACGTTTCCACCACAAAACTATAAACAATTTCAGATCTTCCGTCTTTTGTTTACTTTTACAACTTTTAAGTACCTTGTTCAATCTGAGTTCCTATGTTACAAATACTCTTTTGGCACGTGGGGATATATTCTCTAGTGTAGCGTGGTTTCTATTATTTAATCTAATACTAATTATTTATGTTAATAATGCATATAAAAAAACACATGTAGGATACCGGATCTCTACAGCAGAATCCAACACGACTTCTTTATTACTACATCCGATCTTTAATATGAAATCTATTAATTCAATTCATCATAGTCAAAATATTTAATATATTAATTTTAATTTAGATATATTTATTTATGTAGGTACTCAGACGGTGTTTGAACACAAAGTTGTGGGCGAAGTAAGGGAGCGCATACGTTGCAAATAGCACCTGGAAGTGTCAGCATTAGGCGCCTCCATCAACGTGATCATTCCTGAGCAAGAAATTCATATTTCCACCACCAGTCTATAATCAAATTGTTTTGGACTTATTTAAATTTATTTTTATTGGATAAGGTTTTTATGTAAATCTATTTTTTTAATTTTATTTGGATCTGGATTAATAAAAGCAAAACTATTTCCCCTAACAACGGGTGGCCCGTATCCCAAATCGTATTTTAATAATAATTAAAAAAATAAAATGATGTTGTTTTGGACAACAGATAACAAAATAAAAAAATTTATATAAAATTTGAAATTACAACATGTGAACATTATTTTCACTCACAGTGAATTTCATTTCTCTTAAATCTTCATGACTATCTTCCCTCAGTCCTCTCAAATCCTAAATGTGTCTTAATCTCTCAACGACGATGGTCTCTCAGCGACAGTGGTCTCCCAGAGCGACAGTGAACATGATTAATCAAACAATTAATAAAATAACATGTAACAATAACTACAATAAAAACAATGGCATTACAAATGAACATTCTTAATAACTATCATAACTACTAGTAACTTCTATGAATTCATTGATTAAAGGAGTCTCAGCATTTGCAAAAATCTGCATATCACCATGATTAACCGCCTACATAATGGGACATTTAATTAGCATGTCTTTAACAATGAAACATAATCTATAAAATGACATGTTAGTATAAAACATGAATCATAGTTGAAACTTACATTGCTTGTAGCCATATTGAATTTTTTTCTTTGACATTTTTTAATCATTCGCTCTGTGGTAGACACTTTTCTCTTAAGTGCTGGATGACCATTCGTTGTTTTATGGACAGAATTTCGGATCACAACATCATTAGTACTATAATCAATAGATGTAACATTTTGATTATGAATGATATTTGTTTTGTCGATCCCACCCTCTAAAATTGGAAGACAATTATTCCCAAAAGCATTGAGTGCATCATGAAGTTTTGATGTATGTTCTTCAGACGCGACCGCACGTTCAACAACATCATAAAAATGTCTGCATAACTCATCATATCGTTCACGGGCTTCCTTCCCACGTCCATTATCATGGCTGCTCTTGATGAATGTATACCTGTGCTTAACATTTTTACTCCACCTACTAAAGATGTATTTGGCAGGTACTTTCTGCACTTTCTCCTTACCCAATACAACAAGCGAATGTCGACAAATAATTCCTTTAAATTCAAATAAATGGCATTGACAAGAAACATCCTCATTAGCTCTATCAAAAATCACTTTATACGTTAACTTTTTTTCCTTGCCAAATAACTCTACTTCCTTATCAACAAAATATGTACAACCAGCATCACCAACAGAACATACTGTAACGCAGCAATTCATGTGTCCTCTGAACTCACTCTAGATTTCAGCATACTAAGCATGTGTGTACTCACTTTGGAAAACCTTCTCAAAAGGTGAAGGGGATGCAATAGGAATTTTAGTATTAAACGAATGACAATCAACTTCAATTTCCTTTTAGACTTTGTTCTGAAAAGCATTGTCATATTGAGTTACAAATTGTAACAGGTTCGTCTTTAGAGACAAATATCCATAAAAAAACGCATGAATGCTTTCACTCCTTTGGGTGTTGGACATGCTTGCCCAAAAACTGTTCTTGTTGTATATTGCCACCCACCTATCTCATAAATTAAGAAAAAACATCAACAATTGTAATGAACATTTAGTTTACTGACAATTAGTTTCAAAAAGTTATTGAACAATTGTATCTACCTTTGCCTTTCTTCATACAATACTTTTTACCATTCATTCTCCCCCAATTCAAATTCTGCAATAAAGGACATCTGTTTCTCCTCAAACTCTTCAATTGACAGACAATTATATATAACCTTCTTCATTATATCTTTGATTGTTGTCGCTGCAGAATAACCATTTAGTTTCGTCGGTATCTTGTTCATTATATGCCACAGACATTACCTATGCTTGATTGTGGGGAGACTATTTGCAATTTCCCTTTTCATTGCTCCACACTGATCTGTTATAATACCTTTTGGTGCCTTGCCACCCATGCATTTCACCCAGCTATTAAATAACCATTCAAATGTGGAGTTATCTTCACTTAGCAATGTTAAGAACAATGCAATAATAAAAGAAGAAAATATGGAAGAGAGAAAAAGAGAACTAAGAATTTAACGTGGTTCGGCAAATTGCCTACGTCCACGGGCACACAATATATATTTCATTTGTTGTGCATTGTGCTGCACTTTGAAGCTTTACAAGGAGTTGTTTATATAGACATATAAGAACAATCTCCCTCATCGTTTACTCGATGTGGGATTAAAATTATGTATTGACTAAAATCAAACTACATATTCCTAATAATCTCCCACTTGAAGTTTGATTTACATTCACCACCTAGTGTAATGTCTTCCACTCTAGTGTCCAGTCCACCGACGGGTCTTCTGCCCCGTCCATCGACGAGTCTTCTGTAAAGCTCCCACTGTTTCTCCTTTTCTCCTCTTCCAATGTCATTAAATCTTCTCCCCTATTGTCAGTGATGGCCATTAGAGCTTCCATCGCCACGACAATTCTTGAGCTTCATATTGTCGTCGTTATGCCCTAATCTTGTACCGCCGTTCTGATAGCTCACATCAACGCACACGCAACCTAGCTAACTCTGCTAGGGAGACTTTTGATACAAGGGATCTCCACAAAGTCCACTCCTATCATTGCATCACTCGGAGTCAATCGTCAACTCGAACCATTGGCTCTACTACCACTTGTTGGGTAACCCAGAGAAGACTTCACTTCTTCCAATGCGTCATTGTTCTTGCCCAAGGAAAGCACTCCCACTTCTCTGCCTGGGGACAAACCAAATCTTTTATGATGTGGAAGATCGGATAAAGCCGCAACCACAGAGCATACTAAGAAATTAGCTCTGATACCAATTGTTAAGAACAATGCAATAATAAAAGAAGAAAATATGGAAGAGAGAAAAAGAGAACTAAGAATTTAACGTGGTTCGGCAAATTGCCTACATCCACGGGCACACAATATATATTTCATTTGTTGTGCACTGTGCTGCACTTTAAAGCTTTACAAGGAGTTGTTTATATAGACATATAAGAACAATCTCCCTCATCGTTTACTCGACGTGGGACTAAAATTATGTATTGACTAAAATCAAACTACATATTCCTAACAAACAATAAACCACAACCAATTAAAATAGAATGCTCATGGTGATTGATCCCAACAAATGCAACAAATGACATCTCGTACTTATTAGTTTTATAAGTACTGTCAAACGAAACCACATCCCCAAAGTACTCTGTTGCAGCTCTACTTCTAGCATCACACCAAAAAATATTTTTTATTCTTTGCTTTTCATCAACATCAATTTCATAAAAAAAATTGCGGTTTTGCTCCTTCATTTTAAGAAAGTAGTTTATTAAAGCTTTGACATCACCATCCTCACCAACCACCCGCAATTCTTTGTTGACATAGTTTCTGACATCTTTTTCATTGAAGGATAGGTTTTCATATCCATCACCTTCAAGTGCAAGAACTCGCATTGTTTTGTTAATTCTCACTCCAGCTTCATCATTTCTCTCAGTTATCCTCTTTGCATATAAGCTCAAGCTTCTATTGTTCTTTAGCAACCTTGCTTTATTCGAGGACATGTCATGAGAATGTTCATTCAAAACTATTCTTATACATCAACGTCCACTTGCTTCTCTTACTATAGTTAGTTTTGCTTGGCATTTTACTCTGTGGAACGGGTTCATCTTTTTTTATGGTTCCAGGTTTGACACGTACTCTCCTTCACGAGTACATGAGTACATGAAAGAATTTGATACCATATTTCTTCATCGTTATTCTTCTTCGATGTTCTTATTTTCAAAGTAAAACCAACACGTTTTGCATACGCAGTATAGAAAACTTTGACTTGTTCCAAACTATCAAAAGTCATTCCTACGATTGGAGTCTCATCAACTTTAATAGTTGAGTCACTTGCATCATTAATATTATTGTTTGAACTGCACACTATATCATTTTCCATCTATAAATAATATGAAAAATTTATTTTCAACTCATAAAAGTTTACAACATGGTTCAGAAAAATATACAACGTTCTTCAAGAAAGTACACAACATGCCTTTAAAAAGTACATAACATGCATTTAAATAGTACACAACTTGTCTTTTAAATATACATAACATGCCTTTCAAAAGTACACAACATGTCAATTAAAAACAAATGCAATACCAAAACTAATACTTGTTCAGAAACTCTGCAATACTCTACTAGATGTGCGTAAACCAACCAACATGCAAACAAAATAACAAGACAACTAATTGGCCAAACAAAGACAAAATCGTGTCATAATGCATTTTCTCATACTTGGTTTCTTCACACATTCTTCACAACTAAACCCCAACTATGTTCACACATGCTTCACAACAACTTTGTTCTACTGCAAAAAAAAAAGTGAAAGGGATACAACACGGAAACTTACTCTCTCAACGTTTTTTGGGATTTTCTATGAAGATGAAAATTGCTTCAAGAAAATCGTGAAAATCTAAAAGATGGTGAAAATGTTGCCTATGATAATCATTTTGCTTGGTTTTGGGTGTTTCACTTCAATTGAGTAAAAAGATTGGACTTTGTGGGTTTCTTCTTTCATAGAGAGGAAGAAGATAATGTAATTGTGGGATTTTGTTGGTTTCTTCTTTCAGAGAGAGGAAGTAGATGGTGAAGTTGTAGAAGAAGATGATAAACTTATGTATTTCCCAAAAATTTATCTTTAAGAGAAAGGAGGAAGATGATGAAGTTTTCATTTCCAGAGTCTTTAACTTTCCCCAAAATCTTTGTTTTTAAATTATGCAAAACAACATCGTTTTATTTTTTATTTTATTATTCTTTTATAAATATATAATTTAGAATACGGTAGGTAGTCAGTTGGCCTTGTATCCCAATTATTAAAAATAGCGGAAGTGTAATAAAAATATTCATATAAATCAGTTAGCTTAAAGACATATCCTATTAAAAATGAAAATCTAGTTAACTAAAATAAGGACTCACACCTTCTTTCTTTTTCTTTTTAAATTTTATATCTAAAAATACTAGATGTATATTTATTTTATCTTTATATTTTAAAAAAGAAATTTAATTATTATTATAAAAGATAATAATTATTTGATAGAAAATATTAATATATTAAACTAAATAAGTATTTTTCTAAAAATAATTTTCAATATTACTGCATGTTATATAATAATTTTACTTATCTTAAATAATACTATTACTTATATTGTAAACAAATATAAATATAAAAATATTATTCTTAAAAAATTCTTGTCCTATTATAAAAGTACTATCATTAAAGAATTATTTTATAATTTAAATAAAAATTTATGATATAAAATTTATTTAAATTTAAAATTAATTTTAATCTATAAATTAGTTCTAAATTAATTTTAAAACTAATTTCAGAAAATCCTTATTGGTTTAAGGAAAAAAATTTGATATAGATTTTAAATACAAACATATAAATAGATAGAATTTAAACATGGATAATTTTCAAAGATCTAATCCATAATCCGTCTTAAATATGATAGAGACTAGCGTCACGTCACACTTGAGTACTCGTGTCATAAAAAGAAAATTGTAATTAAAATTTGTATTTATCTGCATATTGAATGTTTAAGTTTTTTTCCTTCATGTTATATAACAAAATAAATAAGGATGATTTTGTTTTGTTTGTTCCTGCCGTCAAAGCGTAAAAAAAAATAAAAAATAAAATAAGATTGAAAAAGGAAGAAAGAATGGTAGACAGAGAAGAAGGAATGGCATAGAGAAACAATTTGCTTTAGCCATAAAAGTAGAGGAGGAGGAATAAAAAAAATAGATAAAAGTGGAAGAAGAAAAATAATTACATAATTTGAAATTATAGTAGCCTAATTTTTATAATTTTATTAATTAAATTAAATAAAAAATTACATAAAGTTGAAGAAAGAGGAAAAGTCATATATTTGAAATTGGGTAACTATTTTATAATTGTTTTATAATTTTTTTAATTAAATTAAATAAAATAACAGATAAAAGTGGAGGAAAAAGAAAAATCACCACGTTTGAGTTCAAAGAAGTGTAAATGCGTTATAATTTTATTAATTAAATTAAATTAAATAAAAGAATAAATCAAAGTGGTGGAAGAAGAAAAAACTCATTTAAAATTGAATAATGTATAATTTTATTAATTAAATTAAATAAAAGAATAGATAAAAGTGGAAGAAGTAAAAATACAACCTTTGAAATTATAAGAGCTAAATGCTTTATAATTTTATTAATTAAATTAAACAAAAAATAACTTTATAATTTTATTAATTAAATTAAATAAAGAATAGATAAAAATAAAGGAAGACAAAAAGACACATGTTTAAAATATTTAGGTACAATCCGAGTTCCCATGTTACAAATACTTTTTGGGGTTCGTAGGGGTATATTTTATGGTCTAGCGTGGTTTTTATTATTTATTCTAATACTAATTATTTATGTTAATAATGCTTATAAAAAAAAGCACATTTACTATATTAAATTAATATAGTCTATTCCATACATAAATTTAAAAAAAAAAATCAATCACGAATTCACTTAAACAAGGGCAAAAATTGCATGTACTTATATTTTTCTTTTCTTTAAAATTGTTTATGACATTAATAAATTATTTATGAGTAAATTACGATTTCTCATTTTCTTCTTTTATTTAAAATATATATTTCCCTCTTTTGATAAATTTTACTGTATAATATTTTATTTTCTTTTTTTGTTAAACTTTCTTACAAAAATACTCATTAAAACAAATACAAATATTACGATGTCTTTCCTTTTGTGTTCAAATATATTTTTTCCTCCCTGCCAAGCACTTCTTTTAGACTCATGTATGTAAAAATAATTGATTTCGTAAAATTAATAAATATAATTAAGTGCATTTAATTTTCTAATATTCATGTAAAATTGAATTATATTTTCCAAATTAGCATTAATTAATATTTATTGGAGATAGTGTCTACACTAAAAAGAAGAATTAATTTAATAGTTCTTTGGAAATAAGAATATTAAAAATAATTGAGTTTGTTAAATTTTATTCATTAAATTTTAGTCAAAAAAAGTTTGTCTTTTTTTCTTGTATGCCATGTGTAGATAAAGTGCAAATATATTACATTTTATTGGATTTATAATTTTTTTAACTAAAATATAATTTTATAACTACAATAGTTTTTACACTATCCTAAAATAAAATATTTAAATATTATATTTTAATTAATTTTAAACATATAATAGGATAATTTGAAAACTCATATTTTTAAATTATTCTATCATGAAATATTTAATTATAAAACTATTTTTAGCTTTAAAAATTATAAATAGAATAAATTATATTAATATTTGATAAGAGAAAGAAACATATATTTTAAAATAAAATATGTCTTCATAATATTTACATTTATTGGGAGGGTAATGTGAAAAATATTTCTATAATATTTGTTTTCAAAAAGAGAATAAAGCTTCACAAGTTAAAATGTAGGAAGAGTGTTTATATTTTAACATGGTAGATGATAAATAAAGTATTTTAGCTTTATTAAAAATAATCCATATTTCTCTTACGATCTAATAATAATAATAATAATAATAATAATAATAATAATAATAAGATATTGTTATTTTTTAATATATATTTCTCTTCCCATCATTATTTGGATTTTTTTTTGCCCGATGTTTTTTTTTTTGTTTCTCGTGCTGCTCTATTGTATCGACAAAGAGAGTGAGGAGAGATCTATTTTTCACATTTATTTGGTATTATTGAATTAAAATTGGTATTTTAAGAGAAAGTATTATGTGTATTGCATATAATTTTTTTTAAAATTTCGAAAAATTTAGAGAATATAAATAAAAAGGTAATATTTAAAATTATAAGAAAAAAATTTATAATCAATTAAATAAATAATAGAAGCAGCTTTTATTCAGAGGAAAATAATAAACTTAAGAGAAAAAAAGTAGTTAAGATGTGAGATAAAAGAAAGACTTCAATTTTTCAATTTTTTAAAACAGACATCCAACTAAAATCTATATTTGATGATTAATTAAGATATTTATATAAAAGCCAACAAACTTACGAAATATATATATATATATATATATATATATATATATATATATATAATTGAATATTTGTGAAAACATTTTTAAATTCATAAAAGTATATATAAAATTTTCAAAGTAATTAAAACCCAAAATTTGAGGAAAAAGAAATTTCAACTCAAAATTTTTTTGAAAACGATTAGAATTAATATGAACATAGAAAAAATATAGAATATCCTATATTATTTATTTGATATTATATATATATATATATATATATGTGATATAAAGAAAATAAAATGTTATAGATATATTTTACATTTAAGAAGGAAAGCTCATATTCGTAATATAAAATTTGATATTCAATCATTCAATATTGAAGTTTAACAAAAATCAATATGCAGTTTCCTAATTTTCAGTATATAATCGTAGACGCTAGAAGTAAAAATGATATTCAATCATTTTATGAGGATTTTATAATGGTGAAACTAATCTTTCTATTCAGACCGATAAGGAATAAGTAATGTCTTTCCAAAATGATAACACTATAAAGCTAGCCGCATGTAAAAGTGATGAGATTAGTTTAATTTTACTTCAATCCATTTATATTAAGTTGAAATATGTTTGACTTCTATAAAAAAAAAAATTGTTTAACTTTGATAATACTTTTGCATTATAATATCGAAGAAGTAAATACTAATACATATAATATGAGAAATGTTATTATTGTGTTAACTCTTGGCAGTTACAACTAAAGCTAGGCAGGCACTAAAGCAAAATCAGTGGGCTTGACTCAATGCGTTGCCTTTGCAATATGCAATTGACTTTTGTTTAGCACTTTATTAGTTGAACCCACAGAAAAGCAGTAAAATTAGTACATGAGCATGTTAGGATCTTGAGTGGGTGACCTCAAACATGTTTTTGAAACATTGAATTGAGTTTGTGTATGTGTTTAGAATTGCGTAAACTTAATTTTTATACTTAGGTTTAACCAAAACCTAAGTTTTAAACGAAAGCAAAGTGATGATATGTTTTTCATTTTTCTTGTTTCAATTGGAACACTTTATAAAATTTAACTCCTAATTTTAACCCTCATTCTCTTCGTATATTGAACTTCTTTCATTTTTTTTCCTAAAAAATCTCTCTTTCATTATATTTATGGCTTTTAAAATTGTATTAATTTTTATTACGTATTTTCTATTGCAGTGTATTTTAACTTTTGATTATTGTATTTAAAACTTAATTATCTTAATTTAAAGTTTAAAAAATCACTATTTTGATTTCTAAAAGTGTATGAGTTACAATTTAATTTTTAAAAGATGAGAAAGAATAAAATAGTCCTTAAAAATATGATATGTTTATCATTTTAGTCTCTAATGTTTGTATTATATTTACTCTCTAATTTAAAAAATTAAAATAAAAATAAATAATTAAGTTGAGGATTCAAATAATAATACATGATTAAATTTAAGAATCAAAATCTCAATAAATGTCTTTTAAAGATTATAATGATACAGGAATTACTCGGTTCTTTCCCATTTTTTAATAATTAAATTGTCATACCAACATATTTTTCAAGGAGAAAATAACTAGGTATATCTTTAATTGTTACTTGTGTTTAGATCTTATTATTTATTAATAAAAATATTTTAATATTATATTATTGTTTCTTTAGTGATTTATTTATATTTATTTATAATATATTATTAGTTCATATTTAATAATACAATGAATTTTATATCTTTTTAATAATTACACATCTAAAGTACTCTTCATCAGTATTGCCAAACAAGTTTTATTTCACCAAACATATTTAAGTAAAAAATATATCTTAACATAGGTTGTATAAACTCAATTTTTAACAAAAATATTATACTTATGATTTAATTTCATTTCATCAACTTTGATTAAAAACACGTACAACTACTCCATAGTTTCTATTCAACCATGAATACGAGTAATGGAACTACTTCTGTTATCTATTTATTTTCATTGAGAAGAAAATGTGTACATATGGTTCCTATATATGCAGCTACCAGAGCACTATTCATGCTAGTTGTATAACAACCACATACAACAAACTATAGATAAGATAAGATGTAACATCCTTTGGACGCTATAGTTACAACGTCCTCATCTCTCTGGCTCATGAAAAAATAACAATGTCATTAAATCAAGGAATTAAATTTTATTTCACAAAGTAAATTTTAAAATAAAGTTTTATAATTGTATATGTTTTAATTAATAAATAATGTCTCAAATAATGAAACATCTAAAATGTAACAAGAAATTTTAACATTTACAAATAGAAGCAGTAACTCAAATTCAAGAAAGAAAAAGTAACAGCATGTCACATCTTCAGTCGGATTCCTTTCATAGCCTAAGGTATTTCCGCCTCCAACAAATTGTTCATCTACTCGCTCGTTCACGGGATCATCGCAGGTGTCAAATTACATACACATTTATATAGTTAGTTCACATTTTAATAATAATAAGGAGATCAACAAAAAATAGTTCAACACAATAAATATAAGAAACTACAGATACTCAATTCACAATTTTTCACAATTAATCATATTGTATGACTCAGCATGTTGCATAAGCAATGTCTAAGAGTACATATCACATCTGACGCTAGAGATACTAGTCAGTCACCGTTAGGGTAATCAATGTTGCAACAAGAGTTACTTCCCACTCATGGTGATCAGCCATAATAAAAGCTTTCGCCACCGTCAACACCCTCAAAGTCCTAGGCCATTACATCAACCTATTATGGACGAATCAATCTAGTTCTATTCATCCTTTTCAAAAACATTTTTGTTTCACTTAACATTCATTATAATTATAATCATTTTCTTAAAAACATCATGCATCACAAGTACATCCTTAGGGGCAGCCTCACTGCTCCTCCATAGCAGCAGACGTCCATCCCTCTCACTTTCAACCATTATAACCAATTATCATAAACCTAAGAAATTTATGAATACAACGTGCCCCGCAAAATTAATCTTTCAATTCAAGTTACTCATGCTTAAATTTGTAACAATATGCAACATGGCCCATATTTGTGGGACTGTCAGGTTGAGTTAGACCCATCACTTAGATTTGTAACAACATGCAACACTCTTAAATTATGAATTACTAATTCAAGAAGAAAATCTAGATAAAATGATGTCTTTACAAATATTAAAAATACAGGCTTGCATCTTGGAAGCATATAACTCTTTTCTTTGTCGTTAGATTAACTCTAAAAATTTCAACACTTTCTTCCATCACTTTGTTCTTTTTAGCATTTTTTAAAATACCCAAGAGTATAGCTACGGAAATATTTACATTATTGAGAAAATTCTTTTAGGGGTGATGAATCGAAAGGTAAGATGTCTTGGGTAACTTGGAATAAAATATCTTGTGAAAAAAATGTGGTGGCTTAAGAATAAAAAATATTGAGTGTCAATCAGGTGCATTTGGGAAAATGGAAATAAAATTCATTTGTTGATGAAAATAGCTAGTGAAAAAGAATAATAGAATGGGGTGGAGAATTTATATGATAGTGTGATAGTTAGAAAAGGGTCAATTCGTTGGAAGGATTTATCTAAAAGTTGTAGGATTGAGAATGAAGATGAGTCTTAATATTGGGAGCAATTAACAACTAAGTCAAAATAAAATTTTCCAACCAACAATGAGAAGGTATTTCCCATCAAGTCGAATAGAGAAAAAAGAAAAAAGGGGTTAAGAACGAGGAAAAAAATAAATTAAAAAGCCAAACCAACATCAATCAACTTAAATAAATTAATTTTAGCCAACATCAAACTTTCGTAATAATTATACAAAGCCATTATAATTCCTATAACCATTTTGAAACACATGGTTTAATTCTTCACAATGAGATAAACGTGTGTTGCTCTTCTTCTTAGTACTTTTTTCTTCAATAACTTTCCATTTTGTTAGAAATTTTCTTCGTGGAAATCATATTTGGTGGTTGTGTTGCGAGAGAAATCTGAAGCTAACCGACGAAGCTGGTTGGCTAGAAATGGTGACCCACAATAAAATACCCCTGTATCACATAAACAGGCATTTGTTAGAGGCAGATATCAACCATGAGAATGATTTATGTCCCCCATCTCTAGGAATTAAGATAATAAACTTCATTTTCTTTCACTTTTGTGAATTGAAAACTCATTCATGAAAACAAAATTTTACACGATAAAACCATCACTAGGACATTGTACCGTATTGGGAATTATATATTATTATTAAAATGTTCAAAAAAAAAAATTCTTTTGGAATGAAAACTTTTATTGATATTTAATGCGAAACCAGCGCTATATCTTTACACTCTTGCAGGATCTCCTACTAGATTGCTTATTAGGTTGCTTGACAGGATAATACACGGCACTTGACTTTTAGTTTCATTGAAGTAAATATTATAAAAAAATTTATACAAACAGTGTTAGTTAAATAATCAACATTACTAATAAATATCATGAGTCATGACCACAATGATTGATATCTCATACGCAACATAAACTTAAGAAATCACTTTAAGAAACCTTAGCATTAGAGTGAAATTATGTGTAGAGTTCTTAAGCCTATAAGTCATTATATGTCCCACAAATTCAAGATAAATAACTCACTTAAGTAGATACGAGTTGTAAATACTATATTCATGAAAATATATTGAATGAGAAATTACATTTACTTAATATCTTGAAGACATAAAAAAAAAATACTCCAATATTTTGTTGTTGAAAAATGCTAGCAACACAATCTGAACGAAATTTGTGAAAATCATAAAATTATACAATTTTTTTTACTTAATGATTTTCAGTCATGAATTCTGTATAATTTTAATAAATTTTAATCAATAAAAAAAATACTTGTAGAGTATCTACAAGACTGATGCTATCACTCTTTTTTCTTTTTCTATATGCAAAGAGAAAAATATACATACATGCACTCCTCTTAGTATATTAATAAGGAAGATTTGCAAAAAAACAGATGTATATGCAAATGTTTATTCCATGGATTATCAAAGTAAAACTTAACTTTCAGACCTACAAAAACAGATAAGGAAATATATTTAAATTTAAAAGCAGACCGATTTGAAAAAGACAAAACTTATATGCATTTCATGAATGCTTTTAGTGATAGTTTTCAAGTCAACCACTTTCATTAAATATATAACTATTACAACTTATTATTATTTTAGTCTCTGAGATATATAAATTTGCCATCATTATATTCTCTTACATTTTATGATTTATTATGATTTTAGTCTATGCTCATATGGAAATGACTTAGAAAATTAAACTGATTGACTTATTTATAATTTTTTTTAATGTCAAGGATTAACATAACATCACTTTACATAGTTAGAGAACAAAGTGATACTTCACTCAATATTTTTATAATGAAAAATATAGTTTCACTTGACCAACCTATTCTTATCTTTAATTCCAAATTTTTTATTATGCTAATTATCAAGAAAATTTCAATTTTAATTAAAGAAAAATACCAAAATAAACATCTTTCTCTATTAAGTCTCGGTCATTTAAAAAAGACAGTGCTTTATCTTTTACTTGACTAAAAGAAAGGTAAAGCAACGTTGGTTAAAGAGTGTGAAACTCACCTACACGTGCTCCTGGATGACTAACCGCAATGCGTTTGAACACAGCGCGCCACTTGGGTATAGCAAAGTGTGATTTTACACGAGTGTCAGAGACAATGTCTACTCCATTCCTAGCATAGTTTATAGATTGCAACATAGCAATAAGAGCTGAACGAGCATCACCCTCTTTATATACAGAAGTGCAATAGTTGTGAAGTTCAATCACACCCCTATGATTCTCTTCAACCACCTCATTTATAACACCTTTAAACCAATCAAAGGAACCTTGCTCCCTAGTGACCCAATAACAGTAGGCCCTCTTAGTCCTAAAGTTGCTTGAATCATTTTTCTTATGTGTGGACGTTCTTAGTGATTTACCACCAACCCCACTTGCTCCTTCCTCTATGTTGGTCCCCACTTCTTCCATGGCTTTCATATTATTCACTATGTCCTTTACAATGCTGATCATTGGGGCGGCTCCAATTCCAAGCCCCACCAGCAACACAACCTCATACTGCTTGTAGTCTTGGGCTGGTGCTCCATATGGACCATCAATCAAAACTTTAGGGAAAGCACTGCATAATATAATGATAATTAAAAATTACTTGTTTTATCGAGACCCAAACAAAAGATAGGGACAACAAAATCATTGAGACCCAAACAAAAGATAACTTAGATTTTGAGGAAACGGCTGCGGTGAAATTGGTAGACACCTTGCTGTTATAAAGCAGTGCTAGAGCATCTCTGTTTGAAAAGTAGTGGCATGTCATTTTATCTTTTTTAAATATAAGTCATGTAATGAACTCAATTTTTATTTCTATTGTTGATATTTAGATTTTCTTACATTTTTTTACTTTTTATGGCTAAGGTTTAAATTAAGGAAAAATAAAAAAATTATAAAAAAAAAAACATGTGAAAAAGAATAGTATTATTTTTCATTTTAAATGTGACATTTCTCATGCTAAATGTGTCTTATTTACCTCGGACTGCCACCTCCTTGCACGTATTCAGCTCTTAGAAGTCCACTATTCCCGTTGTTAGGTGGTTCGCAACACTGAAAAAAGAAAAAAAAAATTAACAACCTAGCTAATCATTAAAGAAGAAAAAATGAATTAGAAAGAAAACGAGATAGCACGTAGAATTGCAAAGAAAATTAAAATGAAAATGAAAAATTAAAATTTATTTGACATGGCACCGCCAATGAAATAAATGTAACAATGTTAGGATTAGTAAGTTTTGGTATGTGAATTGTTGTCCATCTAATATTATATAACAAAAATTAACCTCAATTCACCTCTGCGAACTTGACTCTGAGAGTCCGAGTCCAATCACCAAGTGTTCTGATATGAACGCTAATGTAATCATCACGAGGGGCAGAGGTTAAATAAAATGGATGCCTGTTAACGAATAAACATCATTTACCTGTGAAGGACTATCATATTGGGAAAAAAAAAAAAAAGAAATACGTGGGGGTCCATGCACTTTGAGGTGTAAAATTAGATATAGAAGACTAAAGTTATTCATGTAATTTCATATTCATACCATTCAAATGGCGACACAGCAGCACAATTGAGAAAAATGTATTGTCCACTTTTGTGTTTAAATCCCTGAGGCTTTGACATATGAAGAGCCAACACATTTCCAGGATAAACAGCCACCTTCAAATTGGACAGTGAATATGTGGTGAGACTCAGCCATACATTTTGACAATCTTTCTATGTACCACACTTCATAGATTAGCCAAAATATATTTCATGGAACCGTATATTTCTTTCGTATGATGAGATTAATTATTCGATGCTCACCTTTAACATTTTCACATCCTTGATGCTTGATCTGAGAGCTCTAGTTAGTCTTTCCAATACATAAATGATGATTGGAATAGCCAAATACATCCATGTCTACAAAACGCATAATAAGTTTTCTTAGTATTAATTAGAAAACACTGATAATGATCATAAAATATCATGCATGTTAACATCTATTGACTTTTCTGATAATTACTTCAAATTTTAGGATCAAAAGAACTAGAAGAAAAGGAAAAACAAAAGGCTAGATGAAAAGGTGCTAACCGTTTTCTTGTACCATTCCTTGGTCAAGTAAAGTTTGATTCCGTGCACAATTAGTAGGGCATAGACAATGACAAAGAGATGATGTGTGTACCAAAAGGCATTGAAGCCTGTGAGCTTGTCGAGGGGCCTCGGTAGCTTGATCCGGTCTCTCCTGAACCAAGAGGAAGCTAAAGTGAAGGCTATTGCCATGAGAACAACCATTATAATTCCTGTTACTCCTTCCCATGATTTAACAAAGTGCCAATAACTTGATGCTTGATCTCCGAAATATGGTTGCATCAGCTTGTACTTTTCACTACTTGCATGAAGAAGGCGAGGAAAGTCACAAGCAAGATGATAGATAGCATGTATACCAACACCAACTGTTAATGCCACAGATATCCACTGCAAGAAAAAGACAAATGTGCTTGATACTACAAATTTCTGTACCCAGTGGACTAAGGAAAACTACTAAATCCCAACTAAACATATGAACGAAACAGATATGGTTTCTCTACTAGTTACTCTCAAATGAACAACCAGCACAAAATCACCTTGTGGAATTCAATGTTGTCATCAAAAGGAACCGCAATTCCAAGGTTGGTCTTATTCCTGAGCCAGGTGATGGTGTTTCGACAAACTGTTAACAAGATGATAGCCATGTTGAACTTAAGTGTCTCAGCTGCACCTTTGGCCATGCATACACAATGGCCCAACACCTCGTACGCAGCTTTTCTCCGATACTCCACAAATTTGTAGGCAAATAGTCCTAACATCACACCAATCCACAATACCAATACCCAAATTCTCTGCCAATTATCCTCCAGGAAGTACTTGATATGTTTATACCATCTCCTTATAGGATATTTTTCAGATGTGGACCTAAGGTTTAAGCTTCGCATTTGACTTAGGTACTTGCTATTTCCTCTTGTAGAATGAGTTGGTTCATGCAACAAGAGCATCTCTAGCTCATTTACCTGTTTTCACATTAAATAATCACTAAATCTCCAAACAATTGTGGCTAAGAATTAAGATGAGAATCTATGACGGTGAATGTATTTTGATTCCTATCTTGAGATTATGAAATCGTCTTATCATATGTAATTACCATGATATATCCTGTGTCATCAGGATCTAGTTCTTCCATAATCAAAGCTGCGTATTCCTCTGCCTGCTTCAGAATGTTTGAGAGCTTGTTGATAGAGGCGCTAAGGCTGATAATCTGAAAACAGAATCAATCACACAATCAAGGAAAATCCTATTCCATGAAATGCAAACAAGAAAAAGTTGCCCATAAAACTACTTTAGTACTTATATAATTTTGTCCGTTGATGAGACTAACAAAGTACCCATATTTGAATTCCATAGTGGTGAATTTCTGATGTCATACCTCTTTGATTTCTTCCTCGGTGATTCTTCCATCCGCATTTTTATCAACCCTGCATTCCAAATTAAACTTGGTAACAAACTTCAGGGCATTCAAAACACTTCTTCCTTAGCACTTTATAGACAACAGAAAAAGCAAAGGGTTACATGTCAAAGAATGTTCTGAGCCTAGAATCAAAACTCTGGTCAGAAATCTGGTCCCAGATTTCCTTCAACTGAACCTTGTTAATGGAATCCCCTTGAATCTCCCTCCTCCTAGAAAGAGCATCGAAAAGGTCCACTGCAAATGACTCTGATTCCGTGTTCATCCCTACAATTAAACAAAAAATATCAGAAAACTACTTTCTATACTTTTAGTAGAGACCACAGGTATTCTAGTTCGAACCATTCTAGTTCAACATAAGCAACAAAACTCTATATGAGTATTTCAACACAACTGTATATCTTGAACTCGAATTAGAGACCACTAGTCAAACTAGAACAATATCATGCCAGTTAATCTTACTCTATAGTTGAACAAACAATTGAAGTAAAAAGGTGGAAAAGATAAGTTGATAATGTACCTATGCACTTGGCAAAGAGAGAACGATGCAGATACCCATTAGTGGATGAAGTGAGGGCATCAAACTGTTTTTCAACCTCAACCCACCCTGCACCACCATCAGTCTTGCTGATAAACTGCTGATTTAGTAGCCTAAGAGCATGAGAAACTGAAGATTTAGTCCTATCATAGTGCATTGTTACAGGTGGCACCACCTGCTTCGGAAAAGAAGTAAAACGCTTCAACTCCTGAGAAATCTGCTGCATGCGAATGGAAGCACTTCTCATAACAGAAGCACCAAATGACGGTTTATTCTCCTTGCCTTTACCAAGCAAAACAAGTATCTCATCATCACCTTGAATATGGTTGTTGTTCCTTGTTGCTGCAGGTGTGACACTGTGTACTGCCACAGAGTCACCTTGAATGTCCAAAGTGACGTCAATGTAATCAGTTGCTTCATCTTGTTCCTCTGTGGCAGATGAAGAAGTGTTCAACTTGGTGCTTCTTCTGCCAACCCTTTTGTTGAGTGGTCCACTACTACTTTGAGGTACTCTTTCACCACCAATGAGTTCTATGTCAGAAGAACCACTGTGGTGTGAATCAGCACAAGCTACTCCTATCTCTTCTGTGCCCATTTTCTGTTTCTATTTGAGGTTTCCAGATCCACACATATTAATATAAGCTATTTTGGATCGATGTGCCGCTTAAAATACTGTGAATTCCACGTTTCCACCACAAAACAATAAACAATTTCAGATCTTCCGTCTTTTGTTTACTTTCCATAGGGAAACTAACTTCAACTTTTATATGTACCTTCTTCAATCGAGTTCTAGCGTGTTACAAATATTTTTTGGGTATATGGGGATATATTCTATAGTCTAGCGTGGTTTCTATTATTTATTCTAATGCTAATTATTTATTTTAATAATGCTTATAAAAAAGTACACTTACGATTCTGGATCTCTGCAGCAAAATTCTCTACGACTTCTTTATTACTTCATCCGATCTTCGAATTCTATTATTTCGATTCATCAGAGTTAAGATATTTAATATATTAAATTTATTTTAAATATATGTATTTATGTAGTGATTGATCTTGAATGTGTAAAGGATATAGGTGTATTTTCTTTTAATATAGTCTATTATAATATAGTCTATTATGTACATAAATAAAAAAAGTCCAATCACTAAATCACTTAAATAAGGGCAAAATTGCTTGTCCTTTTAATTTTGTTCAAAATTATTTATGAATATTAATAAATTATTGCTTGTTGTTCTTGTGGATAGTAAGTATGTGTCGGCAGGCCGAGTTGTTCAAAGTTGAGTATATGCAAAAGACACTATTACGCTAAAGTCAGTATTTTGTTGAAAAAATTTAGTTTATCCGGTTTGGTTTCGTAACTTACCCGTAAGAATTTTCTTTTATACTGCGCATGATAGGTCATAATTAATTCCAATGCTATGGGTAACTAGACAATCATGGGTATGTCCATCTCCCTACACGCTCATGCATAGTCGAAGCTGCGACGTATCATCTCGGTTGACACGTCATCTTAATCATCATTTCTTGTACACTTACTTATTTTTATTTAAAATTATTTATGACATTAATAAATTATTAATGAGTAAATTACAATTTTTCATTTTCTTCTCTTATTTAAAATATATATTTTCCTCTTTTGATAAATTTACAGTATGATATTTTATTTTCTTTTAATTTTTAATTAAACTTTCATACAAAAATACTCATTAAAAGAAATACAAATATTACGATGTCTTTCCTTTTGTGTTCAAATATATTTTTTCCTCCCTGCCAAGTACTTTTTTAGACTCATGTATGTAAAAATAATTGATTTCATAAAATTAATAAACATAATTAAGTACATTTAATTTTCTAATTTTCATGCAAAATTGAATTATATTTTTTAAATTAGCATTAATTAATATTTATCGGAGATAGAGTCTACATCAAAAAGATGAATTAATTTAATAGTTCTTTGGAAATAAAAATATTAAAAAAAATTTATTTAGTTAAATTTTATTGATTATATTTTAGTGAAAAAAATTGTCTTTTTTTTATGCGAGGTGCAGATGAAGTGTAAATATACTAAATTTTATTGGATTTATAATTTTTTAACTAAAATATAATTTTATAACTACAATATTTTTTACATTATCCTCAGATTAAATATTTAAATTTAATTAATTTTAAACATTGAAATATATAATAGGATAATGTGAAAAATCATATTTTTTAATTATTCTATAATGAAATATTTAATTATAAAACTATTTTTAGCTAAAAAATTATAAATAGAATAAATTATATTAATATTTGATAAGAGAAAGAAACATATATTTTAACATAAAAGATGTCTTCATAATATTTACATATATTGGGAGGAGAATGTGAAAAATATTTTTATAATATTTCTTAAAAGAGGATTTTTATAATATTTGTTTTCAAAAAGAGAATAAAGCTTCACACGTTAAAATGTAGGAAGAGTGTTTATATTTTGACATGACAGAAGATAAATAAATTATTTTAGCTTTATTAAAAATATTGAGGAGAGATCTAATTTCCACATTTATTTATTTTATGTATAATCTTCACATTTATTTATTTTATGTATAATTTTCACATTTATTTGGTATTATTGAATTAAAATTGGTATTTTAAGAGAAAGTATTATGCGTATCTGCATATAGTTTTTTAATTTAGAAATATTTAGAGAATATAAATAAAAAGGTAATATTTAAAATTACAATTAATTAAATGAATAATAGAAGCAGCTTATATTCAGAGGAAAATAATAAACTTAAGAGAAAAAAGTAGTTAAGATGTGAAATTAAAGAAAGAGTTCAATTTTTCATTCTTTAAACAGACATCCAACTAAAATTTCTATTTGATGATTATTATGATTTTTAAGATATTTATATAAAAGCCAACAAACTTACGATATATATATATATATATATATATATATATATATATATATATATATATATATATATATATATATATATATATAATTGAATATTTTTGTAAACATTTTTAAATTCATAAAATTATATATAAAAATTTCAAAGTAATTACAAAATTTGAGGAAAAAGAAATTTCAACTCAAGAATTTTTTGAAAACGATTAGAATTAATATGAACATAGAAAAAATATAGAATATCCGATATTATTTATTTGATTTATATATATATATATATATAATATAAAGAAAATAAATTGTTATAAATGTCATTTTACATTTAAGAAGGAAAACTCATATTCTTAGTAATATAAAAATTGATGTTCAATCATTTAATATTGAAGTTTAACAAAAAAATCAGTATGCAGTTTCATAATTTTCAGTATCTAATGATAAACGCTAGAAGTGAAAATGATATTCAATTATTTTATGAGGACTTAAGCTAAGGCTTTTTATTTTGACTTTAAGTAATTGTCTTCAAAATTATAATGGTGAAACTAATCTTTCTATTCATACTGATAAGGAATAAGTAAAGTCTTTCCAAAATGATAACACTTTAAAGCTAGATGCATGTAAGAGTGATGAGATTAAGTTGAAATTTGCTAAAATTCTATATAAAAAAAGAATTTGTTTAACTTTGATAATACTTTTGCATTTTAATATAGAAGAATTAAATACTAATAGATAACGACTAACATTTAAATTATTTGTTGTTCTTAATTACATATAATATGAGAAACATTATTGTGTTGACTGTTGGTAGTTACAACTAAAGCTAGCTAGGCACTAAAGCAAAATCAGTGGACCTAATTCAATGCGTTGCCCTTGCAATTTGCAATTGACTTTTGTTTAGCACTCTGTTAGTTGAACCTAGAGAAAAGCAATAAAACTAGTATATGAGCATGTTGGATCTTGAGTGGGTGACCTCAAACATATTTTTTAAACATTAAATTGAGTTTGTGTTTAAATTGCATAAACATAATTTTTTATTCTTATGTTTAACCAAAACCTACGTTTTAAACCAAAACAAAGTGATGATATATTTTTTATTTTTCTTGTTTCCATTGGAACACTTTATAAATTTAACTCTTAATTTTAACCCATTCTTTTCGTATATTGAACTTCCCTTTCATTTTTTTTTTCAAGAAAATCTCTCTTTCATTAAATTTATAGCTTTTAAAATTGTATTAGTTCAGAATACCTATTTCGCATTTTATCTTTGACTATTGTATTTAAAGTTTAATTATCTTCATTTAAAATATTTAAAAATCACTATTTTGAATCATGAGTTAAATTTAGTTACTAAAAGATTATAAATAACAAAATAGTCCTTAAAAATATAATATATTTATCATAGTCTCTAAATTAAAAGATAATTATCTTTATTTTAGTTGTATTATATTGTTTAATGTTATTTTTGTCTCTAATTCAAAAAACTAAATTGAGAGTTGATACTAAGCTGAGGATAAAATAATAATAAATGGTTAAACGGTAAATATCTTTTAAGGATTGCAATGATACATATATAATATTTTCAAGAACTACTCTATTATTTTTATTTTTTATTTTTCGATGACTAAATTGTCGGACAACATATTTTTCGTGGAGAAAATAACTATATATAACTTTAACTATTATTGTTGTTTGAATCATATTATTTATTAATGAAAATATTTTAATCTATATTTTTATTTTTTTAGTAATTCATTTATCTTAACAATACATTATTAGTTCATATTTAATAACACAATGAATTTTATATGCAGTGATTACACATCTAAAACTATTCTTGGTCACTATTATTAAACAAGTTTTATTTCACCAAACATAATTAAGTAGAAAAAGATATCTTGACATAGGTGGTGTAAACTCAATTTTAACAAAATATAGTTTTGATTCAACTTCATTTCATCAACTTTGACTCAAAAACATGTACAGTTGTTCCATAGTTTCTATGCAACTGTGAATATGAATAACGAAATTGCTTTTGTTATCTATTTATTTTCCTTGAGAAGAAAATGTGTACATATGGTCCCTATATATACAACTACTAGAGCAACAATCTATGCTAGTTGTATAACAAATATACAACAAGCTGTAAATAAAATAAAGTCTTAGAAAGATAATAAACAAACTGATAAGATACATCAACATTCTATTCTATCCTATCAACATTCTATTCTATGTAACAAAAATTCAAAGAGGACTTTTATTACTCTATTTTAAGTTGGAGTTTGAGGATTATGACACCCAAACTTGACACAAAATTCCTTAAACTATTCTGCTGTTTGCTTGCTATTGATTAGTTGGAACATATGTTGCCGCGCTATTGCATGTGTTTAGGTGTTCTCGAATGAAGTGATAATTCACTTCCATATATTTTTATGTTCACAGAACACTTAGGTGTTATGGAATAGGTATTATGGAATGAAATGATAATCCACCTCCATAGAACATTAATAACAAATAGTCTCTTATAATTAATTATGAAGGAAAGCGGGATCGATAGATAAACACAAATATTTCTTCATTGATTCATTTTAATTTAAGATTATATATAATTTCTTATAAATAATTAATATTTTATTATATCATATATATATATATATATATATATATAAGTACTTTTTAATTTCGAACTATTCAGGCTATAAAAGTATTAGTTGGATATAGTCTAAACATCTATCACTAAAGGTAAATGATTTTATAAAGAGATTTTTGCCTAAATGAGATACTACTCTACGTAGAGAGATTGAGAATTTAAAATTCAAGATTTTCAACTTATATATGTAGAATTATTTCTATCTTTAATCTTTGACCTTTATATAAATGATAATCTTAAATTTGTCGCAAAAAAAACTCAATAACTTTAAGATTTCATTCATTTGTTAGAAATATATTGCATATTCATTTACATTAAATACTTTGACATGAATTGTCTCTTCAAAATTGGAACTTTATTTTTCCCCGCTTGAAAAATACTGAAAAGGGTAATTACTTTTCAACTACAAATTTTCATACTAGAAAAGTTCAATTTTTCTTTGATTTTACTCGTCTTCTTAAAAGAGAAATAAGTAATCTTTTCACTCTTAAATACTACAAACAAAGTCAACTTTTACGACTTCTACGGAAATGAAATGAGTTGATAAATACTTTAATATTTAAATGTATTTGTTAGGATAAGAATTTGTCTTTTAATTTTATAAAATTTTCATCTGTGCTTGCTGTATTAGACTGTACATTAATTTTGTTTCTTTAAATATGTAAACAACAACATTCGTCTATCATAAGAAGTTTGCTTCTCATACATTTAAAAAATATAATTCGTATAACCATTTTGAAACACATGGATTGATTATTATGAACAACAACGATATGGTGTAAGTCTTCACAATGAAATAAACGTGTGTTGCTCTACTTCTCTGTAATTTTTTCTTCAGTAATGTTCCATTTTATTAGAAATTTTCTTTGTGGAAGAGATATTTGGTGGTTGTGTAGCGAGAGAAATCTGAAGCTAACCGACGAAGCTCATTGGCTAAAGCTGGTGGCCCAGAGTAAAATACCCCTACATCACATAAACATGCTTTTGTTAAGGCAGACATCAACCATGAGAATGACTTATGTCCACGTCTCTTGGAATTAAGATGATAAACTTCATTTTCTTTTATTTTTGTGAATTGAAAACTCCTTCACGGAAACAAAACTTTACAAGAGATAAAACCATCACTAGCACATTTTAGCCGTATCAGGAATATTATTAACATATTCAGTTCTTGTATTGATATTTAATGCGAAACTAGTGCTATGTCAAGATCTGGAGAGTGTACGAGAGAAGAAATAAAGGAATAAAGAAAAAGGCTGAGGAGGCAAGAGAGGGGATAACAGAATAGAGGTAGCGATATATAGGTGAGAGGATTGAGTGGAATGGGAGGTTGTTAGGATTTTGTTTTTGAAGGAGCTTGCTCTGTGGTAGTGTGGAGTTATAATTGGAAGTGATGCTTGAGGGCAAGGTTTAGGTGCTATCCTCACTCAAGATGGCAAACCAATTACTTGTTTCAGCAAAGCTTTGGGAGAAAGAAATCTGTTCAAATCAGCCTATGGAAAAGAATTAATGACAGTGGCTTCTTGCAATGTTTCATAGCAGACCAACCCAAGCAGTTGGTGCACTGGCTCTCGTGGGCAGAATATTGGTATAATACCAATATTCATGCTTCCACTGCAAAAACACCCTTTTAAGTTGTCTGTGGAAGAAAACCTCCTACTATAATTTGATTCCTTCCAGTAAAAGTAAGAGTGGAAGCAGTAAGAAGATAGCTAATGGACAGAGATAAGGCTCTAAGGCGATTAAAGTATCAGTTGCAAATAGCTCAAAACAGAATGAAAAATCAGGCGGATAAAAGAAGGAAAGATTGTGAGTTTGCAGGGAGAAAGCGGAAAAATCACACATTCTAGTGTGTTTAAAATGAAACTTTTTCACAATTAAAAGTGAAATAAGATAAATGTAATAATAGATAATTAATGGAAAACCCCAGGGACAAAAACCACCTAATCTAGTTTAGAGAAATCTCCACTGTAAAGAATTTAATATTAAGAGTCAGTTTCCTCACTTGATCCTTGAGGACAAGGCTCCTATTGGAGGGGGGGGTATTGTTAGGACTGAAAGTGTGGGCATGGACTCTGAAAGGCCCAAGATTTGGAGAATGTATGAAAGGAGAAATAAGGGTATAAAGAAAAAGGCCGAAGTGACAAGTAACGGAGGTTGTTAGGATTTTGTTTCTGAACTCTGTGGCAGTCTGGGGACTCTCCTCACTGTATTTTTCTTTTCTGTCTGAGGAATAACACATGCTCTTCCCCATTTGGCTATTTTCCTTTCACTGCATTTTTCTGCTTTCTAACATTTTCAGTCATGAATTTTGTATAATTTTTAATAAATTTTAATCAATGATAAAAACAAAAATATTTGAGGAGTACATGTTACCGTTTTTTTTTTCTATATGCAAAGAGAAGAATATACATATATAGGTACAAGGAGGATACTATAAATAGCACTCCTCTTAGTATATTAATAAGGAGGATTTGTAAAAGGAACAGGTATATATATGCAAATGTTTATTCCATGTATTATCAAAGTGAAACTTAACTTTCAGACCTACAAAAACAGATAAGGAAATATATTTCAATTTAAAAGCAGACCTATTTGAAAAAGACAAATTTATATGTACTTTCATGAATGCTTTTAGTGATATTTTTCCAGAGAACAAAGATGTTATCATATTAGTCTTTAATATTTAAAAAATATAAATATGTTATTCACTTTCATTAAACTTATAATTTTTACAACTTACTATTATTTTAGTCTTTGATATATATAAACTTGCTTTCATTATAATCTCTAATATTTTGATTTACTATATTTTAATTTTATGCTCATGTGAAAATGACTTGGAATATTAAACTGAATGACTTATTTATAATTTTTTTTAATGTCAAGGATTAACATAACAACACCTTGCATAGTTTGAGAACAATACTTCACTCAATGTTTTTTAATGAAAAATAGTGTTTCACTTGACTAGCCTATTCTTATCTTTAATTCCAAATTTTTTATTATGCAAATCATTGAGATAATTTTAATTTTCATTGAAGAAAATTAGAAAAATAAACAACTTAAGTCTTTATGATTTAGAAAAGATAGTGCTTTATCTTTTACGTGACTAAAAGAAAAGTAAAGCAATGTTGGCTTAAGAGTGTGAAACTCACCTACACGTGCTCCTGGATGATTAACCGTAATGCGTTTGAACTCAGTATGCCACTTGGGTTTAGCAAAGTGTGATTTTATACGAGTGCCGGAGACAATGTCCACACCATTCTTAGCATGGTTTAGAGATTGCAACATAGCAATAAGAGCTGAACGAGCATCACCCTCTTCATACACACTTGTGCAATAGTTGTGAAGTTCAATCGCACCCCTATGATCCTCTGCAGCCACTTCATGCATAACGTCTTTAAACCAATTTAAGGAACCTTGCTCCTTATTGACCCAATAACAGTAGGCCCTCTTAGTCCTAAAGTTGCTTGAATCATCTTTCTTATGTGGGTACGTTCTTAGTGATTTACCACCAAACCCACTTGTTCCTTCCTCTGTGTTGGTCCCCTCTTTGTCTTTCTTGGCTTTCATATTATTCACTATGTCTTTTATAATGCCAATCATCATTGGGGCGGTTCCAATCCCCACCAGCAACACAACCTCATACTGCTTGTAGTCTCGGGCCAGTACTTCATATGGACCATCAATCAAAATTCTAGGGAGAGCACTGCATAAATAATGATTGTTAAAAATTACTTGTGTGTCACTATGCAATAAACTTTGTATATACGAGAAAAAGCAAATTACATTAACATTGCCATAAGCTTTTGCCAAACTATACAAATAGTCCATACTTTTTTTATCTCTACATAAAATATTTTAATCATTTAAAAACATTACAGCCACACCTTTTATATATTATACTGCCATTTCAGTAATCTTGAAAAAAATTATATCAAGAACCTTTATATAAGTAGTAAAAGTAATATAAACTATAGCTATGGGTAATAAAAGTAATGTAGAATATAGCAATTCACGACCTGAGTGTAGTCTACACTACGAGAAAATAATGCAATATTTCCAATATCACCCAAATTATAAAGAGTTAACTTTTATAATAAATTGATAACTATCTTAAAAGTCATTTGGATTATTGATGAATAAAAAAGTTGACATAAAATAATTTGGTATATAAAGTGTCATTCGTTTGAAGATAATTCAGTAATAGAAATCCTTCGCACGATGGCAGAAGGAGAAGATGACAAGATGCAAATCCGATTCAGGATATTTTAAAGCGTTTGGGTTACGTATTTAGTCAAGACATGTATGAATTCAAAATTAGTTAAGATGCTCCGGCTTATTGCTAACCACACTTACCTACGAAAAAGTCCTCATCTCTTCTCTCTCTCTTGTTTTATTTATTTATTTATTTATTTAAGTTCTAGAAGTAATTTTCCATTTCCAAAATCTAAAAAGTAGTATCATTATTTACCTTGGCCACTACGAAGAGAATAACAAAAAATTTAACGGGTTGAGAAGGTGGCATATATATATATATATATATATATATATATGTGTGTGTGTGTATGTGTGTGTGTGTGTGAAAAAGAATAGTATTTATTTTTCATTTTAAATGTGACATTTCTTATGTTAAATGTGGCTTAATTACCTCCGATTGTTCCCGTTGATATGTTCTTGGTAACACTGAAAAAAGAAAACAAAAAATTAACAACCTAGCTAATCATTAAAAAAAAAAAAAAGAAAGCACAAGATCACGAATTAGAAAGAAAACGAGACAGCACGTAGAAGTGCATATAAAATTAAAAAAAAAATTAAAAATTAAAATTTATTTGACATTGCACCGGCAATGAAATAAATGTAAGAATGTTAGGATTAGTAAGTTTTGGTACGTGAATTGTTGTCCATGTAATATTATATAACAAAAATTATCCTGAATTCACCTCTGAGAACTTGGATCGAAAATAATCAGTTGTACTGATATCAACGACAAGGTAATCCTCATGAGGGGCAGAGGTTAAAAATACTGGATACCTGTTAACGAATAAACATGATTTAGCTGTGAAGGACTATGATATTGGGGAATAAACACAGATAAAAGAATAAAGAAACACGTGGGGGTCCATGCACTTTGAGGTGTAAAATTAGATATAGAAGACTAAAATTATTCAAGTAAATTTCAAATTGATACCATTCAAATGGACACAGCAGCACAATTGAGAAGAATGTATTGTCCACTTTTGTATCTAAATCTCATGGGCTTTGAGATGTGAATAGCCAACACATTTCCAGAATAAACAGCCACCTTCAAATTGGGCAGTGAATATGTGGTGAGACTCAGCCATACATTTTGACAATCTTTCATGTACCACGCTTCATAGATTAGCCAAAATATATTTATTTCATATGACGAGATTAATTATTCGATGCTCACCTCTAACATTTGACAAACCATGAGGCTTGATATGAAAGCTCTAGTTAGTCTTTCCAATGCATAAATGATGATTGGAATAGCCAAATACATCCATGTCTACAAAACGCATAATAAATTTTCTTAGTATTAATTAGAAAACACTGATAATGATCATAAGATATCATGCATGTTAACATTCATTGACTTTTCTAATAATTACTTTAAATGTTAGGATCAAAAGTACTAGATGAAAAGGTGCAAACCGTTTTCTTGTACCATTCCTTGGTCAAGTAAAGTTTGATTCCGTGCACAATGAGTAGGGCATAGACAATGACAAAGAGATGATGTGAGTACCAAAAGGCTTTGAAGCCTGTGACCTTGTTAAGGGGCTTCGGTAGGTTGATCCGGCCTCTCCTGAACCAAGGGGAAGCTAAAGTGAAGGCTATTGCCATCATAACAACCATTATAATTCCTGTTACTCCTTCCCATGATATCACAAAGTGCCAATAACTTGATGCTTGACCTCCGAAATATGGTTGCATCAGTTTGTACTTTTCACTACTTGCATGAAGAAGGCGAGGAAAGTCACAAGCAAGATGATAGATGGCATGTATACCAACACCAACTATTATTGCCACAGATATCCACTGCAAGAAAAATACTAATGTGCTTGATACTACAAATTTGTGTACCCTGTGGACTAAGGAAAACTACTAAATCCAAACTAAACATATGAACCAAGCAGATATGGTTTCTCTACTAGTTACTCTCAAATGAACTACCAGCACAAAAATCACCTTGTGGAATTTGATGTTGTCATCAAAAGGAACCGCAATGCCAAGCTTGGTCTTACTCCTGAGCCAGGTGATGGTGTTTCGACAAACCGTTAACAAGATGATAGCCATGTTCAACTTAAGTGTCTCAGCTGCACCTTTGGCCATGCATACACAATGGCCCAAAACCTCATACGCAGCTTTTCTCTGATACTCCACAAACTTGTAGGCAAATAGTCCTAACATCACACCTATCCACAATACCAATACCCAAGTTCTGTGCCAATTACCCTCCAGTAAGTACTTGGTATGTTTATACCACCTCCTTATAGGATTTTTTTGGTTTAAGCTTCGCATTTGACTTAGGTTCTTGCTATCTCCTCTTGTAGAATGAGTTGGTACATGCAACAAGAGCATCTCTAGCTCATTTACCTGTTTTCACATTAAATAATCACTAAATGGCAAAATGTGGCTAAGAATTAAGATGAGAATCTATAACAGTGAATGTATTTTGATTCCTATCTTGAGATTATGAAATAGTCTTATCATATGTAAAATTACCATGATAAATCCTGTCTCACCAGGGTCTAGTTCTTCCATAATCAAAGCCGCGTATTCCTCTGCCTGCTCCCGTATCTTTGAGAGGTTGTTCATGGAGGCACTAAGGACGATAATCTGAAAACAGAATCGATCACACAATCAAGGAAAATCTTATTCCATGGAAACAAAATGCAAACAAGAAAACGTTGCCCGTTAAACTACTTTAGTACTTAAATAATTTTGTCAGTTGATGAGACTAAAAAAGTACCCATATTTGATTTCCTTAGTGGTGAATTTCTGATGTCATACCTCTTTGATTTCTTCCTCGGTGATTCTTCCATCCGCAATTTTATCAACCCTGCAATCCAAATTAACATTGGTAACAAATTTCAGGGCATTCAAAACACTTTTTCCTTGGCACTTTATAAACAACAGAAAAAGCAAAGAGTTACATGTCAAAGAATGTTCTGAGCGTAGAATCAAAACTCTGGTCAGAAATCTGGTCCCAGAATTCCTTCAACTGATTCTCGTTAATGGAATCCCCTTGAATCTCCCTCCTCCTAGAAAGAGCATCAAAAAGCTCCACTGCAAAGGCCTCTGATTCCTTGTTCATCCCTACAGTTAAACCAAAAATAGCATAGAACCACTTTCTATACTTGTAGTAGAGACCACGGGTATTCTAGTTCGAACCATTCTAATTCAACATAAGCAACAAAACTCTCTATATGAGTATTTCAACACAACTGCATACTGTGAACTCGTATTAGAAACCACTAGTCAAACTAGAACAACATCATGCCAGTTGATAAATTACTTACTCTATAGTTGAACTAACAATTGAAGTAAAAAGAAGAAAAAGATAAGTTGGTCATGTACCAATGCACTTGGCAAAGAGAGAATGATGCAGATACCTACTAGGGGATGAAGTGAGAGCATCAAACTGATTTTTAACCTCAACCCACCCTGCACCATCATCAGTCTTGCTGATAAGCTGCTGCTTTAGTACCGTAAGAGCATGAGAAACTGTAGATTTAGTCCTATCATAGTGCATTGTCGCAGGTGGCACCACCTGCTTCGGAAAAGAAGTAAAACGCTGCAACTCCTGAGACATCTGCTGCATGCGAATGGAAGCACTTCTCATAACAGAAGCACCAAATGACGGTTTCTTCTCCATGCCTTTACCAAGCGAAACAAGTTTCTTATCTTCACCTTCAATATCGTTGTTGTTCCTTGTTGCTGCAGGTGTGACACTGTGTAGGGCCACAGAGTCACTGTGAATGTCCAAAGTGACTTCAGCGTAATCAGTTGCTTCATCTTGTTCCTCTGTGGCAGATGAAGAAGTGTTCAACTTGGTGCTTCTTCTGCCAACCCTTTTGTTCAGTGGTCCACTAATATCGCGAGGTACTCTTTCACCACCAATGAGTTCTATGTCAGAAGAACCAGGGTGGTGTGAATCAGCACAAGCTACTTCTATCTCTTCTGTGCCCATTTTCTGTTTCTATTTGAGGTTTTTAGATCCACACATTTTAATATAAGTTATTTTGGATGGATGTGCCGCTTAAAATACGGTGAATTCCGCGTTTCCACCACAAAACAATAAACAATTTCAGATCTTTCGTCTTTTGTTTACTTTCCATAGGGAAACAACCTTACAACCTTTGTGTACCTTGTTCAATCTGAGTTCCTATGTTACAAATACATTTTGGGTAACATGGGGATATATTCTATTGACTAGCGTGGTTTCTATTATTTAATATAATACTAATTATTTATGTTAATAATGCATATAAAAAAACACATTTAGGATACCGGATCTCTACAGTAGAATCCAACACGACTTCTTTATTACTACATCCGATCTTTAATGTGAAATCTATTAATTTAATTCATCAAAGTCAAGATATTTAATATATTAATTTTAATTTAGATATATTTATTTATGTAGGGACTCAAACGGTGTTTGAACACGAAGTTGTGGGCGAAGTAAGGGAGCGCATACATTGCAAATAGTCACCTGGATGTGTCATAGCATTAGTCACGTTGCAGATAGTCACCTCCAATCAACGTGACAGAGGCTGGCGTCACACTCAGGTACTTGGCGTCATAAAAAGTTGTCATTAAAATTTGTATTTATCTACATATTGAATGATTTGTATCTCATAAAGTTTTTTTCCTTCGTTGTTTCTTAAATAACAAAAACAAATAAGGAAGGTTTTGTCTTGTTTGTTTCTTATTGTCAAAGTGTCAAAAAATAAAAAATAAAATAAGATTGAAGAAAGGATGAAAGAATGGTAGACACAGAAGAAGGAATGACATAGAGAAACAATTTGCTTTTAGCCGTAAAAGTTAATACACAAAAGCAGAGGAAGAGGAATAAAAAAAAATAGATAAAAGGGGAAGAAGAAGAAGAAAAAGAATTTATTTAAAATTGTAGTAGCCTAATATTTATAATTTTATTAATTAAATTAAATAAAAAATTACATAAAATTGGAGAAAGAGGAAAAGAAATATATTTAAAATTGGGTAACTATTGCTTTATAATTTCATTAGTTAAATTAAATAAAAGAATAGATAAAGGTGGAAGAAGAAGAAAAATTACCAAGTTTGAGTCTATAAGAGTGTAATTGTGTTATAATTTTATTAATTAATTTAAATAAAAAATTAAATAAAAGTGGAAAAAAAGAAAAGACACACATTTAAAATTGGAACTCTATATAATTTTATTAATTAAATTAAATAAAAGAATAGATAAAAGTGGAGGAAGTAATAAAAGTTCGACATTTGAAATTATAGGAGGCTAACACTTTATAATTTTATTAATTAAATTAAATAAAAATGAAGGAAAAGAGAAAGACACATGTTTAAAATAACTATTTTATAGTTTTATTAATTAAATTAAATAAAAATAGACAAAAGTAGAGAAAAAAAACACACTTAAAATTGGATAACGGTATGTTTTATAGTTTTATTAATTAAATTTAATAAATGAATAGATAAAAAAGAGAAGGAAGAAAAAGCACCAAATTTTAAATTCTAAAAGGTATATATAAATTTATTAGTTAAATTAAATAAAAATAAATAAATAAAAGTGAAAAAAGAGGAAAAAACACTCATTTTAACTATTTTATAAATTGTCTTGTAATTTTATTAATTAAATTAATAAAAGGTACATATTTTAAATAGAGTAATTACTTTATAACTGTATTATAGTTTTATTAATTAAATCAAATAAAAGAATAATAAAAGTGGAGGAAGAAAAAAAGATGCGTGTAAAAAATGATAAGAGTGTAATTAATTTATAATTTTATTAATAAAAAATAGATAAAAGGAAAGGTGTCTTGCGCTTAGTGGTGTCTCCTTTTTATTGATTTATCTGTGTTATGTCTTTTGTTGGAATCACATTATGACATGTGGCACAATTTCACTATAGGTGTCATATTAATTAGTGTTTTTATTTTTGCTAGAGGTATTATTTGGATTGTCGCTTTCACCCAAATATAATTATTTTTGTATATAATTTGTAATTATATTTATTTTTGTAAAATCTTAGCAGAATGAGTCCAATTACGTCATTTTGGCATTTATGTAGAGGTTGATCTTGAATGTGAAAGATATAGATATATTTTCTTTTAATATAGTATTGATGGAACACCCCTTTTTATTAATTAAAAAAGTGAACGGATTTCGGGATACAATTCCTTTATTTTTTAAATAACATGCAGAAATCAATTTTTGTAATTCGTATGATAATTTTTATTTTTTTTAGGTATGGGCAAAGTAGTAATGTTAGATCAAGATGATTAACATTCTAAGATTTTTATAATTACAGTACAGACGGACTAAGGATCAGACTGAAACACTACAAATTAAAGACGGACGAAGCAAGCACAGACGAAAATGGATCCCTCAAAGTCAACTTTTTAAGAAGTCATCGTCTAATACTTAACCGATCGAAGTTTGCCACAAGATGAAGTTTTGAAGTTTGAAGACAGACGAAAACTTGAAAACCCTTTGTCTAAAGAAGAAAAGTGAAGTCTCAAAACGTAGTAACTTGCGTCATATTTCAAATTAAGTAGTTACTCGAAGAAGCTTCCAAAAATAGATAGAGAACTGTGCAAAACCTCTGCAACACGAAAAACAAATCATGTTTTTTTGATGATATCTCTGATCAAGTCAGAAAAAGGCTAAATATGGGCTAACTCCGCTATGCAAACATTAATTATTTTGATTGATCTCTCTGTCATACTTTGAAGACTTCAAGAAAAGGACAATGGTCTTATTGGATGAGTCTAACGACTATCTTAAGGACCTTGCCTATAAAAGGACTTCACCTCCATCAGCTCAAGTTGGCGAAATTACGCTTGAAAAGCTATTCTACACGATTTTGCTCTTTAGCTCTGAAAGTTCTTAAGCTTTGTGTTCTTCCTTATAAACACCTCTCTGCGAAGAGAATAAAATCTTTTTAAACTTCTTTCAAAATCCACTATTGTGGTGCCCTAACCTGAGGAGGCTGAGTTTTCAAAGAATACCTTTGTATTAGTCTGAGGAGGTTGCATTCTAAACAATACCGGTTGTATAGCCTGAGAAGACTAAGATCAAAGAATATCGAAATAGCTAGAAGTAGTTGGGTGTAAAGAATACTTATAACATTTTCACGGTTTGTAGTGAAAACTTAGCAAGTTGCTAAGTAACTGGACGTAGTCTGCTTAAGACGAACTAGTATAAAAATATCTTTGTCTTTGATTGATTTATCTTTCCTAGCGGGGATTAACCATTTGAACGTATAAATCTTAAAATCAACAGTTAAAGATTAAAGTTGCGTCTGATAAGCTTTGAAAAAACAACATATGCAAAACGCAAAAATTTTAATAACACAATTCAACTCTCCTTCTTGTATTTTTGTCTTTTACAAGTAAATCAAATAAATTGAGTTTGTAAAACCAATCGGGTAAAACTCGATACTTTCTTTTAGCAACGTTATCAAAATGATCCATGTTCACGAATATTTCCAATGTAAACAAAAGGTCTCGACCTGACATTTTACAAACAATGCAATGTCGTTTATCAATTAAAACTTTATAACCACGATAATAAAATTAAATTATCATTTAAAATGTACTAATTAGACTGAAATAATAATTATAGTAATGTGAGCATTGTGAAATAAATAAAGTGATGAATAGTAATGGAAGCTTTTATTAGTTAAATTTATCTCAATGATTTAAGAACCATCAAAAGATATGCATTCTGTATACTAAAAAATAATACATCAAACTAGAAAGTTAATTAATCTGTGTAGATACCAACAAAAATAGGTTACCCATCCCACAAAATACAAACAAAGGGAATAAAGTTTACATCAGAGCAATTCTAATCACTAACCAACTAATAGTATATATGTACTACCCATGAACTCTACTCCCAAATTGGTGAATATCCTCGGGCGAATCACTCTACACTAACAGACTATTCTCAACATTTGCATATACAAGAGTCATCGGTGGAATAGGACCCTCCTCAAAGAGCTTACTCCTAGTTCAACGACTTATATCTAAAATTGTCACTAACATCAACGTTGGGTTCACTACCTTGATCAATGTTTGTCATTTATCTTGAGAAGTGGATGATAAAGCTGCAGCCTAACTACTACGAGTGTTTACCATAAAATCATATGGTCCTAAGAAAACTTTTACTAGGGTCCCACGGTAGGCGCTAAATGTTCTTTTTGGGAACTAATGATGACGTGGTTATGATTAGGGTGGACTCCGCCGGAGTGTTGGGTCTTGTAAACTAGTTGAATCTAAAGTGTTGGGGTAAAGTTCTTTGAGGTCGGTCATCAATCGTCAGAGGGTAGGGTACCTACAAAAACCCTCTGATACTTAAGTTAGTATATAAATAAAAAGGGTGTTTAGGGGAGTATAAGAGTTAAGAGAGTTTAAAGATACTTCATGGGAATGTTTCCCTATTTATAAGATGTGGGTAGATAACGTACGTCCTTGGCTAAGAGGTAATCATTTTAGCTTATGAGGTCAGCTACACTAGGTAATGATTATCGGGGAAGGTTGGTGATAGTGCAGATTTGTTGACACGTGTACGCCTATGGTTGATCGATGTCTGTGAAAGTAGGTTGACCTCTAACGTAACGTTAAGTATAAGTATGATGAAACTATCACATTAACTCGTTGTGACACACTGTTTGAGGAGAATGACTTAACTTCAGGTGACATGACGGTACAACATGATAATCTATGTTCTCAATTTTTAGTAGTTCAACGATATAATTCATTTATCCTCGATTTAATACAAATTTATCGTCAATTTAATACAAAGTTTCACATTGCGAGTTACAATAGTTGTATAACACCTATCATGGTTCTAACATGATTGAGTGATTAAGGGAATGATAATCATGGCGTAGCCTAATCTCGTTTCATTTGGTTTGCTCATTTTTAAAGAGTCTCGTGCGAGAGATAAGTGATCTTGTGCAAGTTGGAATGTACAGGTAAAAATGTGTTTCGCATGAGACATAAGTAATCTTATGCAAGTTGAATTGAAAATAATGTGTCTCGCTCGAGTCATGCTGTAACTCGCGTGAGTTAGGTTGACGAATGTGAGCAAAAGTAGTTACCTGTTTCTGTTTTTGGATGCAGAAATCGTAAAAGAAAAAATCAATGATTGTTTACCTTACAGCGAATATAGAGTGTAATGCATTAGAGTGGGTGTATAGTGACAGTTATGTGCCCGTGGTCGCCAATGAATGATGTCTTTTAGTATTTTGAACAAGGTTACAAGTTCAAACTTCAAACCTCCTTAACCAATAACATCATTGTAACTGAAAAGTAACTTAGGAGAAGAAATATTTGATAAATAACTGTTATAATAAGCACAAACGTGTTCAATTTATTGGCGAGAGGGGATGGTTTGCTGTATCCTTTGAATTTGGTTAGTCTTTTATGTACTCTTCATTTTATGTTTTGTCTGAAAAATTGTAACGGTCCATCACTGTCAAAAAGTTTTTGTTAGTCACAACCACACCCACAGGAATTAAAACGTGATTTTTATGTATGTGTAAAAGTCAAAACTTACCATTTTGCCATATTAGAACTAAAACTCAAAGTTGTGACAAATTAGAAGTCAAGCGAAAAATTCAATCTTGTATTATACACCGAAACACAATTATTATTAAAATTAATAAGCTGACAAAGAATAGTCGATTAGATTTTATAAGGTTTCAAAAAAGGTGGGATTTGTTACCTCTTGCGTTCAGTTCCATTTTAAGCATGGCTAATGACTCTTACCAGTTTTTAGCTGCACATCACAATCTTGTTGGTTCTATGTTCCCAACACGCTTGCTTGGATTAGGCTACCTCCACCTGCCAAGGTTTTCAGAAAATCTAAATATTGAAAGAAATCAAATATAAATTTTTTTAGAATATACTTTTGTTCAAAGGAGAGAGTCTTTCGTGTGATTAAGTCAGAGACAAGTAATTACGATGTTGATAATAAAATAAAATAATAAAAAAAATAAAGAGTATGAAAAGGGAACTCTTTCCTCTAGTATCACCTTCTAAGTTCCAACCTTCGAAGTTGTGGAAATGACCAGATGGGGCACATAAATTATTGGTCATTGGAAAATGTCCCTTTTAGACTAGAGCACGTGTGTCTTTTGGATCCCATAATCTCGGAACGTTTTTTTGTGATTCTAAAATGTTCAACAAAGATACCCAGAATACTTTTTCACACATGCATTTAGTTAACCGCTAGAAAAGTCTCCTTCTGAACATACGATGTATGCCGCATAGTTCGGTGTGTACTTTTATTTTTTATTTATTTTTTGACTACTTCGGTGGATTAAGGGGAAAAAAATCCCCATTATTTGGGAAAAAAAAAAAGAAGGAACCAAATATTTATCATACATTCTGACCTCTTGATTGAAATACGAGATCCAGTGAACAAATCACTTTTATTTTATTAAAACATAAGAATTTGATTTTCCATTCAGCATATGTTGTTTATAGGACAAGATGTGCTTTCAAACTAATTAGTAAACTAATGGGTGATGTTATTAATTTACTAATTAATAGATGAGAGTATATCTTATTATTCAAAGTATCTTTATATGATTTTAGAGAAGTCAATTCCTTATTATAAATATTAAAAAATACAGAGTTGAATTAAGCAGATCAAAATATTATTTTTTATTTCTTTCTATTTTCTCTAATTTTTTTTAGGTTGAACTATATACATCAAGTGCCGATAAAAAAATACTAAATAAAAATGCATATTTAACCAAAAAGAATAATGGATAACTTAACTATTAATTTGTCTAAGTACATATCGAGATTAATGATAAAATCACGTTAAATAATTTTTTATCTTAAAAATTAACTAAAATAGTAATTTTAATTAAATATCAACCGAACATCCTAAATTTATCATTTATTTATTTTTGGATAGATCTATTATTTTTCCTTTTCACAAGGGGCCCAAGATATTTAATCATTATTGTAATTAATTAATTAGTGTTTAATTTAAAGAAAAAAACTAGTCGACGAGTCCATACGAAAAAGTAGTTGCGGGAAGTCGAGGTACGCTGACCTTTTATTGTTGCTTTGTGAAATGATCAAAGCATTAAGCCTTTTTCCCTTTCCCAAGTTAGAAAGAAAAGTTGGCTTTTGCTCTCGGTGACGTGTCCGCCATTCTCACTCTATACCTTCCTTCCCCGTTCTTCTTTCTTCTCATTCCGAAAACGAAACCTCTATTATAAACCAATTCCTTAAATAAATATTAAACGTTCCTTTTCCTAGTCATCAACGACTACCCCGTAATCTTCGCTCCCTCTTAACATTTACACGTAACAACCTCAACTCAACTCGACACAACAAAACTCAACCTTACCTCCCAATTCTCTTCATTTTTGGCGGCGAATTATTAAAAAGAAAAAGAAAAAAGAAAAGTTCTCTCAACGATGCAAGTTTCATCGTCATCATCGTTAAACTCATGGCTCGGAACACTACCTTCCAGTTCCAACACATGTTCTAGTATAACCTCGACAACGGTTTCTACAACCTACTCTCCTTGTACTAACGTGTTATTCACGCGCCGTGATCCAGCACCGTACAAGATTAAAAACTCTCTTTCCTTTCTTGTCTCGCAAAGAAAAGGCTTCACTCTCGCTTCTCTTTCACCGATAAAAACTAAGAAGAGAAGAAGAGCGTTGAGCGTTTCTGCGGTGTTTGAACGGTTCACGGAAAGAGCGATTAAAGCGATTGTGTTTTCCCAGAGAGAAGCCAAAGCGCTTGGGAGTGAATTGGTTTACACGCAGCATCTTTTGCTTGGGCTCATAGCTGAGGAGGATCGTTCTCAGGATGGTTTTCTCGCGTCTGGGATCACCGTCGAGAAGGCGCGTGAGGTTGTGAAAAGTGTCTGGCATCGAAATGGTTCTAACTCTGGTGCCGCGCGTGGTCGTGGTGATGATGTTGACAAATCGAGTGCCACGCAGGTTCCTTTTTCTATTAACGCTAAGCGCGTGTTTGAAGCTGCTGTTGAGTATTCGAAGACTCTTGGACATAAATTCGTTGCTCCTGAACACATCACTGTTGGTTTGGTCAAAGTAGATGATGGAAGTGCTAGTAGGGTTCTTTACAGGTATAATTGCATACCATGATTTGTTGTATTAAGGTTTTAAATTAGTGTTCTGATGAAATTTTAGTTGTGAGATTTTAAGTTGTGATCATGGGTGTAGTTTTGTTGTGATTTTTTATATTGTGGAAAATTGTTGGCAAATGTGACTGATATGTATAGGATATTATGATTAGAATTAAGAATGTGTAACTGTAAAAAAAATTTTGTTATTGATGTTGGTAGTATGTAAATACGGTTTCAGATTGGGGACAAATGCAAACCAGTTGGCAGCTGTGGCATTCTCTAGATTACAAAAGGAGATTGCTAAAGATGGTAGAGAACCGAATGTGGTGGCCAAGGGGGTGCCTAACAAATCGCTTTCTAGAAAAGGTTCTGATGTGGGAACCTCTGGTACAACAGAAGGTAAGACAATAGTTTATGAGTTTGTTTGTTGTTTTATGCTTTTGTGTTTGAAAGCTGAGACTGACATGGATTTTTTGTGATCATTTTTGGTTGTTAGAGGAGAGTGCTCTATCACAGTTCTGTGTGGATCTCACTGCCCGTGCTAGTGAAGGACGAATTGATCCAGTTATTGGCCGAGAAATTGAGGTTCAGAGGCTTATTCAAATACTGTGCCGAAAAACAAAGTGCAATCCCATTCTTCTTGGTGAAGCTGGTGTTGGAAAAACTGCTATTGCTGAGGGGTTGGCACTTCGCATTGCTAAGGCAGATGTTGCTCCTTTTTTATTGGTATGTTTCTCAATAAGTGATTGGTGTTTCTAAAGTTTTTCTTTTCTGCTCCACCCTTGTTTTATTGTGTGTGCTTTATGCATTGTAATTTTAATTTCTGCTTTGTGTTTCTGTAGACAAAGCGGGTGATGTCCTTGGATATAGCCCTATTAATGGCTGGAGCCAAAGAAAGAGGAGAGCTAGAGGAACGAGTTACAAAATTAATAAAAGAAGTAATAAATTCAGGTGAATACATTTTAACAATATAATGATAGAAGCTGGTTGAATACATGCTTGACTTCCTAGAAGAGGAATGTTTTAGTTATTACTGATTATTCTTGAAATGCAGGTGATGTCATTCTCTTCATCGATGAAGTTCATATACTTGTTCAGTCAGGGACAGCTGGGAGAGGAAATAAGGGATCTGGTGCTGGCCTTGACATATCTAATTTACTTAAACCTGCGCTTGGAAGGGGTCAACTTCAGGTGATTATTGACCATATATTCTCATTTGCTAGTTTATTCGGTTTGAAGTCTGGTTTAGTGTAAACAATTACTAATAACACAACATTGAGGTTTGAGGACAAAATATATGGTTACTAGTTACTACACATCTCAAAGTAATTGCACTGAACAATTAGCAATTAACATTTGGAAATTGCAATTCAAGGTTGATATTAGTAAGAAAAATCTCTTTAAGAAAATTAGGGAGGCTAACATACTCAGCTTGGATCATATCATGGTATGTTCTCTCAAATGAAGGGCCACGAAGATCATTTGGAGCTGGAAGAGATATGGCTGTTAACTGTTAAACTATCTTGCTCTTCAGTAAGTTATGGAATCAAAAGGCTACATGTACTATACAAATTCTTTAATTAACAGGCAACATGTTACTGAAATGAAGGAAACGTTGTATGTTCAGTGCTTGAGTCTCTCCAATTTCCATCAAGCTGGGTCTTGACATTCTTTTATCTTAGGTGCACTGAGGATTAATGGATATGAACTTCTTGGAGGAGTTATTTGTAGAGTTTAATTGACTAACAGGTAACAGGAATGTCAGAGATCATGAACAGGGCTGGTTTATCTGTTTTCATGTTTCACACATTCGTAAAGTCATCAGATAGCTAATCATTTTGATCTGATTCTCTACTTTGTGAAACCTTTCTGATCACTAATGTGCACTTAAGGAAACCATTAGAAAGTTCTAATCATCAAGTTAATATAACTTTCTGAGGATCACATTTTGAAACCCCTAAATCTTGTGACTTATTCTGCCACCTTTAGTCAAAACTATGGGAGCTAAGGTTTTGATTACTGGAATTAGTTATTTTCAGTAATGCCAAGGCTATGTTGAGTGTGGCAGATGAGGCTGCTTTGCTTGGTTGATAAGCAATGCTATTCAATAACTTATTTCTGTTTATGCTTTTGTCCTGGTCGGTATTTCATTTTTTTTTCTTTTTCTTGGGGAGGGTTTCATTGTGAAGAGCAGTTCTGAAGTTCAACTATTTGGGTGAAACAACTATGAAAAGAAAATAATTATGTTTTATGATGAGCTTAAAAGTTGTCATTTTGTATAAGATGGGATCATCATTTTTTCTCCTTTGCGAAGAGTAATATTTCAATTTGTACACACCATATCTTGTCTGCTATTCTACTACAATAACTTTATCTTCTTTGCAGTGTATTGCGTCAACAACCATTGACGAATACAGACTTTATTTTGAAAAAGATGCGGCATTGGCACGACGGTTTCAACCTGTTTTTGTTGACGAGCCAAGTGAGGTTGTATTCCATATTCATGTCTATATCATTATTATATGCTAGCATTGATCATAATATGATTTCTGATTGGAATGAATGCTTTAATATATAGGATGATGCAATTAAAATACTTACGGGTCTACGTGAGAAATATGAGGCACATCACAAATGCAAATACACAGCAGATGCTATAAAGGTTGCAGTTGATTTGTCAGCAAGATACATAGTTGATAGGTATCTACCTGATAAAGCTATTGACCTCATAGATGAAGCAGGAAGTAGAGCTCGTATTGAAGCCTTTAAGAAGAAAAAGGAACAAGAAACTGGCATACTTTCTAAGTGTCCTGCTGATTACTGGGAAGAAATTCAAGCTGTTAAGTCCATGCATGAAATGGTAATGCCATTGCTTACAGTGTTTTCCTGTTGTCTGTCATTTGCTTACAGTTTTAGTTTAATCTGACATTTTTTTCTGCTGTTTCAGGAGAGCAAGCTTAAATATTACGGTGCTTCTAGCATTGACGGTACTAATGAACTCATACTGGACTCGTATTTATCTTCTGCAACCAACGATACCGAGTATGTTACTTGACCTCATAATCAGAGGGAATTCATTTGTATATATCTGTATTTGATTTCTGAGTAGCTAACACGTTATTGTTTTCTTTTCAGACCTGTAGTGGTTGGGCCAGACGATATAGCTGCAGTTGCTTCCCTCTGGTCAGGAATTCCTGTCCAGAAGCTCACTGCTGATCAGAGACTTCTTCTGTTGGACCTTGATAATCAGCTCCGGAAACGTGTGATTGGACAAGATGAGGCTGTTGGTGCCATATCTAGAGCTGTGAAGAGATCCCGGGTTGGCCTTAAGGATCCCGATAGACCAATAGCTGCCATGTTATTCTGTGGCCCAACTGGGGTTGGGAAAACAGAACTTGCAAAATCTTTGGCAGCATGTTACTTTGGATCAGTAAGATTTTACAATTTATGCAGTATATGTTAAGCAATAATCATTAGAGAAGTTTCTTTTGTTGTTTTTCTTCTTTAATGGTCTGCAGTGATTACATTGTGGTTGGCACATGTCACACTTACTTTTCATCTTTTAATATGTAGCCATTTGTGTTAATTGTTTCAGGAGGAAGCCATGGTACGATTGGACATGAGCGAATATATGGAACGGCATACTGTGAGCAAACTGATTGGATCGCCCCCAGGTTATGTTGGTTATGGAGAGGGTGGCGTTTTAACCGAAGCTATAAGAAGAAAACCATTCACATTGTTATTGCTTGATGAAATAGAAAAAGCTCATCCAGATATTTTTAATATTCTTCTTCAAATTTTGGAAGATGGTCAACTTACTGATTCTCAGGTTTGTGAATGCTAATGCGAACCTTAATCTACTATGACAGCAAACAAGATTTCAGATGCAGAACTTTCTCCTTGAATTTCTATTTCTTCCTTTTCTGTTTCTTTGCCAGTAAAAGTGGTCTCTTGTTGGTTGTATCAGTGTATGTGGACTTTATACTACTGGTGTCCTAAAATTTTGTTTAATGTATGTAAATCTGTCTCTAACAGGGTCGGAGAGTTTCATTTAAAAATGCATTGGTGGTGATGACTTCAAATGTGGGGTCTAGTGCGATTGCTAAGGGTCGACACAACTCCATAGGTTTCTTGATTCCAGATGATAAATCAACATCATACAATGGCTTGAAATCGATGGTAATTGAAGAACTTAGGACCTATTTTCGTCCAGAATTGCTCAACAGGATAGATGAAGTGGTGGTGTTTCAACCCCTTGAGAAGTCACAGGTACGTGAAGTTTTGGTTATGATTCACATAGCTCATTGATGATAGTCACTTGGTAGGTTCTTAGTATCGTATTCAGTCTTGTTTGTTCATAATAATCTGATTTTCTTTACAGAAATCACTGTTCAAGCTCTCTATGCATCTTAGGCACAATTAATCTCACAACTTGATGATGACTTGGAAAATCTAGGCTGACTAGAGGGTATTCTTATGATGAAAAGTAGTGCTAAGATTTTAAATGAGTGAACCATCAAAATAATTCTTGAAATTACAGTCACCGGTTTTCTTAGTGTCTAGAAATATGAAAAATAAATTTTAGTCCTTGAAATAAGCAACTGTCCATCATTTCAATACCTAATGTCAAGGATCTATTAATATATGAGACAAATATATTCATTTTGGTCCTGAATTAGGAGCCTATAAATTAATTTAGTCCTCAACTTCATTGTACATATTATCAATTCAATTTTTGTCCTCTAACAATACACATTAAATTGGCTGGTGATTGTCAGATTCATTAATCAAATTGACAATGCTTGCCAAATTCAAAACTAGATTGATTGATTCTGTAATGTCATGAACTAAATTATCTGAAAGCGTCAATTTTTAGACTGTCTAAATTAGTTGACAATTATATGTTAGGGACTACTTTAGTGTGCTGGTCAATTTTAAAGCGAATCCATGTTATTCATTTTATTACAGTTGCTCAAGATATTGGATGTGCTACTACAAGACATGAAGAAAAGGGTCATGTCCCTAGGGATCAATGTAAAGGTGTCTGAAGCAATGAAGAACCATGTGTGCCAGCAAGGCTATAACCCAACATATGGTGCTCGGCCTTTGAGAAGGGCCATTACATCACTAATCGAAGATCCATTGAGTGAAGCATTCCTTTATGGAGAATGCAAGCAAGGTGACACTGTCCTCATTGACTTGGATGCTAATGGTAACCCCTTTGTTACAAATCAGCTTGATCAGATCGTCAACTTATCTGACTGATTCAAGCATCACTGTAATTAATAAATGTACAGAATAGTAGTATGACAGGTGATAGGTATACACATAATGAAAAATGTTTTGTTTCTTAGTTAGCATAGGTGTTTCATTCTTATGTAATGAGCTTAACATATCAACCAACGAGTTTGATAGCTCGTGAGATGTCGAATTTATTCAATGTGGCAACACATTATTGGATGTAAAACTTTTGTCCAAACATTGTATTCAAATTAAATTCAATTTCCTTTAATTATACCGTCATCTTCATTTTCTTCGTTCTCCTTTTCCTGCTTTTGTTTCTTTTGCTAGTTATATGTGTGGGCTGGATATCCTCAAAATGTAACATAATGCAGATATTTTAAACACAGACCAAAAGATGGAAAAAAAATGCATTTCAACTTTCTAATGGTCCCTTCTCGTTAAAAAGTAATTTTTTATGAAGATAAGCTTGTCCCCATCTTCAAGGAGAATGTTATTATTCTTTTGCAATAGATTAAATGAAACAAAACAATATTCTATACGAAAGTCAGAAGGAAGAAAGCAAGGACAATGTATAACGACAGGAGCAAAAGAGATACTACCAGGTAGATAAAGCACTAAGCATTTTATATTTTTATCAACAGGATTTTTCTCATTCTGTCTTCTCCAATGGAAAAATATGAAATTCTTTTTCTTTTCTATATAAATCAGGAGATAGGACCAAGTCATAAGATAAACAAAATGTTTGGTTTTTATCTCTTGAAAAAGTTAGACTACACGTGAAAAGGAAAAAAAAAGAAGTTAAATTCCTATGTGAATTTTAGGTGCGTAATATAGACCTATGCTTGCGAGAAAATTAAAATAACGTAGTGACTAGATTATAAGAAAACTAGGTTAAAATAATATTGAAATTTTGAAGTGTGAATATGCATGGTCCCAAAAACTTTGGAATCAATAAATAAATTAAAATTTGCAAACTGAATATTAAAGTGGACGTGCCGGAGTGGTTATCGGGCATGACTAGAAATCATGTGGGCTCTGCCCGCGCAGGTTCGAATCCTGCCGTTCACGTTTTTTCTTTTTTAAAAATAATGTAGTATGTAAAGATTCTGTCACATTTTTTTTAAATTTCTTCATAAATTTTTTTTCATTTTTTTCTTGTGTAATTTTTTTTTATATATTCTTAAGTAAACAATGAAATAAATTTTGTATATTCTTTTTTTCGCCTTTTATTTATAAAATTTTCACATTACTTTAATTTATTTTCTATTTTATATATTCTTAATAAAAAAAGGAAATGATTTTTTTTCGTTTTATTTATTTCTTTTTAAAAATATTTAAAAATAAGACAAATTAAAAGTAAATAATAGTTACTTTTATAAATAAAAAATTAATATAAATAACAAAACCCCAAAACTCTCCTCTAGCAAATAGTTTAAGATGATTAAAAATAAACCATAACTCTTAATTTTGAAAATTACAATTCATCTCTTAGATGTTTTATAAGTGATATTTTCACATGCATCGCAGGAAACTCAATCTGAAAGGTATGCAAAATCCAAAAGTTGGGTACATTAGGCGATATGAATGCATCATATGAAGTTCAGAAGAAAGATTAGTACGTGGATAGACTAATGAAGGTATTAGATAAAACATAATAACTTAACGAGACTAACATTAAAAAGATAAGTATTTCTCCTAACATGTATTTTTAAGAGTGAAGTTATTGATTAGAATGTGTTTGTCTAATAGAGGTTGACATATGTTTGATGTGCTAAAATCAAGTACGAAGTTTCTACCCACTTCATCCATAAAAAGATAATCCAAATCATAACAAATTAGGAGTTTTTCTGACTTGAAGATATGTTCTAAAAAGAAAGTATCATCTTTTCAACAATTTTTAATTGCAAACCATGATAAGACATCTTATATAGAGACATTTAATGATCATGGGTGATTTTCAACATGCTTCTTTCAAATGAATGAAAGTTGAGTAGCTGAATATAACGACTACTTCAAGTTCCTCATTTGTTTAAGGAATCACTCTAAATAAGCCAAAACTCTTAAAATTTTAAATATCAATTCTCGATAAATCCTTTATTTTGTACTTAATTCTAAATTTCTCTCCATATAGAAGTTATTTCAAACAGTTAGACCAAACCTTTGTAAATCCAAATCTTAGTAGTTAGGTGTAGCCTAAAAAGACAATATTTTAAAGAATACTTAGTGTATTAACTTAAAGAGACTGAGTTTCAAAAAATATTTGGTAGTTTTAAGCCTAAAGAGGATAAGTCCTAACAGTACTTGTTTTAAACTTGAAGAGATTATAACCAAAGAATACTTGTATCTTTGTAAAAGATAGATAAATCTTAATTATTATTAAGAAACTAGATGTAATCTGGTGTTAAGACGAATAATTGTAAAAATATATGTTGTGGGCAACTTAATGTTATGGTAAAAAAGGTTTTGATAAAACAATTTTATAAAACTTAATGTTATGGGCATTATAGTGGGTTTTAGATGTGAGTTCTATTTTGAGTGAAGGTGGTTGTATGGTTTCTAGGTTGGCAAGTTAGTTGGGCAACACAATACATTGGAGACTTAGGAATCATCTCTTAATGAATGATACTAATAACAAATCCATCGAAATGAAGACTGTCCAAAGGATTCTCATTGATAGGAAAGGTTAAAGAGTTGATTCCAAGAGCTTACTAATGTTTGATGATGGTTAAAGGGTATTCGAGTGCCTAAGCTAGCTTAAGAGACTTAGAAAAGCCAAACAAACATTTCTAGTTGTGGATATATTCATCCAAGTTAAAGGTGTTTTGCCTAGGCAAGTGCATGGGCCAAAACAAAACCTCAAGGTTACGTGTCATCCCTTACGCGAGAGTGTGTTTCACGTAGGCGAGAGACTCTTTGTGAAGCTTACCTAGGCAAGTGCATCAGTCTATAATGCCCCTAGACGCATGGCAAAATGGGTTTGAGGGATTTCTCTTGCCCTAAACCTCGTTCTTTCCCCCTTCAACTCTTTTTCTCTTGATTTTTCACCCTATCTTTACAATATCCAAGTGCTCTTAAGCTTGGGTTCGTAATTAGATGTAAGCGTGTAAAAAGGTTTGCTCGTTAGGGGTGGTGAAACTCTTGATATGGAGGAGTTTCCGCTCGTACCCACTTCACAAGACAACACCTTTGAGGCCCTAGAAGCATGTGGTTGTCTTCCTTAGCAAAGGTTAATTATTAAATCATCATTTTTTTAACTTTTATTCGGTTAAAAAGTTGTGAGCTTCCATATGAGTCGAAACCAAAGTTGTCATTTATTGAAATCAAACACATTTTTGTCATGCCTAAATTGTGAATATGTGATTGGTTTCTAAAAATGTCAACTTTTGGGGATCACGAGTTAGTGGGGGTAGTCGTATTTTCTCAGTTCATTTCAATCCCGAATTTGATATCTGGCCTTGTTTCTTTGATCTACGTATTCTTGCAGTTGTTTTGGCATATGGTTCGTGACGATTGAAGTATCGAGGACAAGGCATGTATGGTGGGCTATGGTGCCGAGGGTTGAAACGAGAGCTCGAGAAGCTGTGTATAGCACACTACAAAGGTAAGGGGGATTTCCCTTTGTCTTTTATGTTTTGAGAGAACTTGTGGTTATTTGTGGGAGATTTGTCCACAAGATTACATGTTTACCTTCATTATGTGCTATTTTTTGAAAAGAAATGAGTATATGTTTTCAACTGATGGCATGTTATTGATAGTTGTGAAGATAAAAACACAATAAGGGAGTTGAATTGTATTTTAGAAAATGATTTTTACAAGCTTTTTCTTACTTTTGAATGTTTCGTCTGAGGACTTCAGATGAAGAATTTTACAAACATTATGAAAGATTTTTGAACAAAATCTTTATTTAACAAAGCAACCCTAGTTACTAAATAAAAACAAGAAAGTAATAAAGAACACATGATATTTTTTTAGTGATTCATCTTATCAAAACTACATTCAATTTTTTAGCAAATGTTATGATTTCACTAACAAGGTGATTACAATAATTTTTTGAACCCAATCACTTTTAGTTAAACCAAGTAGTTTTTGGACCTAGCCTTTTCAGGCTAACAACTCCAAATATTCTTTAATTCTATCTTGTTTAAGCTAACAACACCAAGTATTATTTGAATCCAACTTTTTCAGGTTAACAACTTTATGTATTCTTTAGGCTAAACTGAGGGTATGATTTTACAACAAATGTTTGTCTATAAGGATTAACATCTTCGTAGAGAAAGATATATAATAAAGAGCGAATAGATAAGGCTTTCAGAAGAAGAGAAATAAAGATAAACTAAGAGCTTTTCTCAAAGTAATTTCTCTCTCCAAATCTTCAATTTTTCGCCTTTATATAGATGGAAAACTTGAAGTAACAGTTAGACTCAACAATTTCAAATTCTTTAATCCACTTTTTGGAAGCATGCTCAATGTTCCTTTGCATTAAATGCATTCTTAAGTTGTCAAAATCAGAGTTGCAATGTTCTTCATAATTAAAGGATTTGGTACTGAAAAATTTTCTCTTTTCTGCACTAGTTCTTCATGTCAAAAACATGTTCTTTAACTTTGATTTGGTTCGTCTTTTCATAATGAGATAGTTAACTTTCACGTACTTGATTGGAACATGGCCTTTTTTAAAATTTTTTATTGTTAGAGTCTGTTTGAGTGGACAAAATAGATAGAACTAATACGTATTTTTGGATTTCAAGCTTCATTTGTCTCTTTCTTAATCTATTCAAAAGCTTCGTTTGAGATGTGTGATTCATTTGATGACCAATTAATCATTTGCTAACAACTTGATTTGTCTGTTAGCTTATTTAGTCTGATAGCTTCATTCATCTTATAAATAAACACTTTTATCTTAAAAATTTGTGATTATCAAAATTAAAGGATGTAATTTGTCTTTTAAACAAATTTGACTTAACAATAATAATTATGCGATTTTTGTAAAAGGAAATGATTATTTGTTTCCAATTGATAGGATACGAGTAGTAATCCTTGAGTGATAATGATGTTATATATCCACGTGTTTTGGATACTAAGTTTTAGTACTATAGAAATATCTAGTTATTTCGAGAAATATTTGAATTATAGAATAGACTCCACCCAAATTTTGTAGTGCCTTAAGAATGTAAAGGACCACATAGGAAAATATTCTAAAAAGCCTTGGTCTAAGTTTCTTCCCTATAAATTAGTCAATGACTATTTTGAGAACGTGCGAAATCCTTTAAATAATCAACAAGAGTTTATGAGTCTCTCAAGGGTGATTTGAAGCCTAAGTTCTATATGGGTCGATGTTAGGTTTCAATGTATTCTTTGAAGAAGTTGAAGTGTATACAATATCTTCTTGAATGTTTAAGTATCTAGCAACAACAATGTTGTTGTTGTTTGCTACTAATGTACTTTGCACTTAATTTCTGGCACCCTTACCATTTATTCTTGAAATCAATCCAAGTCAAAGTTTTAGGAACCTTAAAAATGAGTTGGAAGAAGTGTATAAATATGTATGGATATGTGCATCGCACATAGTGCAATAGGAGATGGATCTCAAGAATGAGGATAGTAATGAAGACTGATTAAGGGTAATTCAAGAAGATATGGTACATTGCTTATCTGAAAGGTATTCTATAACATTGATGTGTGTATGATGTTGTGATGGCGGAAATGTAAATAATATCTTGGATGTTAGTTGTCACTTGAAACCTAAAGAATGTGATTCTTGGGTAATATAGACATAGTTTGTGTTGTGTTATGATTCCTTCCCTAGTATTATGTTTGTTGTGTGGTGTGGTGAATCGTGTCTTTGTAAGTACCTTAAGAATAGAGCAAGAGTTCTAGTGTTGGGATAAACTTTTTCATTCGAAAGAGTATCCAAGTTTGGATGTGGGTGTGGTTGTTAGAAGAATAGGCTTGATTGAAGTGAGAGAGAACCATGAAGAACCTGTAAACCCCATCATGAAGTACAAAAGGTACAAGTGTGGGCTAAACACAAGGTACCACGTACGAGGTGTCTCTTAGATGTATAGATAATGATACAATGGTTGAGCATCAGAAAGCCACCACGTGCATTCCTCCTATGGACCAGAGGATAGGGACCAGAGGATAGGGACCAAAGTTCTCAAAAAACCTTAAGGTCAGATGTGATAAAGATGGACAAATGGCCTCTGACACCAATTCTCTATCGCCTCTTAATGTCATGTGAGGATCTTCATATATAAATAAAGAAAGCTTGTTAGGTGAAATATGTATACTTCCTTGACACCCTTGACTATATGGCATTTACAGGTGATGAAAATCTATCACTATGTCATGATAGGTGTACTCTCAACATATCATCATGAACTCATAGTGTTGTAAGATCATTGAGTAATGGAAACTTGAAATGACAATTGACAATAGAGATGAATAGATTAATTGGAGCGCATGCAAGTATGAAATTGGATGTGATCGATAAATAGTCTCGCGTGGAGATTCTTAGGCCTAAGTGGACATTCTTTGGAGATGTAATATGGTTATTGTTATGTGTTGATGATGAGTGATAGCACAGGTCTTAGATTCTTTTTTTGTTTGCAGCATGTTGGCCGCATGAATGAGAACCCACCCTTACATTAAATGAAATGTTTTGGAAAAACACAATTGATATTTTGGACTTCATGCATCCTAGGTAACACTTTTGAATTCATAATTGGTTAAGAATAACAAGTTTAAGAAAAAGTTTTAAATTGCCTATATTTTTTAGTTCGAGTATTAAATTCTTTTTATTAAAGTATTTTTGAAATATGGATTAAAACTAGTTAGAATTTTTAGGACATTACAAAAAGATAATAAGATAAAATAGTAAATATACATAGGAATATTTAAAATCCATTTTAGGTTAAAACCCAAACTAAAGATAAGGTAAATGATTTTTGTGTCAAATTATTTTGAATAAGCTTTTTTCAGAAAGGGATTTTACAATGAAAACAATGTAGAAATGGTTACAAAAAGAAGAGAAGGTAAACTTCAGTAGTTTCGGCTTATGCATTGAGATAGTTGTTAGACTCAACCAGTTTCAACAATTCATCAGTTGGAAGCATATTTGTTAGATCAAGGATAATTAACGTCTCAAGATTTTGATTAATTACAAGACAGACGAAACCAAGCTACCCAAGACTTGCTAAGACGAAACCAGCACAGACGGAATGAGACCCTTCAAAGAAGAAATTCTGCGTCTGTCCAAAAGCCAAGTCATTAGACGATACATGCACAGACGGAAGAGGACTACTCAAGCTTAAGTCCTTCGTCTGTCCAAAGAGTGAAGTCTAAGACGATAGGATGAGACGAAACAACAACAACTGAAGACTGAAGAATCATATCGCCTATCCAAAAGCTGAAGTCAAGTTGAGTCTTTCGCGCCAAGATTTGAAATCTAAAGAAGTACTCATGAGAAGTATCCAAGATCAGTATAGGGATTCGAGCTTACACTCCAAAGTCAAAAAGGTCTTTAACTTTTTGTCACATCTCTGTACAAGTCAGAAATAGTACTGCACGCAACCTAGTCCGCTAAATCCGCTGCGACGCTAATCAATCAATCAAGTACAACTGACAAACTTTTGGAAAGCTCTCAAGAAGATCTCTCAATGACTTTTAATAACATTCAAATGAGTCTAACGGCTATTTGAAGAAGATGTCTATAAAAGGACTTCACAGCTTCAAGAATCAGTTGGCGAATACGCTTATCTCTATCCTTCATCTAAGAATTAGCTCAAGTCTGATATTAGAACTTCATTGTAAAATCCTCTCTGAGAAGAGGAAAAACTTTGTTTTTAAAACATCTTTCGAAGTCCACTTGTGTGGCATTTTAGCCTGAGGAGGCTGTGTTCCAAAGAATACCTCTTGTATTAGCCTGTGGAGGCTGGGTTCAAAGAATACCTTGTTAGTTTAGCCTGAGAAGGCTGGGAGCAAAGAATATCCTGTAATAGCCAGAAGTGGCTGAGTTCAAATAATACTTGTAACCTTTTCACGGTTTGTAGTGAAAACTCAGTGGTTGCTGAGTAACTGGACGTAGTCTAAAATAGACGAACCAGTATAAAAATATCTGTGTTTATTTGTTTCGTCTGCTCAACTAACAGGGGATAATCATAATATAACATTTGTTTATTAAAATCAATTTTTCAATACAAACATTGTTTCGTCTGAACAGATTTAAAACCCACAGACGAAAGGAATTTTTTTTTAATTAACACAATTCAACCCCCCTTCTTGTGTTTATCTTTTACAGTTTGGTATCAGAGCTTAGCCTCTAAGGGTTGAGCGCTTTACAGCTGCTAGAGGAAAAGATCCTAGATGGAGTCTCAAGGACCTTCGTTCTTATCTGGAGGATCATCCATGAACAAGCCACCGGCGTTCTCTGGTGATGACTACCCTTACTGGGCAGATCGTATGGAGATGTACATCAAATCCACACAGTACAGGTTGTGGAACATCATAACCCAAGGAAACATCCCTATTGTCAAACCTGAGGTTGAATGGGATAATGAAGAATTCTCTGTTATGGAACTCAACAACAAAGCTAGATATGCTATCATGTGTGCATTGTCTAGAACAGAATACAACAGATTCTGTGCTTATAAAATCGCTAAAGAACTCTGGGATGCCCTCAAAATTTCCTATGAAGGAACAGAGGATGTGCGCATGAGGAAAGCCGCTACACTTCAAAGAGAATATGAGATGTTCTCTATGAAGAAAGGAGAATCAATCGATATGATGTTTGGTAGATTCCAAACAATATTGAATGGACTCACTGCGCTAGATATTACCTTCACCAAAGCTCAAAATAACATGAAGATATTGGATAGTCTTCCTCCTTCATGGGAAGCTATGTCCACTGCCATCTCAGTCGGGCGTGATATGAAGACGTTGACTCTTGACGAGTTAATAGGAGCTTTGAGAGTACATGAGGCACTCTTGTGCAAAAGAGACAAGATCAAAGTTCAAGAACCTATAGCTCTCTCGTCTGTAGACACCACTCCTAAAGAAGATTCTGTCAAGAAGGATAGTAAAAAGAAAATGAAGATTCTGAAGGTAGATTCAACCGAATCTGAATCGTCTGATGATTCGTCTGAAGACGAAGTCTCTCTCATGGCCAGACGATTTAAAAGGATAATGATGAAGAAAGGCAGAGGCCAACGCTTCTTCAAGAAAAAGGAGAAGAAGTTCCCTAAGAAGTCATCAACCAAAGAAGAAAGCACAGAGATAGTGTGCTATGAATGTAGAAAACCGGGACATATGAGGTTAGAATGTCCCAGATTGAGAAAGAGGTGGAGCTCTAGAAAAGACAAAAAGAAAAAGAGCTTACTGACATGGGAAGATCTTGACAGTGAAAGTTCAGAGGAATCCTCTGAAGAAGAAGAAACAACAAATATCTGCCTCATGGCTGGAGACCATGTCTCAACAGAGGTAAATCTTAATGAAACTTCTTCATCCTCTTCTCTTTCTGAATCTGAGTCAGAATCAGAAGAAATATCATATGATACTCTTCTAGTTCACTCTCATTTTATTGCTAAGCAATACAAAACTTGCAAAACCAAGCTGAGACAAGCTTTGGAAGAAAATGCAGTTTTGAAAACTGAAATAGAGTTTCTAGATAAGAAAGTATCAAGTGATTTTTCGTCTGAGTCTGAAAAGGACATTTTCATTTTTGAAATCGAAAGATTAAAGAAAGAAAATGAGTCCCTTCTTAATGATCTAACCAAGTTTACAAAGGGATCCTCCATTCTTGAAAATATTTTAAAATATAGGAGATCACCCAATGATAAAAGTGGACTTGGTTATGTTAAGAAGACAGATGAAAATAAAAACAAACTTGTTTTGTCTGATAAAAGGAAGAGGAATTACAACAAGGTTTCCAATAACTTCAAAAAGGATAAAAACAAAAAGAAGCCTTCTGTAACTAACAAGAAAGGACCCAAAAAGATTTGGGTACCGAAGTCACTTATTGTTCCTGTTGCAAATATCCTTAATGGGAAGAGACAAGACTTTAAGCTGGTACCTGGACAGTGGTTGCTCACGACACATGACGGGAGACCTGTCTATGTTCCAAGACCTCGGACAAGTAAAGTGCATGTCTCATACTGATTAATGGAAAAGGTAAAATTCTTGGCATTGGGACTGTTGGTAAGACACCTAATACTCTTATCCAGAACGTTTCATATGTTAAAGGTCTTAACTTCAATCTACTTAGCATAAGTCAATTTTGTGACAGTGGGTATGAAGTAGCCTTTAACTCTGATGAATGTATAGTCAGAAACAAAGATAAAACCATTCTTTTTATTGGGAAAAGAAAGAATAACCTTTATGAGGTTTGCCTTTCTGACCTGAGTGATCAGAATGTAACATGTTTGATTTCAGCAGACGATGAACGATATATTTGGCATAAAAAGCTTGGACATTTAAGTCTCAAGTATATTTCAAAAATTTCTTAAAAGGATCTCGTAAAAGGTTTGCCAAAAATATCTTGGAAAACCAATCGTCTGTGTGAATCTTGTCAGCATGGGAAACAACTCAAAGCTTCTTTCAAATCAAAAAATGTTGTTTCCACTACAAGACCGTTAGAATCATTTACACATTGATCTCTTTGGACCCACTTTCGGGTGAAAGTCTTGGAGGGAAGAGATATGGATTTGTCATTGTAGATGACTATACTAGATTCACATGGGTATACTTCCTAGCCCATAAACATGAGTCATTCAAGGTCTTTGAAATATTCTGTAAACGTGTTCAAAAAGAAAAAGGAATATGTATTGCGTCTGTAAGGAGCGATCATGGAACAGAATTTGAAAATTTTGAGTTCAAAGCCTTTTGTTTTGAAAATGGTATATTTCACAATTTTTCGTCTCCAAGAACTCCTTAACAAAATGGAGTTGTGGAAAGGAAAAATCGTACTCTACAAGAAATGGCTAGAACAATGTTGTATGAAAGCTCTCTCCCTAAATATTATTGGGCAGAAGCAGTTAATACTTCCTGTTATATTCAAAATAGAATATTGATAAGACCAATATTGAATAAGACTCCATATGAACTATGGAAAGGAAGAAGACCCAACATCTCTTATTTCCATCCTTTTGGATGTGAATGCTTTATCTTGAACACCAAAGATCAACTTGGCAAGTTTGATTCAAAGGTGGTAAAAGGAATCTTTCTTGGATATTCCGACACATCTAAGGCTTATAGAGTTTTTAACTCTAAGACGCAAGTTGTAGAGGAATCAGTTCATGTAAAGTTCCAAGATAACTCAAAGGTTGATAAAGAAATATCAGACCTAGAAAACTTGTTTGAAAATTTGCAGGTTAACCCTTCTGGTCAAAATGATAAACAAGGGTCAGACGGAACAAGAACAGATGATAGACGCACAGACGAACCCTCTTCGTCTGAGACTCATCAACAAAGTGATGAAGCACCTACAAGATCATGGAAGTTTGCATCTAACCACACTGAAGATCTCATCATTGGAGATAGGAATCAAGGTGTTGTAGCTAGATCAAGGCTAAAGGAATCGTCTAGATATGCTCTTGTGTCAGGCATAGAACCAAAGAATGTTGAAGATGCTCTTCAAGACAACGATTGCATCTTGGCTATAGAAGAAGAACTTAATCAGTTCACAAGAAATGATGTGTGGACCCTAGTTGAAAGACCAAAGAACAAAAACATCATTGGAACCAGATGGGTGTTCAGAAATAAGCTTGATGAAGCTGGAAAAGTGGTAAGAAACAAAGCAAGGTTAGTAGCACAAGGGTATAATCAACAAGAAGTGCTTTTCTAAATGGTTTTATTGAAGAAGAAGTGTATGTAAAACAACCTCCTGGTTTTGAAAGTTTGTCTCAACCATATCATATTTTTAAACTCAAGAAAGCACTGTATGGTCTTAAACAAGCTCCTAGAGCTTGGTACGATAGACTCAGTTCTTTTCTTCTTAAAAATGATTTTTCAAGAGGAAAGGTTGATACAACTCTATTCAAGAAAAATGTTTCAAAAGACTTTATTATAGTCCAGATTTATGTAGACGATATAGTCTTTGGAGCTACTAATGATTCTCTGTGCAAGGATTTTTCAAAGATAATGCAGGATGAGTTTGAAATGAGCATGATGGGAGAATTGAAGTTCTTTCTAGGACTTCAAATCAAGCAGATGAAAGAAGGAATCTACATCCATCAACAGAAATACATAAAGGAACTTATTAAGAAGTTCAAGATGGATAATGCCAAGCCTATGAAGACCCCAATGCATTCGTCTGGAGCAAATCTCAACAAGGATGAGTCAAGGTAAGTCTGTTGATCGACGGTATCTGAGAGGTATGATCGGCTCACTCCTTTATTTAACTGCAAGCAGACCTAACATTATGTTTAGTGTCTGTCTATGTGCTAGATTTCAATCTGACCCTAAAGAATCTCACTTACAAGCTGTAAAGAGAATTCTTAGATATCTTATTGGAACAACTGATCTCTCTTTGTTTTATAAGAAAAATAATGATTTTAGTTTGAGAGGCTTTTGTGATGCGGATTATGCTGGAGATAAGGTGGAGAGAAAAAGCACAAGTGGTGGATGCCAATTCCTTGGATCATCACTAATTTCTTGGTCAAGCAAGAAACAAAACTCCATTACACTCTCAACAATCAAGAAACGAGTATATTCTTTGCGGCGGTGTTGCTCACAATTCTTGTGGATAAAACATCAACTTGAAGATTACTCCAGGTTTGAAAATCACATACCAGTATTTTGTGATAATACAAGTGCAATTAATCTTAGCAAAAATCCTATTCAACATTCAAAAGCTAAACATATTGAAATCCGTTTTCATTTTATAAGAGACTATGTCCAAAAAGGTATTTTTAATATACAGTTTGTGAAAACAGATTTTCAATGGGCAGATATATTTACTAAGGCATTAGACGAAACACGTTTCAATTTCATTAAGGAAAATCTTGGAATTATTTCTTTAAATGATTGAAAATTGTTCCATTTGAGTTAGTTGTTAAGATTGTTCCGTCTGTACATTATTTCGTGTTAAGACGAAACATTGCGTCTGATCAAGTTGAATAGTTACTGTGGTAAAATTCAACAGATTTAATTTTATTCTTGTTTAACAAGTTTATCTCAAGTGTGCAGGGACAAATTAAAAAGAGCAATAAATGTGTCTGTCATTTATTGCACTATTCTAGGACATTGATAGACACGCGCTGTAAATTGCAGAGGTCAAATCAATCATTGAAAAGGCAATGATGTGGACACGTCAAATCAGGGGCGGTTTCCAAAATCTCTTTCGTCTGAAGAATCACAACCGTTTTTATTTTTGCATATAAATACTCTTGAAAGTTCACTCTTTTATTCTTTACTGCTATTTGCAACTGTTTGAACTTTCGAAACCTTAATACTCACTAAATGCTTATTCTCTCTTTTCAAAATATCAATGGCCGCCAAGAACACCAAAGCTACCAAAGCTGCTGAAGTCACCTTCTTCGCTCAAAACCTGTTCTTGCCAAGCAAGTGGATCTCAAGGGAGACTCTTGAAAGCGTCTCTGAAAGGATAGTGAAGATTTTGGACCACACCGGATGGATGGGGTTTGCTGAGATGAGAGGCCCATGGCTGATGGAGGCCTATGCCGAATTCTGGAGCGATGCGAAGGAGTTCGATGATGGTATCGTGGGTACCATTGACAACAAAGAGTACATCATCACGGTGGACTCTATTGCTGAGGCTGGAAACTGCAAAGCCGAGGGGCGCTTCTACAGCCTCAATTGGATGAAGAATGAATCTGAGGAACACGTAGACAAGATTCTTTATGTAAAGAAACCCAACCCTGAAGACTCCAAGTCTTTCAGATCGGGAAATCTCGCTCCTTCTGGAAGAGTCATCCATAACCTCCTCTACAATGTCTTCACACCGAGGACTGGTTCGAGGGACAACGTAAGTTTTCGAGACAAATTTTGCATCTTCTACTGTCTGAGGAAAGCAAGGATGAGTCTTCCTCACCTTATCCTTGATCATTGGATAAGTGCTCTGAAGAATCGTAATATTCGTAGGAAGAGCAGCATTCCCTACGCCACCCTCTTCTCAAAGATCATCATCAACCAGGGGTTTGACACTACTGATGTTGTCTGGCACCCTGAGGGAAAGGAAGTTAAAGCCAGCACCTTTGCGAAGATGCATCTAGCACCAGGCTTTCTTCACTCACAAAAAGTACCTCTCTCACCCATCACCAAAGACCCTCCACACAGAGATCGCATCAAGCGTGCTAAACCACAAACACAAGCCCAAACACCGTCCGAAACACAAGCCAAAACACAACCTCAAACACAAGCCGAAACACAATCCCAAACTAAACCACAAACACAAGCCCAAACACTAAACCAACCTCAACCTCCTCCTTCTGTGATCATCTCTAAGGTTCCTTTTGAGGATGTTCTTGAAGAACCCCTCAAGAAGAAGAAAAGGACCATCAGAATCAAGCACATTGGTGCTAAGACAAAAGGACAGACGATATCCACTAGTGAAGATGAAGGGGCGAATATATCGTCTGAACCTGTTCCGTCTGTGAAGATACTCACAGACGAAGAGAAGCAGAAGATAGCAGCAGAAGAAAAGGCAAAAGCTAGAAAGCTTGCGCTTGAAAAGGCTACTAAAGGCAAGGAGAAGATGAAGCAAAAACTTGCGTCTGTGATTATTGGTGAGACAGACGAAGAGAAAGCGCTGAAAGAGGCTAAGAAGGTCTCTATTTTGCTTCATGCTGGAAGAGAAATGATCTTTCTTGAAAGCTTAAAGGGTATTGGATCGTCTGAAGGAGCATCTGCTCAAGCTACTTCAGAGGGCATGAACAGTGAAGAAACTGCCCAGATTAAAAAAGACAATGCCCAGCTTGCAAAGGAGTTGGAGACAATGTTAAGTGAAGAAGTCTCAACTATGGAGATGTCATCATCAACTCTCCAAGACCAACATAGGACTACTGCGTCTGAGCCTATTGCTGCGTCTCCTCTAAATGCTGCCTTAGCACAGACAATATCTGTTGCGTCTGAAGAAGCATCCCATCAACAGACAAAGGAGTTTCCGTCTGAAGACTTTGTGTTTATTGAAGAAGTTGATTCTTCGTCTGATGAAGAACAACTTGAAATAATAAAGGTCGATGCTACATGGGGAAGGTCACATGCTGAAGTGATCAATCTAGAAGACTTACCCCCAAAGTACAAGATGGACTATTCATTCCTAAATGAATTAGTCATGAGACAATTCTTGAGAGTACCTGTGCTGAAAGACCAATCAAACCTGATTGGATCATTGGAGAGAAGTATGAAGAATTCTCCAATGATGGTGAACCGTCTGAGTCTGCTCAAAATGATATCTTAGCAGAGAATGAAGACCGCTATATCAAGGACACTCCCTACATTGAATTGAAGAACCCATACGAGTACAGAGGCAATAAGGGTTTTCAATTAGGGAGATTTGTCAATCCCATCATCTTCAACAAACCCTTGAAGCCAACAGATTTCAATGAAAACACAGTCTACACACCAGAAGAGCAACGCGATTGGTTGATGCGTCTGCCCTGGGATACACTGGCCAACCTAGACATCAAGGGGTTAGAAGATATTCAAGCTTACAAGGATCATATTGCTGCGTCGGTGATTGAAGGATCAGCACTTGGCTATGAACCTAACATTCCTCATAGAGAAAATCCAAGATGGAAGGTTCAGTATAAGGTGAATGCGCTTGTCTTCCACCATTGTAGATATGGAGACACACACTCTACCATCTATGAGCCGAAAGAATGCACTCATTGGTATCTTGACGCCATAGATCGCCATGATCCTATGCCTTTCACAATTCCACTCAACAAAACAAAGTATGTCGGTCTAGGACACTCTCTGGGAATTGTGCTTCCATGGACGAGGCCCCACTGCTCCGAGATCAACCCTCGTTACTCCATCCTCCTCAACGAGTATGAAGACCCTGAAGAATTTGCTCACGCCCTCCCAGAAGACTACAACATAACTTTCAAGTTGATAGCTGATGCCTTCAGAAGGGAAGTTAAGGGAAGAGAAGCCTCCTTCTTCCATATTGATCGTCATGCTAAGAAGTACAAGAGATACTGCCCCGTCATGGTGGGTTCACAGTTCTCTTCACTGGTGTCAGACGAAACAAAGTATACAATAGTCTTAGACCGAAAAAGACCATGCCTGGTCAAGTTTTTGGCTAAGGGAAAAGAAAAGAAAGTACCGTCTGTACCCAGGACCTTCAAATTCACAAGGCATATCTCCAAACTCCTTCCGTCTGCTGCCTATGTGCACCTCAAAGCAATCCAAGCTCAAGCCTCAAGCCTTATCAATCCAAAGATAAAACGGATGATAGAAGATCATGAAGCCACCTCACAGTTTTGCTCTGGAACTTCATTTGATGAAGATTCTACCGTCTGTGGTAGGGTGTTTCCTGGTGAAGCTTTTGCATACACTCACCCATCCCAGGAGCATCCGGATCTGGAAGTCTTTGTTCCAACAAAACACTACACATGGCAATGGGAACAGAACTTCACGGCTGACCTTGTCCTTCCACTCTTCACTTTGCGTCTAAAAAAGACTCCAACAGTGCTCATTATTGATGACACTACTCTTATAGTGGAAGAACCTCAAACACCAATAGTACACTTTGATGATACGGTGGAGGTTGATGACAAAGTTGAGGGTGCTAACGCTAATATTCAAGAAGCTGAGGAGTATAAGACTCTGAATCGTAAGTATAATGCTTTAGAAAAAGATTGCGGGCAATTGAAAGCAAAGAACAGAGAACTTGAAGAAAATCAAGCTTCTCTATTGTCTGAAGTGCAGCAGCTAAAAGACATTGTGATGACCCTGCTCAACAAGAAGCCAAAGCCCTCTTCTTGATCATCTTTTGATGATTTACAGCCCAAGGGGGAGAATAGAAGAGCCCAAGGGAATGAAGATAGGTACAAGGGGAAAGCAACGTCTAAGGGGGAGAAGGGAATGAAGATAGGTATAAAGAGAAAGCTTCGTCTGAGGGGGAGCGAGCATTCAAAGAGCAAGCATCGTCTGAGGGGGAGTCATTTTTTTTACTTATACTTGCAATTCTTTAGTATAGCTTACTATTGTAAATCTTTAATGGTTTTCTGTCTATACCAATGTAATTATGTACAAAGATTACATCGCATTGATGTAACAATCTTTTATAAAGAGGTATTTTTCAGAAAACATCGTCTTGATGTTAATCTGGCTTTTTAAAGACTGTTTGTTTCTGTCTAACCATGTCTTGTGCAGATTTTCGTTGTATGGTCTGTAATCATCAAAAAGTGGGAGATTGTTAGATCAAGGATGATTAACGTCTCAAGATTTTGATTAATTACAAGACAGACGAAACCAAGCTACCCAAGACTTGCTAAGATTTAAACCAAAGACAGACGAACGAGACCCTTCAAAGAAGAAATTCTCAATTCATCCAAAAGCCAAGTCATCGACGATACATGCATGAAGACGGAAGAGAGGACTACTCAAGCTTAAGTCCTTTGTCTGTCCAAAGAGTGAAGTCTAAGACGATAGGATGAGACGAAACAACAACAACTGAAGACTGAAGAATCATATTGTCTATCCAAAAGCTGAAGTCAAGTTGAGTCTTTCGCGCCAAGATTTGAAATCTAAAGAAGTACTCATGAGAAGTATCCAAGATCAGTATAGGGATTCGAGCTTACACTCCAAAGTCAAAAAGGTCTTTAACTTTTTGTCACATCTCTGTACAAGTCAGAAATAGTACTGCGCACAACCTAGTCCGCTAAATCCGCTGTGACGCTTATCAATCAATCAAGTACAACTAACAAACTTTTGGAAAGCTCTCAAGAAGATCTCTCAACGACTCTTAACGGCATTCAAATGAGTCTAACGGCTATTTGAAGAAGATGCCTATAAAAGGACTTCACAGCTTCAAGAATCAGTTGGCGAATACGTTTATCTCTATCCTTCATCTAAGAATTCGCTCAAGTCTGATATTAGAACTTCATTGTAAAACCCTCTATGAGAAGAGGAAAAACTTTGTTTTTAAAACATCTTTCAAAGTCCACTTGTGTGGCATTTTAGCCTGAGGAGGCTGTGTTCCAAAGAATACCTCTTGTATTAGCCTGTGGAGGCTGGGTTCAAAGAATACCTTGTTAGTTTAGCCTGAGAAGGCTGGGAGCAAAGAATATCCTGTAATAGCCAGAAGTGGCTGGGTTCAAATAATACTTGTAACCTTTTCACGGTTTGTAGTGAAAACTCAGTGGTTGCTGAGTAACTAGACGTAGTCTAAAATACACGAACCAGTATAAAAATATCTGTGTTTATTTGTTTCGTCTGCTCAACTAACAAGGGATAATCATAATATAACATTTGTTTATTAAAATCAATTTTTCAATACAAACATTATTTCGTCTGAACAGATTTAAAACCCACAGACGAAAGGAATTTTTTTTTAATTAACACAATTCAACCCCCCTTCTTGTGTTTATCTTTTACAATATTAAAGAAACATCTTTGTGCATTAAGTGATTCTACATAGAATGTCTTATTAGAGTTGATAAACATTTTGTTTTAGATGTTGAGAAATACTGAAAAGGTGAAAGTCTCTTTATACAACAATCTTTTTCAGCAAAAAAAAGTTATCATTTTGTTCTCTTAGTCTCTGAAATAGGCTTATCTTTTTATGTAGAGGTTAGATGCACTCCCTCGTATCAAAATCTGCATAACCAAAATGAAACTATCTTAACTTAAATAAAATATTTTTTGAAAGTAATACTTATGTTTTGTCAACATCATCTAATAACTATTCGTCCAATAGCTATGCTCTGAACTTCATTTGGTTGCTTTTATATTCTCTTTCTTTGTCTAACAGACTAAGTTTCATCTGCTTAACGACCCAACTTCATTTGGTGGTGCATCCGAAAAATGATTAAAAGATGAGATGTAATAATCAAAATTAAAATTACTGAATTCTCTTTAATTTTTTCGGGCTTAATAGAGAATTTATAAAAATCAGAAAGTTGGAAATCTTTTAGCATAAATTTGATAGGGAAAGATAAACCTACAAGTTAGAGCGAGTTTTCTTATCCAAAACTCAACCTCTAGGGAAGTCATTGGCAAATAAGTACTATCAATGAGTAAGACCACCAAAATTATCAGAATAATCCACAGAAGGATCCTCCTCACTGTTTGTCTATATTGACTAGTCGTCTGCCATAGAAGCTAGCCCACTACTAGCCGCTATATCCTTAGATGACATAATCCTCCAAGACTGAATGTTACCTTATTCATAGTAGGAACTCTCATATGAAGAATTTATAACTATGAACTCTAGTACTTAATGCTCCTCAACTTCCAACTCCTCCGTAAGTGTTGGCTCCTCCATTGAGACGTGCTCCCCAACCTTATTTGATGTGTCCTCCTTCCAAGATGGCCTACTAGATATATAAACATATTCTTAATATAAAAATGAATATTAAATAATCCTATGTATTTTTAGTATTTTATCTTATTATCTTCACTTTTACATACATAATCACCATTTTATCATTTTCAAGACTTTAAAAGTTATTAAAAAATGCAATTTTAAATCTACTCAATAATGTGAGTGCAACTATAAAAATCAAAGTTTTAATATTTTTTTCAATTTTCTAAAAAATAAATATTGAAATAATAGAATAATAATTTAATTTCTTAAAAACCAAGGTGTGACACCTAATAACTCATAACACACGTTTCTATTACATTATAGATATATTTACTAATAAAATTTGACCTACAAATAAATAATATGAAAAAAATTAAAGAATAAAAATAAATTACTCATTATTATAAAAAAATGACATTAATTTTAAAAAATAACAAATTTACATTCCTGTGTACAGTTTCTTCAACTAAAAATTTTCCACTCAGATTCTTCATCTGAATAAAAATTCCATGTACTATTCCTCTCAATTATAATATTTTTGTTAAGTTTTACTAGATGACCAACCTTAATATCTGACCACCTAACCAATTAGGTATTTATATACTTTTGCAGTGTTAGGTTGTTATATTTTTTTTAAAAAAAAATATATGACAGCCGTCCAAACAAAATTGTACAATAAACATTGAAAAAATTAAACTATACCTTAATGTGGCGACAGACCAAATAGTTTTGTTTTTCGTGAGTCACTAATATGTAACACACCACTTCTATTTAAACAACGCACACACCAACTCGTAATTAACAATCCTGCACAACCCCAACAGACCAACAAATGTCACACACACCATCTTTAACCTGCAACTTGGATCAACACATCTATGTTAACCTGCAACTAACAACACTATACAATTACCGTGCAAATGTCACACACACCATCTTTAACCTTTAATTTGCATCAATACATCTCTGCCAACCTGCAATAACCATTGAAAAAAGTATACTACACCTTGTGGTGAACCAAACAATTTCATTTTCCATGAGTCACTAATATGTAGCACACTACTATTTAAACAACGCACACACCAACTCGTAATCAATAATACTACACAATCACAACAGTCGGACAAATATCACCCACACCATCCATCTTTAACATGTAACTTGGATCCAAACATCTCCGCCAACCCAACTAACACAACACAACCTTACCAACACATGCTTTCACCACCTCTCTCACATCAAATCAATCTACCTGCATCTTGCAAGTAATCCTACAATTTTACATGCATTTCACAAGTAGTGGTATCACCACTATCATTATCCCGCAATTCCCTTTTAGAATAGATCCTCTAGTAAATAAAATTGGGAGAGACCCATCTTGGTAAAAAAAAAAAAATTGTAAGTACCAACAATTTACACAATAACAAGATACCCCTTCATATTATACTCAACATGGAAAAGATTTTGCAATACAAGATTTATTTTAGGGTGTGAAGGGAGAACAAGTTTATTTCTAGATATTTTATCTGCAAAAGAGATAAATGATCCAATGTCTAACGAATGAATTATCTAAACAAGAACATTTTGCCAGGAATCAAAATTTTTATTAACCCTAAACTTTTAGTCTTAAGATTAATGAATTAAAAAGAATTCAATTTTTAATCTTTAGAATCGTAGATTTTGATTCCAGATAAAACAAAGAAGGGAAAAAAAAAACTTAAAATTCTTGTATTCATGGGCCCAAGCTATAGTAACCAATACAGAGCCCGTGTATAATCAGTTAATCACATATCCTTCCATTCATGCTCTCTGACACCGGAGACTGGAATGGAATGAATTCCTCTCTTCATTACAAAGCTTAGGGTTTTCACTTTCTTCCTCACATCCTCTTCATTCCGCCTACACACATCATGGCCACCTCCGAAACCCCTATTCCGTTGTTGCTTCAGCCAGAAAATCAAAACGACGCTGGCGCCGAATTGTCGAAATCGATGAACAAACTCAACGACCTCTCAATCGCCATACAAAATTTCAAAAACAGATACGACGAGTTGCAGAATCATCTCAATTTCATCGAACAAGCCATCGACGAGAGGACCAAGGAACTCCAAGCGTCAGGCTCCAACGCTGCACAAGGAATCACACAAGACTGCGTCGTTCAATTGGACAGTGAGATACCAGATTCAAATCCGAATTCGAAAACGACGGCGTTTGTGGAAGAGGAAGAAAAAGCAAAGGAAGAAGAAGGGGGAGAGAAAGAGGAGGATGAAGAAGATGAGCTTCTTTCGCTTTGCAAAACGATGAACAGCCGCGGCCTGCGTAAATACGTGTTGGCGCGTTTAACCGAAACGACGACGCTTCGGGTACAAGTTCCTATGGCTCTGAAGAGTGCACCGAAACCCTCGAAGCTTGTGTTTGAATGCATTGGGAGGTTTTACCTTCAGGGAAGCAAAGCTTATACCAAAGACTCGCCGATGATTCCGGCGAGGCAAGCTTCGGTTCAGATTTTGGAGTACTATTTGCTGTCTGGATGCGTAGGGAGCGAGAATGAGGTGGAGGCTTCGGTAAAGAAAGAGGTGGATGCGGCGGCGGTTGCGTGGAGGAAGAGGCTCTGTATTGAGGGTGGTTTAGCCAAGGCCTCTGAGGTTGATGCCAGAGGTTTGATTCTGTTCGTTGCGGCATTTGGGATTCCTTTTATTTTCAAGGATGATGATATATTCAACTTGGTTAGAGCAGCCAATGCTAGAGGAATCTCCAATGCTCTTCGCCAATCTCAGCTTCTTATTAACAGGGCTTCAGGTATATATCATTATTCATATGTTTGTTTTTGTGAATGCAACAGTCATAGTGATGGATATGCATTTTGCTGCAAAACATTGAAACTTCTGATGATGAAAAGGATAAGAATGGGAATGGTTTTGTTAACATTTGTGCATTTGGATAATAATTATGTTGAATGCAACATGCTTTCTTTCTAAAGTAGTAAGAGTTGTTTCTGCTTTATTGTCTTGGAAAGTAGGAAAACCCGGGTCAACATGGTTTTTACTGACAACGGAACATTGTTGTAATTTTATTTTGTATTATAATATCTATGATGGCTGTCATCCTGCTATCCAACTATAACTGTTTTTCAGAGCTGGCTGCTACATGTCGTTGTCTGAGATTGATGACTATGGTTTCTGTTACCGGTTAAATTGTAAAGACGCCGAGCTAATGGATTTAATTACATGTGAGACTTGAGTGATGAGGTAGTGTAGATGGAGTCTATAGGGCACATGGTAGTTAGTATATTCACGATACAATACTAACAATATGTAACAATTTAGAGCCCCAGCGATGTAAATTGGTGGTCGTATCTATTTTGCTTCTAAATTGCAGCTTGAATCGCTTGGATTACATCGGAATCACAAGAATCACGATTTGTTGATGAATCGCATGATTCTGGTGCAGTTCCAGAAAACCCTAGAAAAATATAATCTTTTATTAAAAATTGGCGGAATTAAGGGAGGAATCTGCCAATTTTCACCCTCCAAAGAGCACAAAGCTGTCCCATGGGGTTGAAACACATTTGATTGAAAACTTCATATTTCCTTCACTCAGACACATCCTCTTCCCCAATGTTGAAGTATGTTTCTTATGTGGAGCTGTTTACTTTGTTTTCATTTTCATTTTGAGCAAAGCTGGTTTCCTTTTCATTTCTCTGCTGTTCTTGCTGCTTGCTGTTCTGGTTGGGGTGTTTTGTATGCTTTGATTTTGTTGCTGGTTGGTTTATGCTGTCCTCTGTTTGTGTTGCTGTTTGGTGTATGCTGTTACTGAATTGTGAAGCAGGAACTGTGTTTGCTTAATTAGTGCCTTTGGCTAGCAAGCAGCCACTACATTTTGGCCTTGTGACTATTATTATACAGAAATACTGTATCTTTTGAAGCTTATATGACACTTAGTTAGCTCTATGACTTCAATTATAGTGGCTATTACCAAATATTTCATTATTGAAATGAATCGAGTTATGTTTTATAGTTGTGTTTTCTAGTTATCTTATGATTCACAATTTGAACAATAGGTTTTCCGATACGCACTATGTATCCCGATTCAACTACCATGATAGGGCATGGAACCCTTGAGGGTAAAGTGAGTGTTAGCTTTTTCCATCCATTTAGTGAGGTTTTTGTGTTTGTGAGACTTTCTTGTGAAACTTTGTTGTATACCGTGTGAGACTTTCTTGTGGGTGAAAATTTTTGTATACCGTGAGACTTTCTTGTGACAGTACACTACCCTAAGAGTAACATCAGGTTTGGAACAAGTCTGGAGAGACATTCCATGATGAATGTCATTATTCAGTTCTTTGTGATGCTGATGAATCAGTGAGCTTTTTTAGGATTTTTTGTTTTTTGAAGGCATTCCATGTATGAATTCTCCCTTTTTTTGACATAAACAGATATTTTATGAATGCCCATTTCTTACCTTTGCATTCAGTACAGATTTTGGCTATAAGTTGCACCGCCAAACCATTTGTCACTGCATGTTAGCAACAATCTCTTAGATCAATTGGTGTGGGTCCTTGTTTACATCATGCTTGTATAGTTTAGGGGGTTTGGAATGTAGTGGATGGCTTCGTTTAAAGGTTTACAATTGTAAGACTGAAATAGAATGTTTCATTTTTGTGGAACTGCCCCTGACCCTCAACAAAACACACCAATAATGTTCTGGTGGAACTGTGGAAGTGACATTTGATTTTCTACTTGCGGAGTTTTTGTTGCCTTATTTTTTAGTTACTTCCTTGATTAGTATTTAGCATTCATTTTGTAATTCCATTGTATTTTTTATTATTGTTATTTTCTTTTCCCTATCAACCAATATATTTTGACGATTAGGCTTTTGTTGCATTCCTCTCTTAGTTAATCTGCCCTAAGTTATTAACTAGTGCAACAACCCAGCCCATATGTGTAATAAGGAAAGTTGATCAAGCTAAGAACATATGTTCGACTTTTGTGTCACACTGGTGGATGAATGACTTTTGTGTCACAGAATATTTGCAACTTGGTTCTTGTCTGGATTAGCTTTCTATTCTCACAAAAATAAATATCTTCTCCTGAATCCTATTAAAAACATTTGTTTTTTACAATTTTTCTTGTTCCTTTCTCATAGTTTAAAAAAAGATTGTTACTTAAATTGCTTGTTACGATCTTATTATTTTCTGGCATGTGATTTCCAACTGTTTAGGATACTTGATTGCCTTATGAAATTGGTCTGTGCTGCTTCAGGATGTGTTTGTTGAATGACTGAAAATAATTTGCTACTTATTGACACTCCACCCCGTGAATGCTTTCCATTCCCGTGACATAAAGTTGAATTGAAAATAATTGTCCACCCTTTACTCATCATCAATTATTGAAAATCGAAGCCTTTTCATCCACTCTAATTTCATTACCCTCCTAATTTTACTCCTCAATCAGGAAAGATATTTAATGATTGTAATGAATATTTTGTTTCTTTCTCATACACTGAAAAGGTTTATTCTATCTCATTTATTATTTATATTGGCCACAGCTATTGCAGATGGGATGATTAAAAGAGGCATGGTTGTTAATGCTATTGATTTGGCTTATACCTTTGGGTTTGAAGAGAAATTTTCTCCTCAGACAGCTCTAACTTCATTTCTACAGAAGTCTGAAGAAACTTGGAAGAAAGCCAAACAAGATCGACGAGATATTCCTAGTGCGCTGGTATGTTTTAGTAGTTTAATCAAATTATATATTATATTGAGTAATGTTTCATTATGAATATTAACATTGCCGATATATGTTGATCTTTCACAGAAGGAAGCACATGAAAAATATGTAGCTGCTTTGAAATCTGTAATCAACTGTTTGTCTGGTCACAAGATTGACTTTGTAAAACTTCTTCCTGGTTGGAAACTTAAGGATAAGATTATTGACTTGGAGAAAGAGATTAGTGATACCCATAAAAAAATTGAAGAGAAGAGAAAAATGGATAAAATCACTTCATCTAACAAAATGAAGATTCCAGAGGCTAAAAGGACAAGGTTCACTGGGAAAGATGCATCTGTGCTGTCTCCTTCACTCACTACCTTGCCAGAGCAAAGGATGACTAGCCGTGTGGATGGCAATAGCTCATATGATGGTTCATTGTCAGCACATTTGTTGGATGGTAGGTCGTATGGCTATCCAAATAGTTATCTCACTGCAGCATCTTTACAAGTTAGCTCTATTTCAGATTCTGTGGCCAAAAAATATCTTGGGGGTTCAATGGCAAGTGGGGCTAGCATTCTTGGAGGAGCTGTTGCTGGTTCATATTCTGGGTATCAGGGAGATATGATAAGAGATAATGTTGGTACTGTGCTAAATAGCAACAGTCATCGGTATCGATGGCATGGAATTGGAGAAGGGGCATTATCTCAAGATAGGCCAGTTGGGCAGAGTTATGTGGGACAATCTGCATCACCACTGATAAATAATTTGTATGGGGGGAAAACATTGACAGAAGGTTTTACAGGTGTGCCAGAGCATCTCTCTATTGGTGCTTCCAGTCGTGGTGGAGGATCTGATTTGTATAGCTTTGCAGATTCTGTTTTTGATTCATAGTCATTCCAGGGCAGCAATTGTTCTCCAAATGCCCGAGTGTTGATCAGCTGGGAGCGTTTCGTTTTGGTCATCCTCAACAAAATTTCACCTGCCCGTGGAAATGCAGAGTTGTATGATGCTAAATTTTATTTATCAACTTAAATTTAATGTTTATAGGGATAGCCATAGGATCAAATATCACCCTCATGGCTTTGCTGGCATATTTGGGCAAAAAGAATTTTATGGTCTGGTTACATAAATTAAATATGCAACTGGGGCAATTTAGAAATTGGGTTGTTTTGGTCGAAGACGCCATATGATCCAGCGCCTTCAGGCGCCTACCCTACTTTTGTGAAGGCGTCATGTGACTTGATGTCTATGGCCATGTGGCCCCATAGAGAAGGACGTTCCATATACTGCGGTATAATTCTTGCGGGACCTATTGACTGCAAGTTACTATGAGTGTTGGGCATCCATAAAATAAAATTACACTTCAAAGTAGAAAAGAAAAGGCACAGTACACACAGCTATGCGATGCAACGGCCAACGGAATATGTTTTTTATCATTTCACTGGCGTAAAATTCAAATCCAAATTTTTTTCTTCAAAAAAAAAAAAATTGTAATAAATAAAAAATATAAAAAATAAATAAAAGTAACTAAGAAAATTTGTTCCGTTGGCTCTGGATGTAAAAGTTAAATATGGAACTATGGTAAGTTTGAGAAGTGGTCTGTGAAGAGGGAGAGAGAGACTTCTCCTCACAAGAAAAGAAGCTTCCACCTCCATATCTATATCTCAACTTTCATTCATCTCCAACACTAAGAGATCACATCTCTACAAAGAAGCTTACACCAAAGATGAGGTGCTGACGAGACTATAAGACCGCGAGATGCAGATGGGAAGAGAAACAAGAATTGCTAAAAGAAATGTGATGATTATTTTGTTTTGAATTCATGGACAAAAAGTATAAAGGAGGTGTCACATGTCGTGGTGTCTCTCATCTTATTGGGTCACGTGACCTATTCAATTCAAAGCGGTAGGTACAACACCGCTAGGCGCTTTTGTGCCGGTTCACTTTTCTTGAAGGCACTCATTAGACGATGCCTTTACCCAAACCTGTATCACTTTCATATCTAGTTCATAATTGAACTGGACCCATTTTCATAAAATGTTAACTAAATGGGTCCATTATGATTAAGTTGTAGCATATTTGCTTACTTTCAACAATATTTTACTCAATCCCTCTCACCTCCCATGTAACACTCACACGTGACAAACTTGTACAATTTCTTACTTCCTTAATCAATCAGCAAAACGAATCAGAGCCTATTATGATGTTTCCTTTTTATCACTCAAAATTTTAAAAATTTACATCTAAAATGATAGTTTTAAACAAAAACTATTTTTCTTCATGGTTTATTGAGTGCGTTTGGTAGAAGAAAAATACTTTTACCCTGTAAATTATAATTCTTGGGAATTATAAATCCTAGTAATTATAATTTTGAAAGTGATGTGATATTTTTTGTATTGGTAAAAGATAATTTTTAATTCTAAAAAAGTAAGATTTTTCTCTGTGACAAAACGAAGAGTAATAAACTCATGGTAGATTGACCATTAGTGTGTTAGGAAACTTTGAGTTAAAGATGAAACTAAGAGTAGAAACACAGAAAAGAAATTTGAATGACTTAATTTTATTAACATCAACTTTGGCTTAAAAATAGTCATCAGTACATAATTATAACTGAGACTAGAAAACAACACACTTAGCAAAAATAAAGCTCGCTTGAATAGCCATCAGTACATAATTATGACTGAAACCAGAAAGCAATCCACTCAACAAAAATAAAGCTCGCTTGAATAGCCATCAATACATAATTATGACCGAAACCAGAAAGCAACACACTCAACAAAAATAAAGCTAAACTGTAACAGAAACTTTAAATAATTCAAATGCACGTAAATGCACATATCCTAAAAATTAATAGACTGCAGTAACCTCTTCATTCCTCCCCTTATACTAAATGTTGTGAAACATTTGGTTTATCCTGAAATTTCACATACTCCTAGCAACTTTCGAAACTTTTGAAAGACTTCAAACTTCAATGGTTTGGTCATTATGTCTACCACTTGATTGACTACCACAATGAACTAATTCACCCTCTTTAGTAAGATTACTTAAGAAATGAAACCTCACATCAATGTGCTTGCTACGACCATGCATGACTGAGTTTTTTGACAGCTTGATGGTTGAACTATTGTCACACATCACAGTTGTAAAGCCTCCATCAGAATGTCTCAGCTCCTTTATAATTCTCTTTATCCAAACTGCTTGGCAAGTAGAGACTGCAGCTGCCACAAACTCAGCTTCTATTGTTGATAACGTCACAATGGGCTATTTTTTTTAGTTCATCAAATACACATAACTAGAGGTACTTTTCCTGTCTTCCATATCTCCAGCATAGTCACTATTCGTAAATCCCAACAACTCACCATTGCCTCCTCTCTTATAATAAGTACCATAATTCCCTTTTAAGTACCGAAGTGCTCTCTTAGCTACCTGTAAATGAATCTTCATGGATTTTGCCATATATCTACTTATGAGACAAGTAACAAACATCATGTCTGTCTGATCTTGTGGTATTGAGATACACTAAACTACCCACTAGCTGCTTGTAGTACGTCACATCAACAGGGATCTCCATTTTCTTCTTTGCTTATTTTGATGCCTGAAACAATTAATGAGGTTACTGCAGTTTATTAGTTTTTTTAGGATATGTACATTTACGTGCATTTGAATTATTTAAAGTTTCTGTTACAGTTTAGCTTTATTTTTGCTGAGTGAGTTGCTTTTTTTATTTCAGTTATAATTATGTACTGATGGCTATTTAAGCCAATTTTATTTTTACTGAGTGAGTTGCTTTTCTGGTTTCAGTTATAATTATGTATTGGTGGCTATTTAAGCCAAAGTTGATGTTAATAAAATCTTTTTTATGTGTTTCTGCTCTTAGTTTCATCTATAACTCAAAGTTTCCCAACAATCTGGTATCAGAGCTCCCCCTAGACCTTATCCAATCAATACTAGAAACTATTATAACAACATAGAAGATGACTTCAGAGTTTTGTTCAACCAACCATTCCTCTCTTTGATGGTCACTATGACCACTAGAGCATGCTCATGGAAAATTTTCTACGATCTAAGGAATATTGGGAGCTAGTGGAGCACGACTATGTTGAGCCTCAAATGCATCGACGCAAACTGAGGCACAACAAAAGAAGACTAATGAGATGAAATTGAAGGATCTGAAAGCGAATAATTATCTCTTTCAGGCCATCGACCAGATTGTTCTGGACACCATCCTCAAGAAAGACACTGTCAAAGATATATGGGATGCCATGAAGAAGAAATTTGAAGGCAATGCAATGGTCAAAAGGTCTCATCTTCAAGTTCTTCGCAAAGAATTTGAAACTCTTGAGATGCGGTCCAGTGAAAGAGTAATAGAGTGCTTCTCTAAGGTTATGATAGTAGCCAACAAAATGAGACTTTATGGAGAAGACATGCGGGATGTTAAAGTGGTTGAAAAGATTCTACGCTCTCTAACAGAAAAATTCAACTATGTTGTATGTTCTATTGAAGAGTAAAAAGACATTAATGCTCTTACTGTTGATGAGTTACAAAGCTAATAGTGCATGAACAAAAGTTTCACCGCCGAAATGGTAAGGAGCAGGCTCTGAAAGTCTGAAAGAGGAAAAGGTCGTGGTCGTGGTGGTACCTATAGAGGTAGACGAAGAGGTCAAACAATCTTCAACAAGACAACAGTGGAGTGTTACCGCTGTCATCAACTGAGACATTTTCAGTGTGAATGTCCTTCCAGGAACAAAGAAGCAAATTATGCAAAATTTGACGAGGAAGAAGAAATGTTTTTTGTGTCTTATGTAAAGTTGCATCAAGTCAATAGAGAATATGCGTGGTTTCTTGATTCAGGGTGTTCAAATCACATGTGTGGTAATTGAAATATGTTCCATGATCTAGATGAGAGTTTCACATTTTCGCCACTCGGTAAAATAAGATGAATGTGATGGGAAAGGAACTGTGAAGATGCTACTAAATGGATTTAATCATGTTGTTGATGGGAAAGGGAATTGTGAAGATGCTGCTAAATGGAGTTAATCATGTTGTTGCTGAGGTCTACTATATTCCAGAATCAAGAAGTAATCTCTTGAGCATAGGATAGTTGCAAAAACGAGGCTTGACCATTCTGATCAAGGGAGAGATGTGTAAAATATTTCACCTAGTGAAGGGTTTAATAATTCAAACCAACATGAGTGTCAATTGGATATTTATACTCTGCTACCTTAATCTCAAACTTCTTCTGAAATACTACATGACCAATGCCTTCACACACGAACTCAAAATTTTGTTTCATCTTTGGCATCAGAGGTATGGTCATCTGAGTTACAATGGACTAAAAACCTTGTTGAACAAAAACATGGTACATGGACTTCCTGAATTCTCTGACTCAAGTGTGATGTGCATTGATTACATCAGTGGGAAGCAACATCATGATCCTATTCCACAGAAGAGTATTTGGAGAGCCACTCAGAAACTAGACCTTATTCATGCAGATATTTGTGGCCCAATCACTACTACATCTAATAGCAACAAGAGGTACATTTTGTTATTCATTGTCTGTCGATTATAGTAGAAAAGCATGGGTGTGTACTTCTTAGAAGAAAAGTTAGAGACTTTAAGTTTTTTTAAATGCTTCAAGACTATGGTTGAAAAAGAAACAGTCTCCGAACTAACAAAGGAGGAGGATTCAATTCAAATGAATTCAATGACTTTTGTAAACAAAGTGAGATCAAGAGACAACTGACCATTCCTTATACACCACAATAGAATGGTGTCGCTAAAAGAAAAAATAGGATTGTGATGACCATGGTTCATTCCATGTTATCTGAAAAAAAAGGTTCTCAAGTCCTTTTGGTCAGAGGTAGTAAACTGGACAATTTATGTCCTAAACAGGTGCCCTACATTGTCAATCAAAGATGTTATACCAGAGGAGGCCTAGAATGAAGTGAAATCATCAATAGATCATTTTTGGGTATTTGGTTGCATAGCACATGTTCACATTCTATAAGAAAAAAGGACCAAGCTTAATAATTCAAGCATTTCTTGTGTGTTATTGGGAGTTAGTGAGGAATCAAAAGGTTACATGTTATTGTTACGAGTAAAGATATAATTTTTGAAGAATAGAAGCAGTGAGATTAGGATGTGAGTTGTAAAAATATCAAAACTCAAGTAACCTATTCATAGTGATGCCATAATTCTATATTAGGAAAGGACAACTTTAACTCCAAAAGGTAAGATTTTTACCTGGAATAATTTTGTGGGAAACAATATTTCCTGTGAATGTTATTGTTTAAATTATAAATAAAACATAACTTTTCTATTAGGGGATATATAACAGTGAGTAAAAAATGGATGGTTTTGCATTGCAACGAAGTCTGCACTTTTGGCGGCTAAAACTTCCAGAAATGTTTAGCCTCTCTACATGTATGTCTCCGGTTACCATCTTCTCTCTAAGTCAAAATGGAGAATAACAAACACAGTAAATTGATCAAAATGAGTCTCTTTTGACAAATATTATAGCAGGGATTCGGTTTTATCAGGAGGCATTAGGTCCACTGGCGCAACTAAATAAAAAGCATCGAGCCCATTAACCAATGTGAATGTGTCTGACAAGTTATTGCAATTATAATACTTGTATACGTTAATGATTTTAGAAATTGATAGAGATTAACGTACGAAGGAATAAAAGAAAACATTTCAAATTAGATATTAACGTTTGAAGGAATAAAGAAAACATTAGAGGTGGAATAACTTTTGATAGATTAAAATGTGATAAATTAAATTAGAATACAAAGAAGGTATTAGTTGTATTACACTAGATTTCATGTAGCAAATAAATATGATGTATTACGAATAGATGGTGATAAAAATATTGAATTTTGATTATTAATTTTTAACAAAATAACATAAATATAATAGAATTATATGGTAAAATAATTGATACGAGTAGTTCATTATGTGACAAATTTTTCATTGTCAAATGATAATAATATGTATATAAATTAATTAGAGGTTGGTTGAAGCAACAAAAGACATTACACAAACTTTGACTCTAATAAGGATTGCGAAGATGATGATAAAGACAATGTCGTGTATAAATCTATGTTAATAAGTCATATAATGCAGTTGAAATACAAGAAAGTTATTATGCATTATAAAGTAAACTTGATTAAATTGAATATTAATTTTATTTAAATGTTGGAGGAATGCATCAACTTCTCAAGGGAAGCTAGAAGAAACTTGTTCTATTAGTGTGTAAGTCTTCCTTTAAATTAGACCATTAAAAATAAATTATATATTAATTTAAAATTTGACAAAAAAAAAATAATTTCAAAACTATATATAATAGACATGCACCACCAGGGAATGGAAATAATGTCCTTTTATTATCATGAGTATATAATCCAAAAACTGGTCTCCTCCTTTGCAAAAAAAAAATGGGTTCCCCAATGAAGCCCTTATGCTTTTCCAACAAATGCAGTTACACCAGAGTGATCTCTTACCCGATAGGGTTGTTATGTTGAGTGTGATTTCCGCGGTTTCAACCTTGGTCCTTGGGTGTATGGGTTCATGCTTTTATTTCCCGCACCGGACTTAACCTTACTGTTCCATTAGGTACTGCGCTTATGGACATGTATTCTAGATGTGGTGAATGGTGATATTGATCGTTCTGTGAAGGTGTTCCATGAAATGCCTCAGAGGAATGTTGTCACGTGGACTGCACTGGTTAATGGGCTTGCTGTTCATGGATGTGGTGAGGAGGCTTTGCAGGCATTTTATGGTATGGTGGAGTCTGGTTTGAAGCCTGATCGTGTTGCGTTTATAGGTGCATTGTTGGCTTGTAGTCATGGCGGGCTGGTGAAGGGGGGAAGGCGGATTTTTGAGAGCATGTGGAGTGAATATGGTGTTGAGCCGGTGCTTGAGCATTATGGTTGTATGGTTGATCTTCTTGGTCGTGCTGGTTTGGTGCTTGAGGCGTTTGAGTTTGTGGAGGGGATGAGTGTTAGGCCGAATTCGATTATTTGGAGGACCTTGCTTGGGGCGTGTGTGAAATACAATCATCTTGTGCTGGCTCATCATGAGATGGATCTGTAGGGTAATCAGAGTATAGAAATGGAATATTACGCAGCTAAAATAGAGTTGAGAAATAATAATTGGCACACAAGAAAATTTTATTAAGTGGAAGAAAATGACAACCTCTCTCTATTAATAAGGAAAGAACAATAACACTCTCTCTTAAAATAGGAGATTACACCTCTCTATAGACTGACTATAGAAGAACTATGAGAGGATTACACTCTTTCTATTTTTCCTCTTCTAGTTTTTCTTCTCCGGTGGTGTGCATTTGAGGGATGAAACCCTTCTCCTTTTATAGGAGAAAATTTGCACTATTTGAAGAAAATAAAAAATCATGCACCGAAAGTGTTTTGGCCTCACATAGAAATTGTATGCCTCCACTTGCTGTTTTCCACCGAAAGTTTTAATTCAAAATCCAAAGCTGGACCCCACAATTCTCCCACTTGAAGACTGATTTCAATCTGTCTTCACACCTTGATCAATGTCACTTTTCAAAAGACCATATGAGGATCTACACCATATGAACTTGTCAGAGTTGATTGGCTTTGTCATCACATCTGCTAGGTTATCTTTGGTGTGAATCTTCTGCATGTCCACACTCCCTTCTTCTACCACTTCTCTGACGAAGTGATATTGTACTCCTATGTGCTTCGTTCTGGAATGAAAAGCTGGATTCCTTGCAATGTGCAAGGCACTCTGACTGTCACAATACACAGTAATCTTCTGTTGCTTGTGCCCGAGTTCTTCTAATAGCCTTCGATTCCAGATTGCTTCCTTGCATGCTTGGGTAGCGCCATGTATTCACTTACGTAGTAGACAAAGCTACGACAGACTGTAACTTTGATAACCAGCTTACTGTTCCACCTGCAAGTGTAAACACATAGCCTGAAGTGGATTTTCTTTTGTCAAGATCACCTGCAAAATCTGAATCAACATATCCTCTGACAACAAACTTTGATCCTCCAAAACATAATGCAACATCTGAGGTTCCTTTAATGTATCTTAGGATCCTCTTAACAGTATTCCAATGCTCTTTACCAGGATCTGCCATGAATCGACTGACCGCTCCCACTGCTTGTGCAATGTCTGGTCTTGTACATATCATAGCATACATTAGGCTTCCCACCGCCGATGCATACGGTACTCGAGACATTTCCATCCTCTCTGCTTCACTGCTAGGACACATACTTGAGGATAATTTTAAGTTGACAGGAAGTGGGGTAGAGATTGGCTTACAATCTTGCATATTGAAGCGCCGCAAGACTTTCCTAAGATAATTCTTTTGAGAAAGCCAAATCTTCCTATCTTTTCTGTCTCGGTGAATTTGCATCCCTAAAATCTTGTTTGCGGGTCCCAAGTCCTTCATATCAAATTCCCTAGCCAACTGTGCCTTCAATTCTTGGACTCGATCTTTGTTGGGGCCTACCACCAACATGTCATCCACATACAACAACAAAATGATGAAATCATTATCATCAAACCTCTTGTAATAAGTACAATGGTCTGAACTCAGTCTGTTGTATCTAAGGCTAATAATGAAGGAATCAAATCTCTTGTACCAACACCTTGGCGCCTGCTTTAGACCGTACAGAGATTTGGTCAACCTACAAACCAAGTTTTCTTTTCCTTTTTCTTCAAAGCCTTCCGGTTGGAGCATATAAATTTCTTCTTCAAGTTCCCCATGAAGAAAAGCAGTCTTTACATCCAATTGTTCTAGATGTAAATCAAATGCAGCACACATAGCCACTACTACTCTGATGGTGGTAAGTCTAACCACTGGAGAGAATATTTCATTGAAATCAATGCCTTCCTTTTGAGCATATCCTTTGACCACCAATCTTGCACGATATCGTTCCACTTGATCATTGCCATCACGTTTGATCTTGTAAACCCATTTGTTTCCAATGGCTTTTCGACCTTCTGGAAGTTTAACAAGTTCCCATGTTCTGTTTCTATGCAAGGCCTCCATTTCTTCCTGCATTGCCATCATCCACAGAGAAGCATCTGAACTTCTTACAGCTTCTTGAAAAGTTGACGGTTCTCCCTCTTCTGTTAGAAGACAGTATGCATCATGGCTTGCCATAACATAATCTGAGTGCCAAGATGGTTTCCTTATCTGACGTGTTGTTCGTCGAACTTCTCCATCATGGGTCTCATCTGGTTCTTGTTCCTCATGCTCTGGTTCTGCTTCAAAAGAATTTTCTTCTCCAGACTTTCCATCTATTTGAACCGTAGTAGCCTCTTTTAAAGTGTTGTCATCTTTCTTCTTACTTTGCAGTTCATTTTCTGCAAAAATTACATCTCTGCTGACGATAACCTTGTGGACAGTGGGATCCCACAGGCGATACCCTTTAACACCGTCAGCATAACCCAAGAAAATACATTTTCTGGACTTTGGATCCAGTTTGCTTCTTTCTTGAGAGTTGTACATTACGTACACAGGACATCCAAACACATGTAGAGAAGAATAATTTACTGGCTTTCCACTCCATAACTCCATTGGTGTTTTTAACCCAATTGTTGTTGATGGCGACCGGTTTATAATGTAACAGGCAGTCTTAATAGCTTCTGCCCAGAAAGACTTGGCTAATCCTGCTGTTTGTAACATTGCTCTTGTCCTTTCCAAGAGTGTTCTATTCATCCGCTCTGCTACACCATTTTGTTGAGGTGTATGAGCAACAGTGAATTGCCTTTTGATACCTTCTTGCTTGCAGAATGCTAGAAATTCGCCATCAGTATATTCTCCTCCATTGTCTGTCCTCAAACATTTAATCTTTTTACCAGTTTCAAGTTCCACTTGTGCTTTAAATTCCTTGAATACTGGAAACACATCTGACTTCTTCTTGATTGGGTAAACCCACAGTCTCCTGGAATAATCATCAATAAATGATACAAAATATTTTGCTCCTCCCAGGGACAATTCCGGTGATTCCCACACATCAGAATGTATCAAGTCTAGTATGTGCTTGCTTCTTGCAGTTGATCTGTCAAACTTCAATCTATGTTGTTTGCTTATCACACAGTGCTCACAGAAAGGTAAGGTTACTGATGTGAGCCCGGGTAAGAGTTTACGTTCTGCAAGGACCTTCAAGCCTCGTTCCGACATATGGCCTAGTCTGCGATGCCAAATTGTCGTTGATTCCTCTTGACTAACGATGCAACGAGATACATCACCTCTTGCAACGTTTCTCCCTTAAGCATGTATAGATTAGCGAAATCTTCTCTCTTTCATCACCACCAAAGCACCTTTTGATATTTTCAAGATCCCACATTCAATATGGGTCTTGTAACCGAGGTCATCTAGTTGCCCAATTGACAACAAGTTCTTCTTCAAGCCTTCCACATGTCGTACCCCTTGAATTGTGCGAATAGTACCATCGTACATCTTTAATTTGACAATACCAATTCCAAAAATTTTCAAAGCATGGTCATTTCCCATGAACACAGATCCCTCAGAGATGGGTTCATAAGAGCAAAACCAATCTCGTCGTGGAGTCATGTGCCATGTTGCTCCCAATCCAATATCCAAACATCGGTGAGCTGCCTTCCACCTTTAGAACCAATTCTTTGCTTCGCTAAATAAGATTTCTCCATCATCGGAGGTACTAGCAACACATCCTTGAGAGTTTGTTACTTGAAAGACTTTCCGAATTTTTCTTGTTGTGCAACAACTTTTCTTTAAATGTCCTTTCTTGCCACAATGGTAGCACTTGAAGTTATTCCTTCTTTGTGACTTTGATCTACCGTGACTTTGACTCCCACTAGAGCCTCGTTCCGTTGATCTTCCTCTCACCACCGTTAAAGCCTCTGCTTGCTTGGAATTTTCCAATCTATCTTCCTTATTCTTGCGCCTGGATTCTTCTTCAAGAATGGCTCCGGCAACATCATCAAAGTTTAGATAGTCGGAAATCATATTATTTGTGATATTTATGATGAGTTGATCATACGAGTCCGTAAACTCAAAGTAGAAGCTCCGCACGTTCACTTTCTACTATTTTTTTTTACATCTGACGTTGTCAGCTGAGCAAATAGCGTATTCAGATTGTTGATGTGATCCGTCACCGAAATGGATTCACTCATTCGAAGAGTGTAGAGTCTCCTTTTCAAGAAAATTTTGTTGTGAAGAGACTTGACCTCATATAATTTTACGAGTGTATCCCAGATTTCCTTTGCCGTTTGTTTTTCTGCAACACTAGATAAGACAGAATCTGCCAATGTCAAGTGCAGATTAGCAACAGCAATAGCATCCATCTCCTTCCACTTTTCATCGGTAATACCAGCAGGTTTACCTTCAATTGCTGCTAAACAATTTTCTTTTCTCATAAAAGCTTTCATCTTCAATTTCCACAGGGAGAAATTACTCCCACTGAATTTCTCAATCTCAAATTTTGCTGCCATGCTGTGAATAGTACTATACGTAACTAGTACCGTATATAAGAATAGTGTTATACGTTTTCACTATGAATAGTACCGTATACGTGAACAGTATTGTATATCTATACCGCACACTAGACCTGGTCTAGTTTACGTTAACAATTACTGCAAAAGTATACAACTACACATGTGAACCGTATCTTCCAGCGTTACCGCAGCGGACCAAGAATTTTTCTTTTCTGATGTGGAAGTTCGGACAAAACCGCAACCACAGAGCATACTAAGAATATTCTTACCGAACCAAAATGCTCTGATACCACTGTAGGGTAATCAGAGTATAGAAATGGAATATTACGCAGCTAAAATAGAGTTGAGAAATAATAATTGGCACACAAGAAAATTTTATTAAGTGGAAGAAAATGACAACCTCTCTCTATTAATAAGGAAAGAACAATAACACTCTCTCTTTAAATAGGAGATTACACCTCTCTATAGACTGACTATAGAAGAACTATGAGAGGATTACACTCTTTCTATTTTTCCTCTTCTAGTTTTTCTTCTCCGGTGGTGTGCATTTGAGGGATGAAACCCTTCTCCTTTTATAGGAGAAAATTTGCACTATTTGAAGAAAATAAAAAATCATGCACCGAAAGTGTTTTGGCCTCACATAGAAATTGTATGCCTCCACTTGCTGTTTTCCACCGAAAGTTTTAATTCAAAATCCAAAGCTGGACCCCACAGGATCCTCATCATGATAGTGATTATGTGCTTCTATCGAACGCTTATGGTAGAGTTGGTGACTGGGTTGAGAAGAAGAGTGTGAGGAATTCAATGAGGGAGAGAAGAATTGTAAAGGAGCCTGGCCTTAGTTTGGTTCATATGGATCAAGCGGTTCATGAGTTTGTATCTGGAAATAATTCTCATCCGCAGTGGGAGGAGATTACGAGATTTTTGGGTTTGGTTATTGACACTCTATAACTTGGAGGTTACAGCCCTAGTACTGCCAATGTGCTGCATGACATCAGGGTCATTAAGAATCTGAGGATTTGTTATGACTGTCATAGTTTCATGAAGCACGTTTCAGGTTTCTTTGATAGAGATATAGTTATTAGGGATCGAAGTCGGTTCCATCATTTTAGCAAGGGATCATGTTCGTGTCGAGATTTTTGGTAAATCATTCTGGTTCAAATGTCAAATATTGTATGCTAACATTAATTTATCTGAATGAATATGAAATATTGTTAGCCAGCCTTAGTTTCAGTAGCTTCTACCGGTTATATTATTCATGCTGTCAAATTTTGATTTGAAACACATTTATTAGTGAATAGTGATATGATCAAAATAATGTACTTAAGTGAGGAGAAACCTTCACTTCATAGATTTCTGAAATGAAGTAAGCCCAAAATTCTAAGGATATCATAGTGTGCTGAAGATTTTATGTTGACTGTTGAACTAAAATAGTGTAGATAAGTGAAAGACAATGAAATAACTTTAGAAGAGAGCGAATTTTATATTGAACCAAATCAGTGTGGATAAATCAGTGTAGATAAGTCAAAGACAACCCTCACGTATGAAGCAACTGTAGAAGAGAGTGAATTCTCAGTCCAAATTCTAAGAAACAGACCCCAAGTACTCAATTTTGTTCTTGATGCTTTTTAGGGATGGTTAGATAGTGTTTGAAGTAAAAACAATTACTGTAGTGTCCTGTAAGGCCCAAAAATGAGCAACAAGGGAGGTAAGATAGTGTGACAGGCATGCCATAGATTCAAGAGGCATTTATGGGGAAAAGATATCAAAGTTGGAAAAGCCGGCATGTTATGTGAGGCACATGTACACCTTTACCACCTTGCAGGCTGAAAATAAAATTGCCTTCAACTTTATATTCTCCAGGGCACCAACACTTTGAAAAAGATGAAAATGGCATGGTTTTCAGTGATTTCATTTCCATTTTGGACCGTGCTTTTGGTATCTGTCTCCACAGAAAATGTGCTGGGAGAGCCATATATTTCTTCAATGTTTGTGTTCGGAGATTCCTTAGTGGATAATGGGAATAACAACTATCTCTCCTTAGCAAGAGCCGATTACGCACCTTATGACATTGATTTGGCAACCGGGAGATTTACTGATGGCAAAACTTTCGTAGATATCCTTGGTAACTTGCATTTCATTTTTTGAAAGATTACCATAAACATAAAGATACAACCTTAGTAGTTAATTTTGCCCTGGGGGATGATTAAGACATTGGGAAGGAAATGATTTGGGTAGACAACTGCGATACATCAGACATCTAAACATATGTGTATAAATTGTGAAGAAGGAGAGAAAGACGTATATATTTTACGAGTGAGTTAGCTAGTTGAGTTAGACTAATTATAGAACCATCTTTCATGCAAATATTTTATGCATGCATTGCATATTTGCAATGCCCTCAATAGCTCAATCACAAAATCATAATATCATTTTTTACATAAGTGAGATCTAAAACAAATTTTGAAAGAAATTATTCTATTTTAAATTATAGAACTTTACGTTAGGTTTTTTTTTCCAACTTATGAGACTATTTTTGTTTTATTAAAACTAAAAGTAAAAAATATTCTTTTACTCACAGGTCCATGCGGTTTTTTTTAACTGCTACCAAGTTTTTCTTTTAACCGAGATATCCTCTAACTGAACGGACAGAGAATAATTTCTCAAGATACTAAAATACATTAAATTCATTTAATCTAACATGGTTCTAACTTCTAAGTTGCAGACTGCAATGTTTGTTGAGGTCACAATATTGTTGTGAAGTTACTTGCAATCACAACGCCCCGCCACTGCATTGTGAATCTAAATCATGTGTAATGTCGCAACGTGGCTGCAATAAACCACAACATAACCAAAACAGAACTTCAACACTGTTTGTGTGTTTTGAGATCTTTTGTGGATCAGCTGAATGCAGAGTACTTTGCGTATGGCTACATTCATGGAGTTTTCAATGATCTGGTTAACAATGCAAAAACTTACGGTAAGAAATGTCCATAATTTTATACTAAGTACTAACAAAGTAATGTACACCGTAATCCAATCATTTCTTCAAAATTCATGATACACTTTTTTTTTTATAATATGTTTCTTGACGAACCAAATTATTTAATAATAATATATTTCAAATAATTAAGGAAGTTAATTCTTGGAAGTTAATTCTTGGAAAAAAGATATGGGTATCATGTAAATGCTTAAAGTGTGTATTTAGTTTTATGTTAGATTTTTCATAAATGTGTTGAAATACTAGTTAATGCAATCTCAGGTAATTTTTTACATTTTGATTTTGCTACTAGAATCAATTTTAAATTGAAGTAATTTTAAATAAGTTTTATGTTGGAAAGAAAATTCTATGTTAATCAGATTACTATTAATTGTTTTTAGAAAAATGTTAGCGTCATTTCCTCATACACTCTCCTTCCATTACTCTTTTTTTATTGGTTGAAATCACATATTTTAGTGGTCTTAGATAGAGATGCTAACATTTTTCTTGCTTTTACGGTAAAAACATTCAATCTTAATTCACATAATTTCAAAAAATTGACATTGTTTCAAACTAAGAAACGAAGAAATTAGAGAGTTCTAGTGTAATTTTCTCTTTATAAATATGAAAATATATGGTAATGTGATTTTATGTGCATAGGGTTCACAATAACTAGTGGATATTGTGTTAGATCAAGAGTATGTTGATGACTTTAAAGCGTGTATCAATGTCACTCTCCTAAAGAAATATTTGCACTCTATTTTGCACGATTCCAGCAAATCTTCTTAGGATACGATGAAGTCTCTGTTTGCATTTGCAAAGGTGAAAATAATTGTACAAGTTTTCTTATGCATTTTTCTCAAATTGTTTGGATATATATAGATATTCGGACCTTCAGAAACGGTCAAAAACCGATTCAAAAATCGCCAACAGCCAAAAATTATTTTGGTAACCGTCAATAACCGTCATCTCATCTTACTATTGAAAATGATCTAAAAATCCCTTGTCATTTTCAATATGTTAAATACAAATCAATATCCAAAAAATAAATCAAACATTATATGCATAAATAATGGTATCTTGTGATTTGAACCACTAAATTGGAAATAGTTCATTACATCATATCAGAATTTCATGGTAGAAAGTCTTTGAACTAAAATTTTATTTGATATGTAGCATAAACAATTTCCGCATACAACTTACATCAACAACTTGCTTTACAATATGTGACACACTCAACATAGGCCTTGTGTCCTTAACTTTCATGAATGTTTTGGAGTCAAGTCCTTTAACTCCATGAAGCAGTCATACTTCACATTCACATAGGTGGTCTTCATTCTAGCACCCCCGCAATTTCAGTATCTTTAGGAAACCATTAAGAGATTAACTCAACATTCTTATTTGACAAGCGAGTACAAAGCACTAAGAACCTTGGGATGACAATTAATTGTAATGCTTACAATCACTCTAATGATGTATTTTATCTACATTGAACTTAAGATTTAACGTAATGTTAAGCATTGAGTTGAATTTCCATCACTGATGATTTTCAATCATGAGCTTGAGACCCATCCCCCTTGATGTTTTATTCACCAAGTCTCTTGGTAATCCTTTAGTGAAAGGATCTGCCAAGTTTTAACTAGATTTCACATAGTCAATTGTAATAACTTCATTGGTTATTGTAAAAGATAAACACAAGAAGGGGGGTTGAATTGTGTTAATTAAAAAAATATTCCTTTCGTCTGAGGGTTTTAAATCTGTTCAGACGAAACAATGTTTGTATTGAAAAATTGATTTTAATAAACAAATGTTATATTATGATTATCCTCTGTTAGTTGAGCAGACGAAACAGATAAACACAGATATTTTTATACTGGTTCGTCTATTCTAGACTACGTCCAGTTACTCAGCAACTACTGAGTTTTCACTACAAACCGTGAAAAGGTTACAAGTATTATTTGAACCCAGCCACTTCTGGCTATTACAGGATATTCTTTGCTCCCACCTTCTCAAGGCTAAACAAACAAGGTATTCTTTGAACCCAGCCTCCACAGGCTATTACAAGAGGTATTCTTTGTAACACAGCCTCCTCAGGCTAAAATGCCACACAAGTGGACTTTGAAAGATGTTTTAAAAACAAAGTTTTTCCTCTTCACAGAGAGGGTTTTACAATAAAGATCTTATATCAGACTTGAGAGAATTCTTAGATGAAGGATAGAGATAAGTGTATTCGTCAACTGATTCTTGAAGTTGTGAAGTCCTTTTATAGACATCTTCTTCAAATAGCCGTTAGACTCATTTGAATGTCGTTAAGAGTCGTTGAGAGATCTTCTTGAGAGCTTTCCAAAAAGGTTGTCAGTTGTACTTGATTGATTGATAAGAGTCGCAGCGGATTTAGCGGACTAGGTTGTGTGCAGTACTACTTCTGACTTGTACAGAGATGTGACAAAAAGGTGAAGACCTTTTTTGACTTAAGTGTGTAAGCTCGAATCCCTATACTGATCTTGGATGCTTCTCATGAGTACTTCTTTAGATTTCAAATCTTGGCGCGAAAGACTCAACTTGACTTCAGCTTTTGGATAGACGATATGATTCTTCAGTCTTCAGTTGTTGTTGTTTCGTCTCATCCTATCGTCTTAGACTTCACTCTTTGGACAAACGAAGGACTTAAGCTTGAGTAGTCCTCTTCCGTCTATGCATGTATCGTCTGATGACTTGGCTTTTGGACAGACGCAGAATTTCTTCTTTGAAGGGTCTCGTTCCATCTGTGCTGGTTTCGTCTTAGCAAGTCTTGGGTAGTTTGGTTTCGTCTGTCTTGTAATTAATAAAAATCTTGAGACGTTAATCATCCTTGATCTAACAATCTCCCCCTTTTTGATGATTACAGACCATATCACGAAAATCTGCACAAGACATGGTTAGACAGAAACAAATAGTCTTAAAAATAAAAGCCAGATTGACATCAAGACGGTGTTTTCTGAATAATACCTCTTTATAAAAGATTGTTACATCAATGCGATGTAATCTTTGTACATTATTACATTGGTATAGACAGAAAATCAATAAAGAATACAATTGTAAGCTATACTAAAGAATTACAAGTATAAGCTATATAAAAAATTACATGATACAAGTAAAAAAAAAATGACTCCCCCTCAGACGATGCTTGCTCTTTGAATTGAGTGCTCGCTCCCCCTCAGACGAAGCTTTTTCTTATTCTCTGCTCGCTCCCCCTTAGACGTTGCTTTCCCTTTGTACCTATCTTCTTTCCCTTGGGCTGTAAATCATCAAAAGATGATCAAGAAGAATGCTTTGGCTTCTTGTTGAGCAGGGACATCACAATGTCTTTTAGCTGTTGCACTTCAGACGATAGAGAAGCTTGATTTTCTTCAAGTTCTCTGTTCTTTGCTTTCAAGTGCCCGCAATCCTCTTCCAAAGCATCATACTTACGCTTCAGAGTCTTATACTCCTCAGCTTCTTGAATATTAGCCTCAGCATCCTCAACTTTGTCATCAACCTCCACCATATCATCAAAGTGTACCATTGGTGTTTGAGGTTCTTCCACTATAGGAGTAGTGTCATCAATGATGAGCACTGGTGGAGTCTTCTTCAGACGCAAAGTGAAGAGTGGAAGGACAAGGTCAGCCGTGAAGTTCTGTTCCCATTGCCATGTGTAAAGCTTTGTTGGAACAAAGACTTCCAGATCCGGATGCTCCTGGGATGGGTGAGTGTATGCAAAAGCTTCACCAGGAAACACCCTGCCACAGACGGTAGAATCTTCATCAAATGAAGTTCCTGAAGCAAACCGTGAAGTGGCTTCATGATCTTCTATCATCCGTTGTATCTTTGGATTGATAGGGCTTGAGGCTTGAGCTTGGATTGCTTTGAGGTGCGCATAGGCAGTAGACGGAAGGAGTTTGGAGATGTGCCTTGCATATTTGAAGGTCCTGGGTACAGATGGTACTTTCTTTTCTTTTCCCTTAGCTAAAATCTTGACCAGGCATGGTCTTTTTCGGTCTAAGACTATTGTGTACTTTGTTTCGTCTGATACCAGCGAAGAGAATTGTGAACCCACCATAAAGGGGCAGTATCTATTATCCTTCTTAGCTTGACGATCAATATGATAGAAGGAAACTTCTCTTTCCTTGGCTTCCCTTCTGTATGCATCAGCTATCATCTTGAAAGTTATGTTGTAGTCTTCCGGTAGGGCGTGAGCGAACTCCTCAGGGTCTTCATATTCGTTGAGGAGGATGGAGTAGCGAGGGTTGATCCCAGAGCAGTGGGGTCTCGTCCTAGGGAGCACAATTCCTAGAGAGTGTCCTAGACCGACATACTCTATTTTATTGAGTGGAATTGTGAAGGGCATTGGATCATGACGATCTATGGCGTCGAGATGCCAATGTGTGCACTCTTTCGGCTCATAGATGGTAGAGTTTGCGCCTCCATATCTAAGTGATGGAATACAGACGCATTAACCTCATACCGAACCTTCCATCTTGGATTTTCTCTATGTGGAATGTGAGGTTCATAGCCAAGTGCTGGTCCTTCAATCACCGACACAGCAATATGATCCTTGTAAGCCTGAATATCTTCTAACCCCTTGATGTCTAGGTTGGCCAGTGTATCCCAGGGCAATTGGCTGAAGCGTCTGCCCTGGGACACACTGACCAACCTAGACATCAAGGGCTTAGAAAACATTCAAGCATACAAGGATCATCTTGTTGCGTCTGTGATTGAAGGACAACACTTGGCTATGAACCTCACATCCCACACAGAGAAAACACAAAGTGGAAGGTTCGGTATGAGGTTAATGCGTCTGTATTCCATCACTTAGATATGGAGGCGCAAACTCTACCATCTATGAGCCGAAAGAGTGCACACATTGGCATCTCGACGCCATAGATCGTCATGATCCAATGCCCTTCACAATTCCACTCAATAAAATAGAGTATGTCGGTCTAGGACACTCTCTAGGAATTGTGCTCCCTAGGACGAGACCCCACTGCTCCGGGATCAACCCTCGTTACTCCATCCTCCTCAACGAATATGAAGACCCTGAGGAGTTCGCTCACGCCCTACCGGAAGACTACAACTTGACCTTCAAGTTGATAGCTGGTGCCTATAGAAGGGAAGCCAAGGAAAGAGAGGTTTCCTTCTATCATATTGATCATCAAGCTAAGAAGGATAATAGATACTGCCCCTTTATGGTGGGTTCACAGTTCTCTTCGCTGGTGTCAGACGAAACAAAGTACACAATCGTCTTAGACCGAAAACGACTATGCTTGGTCAAGTTTTTGGCTAAGGGAAAAGAGAAGAAAGTACCGTCTGTCCCCAGAACCTTCAGATATGCAAGGCACATCTCCAAACTTCTTCCGTCTGCTGCTTATGCGTACCTCAAGGCAATACAAGCTCAAGCCTCAAGCCCTATCAATCCAAAGATACAACGGATGATAGAAGATCATGAAGCCACTTCACAGTTTTGCTCTGGAACCTCATTTGATTAGGATTCTACCATATGTGGCAGGGTGTTTCCTGGTGAAGCTTTTGCATATACACATCCATCTCAGGAGCATCCGGATCTGGAAGTCTCTGTTCCAACAAAGAACTACACATGGCAATGGGAACAGAACTTCACGGCTGACTTTATCCTTCCACTCTTCACACTGCGTCTGAAGAAGACTCCATCAGTGCTCATCATTGATGACACTGTACCTATAGTGGAAGAACCTCAAACACCACAAGTACAAGTTGATGATGTGGTAGAGGTTGCTAAGGCGTTGAGGTTGCTTGAGGCTGATATTCAAGAAGCTGAGGAGTATAAGACTCTGAAGCATAAGTATGATGCCTTGGAAGAGGATTGCGGACACTTGAAGGCAAAGAATAGAGAACTTGAAGAAAATCAAGCTTCTCTATCGTCTGAAGTGTAGCAGTTGAAGGACATTTTGATCACTCAGGTCAGATATTCAAACCTCATAAAGGTTATTCTTTCTTTTCCCAATAAACAGAATGGATTTATCTTTGTTCCTGACTATACACTCATCAGAGTTAAAAGCTACTTTATATCCACTATCACAAAATTGACTTATGCTAAGTAGATTGAAGTTAAGGCCTTTAACATATGATACGTTCTGGATAAGTGTATTGGGTGTCTTACCAATAGTCCCAATGCCAAGAATTTTACCTTTTCCAGAGCCGTAAGAGACAGACCCTTTACTTGGTCTGAGGTCTTGGAACATAGACAGGTCTCCCGTCATGTATCGTGAGCAACCATTGTCCAGGTACCAGCTTGAAGTCTTGTCTTTTCCCATTAAGGATATCTGCAACAGGAACAATGAGTGACTTTGGTACCCAAATCTTTTTGGGTCCTTTCTTGTTAGTTACAAAAGGCTTCTTTTTGTTTTTAGCCTTTTTGTAGTTATTTGGAACCTTGTTGTGATTCCTCTTCTTTTGAGCAGACGAAACAAGTTTGTTTTTCTTTTCGTCTGTCTCCTTAACATAACCAAGTCCACTTTTATCATTAGGTGATCTCTTATATTTTAAAATATTTTCAAGGATGGAGGATCCCTTTGTAAACTTAGTTAAGTCATTGAGTAATGACTCATTTTCTTTCTTTAATCTTTCGATTTCAAGAATGAAAATGTCCTTTTCAGACTCAGACAAAACATCATTTGATACTTTCTTGTCTAGTAACTCAATTTCAGATTTCAAAACTGCATTTTCTTCCAAGGCTTGTCTCAGCTTGGTTTTGCAAGTTTTGTATTGCTGAGCAATAAAGTGGGAGTGAGCTAGAAGTGTATCATATGATATTTCTTCTGATTCTGACTCAGACTCAGAAGAAGAGGATGAAGAAGTTTCATTGAAATTTACCTCTGTTGAGACATGGTCTCCGGCCATGAGGCAGATGTTTGTTGTTTCTTCTCCTTCAGAGGATTCCTCTGAGCTTTCACTGTCAAGGTCTTCCCAAGTCAGTAAGCTCTTCTTTCCTTTATCTTTTCTAGAGCTCCACCTCTTTTTCAGTTTGGGACATTCTGACCTCATATGTCCCGGTTTCCTGCATTCATAGCACACAACCTCTGTGCTTTCTTCTTTGGTTGATGACTTTTCAGGGAACTTCTTCTCCTTTTTCTTGAAGAAGCGTTGGCCTCTGCCTTTCTTCATCATCATCCTTTTGAATTGTCTTGCCATGAGGGAGACTTCGTCTTCAGACGAACCATCAGACGATTCTGATTCGGTTGAATCAGCCTTCAAAATCTTTATTTTCTTTTTACTGTCCTTCTTGACATAATCTTCTTTAGGGATGTTATTAACGGATGGAAGAGCTATAGGTTCTTGAACCTTGATCTTCTCCCTTTTACATAAGAGTACCTCATGTACCCTTAGAGCTCCAATTAACTCGTCTAGAGTTAATGTCTTCATATCTCTTCCAACAGAGATAGCTGTGGACATGGCTTCCCAAGGAGGTGGGAGACTGTCCAAGATCTTCATGTTGTTCTGGGCCTTTGTGAAGGTGATTCCTAGAGCAGTGAGTCCATTCAATATTGTTTGGAATCTTCCAAACATCATATCGTTTGACTCTCCTTTCTTCATAGAGAACATTTCATATTCTCTTTGAAGAGTAGCGGCCTTCCTCATTCTGACATCTTCAGTGCCTTCATATGAGATTTTGAGAGTATCCCATAGTTCTTTAGCAATTTTGTAGGCACAGAATCTATTGTACTCAGTTCTGGAGAGAGCACACATAAGAGCATATCTTGCTTTGTTGTTCAGTTCCATCATAGAGTATTCTTCGTTTCCCCATTCTCCTTCAGGCTTTGCAATGGGGATATCTCCTGTGGTGATTATGTTCCATAATCTATATTGGGTTGACTTGATGTACATCTCCATCCTGTCAGCCCAATATGGATAATCATCTCCAGAGAAAGCTGGAGGTTTGTTCATTGAAGCTCCTCCGGATAGAAAAGATGGTCCTTGTGAGTCCATGTTAGATCTTTTCCTCTAGCAGCTGTTAAGCGCTCAACCCTTAGAGACTGAGCTTTGATACCAAACTATAAAAGATAAACACAAGAAGGGGGTTTGAATTGTGTTAATTAAAAAATTTTATCCCTTTCGTCTGTGGGTTTCAAAAGGGTTCAGACGAAACAATGTTTATATTGAAAAATTGATTTTAATAAGCAAACGTTATATTATGATTATCCCCAGTTAGCCAATCAGACGAAACAAATAAGAACAAGTATTTTTATACTGGTTCGTCTATTCAAGACTACGTCCAGTTACCCAGCAACAACTGAGTTTTCACTACAAACTGTGAAAAGGTTTACAAGTATTGTTTGAACCCAGCCACTTCTGGCTATTACAAGATATTCTTTGGTCCCAGCCTTCTCAGGCTAAACAACCAAGGTATTCTTTGAACCCAGCCTCCACAAGCTAATACAAAAGGTATTCTTTAAAACACAGCCTCCTCAGGCTAAAGTACCACACAAGTGGATTTGTAAAGATGTTTGAAAAACAAAGATCTTCCTCTTCGCAGAGAGGGTTTTACAATAAAGTTCTTAGCATAGAATTGAGCGAATTCTCAGAAGATGAATAAGATAAGCGTATTCGCCAACTGATTCTTGATGTTGTGAAGTCCTTTTATAGGCATCTTCTTCAAATAGCCGTTAGACTCATTTGAATGTCGTTGAGAGTCGTTGAGAAATCTTCTTGAGAGCTTTTCAAAAGTTTGTCAGTTGTACTTGATTGATTGATGAAGAGTCGTAGCGGATATAGCGGACTAGGTTGTGCGCAATACTTTTTCTGACTTGTACAGAGATGTGACAAAAGGTGAAGACCTTTTTTAACTTTGGTGTGTAAGCTCGAATCCCTATACTCATCTTGGATGCTTCTCATGAGTACTTCTTCAGATTTGAAATCTTGGCGCGAATGACTCAACTTGACTTCAGCTTTTGGATAGACGATATGTTTCTTCAGTCTTCAGTTGTTGTTGTTTCGTCTCAACCTATCGTCTTAAGACTTCACTCTTTGGACAGACGAAGGGCTTTAGCTTGAGTAGTCCTCTTCCTTCTGTGCATGTATCGTCTGATGGCTTGGCTTTTGGACAGACGCAAAATTTCATCTTTGAAGGGTCACGTTTTGTCTGTGCTAGTTTCGTCTTAGCAAGTCTTGGGTAGTTTGGTTTCGTGTGTCTTGTAATAAATCAAAATCTTGAGACGTTAATCATCCTTGATTTAACAGACACCATTTCCATTTCCATCAAATTTTGTATATACACACTTGTCTGATTCATTTATATTGAATCCAAAGGCAAGTATTACTTGGTCAAATTTTTGGTGTCATTGCTTTGGAGCTTAATTCAGTCCATATAGAGATTTTCAAAGTCTACACACCTTCTTTTCTTGACCAGACACAACAAACCCTTCTAGTTGTTCCATATATATTTCCTCATCCAATTCTCCATTAAAGAATGCAGTTTTTACATCCATTTGGTGGATGACCAGCTTATATGTAACCGGGATTGCTATAAGCAATCTGATTGTGGCAATCCTAGCCATAGGTGAATAGGTATCAAAATAGTGTATTTCATGCTTTTGGGTAAAACCCTTAGCAACCAGCCTGACTTTGTTCCTTTCAACGAATCCATCAACTCTTCTTTTCCTTTTAAAAAGAAATTTGCATTTAATAGGCTTACATCCAAGAGGTAGATCAACTAGCTCCCAAGTATTATTGGACATTAATGAATCCATCTCATCATTTAATGCTTCTTTCCAGAAAACTGCATCTCGATCTTTCATTGCTTCCTCAAATGTTTGAGGATTGTATTAAAACAATATGAAATTTGTCCTTCGAAGTTCAGGTACTTCTACTATGTCCTGGTCATTTTCATCTTCCACGACACAAGATTCTTCCTCACTTCTAGTACATAGAATACATTAGTCAATGTTACAATTTTTCCAAAAGTAAATTCCAATTCTACACTAACAATGTCTTTAATAGGAACAGTAACAGAGTTCCTCATGTAAAGAACAGTGTTTTCGTCTACTGCCTTCATAGTCTTGAAGAACTTTTTGTTGTTACAAACATGTCGAGTAACACCAGAATCAATCCATCAAGCCATGTCATTTTCAACTATGTTTGTTTTAGATAGAACATCAATGAGATTGTCATCATCTGTTGTATTATTAACATGATTAGAAATAAATTGTTTTCCTTTCTTTCTCTTCCAGAGATGACAATCAGACTTGAAGTAACCATCTTTTCCGCAGAACCAACAAGTTATCTTCTGCCTTTTTTGATTCTGGTTTTTGAACTTTAGCTTTGAATTCCTGTCAACCTTGTTGAGGGGCCTCTTGTTAGGCTGCATTTTTGTCTGTCCAGCCTCAGCTACATGCACTTTTGAGAATAATGGTTTCATCCATGTTATCAACTATAGAGGATACAATAATGGTTTTATCCATGTTCAAATTATGTTGAGTAAAATGGTTAAGGATCCTTTCAAGTTCATGAAATTGTTTCATCATAGGCCTATCATCAACCATTTTAAAAGAATTGAAATTTGAGACAAAAAATTTCTTACTAGTTGCATCCTCTTTCATGTATCTCGTCTCTAGTTTTTCCCATAACTCCTTGGCAGATTGTACGTTGTAGCAGAGGTCGAATAATGAGTCACTCATTGCATTCAGAATATGACCCTTATATGTGTAATTATCAGTCTCCCACTTCTGTTGTCTTCTTAGTTGATCAATAGTTTCATTTTCAGATTTTTCAAGGCGTGGTGTATTAATGACATACACCAACTGAAGCGACGTCAAGAGAAATTGAACTCGCTTCTGCCATCTCAGGAATTGTCCTCCATCAAAACAATCGAGTTTTACGATGTTAGCAGTCATGTCCTTGATTGAAGCCATCACACAGATATTTCTTTAGATTGTTAGAACAAGAGTATGTTGATGACTTCAAAGCGTACATCAATGTCACTTTCCTAAAGAAATATTTGTACTTTATTCTACACGAGTCCAACAAATCTTCTTAGGATACGATGAAGTCTTTGTTTGCACTTACAGAGGTGAAAACAATTGTACAAGTTTTCTGATGCATTTTTCTCAAATTGTTTGGATATATATAGATGTGCAGACCTTCAGAAACAGTCAAAAACTGATTCAAAAATTACTAATGACCAAAAACCATTTTGATAACTGCTAATAACTGTCATCTCATATTATTAAAAATGATCTAATATATTGAGATAGACAAACATTTAATAAACAACTAAAATACGTAATTAACAAGACAATCAATTATAAAATATGAAGAAAAAAAAATACAACGTATATATTGAATTGGTCATATAAAGCCCGTTTTGGAAGATATAAATGGCTCATAACTTGCATAGCTGGGTTATCCATGCCAAGAGAGAGAGAGAGAAATGCGTGTTTGGGGACGCTTTCCATACCAACCCAAGCAGTCAACAAAATTGTTACACACGAGGCTTTTTCTGGACCACCTTCTGATTGCTACTCAGTTGATGTCAAACAGATGGCACAAAAGTTGGTGTCACCATCCTGTCAAAACAATAATACTTCAGTGACTTCCATTGGATGAAACAAGTAGAGTTTTGTCCAAAATTTCCCTTGTTATATACCCTCCATGGAATAATAGTATTAGAAGTCTTATTTCTATTTTCTAAATTTAAATTTGTTTGTAATTTAAGTACTTTTAAAAAGTATTTACTTTCTCTAACAAGTGTGTATTTTTCAAAAATATGTTTTCTAAACACTAGGTGAGAGCATTTGAAATAGCTTGGGGTTATTTTTATTTTAAAACACTTATTTTTAAAATAATTTTAGATATTCATAAATTTTTAATGATAAATTGATTCTAGTGTGAATTTATTTTGAAAAACAGTTTTTTGAAGGCGTCAATTTAAATCAAAGGAAACATACGAGAACGGAGAGCAGAGAACCAAAAAAAATTCAAAAATCTTTCCTTTTCCCTTTTTAACCGCAACGTGCATGGATTCATTGTAAAAGTATATTATTGATGACCCAGATTTTTTATCCTTTCAGAGTATTTGATGATATTTATAGATAGAAAATATACAATTTCATATAGTTAAAGTAATCTTATAAATTTAAGGAATATTCTTATATTTAAAGACTGAGATAATAATAAAATAATTCATAAGTAAATACGTTAACATTTATAATTATTAAGACGGATATAAAAATAAATAACTATATACTCTTTAATTATTTCATAATAAAAAAAATTTTATTTTCTTTAAAATAAGAATTTAAGATTATTAAATTTAATGACAACTTCAAATTCTTTGTCTATTTGAAAATTTGAGAATAAATATTTGAATTTAGAGAATACTTTGAACAATTCTCTGTATATAGTTTTAAGTTCTTGCGAAAAGCTTTTTTTTTTTATATTCATCTTTGTACATTACTGTTTAGGTAAAAATTAATTATTTCTCTAATTAGATAACCTTTGTAAATTTATACCTTTAGCAGTAGTATGTCATGAAAAAGTTAAATCAAAGAATATTTAATACTATTAAATTAAAAAGGCTGAAACAAAAAAGTAATCGAGATTATTAACTTAAAGATGTTATATTTAAATAATATTTAAATATTGATAGCACGAAGAGTTTGTAATAATTTAAGTTAATTTAAAAGTGATAATAATCAAATAATATTTGTAATTAATGAAATCTTAATTATTTTTAACCACTTAAATATAATTTTGATAATAAGAATTAGTATAAATTTTCTTATGTTTTATTTATTATTTTATTACTTTTATAAATGTTAATTAAGACTGTTACATGAAATTTATCCCTTTTAAAATATTCTTTTATTTATCTATAAAAAAAATGTGGGTCCTAAACTTTATCTGACTTATCTTTAGACAAAATAATAGAAATTTATTAAAAACGTTTTAAAATCAATTTAATCTTTTTCTTGTATTTTTATACAAAGAAACTTCTTGTTCCCGAAAAAGTTTTCAAATCTAACCTATAATAATCATTTTACCCACTTTTTCCCGTTACTTCACATTCTCATTCCATTTTTACGCAAATTTTTATTTACGAGCAGCTGACATAACAATTTTTAGGTGTATAAACTACATGTCAAAATCATTCAATTTTGCATTTTATACTTTGACTTATTATTATCACGCTAGTTTGTTTATTTATTTATTTTCAAAATAATTATTCTTTTTTTTTTCAACAAACAACTTGATTCTCCATTCTCCCTTTATTCCCTCTCATTTTTTCTTTTCTCAATTATTTTAAGCTAGACTAATCTTAAAAGAAAGAGTTGAGGGATAATTTAAAATTAATTGAGTTTTTCTAAAAAAAAAATTCTTACTATTTTTAAAAAAACACAACACAATGCAAATATATTTTTAAAAAATTAAAAGCTATTTTTTTTTTATCTTTAAGAGTGCTTTTCTTTTAAGTCATAATTTTCTACTCTCATAAATACCAGGGTGAGAGTAATTTTTCTTATATTTATTACAATATATTATAAAAACATTCTTAGATATGTTTTCTTCTCAAGAAAACTACTTAGCTATATTTATGCGCACTTTCACTTTTTACGGTAAGGGAATGAGAATTTGATATTCGGACGAAGTTATTTTTCATTACACCGTAACTTTTAATTATTTAATATTTATTTTAATTTTAAAATATATTTTTAAGAATATTAAAATGGTATCAAATACATCTCTTTAAATATATGTAAAAATATTATTCTCCTGTTATATTTTCAAAAATAAAAAACTCCGTCAAATAAATGCAAAAATAAAAAAAATAAACAATGATCTTCCATTGTGGAAAAAAAAATATTTTTTTAACCTTTTCCTTTATAATCAACTTTTTGTCTGTTATAAAAAAATAAAATTTATCCACTTTTTTATCATATCAAATTAAGTAAAAATCATCTAAAAGCTACTAATAATATTTAGGCTTCATACAATTAAACATACAAATAAGAGAATAAAATAAAATAAAAATATTTAAACTAAAATTAAAGATACAAAAATCATATTAAAAAAAATAACTTTTTCTTCATTTCACCTAATCCAAAACAAACATTAATCTTAAAAATAATAACAAATACTAACAATTACATTTTATTATTCAAAACATGCATTTCTTGTTCCTCCACTCTCCTTCGCCAGCAAGTTTTCCGTACTCGCCATAAGTATTTATTTTATTACCATTTTTCCTAATTTGTACCCAATAAATCACATTCTATTAAATTTTCAAGTCCACAAACAGAACCATCCCCACACTATAACACCACACTCTCACTCTTCCTCTAACGTTCTCTTGTCCCGCATTTGACGCTTCTTCTCCCTCACTCACCACTCGTTACTCCGCCGGCGCGTGACTCTCACTCGCCCCTTCTTCACCTTGCGATCGTGCCACCATCACCGGTTATACCTATCTCTCTACTTCATTTTCACTTTTCATATTTCTCTTCTAATGTGATATTTAGTGTGTCGCGTTACAACGATTAGTTTGTTTCTTGTTATGTGATCTTTCGTGTCTGCATCGATTCTTGCTTCTTCCATGATTATGTTGAGAAATTTCGTTTTGCATGTTTCTCTCCTATGTAGAGATGATAAATAAAATAAAGCTATAAAAATTACCGCAAGAAAGAATAAAATGGCTTTACTTTACTGTGCCGTGTAAACTAAGGAGGCTTCTCATTGTTTTATCTTTAAATATTTTTAATTTTTTTCTACTATTTAAGCCGATTTGTATTTTCATTATCTTGGGTGTAACGGAGCCGATTAAAGGAAAGCCTAAACTCCAGAAATATTTGTTTTTTTTTTCACAAGAATACTGCTAGGTTTTAGATTTTAAGGTTAGGTTTATGTTATTTTTACCCTATACTATTCAAGGTTTCAACTCAGTTGATGAAGTGTAAAAAGGGATTCTTTTATTTATTTATTTTGCCTCTATTTGTTTTATCACAATTACAATAATAGTAGTACTTTCATTTTAGTTGCATTTCATTTTAAATGTGCACACATTATATTTAAAGCAAAATGAAAGTGTGGCCTGAGTGCATTTATGAGTGTGGTTTTTCTGGGGTCCTTTTGTGAGAGAAGCGTGCTGTTAAATGTTAATTTTAATTTCAATACATGTAAAAGCTATGTTGTGTTATGATTTTGTGGAATTACCTTTGCCTTCCCTTTTTTCAATGATGTGAAATGTTACTTGATTTCAAGGTTTATTTATCTGGAGCTTTGACTGTTGCGTGTTTCATAGGTAAATACTTTCCATGCATTTGGTTCATGTAAGAGCATTATCTTAACATGCGCATTCTGTTGGTGTTTTTGTGGTATTACATTGAGTTTCCTCCCTTCACGTGCATTGTCCTTGCATTTGATTCATGTAAAAGCATCATCAATTCATGTTTACTCTCTTCGTGATGATCTTTTCCTATTGTTGCATCGTGATTCCTCTTTTTGTTAGTAATACAATTAGATTTTATGTGCATTGCCCCTGCATTTGATTCTTAGTAGTCAGTTGCACCAGTATGGTGACAACAATTTAAAGCACAGACCCCTGCTTCTTCTGTGTGACCTGTAGTGGAGCAGTTAGGGGTTGTGTTATAGTGGTGCAAATCATGGCTGCTTTTGCTTAGAATCATGATATCCTAGCTGTTAATTTTTTTCCATTTACAAAACCCCACCTGGTCCCTCGAACAATGTTGTTTGGTGCTGCTTCTTTGTGGCCTGTAGTGGAGTAGTTCAGTGTCACTGTTATTGTGCCACAAACTGTGGCCACTTTTGTGTAGAATCATGGCCATCGTAGCTGTTATTCTTTCCATGTACAAAACCTTGTTTTCTTGGCCCCTCAAACAATGTCATTTGGTGCTGTTTTTGTGTAGCCTGTAGTGGAGTTGTTCTGTGTTGCAGTTAATGTGGCGTGCATTGTGGCCTTTCCAGCTGTTATTCTTCCCATGTACATAATTTGTTTATTCAGCCTCTCTAACATTGTCATTTGGTTCTGTTTAAGATCTTGTACAGGCATTATCCTTTCACACATTGCATTGGTATTTTTGTATTATTACATTAAGATTCCTCATTTCGTGTGCACTTCCCTTTGCATTGTTCATGTATTAGCATTATCCTTTTCACATGTATTGTGTTGGTCTTTTCTGTAGTATGACATTGAGATTCCTCCCCTTAACTTATATTCCATTCATTGTGTCTCCCCCTTTTCATGTTCTGAGTTCAAAATGAAGTGTCGATTATGTTCTTTATTTGAGAACATAATATTTTAGTGAATGAGTTTTTTCCTGTGAATGAGTTTATAGATAGTTTTTTGTTATTATCTGATGAATTAACTGATTTTCTCTTTTCAAGTTCCTTCAATTTTTTGATTCTCTGTGCACTCTACCTTTTCTGTCTATTATGCTTACCATACAAAAATAATGATCTAGAACAGGGAATACTCAAATGAGTACGAAAAGAGGAGGTGGGAGACCTGTTAATACGGCCCAATATGACATATCCAAAGGGAAAAGCATATCTGAATCTCAACCAAGAATTGACCAGTTGACTCAGGGCATTGCTGACACTAAGCTAAACTCTGGACAAGATGATGGTGAATGGGAGGTATATGCCAGGAAACCCAAGAACAGAGGTGGAAGCAGTGCTGCAAAACCATGGGGTGGCCCAGCCAATAATTCTAATCCTAGGGCATGGGGGAATGCCGATATGGCTCAAAAGCCAGGCATCCGGAATCATGGTGGAGTTGGAAGATCTTCTGGGAATCCCTGGCAGACACAAAATGCTAACCTTAGGAGACCAGCAGGCAGAGGAAATGGACGGCCTCAGTTTGCAACAAGTGGATATGAAAGCAACTATGTGACTCCAAATCCTTTAATTCAGCCTCCACTTGAGCATGGCTGGAACTGGCAATCTAGACCTGGTGCAAAGCAGCTCAATGCACAGGATGAAATTGCACCAGAGGACCCTGAAAACGATGATGTTGATGATGATGATGAGGAGTCTGATGGTATGGAAGATTCCGATGATGATCTAATGAGTGATGAATATGATTCAGATGCTAGTCAAAAGAGCCATGAGACACGAAAGAAGACCAAATGGTTTAAGAAGTTTTTTGAGATTTTGGATGGCTTAACTGTGGAACAGATAAATGAACCAGAAAGACAGTGGCATTGTCCTGCTTGTCAAGGTGGTCCTGGAGCTATTGATTGGTATAGAGGACTGCAGCCCCTGATGACTCATGCCAAAACAAAGGGTTCAAAAAGGGTGAAGATTCACAGGGAGCTTGCTATACTTTTGGATGAGGAACTACGCAGGAGGGGTACTTCAGTAATTCCAGCTGGGGAAGTATTTGGAAAATGGAAAGGTTTGAAAGGAGAAGAGAAAGATCATGAAATAGTTTGGCCTCCAATGGTTGTCATTCAGAATACAAAGCTTGAACAGGATGAAAATGACAAGGTATAGCTATATATTTTTATTGGTGTCAAATGATGAATCACTATTAATGTCATGTTTAATTGTTTGGTTTTTGTATCTATGGGGCATAACCTTCACAATTTTCTTATAACATCACTGGTTTTTGTGTTAACTTTTTGGATGTTGTTCTTTGTATTTAGTGGATAGGTATGGGTAACCAAGAACTTATTGATTATTTTAGCACATATGCTGCTCAAAAAGCACGACACTCTTATGGCCCACAGGGTCATCGTGGGATGAGTGTTTTGATATTTGAAGCCTCAGCTAGTGGCTATGTAGAGGCCGAACGTCTCCACAAGCATTTTTCTGAGCAAGGAACTGATAAAGATGCTTGGTTCAATCACCCTATTTTATATCTCCCGGGTGGGAATCGCCAGCTGTATGGATACATGGCTACAAAAGAAGATCTGGACTTTTTCAATAGGCATTGCCAAGGTTTGATTTGCTCTTTCTCGGTTACATTTCTTCTCCACATTTGCATTATGCATATTATTTGATGTTTAGCAAATGCAGGTTAATTTATGGAGACAAAGTATAGGCTGACTTTTTCCCCTTCTTTTCATCTGAAATTATGTAGGTAAATCCAGACTCAAATATGACATGAGATCTTATCAGGAGATGGTTGTAAACCAAATTCGCCAAATGAATGAAGACAACCAACAACTTATCTATTTTAAGAACAAGGCTGTCAAAGGAGCTAAGCACACCAAAGCTCTTGAAGAATCTATTGGAATAATGTCTGAGAAGCTGCGGAAGACAATGGAGGAAAATCGCATTGTGAGGAGGAGAACAAAGATGCAACATGAAGAGACTAAAGAAGAGGTAATATGCTATAACATCACATGGACCTCTACGGTTATTAATTTTATTGGAAAGTGGTTACTTTGTGCATATTTGCTTGTTTATATTATTTCTGGAGCTACTGAGTTGAGGGTAGGATATGCTTATGCTTGATATTTGTGTAGTACATGAGTGGATAAGATGAAGTTACTGTCACATCCTTTATCTTACTGTATGAGATGTTTTGCATGTGAAAATGTGATTCGTGTAGCCATTGAACTTCAGTTTGACATGTCAAATTAGACTTGCAATGAATGAGATAGAGTCGCATATTTGCATTTATTGCATACCAAAATGTTATGGTGTTACTCTTGTATCTTTTCCCTTTTTCATTAAAAGTAGAAGAAATCAATGAGCAATGCTAAAGGATTGCATTGGCCCAGATTGCATTAAGTTATTTATCAAGATGGGCTATTTTAGTCACATAATCTTATAAAGAATTGAATCTAGGTTGATTATTTCTGTATTTTTTTATAAATTGATTTAATAATTTGAAATTTCAACCGAGGTCTTGCCTTCTTAGTTTATTTTCTTGAGCAACCACCCAGTAGTAACATGTTTTCTCTTCAAAAAAACAAATTGATATATTGTTAATTTTCCAGCTATTGTCTTAAATGTTCTCTAGGTCATGATATTTTTTTCGTATTTATGTTTTCTCACTAATGTATTCCTTCAATCATGAAAGATGTATATGCAAGAACAATTCTTCAAGGACCAGATCAAGATCATTCATGATTCTAGGGATGCGAAAGAAGAGGATTTTGAGAGAATGCAGCAAGAGGAGCGCCAGAAAGTGAAGCAGTCGAGTACTGCTGGTCCTGCAAATTCGGAGGAATATAGACTAAAGTATGTACTTATTTCTCATTCCTTGTAACCATGTTTTCAATTCCATTGGACTAATGATATATTCATATCTGAAACCAATTTATTCCCAATAAATTTTGTGAAAGCTAGCATTAGGTTTTAGGTAGGTGATTCTAAACTGAATCGTTGAAGGACAATTTTCTTTTTCAAATAAAAACTAATTTCACATGACTCTAAAAAGCCAGTTACATGTTTTAAAAAGTAAGAATTACGTAGATGTGAAGAAAAATTCTTGTCTAGTAGTTATTTGAATGGCTTTTGGTGAATTTGATTTCTTTGGATGTAGGGTGGAGGATTATCTGAAATTTGTCGAGGTCCAAGAAAAAGAAATGGAAGTCTTCGTTGCTGAGAAGGAGAAACTGTTGCATGCTCATGATGTGAGTATTGCTCAAATGAAACGGAGGCATTGGGAGGAAGAGGTGCAGTTGGAGCAGAAATTTGATGAGGAACTTGCCAAGCTGATGGAGAAGTACTCCCCATCGAACTAAAAGTCCAATGATATCTAGAAACAGATTTATACTTAATAGAGAAACACAGCAGACATCGGCTTTCTTAGAAATTGGGGCTTTTAAAACTTAGTATGTCAAGTTTCTTAGAACTCTAGTTTAAAATTTTGAAATGGTGGTGCATGTGGACGTGGTAGCCCCGAATCACTAGAATTTTACATTGGTTTTACAATACCCTGAATGAATGCATGAATCATATAATATTTTTAGCAGGGATTTATTTATATTAAATTTTCGCAAGTTCGTTGAGGATCAACCACGGATAAGTATGTGACTATTCATCTCACTGTTGATAACCTCTTGAACAAAGTAAATGGTTGGATCACAGCTGTCATGATGAGCAGTGTGCCTTACGGGACATCCGATGGCTCTTTTTTTGACTCGGTGTGTCATTGAATGATGAAATTTTCTTATAACCATTAGAGGTAGACGTTTTCTTTCTATGGCTCATCCACTAGGAGAATGACAACCGTTGGATCTATGACTAGTCCTCTAGAAGGTGTAATGTGGAGTTTGCTTGGACTTTTCACTCTTCCTGGGGCTTTTCTATTAGAACATGCACACTAAATCTTTTTGGCTAAATCTCACTTGTAATAGTTCAATGCGTGACTTGTCTTAGCGGATAAACATTATTTATAATGAATAAATAGATATCAACATAATTACAAAGATTAATTGAAAACAATTATAGATACGAAATTTGTTTTTATCTTCTAAGAAGAAAGGCAAACGGATATTAACTGACACTTCCTCTCAAGACGGAGCACATGTCATAAGAATTAAATTTATCACAGATGTGATTAACTTGAGAACCTTTTAGAGGTTTAGCAACCATACCATTTAATAGATTGTTGCAACAAAGTGGTGATATTTGCTGAAAGTACTTATTTCTTACAAAGTGACAATTATTCTAGTGTGTTATTATTTATAGACGGTCAAATTTGATATAAGGTAGAAAATGACTTAATTATCATTTTATTAGTGGTGGCTCAAGTGTCTCTGGGGTTGCTAGAGAAGTTGTTTCAATTATATAATCTCACATGTAGTTACTAGCATAGTATAGTAAGTCTAGTAACTATTTTTTATTTTTATTTTTCTATGAGATCATACTTTTTATAATATAAACATAGTATCTAAAAGTGAACCTTTTGTTTAGTAGGGACTATCCCAATCAACAACGTTAGAGTAACAAATAATATTGACATTATTTTTTCTTATTATTTTTATCTTTATATTGACCTGATGTATTTGTGACGTATCGAACGATACCTATAACAACACCCAATGACTATCACAAAGAGTATTTAAGATTCGACTCATCAACTAACAACAAAGGTGATGTCAAATCTGGTCGTAGTGAGATAATTAGTCTAGTCACTAGTCATGAATATCTTTTTCTAAGTCTTTTAAAGACTTCCCTTAATCCAAGAGGAGCTTAACATTAGGATCTATACGAGTGATGTTAGGTTGACAGTCAAACATATCAGTCTTTGTCAAATGATGACTAAGCAACTTCAATGCCTCAATGTATTAAAGAGAACCTAAGTCTTTGGTTTGAAATTGCATATATAGGTAAGATTTGTTGGAGAATACCATCAGAGTCATCGTCAGTGATAACAATGTCATCAATATAAACAACGGGATAGATGTATAGACTAGACGAGGAATGGAGAGAAAATATTGAATGGTTAACCTCACGACGAGTCATCCCAAACTCAATTAATGCGGAGTTAAAATGACCACATTAGATATAGGATGATTGGTTTTAACCATAAAGAGAGTTGTGAAACCAATAGATAATGTTAGAGTCATCGAAGATGATAAAACTAGGTGGTTGATCCATGTATACCTCTTCTTGTAATGATAAAACTAGGTGGTTGATCCATGTATACCTCTTCTTGTAACTCACCGTGCAAGAAAATATTTTTAATGTCCAATTGGTGAAGATGCCAATGTTTGATAATGGCTATAGCAAGAAAAAGGCAAACGTAAGTGATTTTGGTTTTAGAGGAAAAAGTATTCCCAGAGTCAAGACAAAAAAGTTTGAGTATAGCTTTTAACCACTAATTGGGCTTTATAGTGATAAATAGTGTCATCTAGTCCAATATTTACTATATAGACTTAACAACACCCAACAATGGTTTTTCAGGAGGCAAAGGAACAAGGCCTCATGTGTTACTTGTATCCAAAGCAACCATTTCTTCCAACATTGGTTGTTGCCAATTATAGTTAATCACAATGTCACCTATAGACTTACGAAATAGACAAGAACCAAAGAAGATATGAAAGAGAAATAAGAAGGTGATATATTAGCATACTTAAGAGTGAAAACATATAGAGGGTTAGGATTACAGGTTGATCGGATATCTTTGCATAGGGCAATGGGAAGGTTAGGCGATGACACTAAACTAGTGTTTAAAGTAGTAGATGATGCTAGAGGATCAATGGTTGATGCTGCTAGTATGGCTTGTGTCCACCGTTGATAAATGATGAGAGAAGAAATGTGGGATTAATTAGAGGTGTTGGAACAGGGGAACCTCCATAGAACATTTTCAACAAAAAAAAAAAAAGAAAAGAAATGAGTAATCTTAAAAAAGGTAACATCAACAAATGTCATGTATCTTTGCAGTTGAAGAGAAAAAAATTGGTAACATTTCTGGAGGCGGGGTTAACCAAGAAAAACACATTTCAAGGATTTAGAAAAGAATTTACCTTTACTTGGAGGAAGGTTACAGACAAAATGAATAATGCCAAAAGACATAAAAAAGAATAGGATAAAGGTCCTCTCGAGAATTCATGATGGAATAAAGAATTTGATTGACAAGCACCGATAAAGGCATGTGATTAATCAAATGACATGCAGTAAGAATTGCATCACTATCAAATGGAGTTTGCGTTGATGGATCAGACTCAATTTCCTATCAACATTTTTCTTAAAATTTTCACAAAATTTTCTGAAGTAAGATATTCAACCCCTCTAGGTTAGAAACAAGATATTTAGTCCCCTTTTATACTGGTTTGTTTTAATTCAAGACTATTTCTAATTCCTTTGACAACTCTGAAGGTTTCACTGTATCACACAAGGATACAAGTATTTTTTGTCCTTAATCTCTTCGGTCTATACAAGTATTCTTTAATCTTAATCTCTTTAGGTTAAATATAACCCATATTCTTTAATTCACAGTCTCTTCAGATTAACACCTAACCACTAAAGGTTAAGGAATTTATAAAAGGGGTTTGTCTAACTATTTTAGAAACATCTGCATAAAGAAGGATTTACCATGAAAGAGTAGAAAAACTTATTGAGAAATTGAGAATTCAAATTACGAGAATTTTAGTTTGTGGAGATTAATCTCTGTCATTTGTTTTCAATCTCTAGAATTTATATATACAATAATCTTAAAGTAATTGTTAGACCCAATAGCTTCAAATTATTATTAATAATTTTTATTTATACAATTTTAAGGATAAAAATGTTTTAAAAAATTAAAGATTAAAATAATCTTGTTCACAAAATTTAAAGACACCTAATATATATATATATATATATATATATATATATATATATATATATATATATATATATATCTTTAAAGAACAATATCAATGTAACATTGCTATTCTGAAAAACTTAAATTGCATCTCAATAATTCTTTATCCCTATATTCACTTTTTTCTTAACATTCTTGGTAAACAATCTAACATTACTATGAAATGTACTCTTTACTGGTTTGTATGCGTGTGTACGAGTAGTTAGTTTTTTTTTTCTCATTCTTGTATCCAAAGCAGTTGTGGTGTTTCCTTCTTTAGGAAGTATCTAAGTGTACTTTAATAGATTTTTTTAAGGACCTTGACTCTCTTGTAAAAATAATTTAAAAGTATAAATTAGAGGAAATATTTAAAAGAAAAATTATTTTCAATTACTAGTATGCATGCATAGTTTATTCATGTAAAATATATTAAAATCTAAATTAACAAAAATATAATATATGACAAATTATTTTACAATAATTTATATTCACTGTTTTAGAAATAGAAGTCTGGAATGAATTACCATTATTATTATTGTTTTTGACAGCAGAATGTCAATTCGTTTACATTGCAATAAATGACCATTGTTTTAGGAAATAAAAAATAAATAAATAGAGTCATTCTTAATAATTTAATATAACAATGAAACAACTGCAATCAAAGGAAAAAATTATCAAAGTTGAATGCTATATTTTTAAAAAATAGTTGTTTTTGGCATATTAAAAAATAATTACATAAATTAGTTTGATAACATACCGGTCAGATTTAGGAAAAACCAAATCGAAATTAAATTGAAAAAAATAATAATGCTAAGAGTTTAAAATACTAATAGTTAAATGTAAGAAAAATAAAATCTATTTGACGTAAATAGAAGAATTTAAAAATATTTCATAATTTTAGAATTGTAAAACATATTAAAGAATACTACACCAAACTTCGACAAACACCTATTTTACACATTTACACATTATTCTTGCAATATATATATATATATATATATATATATATATATATATATATATATATATATATATTCTCTCATTCATTTCAATTTTCAAACTTCCTTACTTGTATACTTCTTTCTCAACCGTTTGAACTACAAATATCAGCCATGTGAAAATTTGATCATACTATGTTACTGATTCATTAGCAATGAACACATTATTGCTTTATATTGAATAATCATATAAATCTTTGTAGCGTGAAATAATTTATCTATTACTGATCAGTTTAGACTTTAGTCTACTCAACTTGTGATCTGTACAAGAATTTGTCATTCTATTTAAAGAAAAAAATAATAATTCTTGGTGGGTTGGTTGAAGAAATATGTCTGTAAGACGTGTCTTCGCCCTTCACAATATCATAATACACATCCAAGATTAAGCTAAAAACTCAATGGGGTCTTTAACTTGCTGATCCAATGTATGTAGAGTACTGTAAATAATGCTTCTTTGAGGGTGGGAACAGTCTCCAGCCACAAAAATGTTATTTGTTCTCTCAACTTCGATCCAGCTGCATCCTGCTGGCTTTTTCAAATCTTTGTTCCTCACCATTTTTCTGACTGCCATTACCCCATCCCACCTAGCATCTGCTGCATACAAATTTGATAATACAATGTAGTTTCCTATATCATTAGCTTCAATTTTGAAGAGTTGGTTTGCTACCATACGCCCCAATTCTACTTCATGATGGATTTTGCAGGCACCAAGCAATGTTCCCCAAAGATTAGCATTAGCTTCAATTGGCAAACTGGTCACAAGAGAGTATGCTTCACTGATGCGGCCAGCTCGGGCAAGGAGATCCACCACACAAGCATACTGTTCCATAGTTGGTTTCATGCCATGTAATTTCCCTATTGAATCAAATATCTTCAGTCCTTCGTCTATGCGGCCAGCATGACTACAAGCAGATAATATGGAAGTAAAGATAATATGATCTGGCTGGATTCCCAATTTGAGCATATGAGAAAAAATCCTAAGTGCTTCTTCACTCATGCCATGCATGGCATACCCACCAATCATAGCAGTAAACATAACCAAATCCTTATCTGCACTTGATTGAAATATCCTACATGCACTGCCTATCATGCCACATTTGGCATATGCATCTAAGAGGGCAGCTTCAAGGCGAAGATCCTTAAAACACGACCGAATAATATACCCATGACACTGGTTCAGCAAGTGGACTGATGCCATTTGTGTGCATACCGGGAGGAGGCTCATGATAGTCATCGCTTCAGGCTTCATTTCCTGCGCTTGTAACTCATTGAACAATCCAAGAGCTTGTTCAGGACAATCATTTTCTGCATATACTCGAACCATAAGATTCCACGTGGTAAGGTCTGTCTCTGGCATCCCTCTAAAAATCTTATTTGCATCATGATGTGATCCCAAACCTACATAACCAGATATTAATGAATTGCATGTGACCAGATTCTTTTTTTCTGATAGATTCTGAAACATTTTGTTAGCATACTCCATGTTACCACATTTGGCATATGCGTCAAGTATAGCATTTCCAACTGTTGGTGCAGTATCACTTAATAAAGATCCAGTTCTAATTGAATAGTTATGTATTTCTTTAACCTTTTCTACTCTCAAAAGAGAAGCACAAAAACGGATTATGGTCAATATTGTGACTGTGTCAGGTGTAGTTTCAAGTTTAAGCATTAAATGTAACAAGCTAAGAAATCTTGAATGATGCCTCTTCTCTCCCAAGGCATCGAGAATAGAATTCCATGAAATCAAATCTTTCCTGGATATCATAGAAAACGTATGATATGCTTCTTCTGTATAGCCACATTTTGCATAGAAACTAACTAAAGCATTTCCAACAGCAGTATCATCAAAAAGGAAAGGCCGTCTGAAAATATGCGCATGGATTTGTTTCCCCACGTGCAAGTTTTTCAATTGTGCACAAGCTGGAAGTATGCTGACCATTGTCACAGAATCTGGCAATGACATCTCTAGAGATACTAAATTACCAAACAGATGCAATGCTTTTAACCATTCACCATTTGATGTATATCCTGCAATAATAGCATTCCAAGTGACCAAATCCCGTGTGTCCATTGCCCAAAACAAAGCTTCTGCTTCCCTCATGCATCCAACTTTTAAGTAGAAGCTAATCAAAGCATTACAAACAGAAACATCAGCTGACAATTCAGGCCACTGCAGCACATAAGAATGGATCTGTCTTCCACAATGATAAGCAGCACTCTTATCAAATGAAGCACAGATAGGCAGAATGCTTGCTATGGTTGCATAATTCGGACGTGTAGGTCCTTTCACCATTGAACTGAACAACAAATATGCATCTTCCACTAACCCATTCTCAGCCAGGCCTGCAATCATTGCATTCCACGAAACAACATCTTTGTGAACAATATTATCAAAGACAGCATAAGCCGCGCGAGACACCAACCCGCACTTTGCATACATTGACACAAGAGCATTTCCACCAAGTGTATCTTGTTCAAAACCAGACTTGATAACATAACTATGCACACACATTCCAGCATCAAGGTCCCCTACATGTGCACAAACAGGAAGGACAGTGGCAACAGTAACAGAATTCGGCATTGCCTCCCCACTCGAATGCATCATCCTAAACACTCTCATCACATGAGCATCACATTTGTTGGAGCCTGAAAACCCAGACAAAACAATATTCCAAACAACAGGATCACATCGACTGAGCTGATCAAACAGCTTGAGACAATCATCAAGCATGCCACACTTTGCATACATGTTGAGCAACCCTTTATTAGTAACCTGGCAAGAAACATGGCCTTGTTTAACAACATAGCTGTGAAGGGCTCTGCCCAAGTTGGGAACCAAAAGGACAGAACAAGATTTGAGAATGGCAGCAAGGACACTGTAATCGGGTTTGAAAGCTTCATAACCCTTTAAGCAGTGATGGAAAAGGGACAAAGCTTCAATGTGCCTAGCATCTAAACATAATCTCCAAATTATGGAACCCCATGTCTTGAAATCGCGTCCAAGCATGGTGTAACGTTAGACTACCCTGTGAAAACAGAATGATGTGGCGAAAGATACGAAAAGCTCAACGTTTGAGGTTCCTAGTTCTCCTTTCTTATACGGAAAAGGGAGAAAAAGGAAGATAGTGTCTGTTGACATTTTCACAAACACTTGGCGTGCTATTAGAAAAAAGTGGCAAAGATAAATTTCCCAGGCTGGAGCTGGGTTTTTTCGTATGCTGCTAACATGAAGACTGCCGCCGTTCAGAATGGTTTCTTCGCCGGCAGCACCACCGGAATGGACAGAGTTTTCTTTCTTAACGTCGGGAGCGCCGCATACGTCTAGAACACTCTCTTTACCACTATTGCTCTCAGTGTCATCTTCCATTATTTATTTTTGTTTTGTGAAAAAAGGATAGACAACTCATTTTCATTTTCTTTTTAATTCTTTATAGACCACAAGTGTGTTCAAGAAAGGCAATTCCATCCCGCTTTATTCATTTCTCAAAATTTTGGGAAAAAGTACTTTCTGGTGCAGTTTTAAAAACTTTTTAAGTCTTCATGGGATTGGGGTGATTTTTACAGAAGCAGAATTTGCAACCCTACAAAGCTTTCTTTATAATTGTATTATATATATTTTTTTTATTAATTTTTTATGAAGTCACATGTTAATTGTAATTTCATAATAAAATCAATCATTTTTTAATATGTAATATTTCTTTTATTAAAGTCACAAAAATATTTTGTGACAGAGTCACAAATTCTATAGTAACGACTCTAAAAGTTATTCCTTCCATAATTAATTTTCAACTTATTCTAAATATGTAAAACACAATTTTACAAAGGCACTATACTAAACTATTTTCCCAAAATTTTATAGAAATGGATCTAATTATAAATCATACATTAATTTGACGTTGTTAGGACAAAGGCGTCACAAAAATCACATATGAATGACACGTGACAATGAGATGAGGTATGAGTTGGAATAAATGTGTCAGCATATAAAGAGGTCAAGTAGTCCAATAAGTTAGAACAAATGCGTCAACGTGTAAAGGGGTCATGTGGTCTAATGTGAATTGAAACAAATGCGTCAACGTGTAAAGAAGTCACGTGGTCTCGCTACTATATAAGATTTATCCATAATTTTTTTTATCTTCTTATTCTTATTGTTACTCACCTATTTCTACTCTCTCAATTCTGAGCGCCTTCTTTAGTTTAATCACCACTATATAAGATTCATCGTTTTACTTTCTCAATTTCAACTTCTTTTCGCTCTTTATTATTTACATTCTTACGAACATGAATACTTGAGTTTAACATTTCGAGTATTTTATTATTTTTTTATTTTTTTATCATATTATATTATCAATAATTTAAGAATTTTTTTATTAATAGGAAAAAAATTCTTAGTTTAGAAAAATTTAAACAAGAAATTTTAGTTAAATATTTAATAATTGTTAGTTATATTTTATTTAGATTTAAACCAGAAATTTAAAATTTTTAGTTTATATTTTTATATTTTAAATTGTTAAATTTAAAAGTATGTTCAGGCTACACAAGTAAAATTTATATGTTTATACAGTTTTTAATTTAAGTGAAATTTAGTTTTGAAAATTCAAATTATTTTAAATTAATTTCCTTTCCCTTTCTCTTTCCTTTTATCTTCTTTCTCTCTAGGTCTTGTCTCTCCTTTCTCTCTATTTTTTTTTTCTCTTTTTTCCCTCTCTTTTCTCTTTCCTTCTTCTATTCTCTCTTTTTATTTCTCTTTCTTGTCTTTCTTTTCCATTTCTTCTTTCTCTGCTCTCTCTCTCTTATTCTTTCTATTTACTATCTCTCATTATTTCGTGCTTCAAATAATTTAAAAATTATAAAATTTCTCTATTCAAACGAATGATTAACAGAATATCTATTTGGACAAAAGAATCTCAAAGTGTCCATTTTTTTACCTTTACTTATTCAGCATAATAATTTTTGTCAGCATAATAAACTAAAATAACTAAATTTTAATCAATAATTTTAGTTATTGAAATTCAAATTAGCAATGACAAGAAAATGTGAGAAATTTAAATTGAAAAAACAATTGTTATTTTCGTGTGAAGAGAAAGAATAAGATTAAATTACTAAACTTGTTTCCTTTAAAATAGGGTAATATAATTTAGAGAATAAAACACATTTTTCAGATATTAATTAGAAAATTATTAATTAAAATTCATAATAAAATTAAATATTTATGTATAATATCATTTAAAATTAATAACAATATCAATTACTGTTTTTTTTCTACTTTAGATAACTAAATTATTATGCTTAAAAAATTGAAATAGCTTTTGTAAGAGACGAAAGGAATAAAATAAGAGATAATATTTTATAATTCAAATAAAAATAAAAATTTAAACAAAGTTATAAGGGATAAAAATATGAGTAAGAAGATATTAAAGAAAATCTCCAACAAATCAAAGATATGAGCAACAAAATAATCCCAAAATAAAAGGAGAAAATAAAGTTAAACCAAATAATAATTATAAGAAAAATCTCAATAATATATATATATATATATATATATATATATAAAATAGTAGAGATGGTAAAATGGATTAGGCTGCTAACCCTTTAAAGATAAAATGATTTAAAATGCTAAACCGTCCTACAAAGATACGTTGACAGATTATCTCTTCAATTTTCGAAACAAGTTTAAAAAAATAAAAAGGTGAATATATTCTAACGTTAATATAAATTTGAAGTTTAATATCAAGTTCAATACATAAATTATATTAATTTTAAATAAAAATATAAATTTTTTAATAAATTTCAAATTAGACAAATTACTAAATATCTAAGATAAAAAATATTAAAATAATCATCCAAAAAATCTAGAATAGTATAAATAAATCAAACATTAACTCACACAATAATTTATTTTAAATTATAAGAGTATAATATATTAATAAATAATAATATATTGCTTAATTAATATATAGGAAGAAGATATTAACCCGCTACTGTAGCTGCAAGGCCCGCCGGTCCAGTATGGTATGCATTGAGATGGAATCTACATAAAGTAAGGGTGGAAAATATCGCGTGGCCACCGAGTTCGAAAATAGTTTCTTTTTTCTTTTCTTTTAGTTTTTATTTTTTCTTTTTCTCTTTTATACATCATCAGCAACACCGTCTCACTCGGTAGAATCTGTTTTCAAATCTTCGATTCCATCAACAGATTTTTCTCTTCTCTATTTCTCTCTTTTTCCGGCGAACATGGCGCCGCCTGCGGCAGCAGTTGAAGGCGGCCAAGCGCCGCAAGGGAGGCCACAACAGCAGCAAGGAGGGTTTAGCTTCACCGGAATCATACGCATGGTCATTTTCTGGTACTTCGCTTCCAAATTCTTTTCCCCCAAAAAACCTACCGAACCTTCCGCTCTTATCTCAAATCTATTCCACAAAACACAGCCTCTGGTAACTCTACTTCTATTGCATCCTCTCACTTCCGTTTATTTATTTTTTATTTCTTTTAATTCGCTTGTCATGTGACTTCGATTCAGTTTTTAAATTAGGTTACTTGTTTATACGATTGATTCCATCGACACTTTTAGGTTACGATTTGTGTCGTACTGTTATGAGCTATGAACTTGCGGTGATAGCTTTATTCACGATTACAAGTCTCACATGAACTACTTCACTGAAAAATAATTAATTTTTTTTCGTATTAGAATTATCTTATTAGCCTGATTTTAAATTGCGGTTGTGGTTTCGTTGCAATCCTTTATATTGTGGGAAATTGCAGACAAATACGTATGAAATAAAAAACTTTGTTGCAGTCAAAAGTAGTGTGTGTTTTAAAACCTTGCTTACTAGCTTGTGCTGTAAAGGATTTCCAAGTTGGTGTTGTTTTTTGTGCTCAATCTTGTTCCTTTTGGATGCTATTTTGTTCAGGATATGTGGGTATATCTTTCTGAGCACGAGAAGTTCAATGAATTTGGTAGTGAAAGTTCTCTTGTATGGCATGAAACCAACATTCCGTATGCTGTCTGGGGACCTGAGAGTACCAGGACTCTTACTTTGAAGTATGATCCATCGGAGGTATAACTGACTGAAAATGCTTTTGTTTTTTGTTTTTTTTTGTTATAACTGAGTTAATTATGCATGGTTTATTTACATCGGTTTTTGAAGAGAGAAGTAGTTCCCCTAATATTGGACTGTGGCTGCTTATTTTCTTTTCAGTCTTTGAAGCATAACGGGAGTTTATATGCTCATGTTTTCTTTGCACAATCTGGATTTTCGCCTGACCCAAGCGACCCAGAATACCAGCCTCAGGCAGCATTTGGAAGGACACATCGTATGATTTTAATTCTTAATGATATTTAAGTCACTTTGAATATGTTTAGCGAAGTGATTTACAAGATGTCCTTGTTTTGTTTTTATTGGTCTCAGCTGTTGTGGTGTACTTGCCCAAGTCAAAAGCAGGTAAAAAGAAAAGTCTGTTGGGAAGTTCACCAGATTCTAGTGAGGCTCAAGTGGCATCCAAGGTTTGTTATTTGCTCCCATATTTTTATAATTAACTTTTCTTGAAATTCATACGATGATACTTTAGTTTGAGATCAAAATCTTTATTATAGTGTGCCGTGAAACATTAGATTATTAGAACTATTATATTATATTCTTCATAATGTCTAGTGACCTTTTTAAATATCATATTTCATCTCACTTTATAAACTATTATATTATTTTATTATATGATATACACTTTTCTAGTGAAATATGGATTTGCATTTTTTCGTTTAAGATCTTATAAACTCCTAGAGACAGATGAAAACTATGTCATGGATGTAGCGCATACAGAGACAAAATCTAATTCCATAAATCCTATATCTTACCCATAAGAGGTTCCCCTTGATCTAATTCATAAGATTTGGTCGGTATGTTTACGTGGATCCGCTTGCACCAATCCACATACATACATACATATATATATATATATATATATATATATATATATATATATATATTTATATATATATATATATATATGTATGTATGTATGTATATAATTCTTCTACTGAGTGTCTGGAAACATTATGTTGTTAGTTTTTCAGTTGGTTAGTGTCCAATGCTTACTGTCATGATATGTTATTTACTGATATGTGGCGATCTCAGTTTTGTTCACTTTTGGTTGTATTAGGTTGTTGATGAAACTGAAGATGATGATGATTCTAAGGATGAGGGTCCTGTGGAGTGGACTTCATATTGGAAACCAAATATAACGATAAACTTGGTTGCTGATTTCAGTCAGTAAGTTTCGGAGAGTTCATTTAATCTGTTGGTGCATTTTTTTAACTGTGTATTCTGCCTTTCACCAGTCATACTTTCTGTTTAAATTCCGATGACTGCTGATTAGTATTCTATGAGAAAGTGTTGTGCAAGAGATGAAAGAGATTATCAGATAAATTGGAATTTTTTAATTTAGTTTTACATGAGATAATATCAGAATCAGAGGGATGGTTGGGGAAACATTTAGGCACCTTACTTGAAATGAATATTCATTTTTGGGGCAAATCAGTTTGTAGGATTGGAACTTCGCAGAATTTAATGTGGAAGTGTCAGTTGGTTAACCGTTTGTTTGGCAATCCAATCTCTGAAAACTAAATAACATTATATTCTCATAAGAAATCAGTGACATTTATATCTCAATTTTTGGACTCTGTCTACATCTTTCAATATTTGTGTTTTAAGATGAAGGCTGAGCTTTTAACACATGGACTGATAGATTGTGAAGTAATGCCATAGAATTCTTTCTCTGGTTTTGATGGGTTGACCCATGTTAAACCTTCTAAACTGATACCGAAATGGGTCTTGGTTATTTAACCCACTATTATTAGTTATGACATTGTCTACCCAGCTCACAAAAATGTATATGGTGGGGCAAGCCTGTCCAATTTCCCAAACTTGTGTCAACAGCACTACATCATTGCATATTTACATCACCAGAATTATGCTGGTTGTCTCAGTCCTGACTCTATGTTGGTTGTATATTAAATTTAGGGATGTCTGGAGGGACTTGTGATTGGTTTTGTAAATAGTACAGAAAGATGTATTGGGAGTTATCATATTGTTTTCAAGTTTAAAATCATTTTTATTCATTAATGCATTAGTAATAATGTTGGTATTTTGTTCACATCAAAAGTTTGTGTACCAAGCTGTTTACTTTGTTTCTGGTTTTGTGGGAGAGATGTAACTTCTTTCAATTAAGGATATTACTTGCTCATGTTTCATCAAATTTCCTGTTCTAAGAAAAATAGATCCATCGAAATATCTATTTGACAGAGTAGTGAAAAGATTGAATACCTTGATACTCTTTTTCCATCAGCAATGACGCCTGCGAGCAACCTCTTGCCTAAGATTAACCATATCAACATACAGTTGCTTTGCAACAGTGGTTGAAATGTACAGACCCCTGTTTTAATGCAGTTTGGACTTCTATGCAAATTGTCAGAGTATTTTGTATGCTTGTATGCTTTCTGATTCCCAGTACCATTTGCATTTTTGTGTGATTCTCACAATATTTTTTGTGCATTTTTTATATTTTTGGAGAAGCTATCACCCCCATCAGTGTAACTCTGTAGTTTCATCTTTGATTTCTAGTCTATGAATCTTTGAGACCAACACATGTATGCCATCCTAAACTGTTACTCAAATGAAGCTAGTGAACTTGCTTATTGATATTTCCTAGATTCAATTGTGCTCGCAAAACCTATAAATCTTAATTCTAAATTTGTCTGTAGCTGAACCTGAGCCAGTTAATTGATGTATTTTCATTTTTACAGTGCTTATTGTTATAGTATACTTTTACTGTTTGCAGGTACCCTAAAACAGGTGCAGCACCAAACATTGCTCCATGTATCCTTGTCATTTACATTGTTTGCTTTTAATTATTTCCTTTTTATTATTCTCCCCCTTCTTAGCATTTGTGGATATCATATCTATCATTAAACATACTATGCTTCGTATTATTTCTGGACATCATATCTATTGTTAAACATACTATACTCATATTATACAAGATTAATATAGAATAATGAAGAACTTATTGATAGCAGTGCCTCATGCAATTGAATACTTTTTGAGTCATTTGACTTTCAGTAATTTCTCTTATTTTAACCTTTCTCTTATAGCTTTGAATTTCCTTGTTTGACTTTCTAATATTTTGATTTGACACCAAGTAACTGGTATATTCATGCTAGTTAGCTGATTATATGTCCTAGTTTCCTTAACTTTGGGTGCTCAGACTTGAACGTTGATCCTTTTACGGGGAACTACTACCCGATTGTCTATTTCAATGAGTTCTGGTTACTCAGGGAGAAGTTGATACCTTTGAATGACACAGTGACTGAATTAACACTCAACCTTGAAGTTGGTCCCATTAGTATGACAAAGTGGCAGTTATTCCTTCAGATTGACCAGTCCTTCCAGATTCACCGTAATTATGGAAGCATGCTTGAAGGCGAGGCTGATGAACTCAAGGTTTGTAATTTTAGAAAATTGTCTCAATTCTCCATAACAGTTGATTTTAGTTGACTGAACTTATTTGACGAAACATGCATGTTTAGTACTTCTTATGGATATTATTGTTGTATATTCTTAAACAAATTTCATATTTTTTTCCAATCGAGATAGATCTGTCTTTTGGCACTTCTTGTGTTGGAAATAATGATAAAAATTTAAAATAAAAAAAAAAAATAGTGGGAATTGTTTTTGAGTTCCTCATGGTTCCCATGCATTGTAAAGTGCTATGCTCTTGAAGTTAATCTTTTGACTCTAGAAAATATCTACATCCATCTTTGGGAGAACAAAATACCAATCTTCAATGGTCTTGAAAATGTGAAGATTAATTAATTTCCATTGTTGGTAGAAACCACATGTAATGGGAGCCTGTGAGGAATTGAAGCATCCAAACTTGATACTCTTAAAATTTTTAAAATGGAATTCCAAAATACAAGAAATCCTCTGTTGTGCACTGTACTTTCTCCATATGATTCCTAAGTGCCTTGCTTTTCTAATTGGCTAACTTTGATTTTTTTAATAATAATATCAGCGAGTATTCTTGGAAGGAAATCCTTACCTCCTGGCAGTTACCATGGTTGTTTCTCTTCTTCATTCAGTCTTTGACTTCTTGGCTTTCAAGAATGGTAAGTCAATTTTCCAACAATTCTTAAGAAAGCACCTCCTATAAGGAAATCCAATATGGTTTGGTTAGAGGCAGAGGTTATCGTCTAATTATTTTCTTTGTGCCCAGACATCCAATTTTGGAACAAAAATAAATCTATGGAAGGACTCTCTGCAAAGACTGTTGTTGTGAGCTTTGTCTGTCAGCTTATTATCTTCCTTTATCTGCTTGACAATGATACCTCTTGGATGATTCTTGCAAGCTCTGGAATTGGTTGTGTTATTGAGTTCTGGAAAATTGGTAAAGCCATGCGCATAGAGGTATATTTTGTGATCTTCTAGGTTTTTTAATATGTATGTGTTAACTTATGGGTGTTTTTTTAGAACTTTTAATCTAAAAAGAAGCATGGTTCCTGAGATAATGATTGCTGTTGCTGACATTTCAAGCTTGCACCTCGATATTGTCATGTAGATGTATACTAATTATTGCTACATACTGTGCATGTGTAGAACATCTGCTGAGACCTTTCATGCTTACAGAGAATGTATATTTATATGTAGAATATTTTGCTGGGACCTCCCTTTTACTGTGTTATTACTTTCCCTGAGTGGGTGGATACATGGTGCATTTACATTTCAGCTCTGTGCACTACAAATTTTGATGTTCCTTTAATTTTTTTATTTGATATCTGCAATCTGTGATTTGATTTATTTTTCCCCAGATTGATAGGACTGGAAGGATACCTATGTTGAAGCTCCGAGATCGAGAGTCATATGCAAGGAATAAGACAAAGGAATATGATGATATTGCAATGAAGTATTTATGCTATGTTCTATTTCTCCTTGTTGCTGGCTTTTCTGTTTACTCGTTGATGTATGAGCAACACAAGAGCTGGTATTCTTGGATTTTGTCTTCGCTCACAAGTTGTGTATACATGTTTGGTAAGTGCTCTTCTAAGTTGTTATGTTATGATTGTGCTTTGGTTGATATTGCCATTTATGACCACAGGTCCACAGCTATCTAAATTGATTAAAATATTCATAAGGTAGCTGAGAGTTGTAAATGAATTGAATTAAACCTTAATGTGAAGAGTATTTTTTTCATACATTTGAGTTAAACCTTATCCTGTTCCAAGCATGATTATTTCTCTTTCTAAAAAAATAAATCAGAAAAGATGTCAGAATCCTTATTCTTATTATGCTGATGGTTAAAATAGAATAAATATGAAATTCACTTAGGAAACATGATACTATTTTTCTTGGCAGCATTTTTATTTTTTATTTTTGTTGGGAAATTTTTAGTTCTTTCTCCTTTTTCTGTTTACCCACATTTTTCATTTGGGAAAGTGTAACATGTTATGTTTCATAACCAAGTTTTTAACAAATTTCAATGCAGATTATCGTGATCATTAAGTTTTGTAAACTCTCATGTTTGTATTCTATACTGGAAAACCATTGCAGGCTTTATTATGATGTGTCCTCAATTGTTCATCAACTACAAGCTCAAATCTGTTGCTCATCTACCTTGGAGGCAAATGACTTACAAGTTTCTCAACACCATAATTGATGACCTTTTTGCCTTTGTCATTAAAATGCCAACACTCCATCGGCTTTCTGTCTTCCGTGATGGTAAGAAAGGGATTATGTCCACATGCTATTCTGTGCAACTGTTTCAGATACTATGGATAGCCTCGTATTGAGATTAATATGCTTGTGGAGCATCAAATGTTGTCTTATTTTAACAGAGAAGGTTAAAGAACCAATGACTAGAGGTGGAAAGGTTGTTTGTAGAATAACTGTGGATAATCAGTTATTACTTCCCAAGGATTAGGAAGCTAGGTACAACTAGGCTTGCAAAGCCCATGGGATTTGAGTGCTATATAGTGGAATCTGTGTCTCATATTTTTATTATATAACGAGAGTTTGAATCCCAGCCTACCTGAGAGCTAATTAACTGAAATTTGAACTTCATGGTTGTGCATTAGCTAGATGAGGGTTAAACTTTATTACTTTTAGAAGGATTTCCCTAAAGAAAGATGTTACTTCTCCATCATAGTTTTGAAGCTGGTAGTTCTATTTAGATAGGGGAAGGAGCTTGCATTTTATGTTATCATACTATTTCCTAATCCTGCTTTACATTCACGAACCTTCATGGCTGCCGTTTAGCTGAAAGGATAATTTTTCTTGAAACCAGTCCGTTGGTCCATAATTTGAGAAGTTTGAATGCACTCACTGGAAACAGTATTATTCTAATTGTGATTTATTGTTTAAGCTGCATTAGCATCTTTGATTTTTCTCTGAAGATTCTTTGCAAGTATTGGTTCATGAAATGACCTTTATAATTGTCTTAATTTCTTCTTTTGTCCCTTCCTGTGTGTCGCAGATCTTATCTTTCTCATATACGTATATCAGAGGTGGATTTACCCAGTGGACAAGAAACGTGTAAACGAATTTGGTTTCGGAGGTGAGGATGATCAGCCCGTGGATTCTGCTGTGCCTGCTGTGACAGATGCAGCAACGGAAGAAGAGAAGAAAACTAATTAATTTGGTTTTCTCTCAGAAAGTTGGAAAATTTTTACAGTAGGATACTTAATACTGTAGAATCCAATGGGGACTAGTTTGTTTTTCTCCCCATTTTGTCAATTATATTTTTGTTTAAAGAAAGTTTTGGTTTGCCCTTGCATACTGGAATTTTTACTAGGACTGAATGATGGAGGGTATCTGACTACTGGCATCTTCATGGTTGACTGTAATGGTCACTGATTTTTAGTTACCCCTCTGTAGTTTTTATTTATTCTCAAATTTCTTTATTTTTGGGATACATGACTCGTTAATGTATTATTTTCTTCCACTCCCAATGTATTTTTAACTAATTTTGTTCTTGGGTTTTTTATTTATTTGTATCGTAGTTGTTGAACCTTCTTTTTTTAACCTTTCGGACAAAAATATTTTTTACAATTGCACTTCCATATTCTCGGCTATCATTGACTGTAATTAGGGTGTTGGAAAAAGAGTGATTTGTACATAAGATTGTGCACTAGTTCACAACACTCCTAGAACGTTTGGTAGAATATGGGTATTGCATTGTTTACTGACGGATTTTTAAATTCGTAAGTTAATTTTTGGTACAGTTGGGAGTTAATTATTTTCATACAGATTTAGTAATTTGTAAGTTATATTATTCCACCACAAAAAAAATTAGTTACGGATTTGATAAATCCACTTAATAAAAACTGACTTAAATATTTGTAAATTTAAAATTTGAGTTGTGGATTTTGTGCACCTGTTGTGTTGTGTCGTATTTGTGGCATGGTTCTCTTTCCAATATGGATACATACATATGTAAATAAAATGAGCCGAACAGTAGTTGAAGATTTGTAGTTATGTTAGTCTTGATTTGTGATTTTTTAATAAAAAAAAAAAATTGAGTCTATTTTAGTTTGGAATCTTGTGTCAAATTCTCTGTAGTTTTAGAGGATTTTGACTTGAGAATTTTTAATATATATATATATATATATATTTATTTGGTTAAGAGGAAGAAAAAGAAAAGATTTTTGAGAGGGGAGAGAGGACCTTCGAGAAATAAAAAGAGAAAAGCAACTCTAAAAATTCATTTATTTTTTAGTTCTCTTCGACCTTGAATGTGAAATCGTATATGGCATCAGAAGACTATTTTACAAGAGTAGATCCCTTTCATAGAGAAAAGAGATCAGATATAAACAAGTAAATAATATACTTCTTATAAACAGTACTTTAAGTAAAAGCAAATAGGGTTGTTATTGGTAGAAAAGTAAAAACATTATTTTATAAAGACATTTTATTTAAGCTAAAGTTATATGTGTCTATCTCTTAATTTTTTTAAATAAGATTGAATATTATTTCATTGTTTTTATTTCTTAGGGTTATTTAGATGTAGCTGATCTGTTGTAGGCCAAAGTGACCATGGGTCCTGAGAATTTTGTCAGATAGAGTCATTATTTTATGTTGAATCTTGTCATATCTATTCTCAGGTGACATTGTCTTGTTGTCCAGGCTCTTGCCACAAAATGATAAAAAGAAATCAACCCCTTTCAGATTAATTAAAAACAGGTAAACAAAAAAGAAAGAATGTAAATATTTTTAATATTGGTTCACCTTAACCAAAAACTATTTTCAGGACAACAACTAAGGTTCCACTGTAATTGGAATCGATACATGTATTCATTGACTTCAGTCCCTTAGACTACATGAGTATTCTTTCTCTTTTAAGTTAAATAACTACAAGTATACTTTTGACTTAATCTCTTCAAACTAAACACTTCAAGTATTCTTTGAATACAATCTCTTTAGGCTAACACTTACCACGAAGGGTAAATGATTTACATAAAGGTTTTTGTATAACAAAGATCAACATCTATATAAAGAGGGATTTGCAATTAAGAACTACGGAAGACTTAGTGAGATATTGAGAATTCAAATTTCAAGAGGTTCAGCTTTTGTTGAGTAATCTATGTCTTCAATCTTCACTAACTAACCTTTATATAAATGACGAATTTGAAGTAGTTATTAGACTCAGTAAACTCAAATCTTCAACCACCGCGTGTTGCATGTCTACCTGCATTTAATGCTTTTGCATAGACAGTTTTATCAAAGTTGGCAACTTTATGCTTTAACAATCAAGAAAATGTGCAAAGAGTAACTACTTTTTTGCTACAAGTCTTCTTGTTAGATAAGTTCCCCTTTTATATGATTTGACTCATCTTTTTAAGAGATTGGAATTTTGAGTGACCATAAATAATAACTAAAGAATAGTTTCTAAATTAAAGTGTTAAGATTCTAAGTCTATAAATTTGATTTATGACACGTGTTGTGGATTATGATGTTTGATAACATGTGCTGGTGACGTTTCATCATGAAATTTATTCAATTAAATATGTTTTAAGAGAATAAAAGTTTTTCTTAAACATAATAAGACAAAGAAAATGAAAGTATTTTAGTATTGACGAGTTGGGTTGATAGAGTCTTTTTCTTCCTTAATCTGAATTTATATTCATATGATAGTCTTGTTTCGTCTTTTTAATCTTTCCTTTATTTGATTTTGCTCATTTCTGTCTGATTCTTCTCAACTTCATATAAGCCTGGAAATTTTATTCATCTTATAATTCAAACTTTTATCTCAATATATTATAATTATCAAAATTTAAGGTGTCACATCAAGTCGTCCATATCCAAGGTTATATCTGTCCACACGATTATACATAAGCATACCTTGGACTGACACCTTGGCATACCTACTCGGCAAAGGTGATATGTATGAAAGTATAAGTCACCTCTCTCCCCACTTATAAATACATATTCAGTGCGTCATTCTAATCATAGTGTCACTATTTTCTCCCTACTTTCTCTCACCAAACACATAACTAACTTAAGCTTTGGAGTGTTTTTCATAAGAATATCCTTCTCATACTTACTAACTCAGCCAATCTTTGAAACATCTCAAATATCAATTTCAGTTTAGATTCCGATCTTTGTAATACTTCTGGGCCCACCAACAAAAAACGGTTCAAATAAATATTTTATGGAATAGAATTTCACTCGTGTCTATCATTCTCCCAAACAATAATTAGAATCATTAATGAATTATAATAAGTAAAAGAAGAGTTGAAACTAAGTTGATAAAAAAATTTATAATTTATAATTAATTTAAAAATGAAAAGATTTATAATTTTTAATAAAATAAAAGGTTAACTAGTTATAAATAATTCACAAATATAAAATTCTAAAATAGCTCATTAACCACTTAATTATTAAAGTTGATTTCAAATAAAGATTTTATATAACTAGCGTGTAACAATTTTTTTAATTTTAAAATTATTTATTAGAATTAATTAATTAATTAAAAAAATTATAATTTTATGATATGTATAAACCCACCCTTCCATCAATGATTAGTGGGGGGAGACAAGTAAAATAAAGACCACCTATAAATAAATGGGTTTAAGTTAATTTAGAAAATTTTCATGAAGTGAGTGGGCAAGGGCTCGACCAAGCTACCCCATTTTAGAGAGAACTTAAAAAAAGAAAAAAGAAGAATTGACGCAGAAAGAAGAGAAGAGAAGCCTAGTTTCACAGAAAATAAGCCACACAAAACACAAGGACGCAGACGTTGATACACATAATCGTATCCATCCAACAACGGTAGATCCATTCTCTCTTTCCCCAATTTCTCTTCTCTCTGCCAATTCATCTTTCACGCTTCGCTTTTTCTTTCTCAAATTTTCTTTTTCATCATCCCCTTTCTCACGCCTTTTATTTACGACGTTAATTTCATTCATTAACGTATCTGAACAAATTTCACTTCTCAACTCGATTCACTTTTCTATATGCTTTACCTTCTCTTCTTATTATTATTGTTTGTTTTATATATACTTTCGTTTGCGTTTTTATCCGTTGAACACGTGTGTTATGTAATAGTTCGATTTTGGAACCCTTGGTTTGCGCTTTTATGTGTTAAATACAGTGTAATGTTATGATATTATCATGTGGTTCTTGTTCTTCGTTCTGATCGTAGGGTTTGGAATTGATGCGCAGGTTACTTGCTCAGTTTTGTTTTTTAAATTAAGATGAGAATGTTGATTGTGAATGGTTTTACTGAACCCTTAGTTTTTAGTTTTTTGTTTTTGTTATGAGGAGTGAGGTAGGGTTACACTACTAGATACTATTGGGTAGAGGTTTAAAATGAGTCTGTTAGATTCAAGAGGAGTTGTTGGGACCACTCATTTATTGAAAGGTCGGTTAGTACATAGTGTGTGTGTCTGAGGAATTAGGGAAAGGGGTGGGGTGGGCTTTTAGAGAGAGAAATGGTGATTGGAAGAGTCAGGGTGTGTTTGATTTTTATTTTCAGAAACTGTTTTTAGTCCTTAAAATGAAACTAAACAAGGTTGTTTGGAGGCAAGGAGTTTGGAGTTTGGAGTTGAGAGAAAGGTTGACAGATATGAAAACTGAAGAAGAATATAAGAACACATTTCTCTGGTTTTTGGCTTTTGAAACATTTGTTTTCAAAACTTGATAGATTTTGGATGAGAAGATGATTGCCGGGTAGTGTGAAATTATTTTAGAAAACAGTTTTTAAGACAATGAGTTTGTTAGAGATTTCCTTTGTCTTCTTCTGAGGTGTTTGTATTTGGATTATGTATGATATATGGACATAGAAATAATGAAAATAAGTCTGTTGATTTTAATACCATGAAATGAGAACTTCTTTAGAGAAAAGTAATTGCTGTTTCTAAGAGCAGTGTTCATAGATTCCAGAGAAATTCTAGTTAGTCAGTTGTTGTTGGTTTCTCTCAACATGTTATATGAGAATCCCTTTATTAAGTAGAATGGTTTAAAAGTTGCAAAGGAAAAGTTTTGTGAATATTATAGGGAGCTTTTTGTTATATCTATAAAAAGTGGTTGTTTCATTTCTTTTATGCTACTTTTTGGTGTACATGGCTTGATTAAAATACTTTGAAGAAATTGTCTCAGTCCTTAGTAGTGGCATGTGACAGGATCTTTCTTTTGGCCTCTCTTTGGTGTTTGGTCCACCATATCTTTAAGAGCTTTCATAACTGATGTATGGAGTGACATACTATATTGACTATTGATGACTTTGTTTTTCTTTTCTATCTTTTTTGTGCCCCTGTTTTTGTGATTTCTCTTGTTCTCTAATCTTTCATTCTTTGTTCTAATGATTAAATATCATCCTTGGTCCATCCACCCAAAAGATAATAATAATAATAATTTGGCTATTTGTTGTAGAAGGTCGTTACATTCTTTATGCTTCATAAAACTACTGCAGTCTGTAGAGGTTAGCTAGTTGTTTGTGTGAGAAGTGACAATATTTCAGAATATGAATTATGAATTGGTCGTTAGACCTAGTACAGCAAACACCGACCATCCCTTGTCCCATTAGATGATATTCTACATAGATCAAAACAACACCATAAAAGTAATCTCAATTGATTCTTTAAATCACCTTGCCTTTGGTTACAGATATGGTCTACCTGACATTTCTTATTTAACGTTGAAGGTTTACCCCTTTGTATTGTTTAAGAAAATCACATTATCTCTCTATAAGAATTATCTAATTCACTTTTACTTAATACCAGGTTTCGGGATTATAAATACTTAGTTGAAGGTAACCTGAAGTTGAAAGAGTTTGAGCGGAAAACAAGAGAAGAAGGAGGATAAGGTATTTATATTTGTTGATTTTACCTTGTGCAGGATTTTTTATCTAGAATAGATACAAATAACTATCCAAATGATTACAAGCCAAATTACTATCAACCTCAATTTCGACCCTCTGTTCCAGTGTTCCCACATTAATCTCTTGATAATATTTACAACACTGTACCTTAGTTTTTGTTATGCTAGGAGGAAAAGAGTTAGTGCTCTGCTTTGTTATTTATTGTGCTTTCATGCTATGAAGCAAAGATAATGTATATAAAACCTTTATCAAGCTTTAATCAAGGCTAAAAGCTAAATTTTGAAATCAATATTGCTGTAGGTAGTTCACTGACTTTAATTGGAATTTTTCTGATTCTTTTGATCAAACCTTCTCCTTTCCTAAAAAGTTAACACTGATGATCTTCCCTCTCCTTTCCTAAAATTTTGTGATTTTTCATGTTTCTCTATTTATCCTTCCCATCTGCTAACTAGCATTAGGGGATGAGAGTTCTGATATCTTGAACTTGCCCATCACTTGTCTGCTTGGATCATCAGGATTGGTTATTTTTATCTAGTTCAAATGTATATGGAGGGAAGGGATGGGCTTGAACCTTGACCAAGCTTTCATCATAACAAGGTTTTTTGGCCATTTACATCTTGAACTTGTCCATTTCAGTATGTAGGTTTATATTCTATAATATGTTGATGATCTTGTCTCTTCCTTCCCCTAACTAATTAATTTAGCATAGTCAGAGAGTGTGTAACTAAAACCAACCAAACCATTAATCCCTCCTCGAAGAGTCTGAGTTTATAGTAATTTATATGGGTACCAGACAGCACTGACTACTAGCTATGACCAGTGACCAAACACTTCTTTAGGACGAGGTTGTTTGGAAGCCTGAGGCAAATAGGTGAGGAGAGTGTGCTAGTGGCTATTGTAGGTCTTAGAAATGTGGGTTAAGGGTCTAACTCAACTCTACAAAAACCGGCTTGTAGGGTGAGGGTTGCTCCCTACTTATATACACTTAACAAGCCATATCTCTAGGTGATGTGGGATCTCCAACAAACCATATCTCTAGTTCTGTGCATGAGCTATGTGGTTTGTGTAAAAAATAGGGCTTTGTTTTAGCTTTTGATTAATTATGTTGATGGAATCTGCTAGGACTTTTTTTTTTTTATTAAGTTTGGATATGGCTCCACTTTTTAGTGCTTTTTCCTTGGGTTTATAGTTGAATGGATTTGGGGGTATTAGTTTTGATATGAGAAGATGTGGATAAGATTTGTGGCATTCTGTGAGGTTGTTGTTTTCTATTTTAGTTCTTGTTTGTTTTGATCGTTTTTTAGGCTTAATTAGGATTATGTATTGCTGCCTTTCCAAGTTGAGAAGATGTTTGTTTTTGGGTCACTTTATGCCGGGGCATTAACTTTCTTTCAATGATATTTTTTGGTGTTAATCCATAGTTTTTTTCTTGGTGTTTGAATCAGATGGTTGGGGTGTTTAATTGAAATTGAGTGTAGGAAATCCAGAGTCAGAGAGACTGAGGCCATGTTTGATTATCTTTCCAAATCACTTACTTTCACCTCATGAAACTGTTTTGAAAAGGCCACTGGTTTCTATAAAAGAAAAACAAACAGACTCTGACTACCCCATATTAATGGATAGTTCATTCTTTAACTTACGGGTGATTATCGTATTAGTTAAGGAGTTGAAGTGGGTACTATCTGTTGGTTAGATGCCTTCCCATTTCTAAAAAGGTATTTATGGATAAAGGATGGATGTGCTTACAGAGTTCCCCTTAGAGTTAGTATGAATATAAACATTCTCCTTTAACCTTTTTCCGTATACTCCTTGGGCTATCATATTGAGTTCCTAGTTAGTGTATCGGAATAATGATATATGTTCCTATTTTGTTTTCATTTAGTGGCGTGTTCAGTTCTGACAGCTGCATATTAAGTTCCTTTCATGTTTTAAGGTCCTTATTGTACTCTGTTTTGCATGTTATTAGAATATTAGGTTCATATTCACACTCAGAAACTGCATTTACAGTTGGAATATGTAAATTACATTTTAAATAATACAAAATACACAACATACGTGAGCATCATTTGAGTTTGTCAAACCTAATATTGGTTATTAAGTATTAACATCATTTCATATTTCTTTGTTAAATTCGAATTGGAGAGGTGTATAACAGAACAGAGCAACCTGCAGTTTCTTAATCAAAGATCCCATAAACTTATTATATTTTGCCTTCAATCTCTTTAACAAGAAGAAAACAGCCATGGACAGACGCTCGAACACCACCAGACCAGTAGTGTTGTCTGCCCCTTCTGTCACTGCCACTACCACCATAACAATTGAGAACTCTGAGTCATCATCCTCTTCATCTCAGCAGGAACAACAGCAACCAGAAGTCCTTTTCCTCCCCCTCAATCGCAAGAAGAAGAAAGTCTCTTGGAAAGAAGGCACTGTAGACAATGAGTTCATGCTGAAGAAGAGTTCCAAAAAGTGTTGTATCTTCCACAAACAGAAGCCGTTTGATGAAGATGATAGCGATGAAGATGAACATCACTCTGATGAACACCCTCACGATAGTTGCTGTAAGAATCATGATGGAGTTGGTCCGAGCAGTTAGGGATCTGACTCATCAGAGCAATGATTATTGAACCGAAAATAGGCATATATTTTGTAGAGTAAATGATTCAAGAACTCATTGAGCTTCAAGTTTGCAAGTCAAAGGTATCATTTAATTTTGATTGCATGATTAAATCAACATTGGAACTAGAGGAATGTTCAGTTTAAATTTGAGTATCAAAAATAATTATCCTAGCTTACTATGGAAAATGTTTTCACTTTCTTTTTGTTTTAAGTGGATTAATATTCTATCCTTTTTCCATTTTATTCAAACAAAATAATATGGCACATCAGAAGGGTACTGTGTAGGATTGACAGTCACATGTAAAATTAAACCACAACTCATTTTGTTTGTCCAGATTTCAAACTGAATCATTTGAAAGTGTTCCTGTTTCTTATATGAATTATGGAAATTGAATTTAGACTACAAATGGAAAGTTGTGGTTAGTCTTCGGTTTCCTTGGTTTCTTATGCGGATAAAATGATTTGCAATTGCGCTGTTGTCAGTCATACACAAGAAAAGTTGTATTATTCAATAATTGCCACACAAAAGGGCAGCTATATTGAGTAAAAAAATTAACACATAAAAAAAACGATGCATTCGCTTGTATTCCTGAAAAGTTTGTAGGTTTAAGGTTTCAAAAATCAAATACTTCTAAATGATTTATTCAAATTTTGAATTTATATTTTAAAGATTAATGTGCACTCAAATAATGTGAATTTTATTTTGATAATTTTTCATATTGACAAATTTTAACAAACTGAAAAATCAATATAATACAAATTAGGTTAAATTAAGAAATTTAACAAATATCTAATTTTACAATGTCAGGATGATAAGGAAACTTAATCCTATTCGATTTTGATGGAAAATTATTTTGATCTTCTCCATATTTGAATTTGAACTCGTCCCACTCTTTTAAAACGGGACAAATATGGGACATCACTGCAAACCTTGAATTTGTATTCGGATTCGTCATTGTATAAATGTGTAAATTAATTATTTTAATAAAAAGTAATATATAAAATAATACATTCAACTAAAAGTTTTATCAGATTATTTATTATTTTTACATATTATTTTAATTAAAATATAACTAATAATTTAATATATGATATATTTAAAAATATATACATAATTCTTCTTTAAAATGAGTTTCTCATAGGTTAACCCGTAATTTATAAAACTCAACATGGATATTTGATGTAATGTTATTTTTATCACATAGGGATCACAAAAGAATGGGTCAAATAAGTTTAGTTCTTCCCAAACCTATTTTTGTAAAAGACAAGACAAATTTGTAAAAGACAAGACAAAACAAGACATACATTGAGTTTCAAAATCTTAAACCCATATTTAAAAACCTCGCTTCATCTTTTACAAATTTGTCTTGTCTTTTACAAAAATAAGAATGGGAAGAACTAAACTTATTTGACCTATTCTTTTGTCATCCCTATGTGATAAAAATAACATTACATCTGATATCACATGATTAAACATTAGTTTGCATGCAACTTGAGATTGTTTAAACAAAATCTAGATTATGAGGTTAAGTATAATAATAAAATGTAATTGAAAGAAGAGACTTAATCAACGTATCAATAACAAGTAGGGGGTTTTATGTTGATTAAAAAAAATTAATGGTTATTTAGTCAATTTTTTTGTGTTAGTTTAAGGTGGACAAATGGAGTAAAATAAAATAAAACATAGTTAGTGAGGGAAAATTTAAAGTCAAAATTGGAGGTGCAAAGCGAAGAAAGAAATGTAGTTGGAATATGTAAAAAAGGTTCTTAGAGGAAGGAATCAAAATTGCAGGTGTGTGGTAGATATAATGCCATGGAGTTTGATAAAACATTAATCATCAAATAAACTTCACATTGATATGTTAGCAACGAGATTTTTTTGTTGTCAAAATAAAATATTTTAATCTTTATGTAGTAATTATTTTTCTTGTTTAGTTGGTATTCTTGCGATCGTGATTTCTTGTAAGTTGCTATCATTGGGAATTGGTTAAGTCTAATTTTTGGGTAACTTATACACTTAAATGACTATGATTGAGTGTTTTTTGGTTGTTATATAATATTATGCATTTATGATAATATTATGCATTTCTATTTTATCCTTTTTATTTGTCACAATGATAGTTTAGTTATTTTCTTGATAGTATATATATTTGTATTATTTTGCTGATTACATATGAATTCACACTGATGAAACCCTAGCCTCTTGTTCTTGTATTTTCCCTTCCTTCTCCTTCTCCTCTTCTTCTTCATGTGATTATTAAGTTTTACATGGTACTAAAGTCTATCCTAGGATTGTTTGCACCATTTTATCGGGGACCCTTTGCACCCTATTGTCAGGAACCCTTTGCACCCCGTTGTCGGGGATTGGTTGTTGGGATATTGGAACACCGTCATCACGCTTGGCGTGGTATATTAGAGATCACACATCGCCTAGAGATAGGATCTGTTGCATATATACAAATGAGGAGCAATCCTCACCTTACACGCTAGTTTTGTAGGGTTGAGTTAGGCCTATCACCCGCATTTCTAACAATCTTAAAGCATGAGTATGATGTATCATGGTCCAATTTTATGTATTTTCCTTAAAATATGAACGTTAAACAACTGAATTGTATGGTTATGAAGCAAAAGTGAAAAATAGTTTTATTCTCCCTTACTTCCCTTCTTGTAGCATTTTATGGTTGTTTGTGGTTAGTGGTTCTTATTGTCTTATTTCAACAATGATATCTAGAGCTTTGTCCTTATAGGTTGTGGTTCTTAAAAAAGATTGAGAAGAGGGATTAAAAACTTGTCAAAGAGTGACAAAATGAGAGATTAAATGGCTTCTGTGAACAATGTTGGTTTTGGTACCTTTCAATTTCCTGGGAATTTTTTTTACATATGACAAGTCAAAATGAAATATTGTTTGAAGTCTTTTGGCTTATGAGAGTATGTAGAACAAGATAAGCAAGTTCCACCATTAAGAGCTAATCCCATAATAACTCAAATGAAGCAACATAAGGAGAAGGCTTTAAAGAAGGAAAAAATTGTTGTGTCTTCATACAACTTTGCTAGTATTATGCATCTGGAAACAGCCAAGCACTTATGGATGAACCTCATGGAAGATATGATAACGATAAAAGGATGAAGTTTATCAAGTTATTGACTCTGAAAAGAGAGTATGAAAAATAAGTCTATTAAGGAGTACACTTTAAAACTGTTCCATTTGGTGAATTAAATAAGAATACATGGTGAAGTTGTAGAAGAGAATAGGGTAGTGGAAAAAATGTTGATAATCCTACCCAATAAATTTGTAGCCAAAGTTGTTGCTATTAAAGAATCATGTGATCTTAAATAATTAACTATTTCTGAGATGGTTAGTAAATTAGAAGCATATGAACAAAGATTTTCTATGAGGATGGAAACAACACTAGAGGTTTTTTTTTTTTTGGCACACACAAAAGGCACAACCCAAAGCTATACCAGTTTTAGGAAAAAACCATCTAGTGGGAAGAAAGAAGAAAGCAAAGAAAGAGTTTTGAAAAAGTTACCATGCTGAAAATTTTGTTGATTCAAGCGAAGGGTTAAATGTTGGGCTTGCAGTTGATTTGGTCATGTGGAAAAGATTTGCAAAAACAAAGCAAACCAACAAAAAGCCCAAAGTGGCTGAACATGAAGAGCAATGTGAAGAATACGAGGAACCTCGTGACTCTAACCAACTAATGTATCCTTGTAAGGTTTGCCCAGCAAAAACCAAATTCAAATGTCAACATTGTACAAGTTAAAAGCTATGTCAAGAGAGAGTAAAAAAGGGTGTCTCTAACACAGGGATATGTTGCAGAAAGCAAATCACCTTTTGGAGTGCTGAACATAGGATTGTTGTAGCAACTTTCTACACGGATAATGACAAATTCATGCTTCCTTTATTGTTGCATTTAATGCTTATGAACGTTGTTATCTTATCTGTCAGAATGAAGAAGATTTTGAAGTGGCTCTATCTAACGACTACCTCACATCTTCATTTATATAATGGCTCAAGGTCAAAGAAATCAAGTTGACGAAAAATGATACAATCTGATAAGAAGCTCAAACTCTGATAAATCTTGTACAACTTCTTTTTTATAAATAAGCCTTAGTTTGACCTTAACTGTGAATCTCTCTTTGCGCAGAGGTTGAACATCAAGTTAAACATCATTTTCTAAAATCTATATTCTGTGGTACTTGACGTGAAGAGACTATGATTCAAGAATATTATCTTCGCCTAAAAAAGTTACTTTCCAAAGAATATCTAGAGTTGTTAGCCTAAAGAGATTATGTTCCAAATAATATTTGGTCCGTTTAACCTTGAAGAAGCTAATTTTCAAATAATAATTAGGTTAGCCACAAATGATTAGGGTCAAAGAATACTATGTAATTTCATTTGGTAATAATGGAATCTCAACTCTTGCTAATAAATAGGATGTAATTTTTCATAATACGAACTAGTATTAAATTGAATCAGTTTCTCTTTCAAACTATTTATATTATCAGTTTAATTTGTATGTTTTATCTTCTATTAATTGAGTTTGTCCTTGTCATACTTAGTTTCAAAAAGGTTTAAAATTAAAAAATTTGTAATTTTTTTATACAATTCAATTTCTCTTTTTTGTGTGTCTTTCTTTACAGTGTACAAACCAAATAACTCATATGCATCTTCAAGAAGTTAAGTCCAACTTATATGTCCAAAGTCACCATAGATACAATAAAGTGTTGATGTTAAAGGAAAAAAATTCTATTTGATGTTTTATCTTACCTTCTAAGTCTTTTGAATATGGGACAAATGAAAAAAAAAATCATTTAAGATGAATTATCCAATAAATTTAAAACCGAAATTGTTTGCATTATAGACTAAATTTTCCCTTACGTTTTAAACTCTCCTAAATTGACATATCAAACATATAAACAAAAATAAATAAAAATAGACATTCGCATGTATGAATTTAAGATAATATATTAATTATAATGTAAATGTTTTTTTATTGCAGTGGAGTTATAGCAACGAAACAAAATATTAAATCAATTATTAATATATTTTAAAATCATCACAAAGTAGTACAAGATATCATCATCAACTAATGAAGAAACAAAAGGTTGAATAGACATGAAATTCTTAATATTTTTAAAATTATAAAAGGAAAAAGAAAACACTAAAAAATTAACTAACTGATTAATATTATATTCACGTTATAGAAATGATTCAAAGAAAGATAAAAAAATCTCAAACTTTTTTATTAGATTAAATATTATTTATGTCCATGTATTTTAGAAAAATTTGGATGAATAGTATTTATTATGTCCATGTATACGAAATGAATAAAAGTTTTTTCTATTATTTTTTCATAGGTGGTGAAAAGTAAGTCAAAATATTACGATGGTATTACCAAATGAATCATACATTTTATTTTTAAATATGGTATCAGTGAGAATGATACCTTATGTCTCAGTTGATCTTTTGCCATTAAAAAAAGAAAAAAATCCTCCCACATTTCTTGCAAACAATTTCATCTAACTCTTCAATTCTCCAAATTTCTTGCAAACAATCTTAATTTTAACTGTAACGCAAAAAGAAAAATAAAATCTTCAACTTACAAGGAAAGGAATAAATTAGGGATCTTCGTCAAAGAGAGAGACAAAGAACAGCAAAGAGTGTAAAATTGCAATATTTCGAATGTTACGTTTTGACATCCCAGTTGGGTTCTTACAATAAGCTTTAATGCTTTATCAAACAAATATAAAAAAAAAACAGCGTAAATTACAAGTAAATTTTCATTGTCTTCTTTAATTTCCATTTGATTTATTTTTATTTCTCAGCCTTATTTTTATCTTTTATTATAATATTTTTTTAATATTAATAGGAAGTTACCATAACATGTAAAGGATTTTGATATGATATTTTAATCAATCAAAAGTTTTACATAGATAAAAAAATATAGGTGCTTATAAAATTTCATAAAATGATAAAGATGTTATTATAATTTAGAATCTATTTGAGTGTTTTTTCAATAGACTTGTAGGACGAAAATTTTGTTTTTTTAAAATATAAATTAATTTTTTATGATTTAATTTTATTGAAAATCTTGTAAGTAAAAGTTTTTAGCTAATAAAAAATTAATTTTAATCTTTAAAATAAAATCTGAATTTTACCAAACATACTAATTACTTGTGTACCTAAAATTAGATATCTGTGTACAAAACATAAGGTATAAAAGTGTAGCTAAAATGATTTGTGTACTTAAAATTTCCATTATAAAGAAAATTGAGTGAAAGTGAAAGGTGGATGAATAGGAGAGGAAGAGGATGAAAAGTGGGATTGGGATACTATAAGAATTGAATTAAGAAGATTAGTTTGAGTGTGAGAATGAAAATGGACTTAGAATCTGTGAAGAATTACTTAGAGAAAGGAGGACTCACTTCATCAGTTGTTGATGGATTGCCACCCAGATTTCTTGAACCCTTAATTATGAATTCCCTTAAGGTCGATCTCATCGAACCTGGTCGCCTTATCTGTTCTATGAAGATTCCTCCACGTTTACTCGTATTTTCACTCTCTCTTTTTTCTTTTCTTTGTTATTATTATTATTATTATTATTATTATTATTATTATTATTATTATTATTATTATTATTATTATTATTATTATTATTATTATTATTATTATTATTATTATTATTATTCTTGCTTAATTGTTTTCTCTCCTTACTGTTAGTTTTGAATTTGATGGTTTTTGTTTGCGTAGAATGCTGGGAATTCGTTACACGGTGGCGCCACCGCTGCGCTCGTCGATGTGGTGGGATCCGCCGCCATCCCCACCGTTGGTTATTCGAATGGCAGTACTGGGGTTTCCGTCGAGATTAACGTTTCCTATTTGGATGCTGCCTATGCCGATGTATGTATTTATCTCACTTTCTGTTTCTTTTTTCTTGTCTCGTTTTCGCAACTTTTTAGATATTTATTTGCGGTATAGAGGCAGAGAGGGTATGGGTATTGAATTTTTTAGACTTTGATGCTGAATGGTCAAGTAGTAGATCTGGAATAGCCACCTTAACTTTTCTTTTACTTGTGATTTGAGAATTGTTTTGTAATTGAACTTTATTTCAACGATGAATAAAGAAAATAAGTGCTTTTTTTGTTTGTCTTTTTGAAATTTGATTCTTAACATTTGTTCATCATAATATGTTGAAGAGTTTTATTAGTTGACATGCTCATAAACTATTGCAATGCCTGATGACTTGTCAATACTATTTTTTCAGTTTTTGACAATACTACTTTTTCAGTTTTTGATATTATGTATAGAAAAATATTTGGTAAATAACTCCAATGCACAGGCACATAGACAACTAATTATAAAATGTGAAGAAAGAGAAATATGTATATGTATACTTGTATGTTGTGTGAGTGAGTTGGCTGGTTGACTGAGTATTGGAGTTGGCTGCGAAGTATAGTTGATATGTATATGCATATTCAGTGTTAATGACAACCTGACATCAAATATGTAATTTGTAGAGTGGAATGTAGGGAGTTCTTTTAGTGGTTTCTGATAATGAATGTTGTTTTTAATGCATGAAACTTGTTATATGTTATAGGAGGAGATTGAGATAGAGGCAAGGGCTCTGCGTGTAGGGAAGGCTATTGCTGTTATAAGCGTGGAGTTCAGGAAGAAAAAAACTGGCAAAGTTTTTGCGCAGGGGCGTCATACCAAATTTCTTCCCACTGCCAGTAAATTGTGAAACCCAAATATGTACTATAAACTAGACACTTCAGTTAGTATGTGCCATATATATCAAGTGTCACTTATTAAGTTTGCTCTATCTCCCACACTTACAACATTTGGATAAACATAAATCATACAGGGGCAGTTTCTTATTGTTCTCTGCCTTTTGATATTGAATGTTACAACTTATATGTCTATTTGACCTCTAGAAAATAATGATGGATTTATTTAAACATTGACTCTTTGATATCGTCTGAACCCTTTAGTGAGACAAGGCTCGTTTTTGTTTGGTCTTCTCAACATTTCTTGTCTAGTTCAATTCCCTTTGAAGCAACTAGAAGAATATCGAGCATAGCACTAGTTGTTTGCACCTAATTGTAATTAATTAATATGATTAATTTCTCTCTAAGTTGATTTTATACTAGTTAGCTAGCGCTCCTTGTTCTTTTGCAACAATTGTTTCCAACGACCAAGTAACTCTTGCTAGACTCGCTGGTCAATAGAAGAAACACGCGTGTTGATGATTAATTTCTGCAGAGATGCTTGAACAACGTAGTTTCCCCCTGCAAATGCATCAGTTGGAAGTTATTCCAGTCAAATTTTTTGGAGAGACGAGGCATTCCCACATTTGATGGAATAGACACTTCCTTGTGAATGTTTATCCTTGTTTCAAGGGTCTAAAGCATAAATTCTCAAATCTTAAATGATTCTCATTCTAACCACTTTTATCTCATTATGCTACGTGTGCAAGAGGGAAAAAAGAAATAGAGTCGTTCAATTTTTTTTCTTTTATAAACTATACATCTGCTTGAATCTCTGCCAATTTGTGTCAGGGTTCGCTTCATGCAATGCATCACCAGATAAGTACTTTAAGGTAATTTTTTAACGATGGGTCTATTAATAGATGTGAATTTTGATCAAGCTAATCATGATGTCTATAGTTACTAAAGTTTTCATTGTTCAAAATTTCATCACCAGCTAGTTTTAAGGTACAATGACTTAATCAGACCCATGGCCTATAATTCCCAGTGCATCTCTGAAATTGAGCGTGCTCCTCATGGTTCGCCTGCCAATTCCTCCGTTGCCCTTTCTCATCATGGCAGCAAATTCCGCATAGTCTATTTGTCCATCCTACACCACAAATCTTCCATTAATCTCAACGAACAAATTGGCAACTATGGGACTATAGTTCATCTAAGAAACACAAATCATGCTAATGCTGACATTTAATAAAAAGATGAGTTGCAGAAACTTATGGCCGGTACAAACAAGCACTTAATAGCAAGACAACATGATACTTACATTGTCTTGATCAATTTCCTTGACAATTTCATCAATATGGACATCATCCAAACCGAAGTCCTTACAAGCCTGTTGTATCTCATCAATGGTTATGTAACCACTTCCATCTTTGTCAAAATAGGAGAATGCTGAAACCAGATTTTCCTCTCTCTCCAGCTTATTTAAGTGGACCGTAGCAGCAATGAATTCACCATGGTCAAGTGTCCCACTATTATCAATATCTGCCTGTAACGTGCAAATTATAGATCTTGTTCAACCGTTTAAAATTGAAGGTAAAGCAGCACAAGTAACAAAAATGAATTAATCCTAAAACAAACACAAACTGTCTTACTGCATCCATAAGATCCCTGATTTCAGACTCCATTAATTCAGATCCTACTCGTTTTAAGCCTTCTTTCAGCTCATCGAATGTTATAGTCCCACTGTTGTCTGCATCAATCATCTTGAATAACTCCTTCAGACCACCAATTTCTTCCTCAGAGAGCCTCTCCGCAATAACCTAGGAATAAAGTTTACAAAGTTGTAAATGTCACAGTATAAGGATTTGACAAGCAGAAGAGAGTGACATGGATCGCTTTCAACTTCCCAGTCAAGACAAGAGTTCCTGACAGTTTTACAGAAACAAACATAGATAAGGTAAAGCTAAAGAATCTGAAATTTACTAATACTCACAAACTAAGAAGTGTAATTATGGTGAAGCTCAGGTCAAGATTGTGAAGAAAGTGACCTTTATTTTTGCTGACTTATGTCACTCAATTGAAAGCTTATCATAGACATTAGCATCTAAAAAAATCAGAAAAAAAATAATGTGTATTGGGGTTCATAACAGAGAACCAAAAGTAACAGAAATCCATTAGCGTTTGCCATTTGTATAAGGGGTTCATGTCCATATAAAAATATTCAGTAAAGCTTTACATGATAGATTAAAGTGTTATTTCATGGTCAGCACACACAAATCATTAGGCCTGAGTAAAAAGGTTTACAGAAGCCTTACACGCAAAGCCATCTTTTTAAGTTTATTCATTGCAGAGAACTGCTTCAGGCGTGATAAAACAGCAGAATCAAGAGGCTTATCTGGTGCAATGTTGTCATCAACAATCCATGGGTGACCTGACACACAAAACCAAATAAATGCCACAGCTTTGAACCCATTCCAATAATTGTGCAAGCATTCATACACATCATGATAGTTGCTTGCTCAATATAGAAGTTATATAGACTCACAGAGTACTTTGTGTGCTGTAAGCCTTGTTTTTGGATTCCGATCAAGCATTTTTCGAATTAGATCCTTGGCACTGTCTGAAATGCTAGGCCATGGCTCAGACTGGAAATCAAGTCTTCCTAGCAAAATCTGTCTGAAAATACCCTGCTCAGTTTCTGTAGAAGACAAAAATTGCAGGGAAGTATTAGCAATGATGAAGGATGCACATGAAGAAAACAATAATATGCCTTTATCTACAATGAGTAATTTAGAGAATAAGTGACATAAAGCTACCGGCCCAAAATGGTGGCACCCCACTTAATAAGATGTACAGAATAACACCAGCACTCCACACGTCTGATTCAGGTCCATAATGCTTACGCAAGACCTCTGGTGCAACATAGTATGGGCTTCCAACAACATCACAAAATGTTTCACCTGAAAAGCAAATGACTGTGTTAAGCATACATGGCATGGCATGGAAGGGATTTCAGTTGATCTGGTAATGCTTGAAATGAAGGATGGTGGAAAATTCAAACTATAACTACAAGACTAGACTGCATAGCTACAGATTTAATTTTGGACATCCATAGTTTACAGTCACCAAGACAAAAAGGTTTACATGCAAAAATACTTAAATACAGTATGGCCCAAAGAAACTACTAAAATATAGATATACAGATTCAGTTCCACGTTAAACCCAAACTCAGATATATAGTCATTTTCAAGACTTAAAACTTGTAGCAGTTAGAATGCCAAAAGTTAATGACTTTAGACAACTTACAGAGGACAGAAGCAAGCCACTCACTACTCCTATTCCAGTTTAGCACCCCTTCATTTAGACCAAGGCCATTTCTAATACGATATCTAGAGTTTCATCCTTACCAGACCCATTCTTCTAACACAAAAATGAATCATGGGCTTGTGCAATATCCAACCTTCAAGACCAAATAGGTCTTGCCTGAGGGAGAATGTTCGAAATGTACTAAAAATCCATTCAAGCGTCTTCACCTAACAGTCTTAGCTTTTGGGATTGTTTGTTCATGACATACTAAACATGAATACAGTACACGTTTCAAAAATTGATGACAGAACACAAGGAATAGGTGATTATAATTTCTAACATTAGATTAGATCAAAATGATTAATTGATTGATAAAGAGATCAGATCCGAAGAGAAAGAAACATAACCTGGCTTATAAAAGACAGACAAACCAAAATCAGTAGTTTTAAGCTTAGCATCTTCCTCAACAGTGTCAAACAAAAAATTCTCAGGCTTAAGGTCTCTATGCATGACACCAAGGGAATGACAAGCCTCAACAACCTCAACAATAGTCTTAATCAACTTAGCAGCTTGTCGCTCACTATAATGCCCCTTCTGAACAATCCTATCAAACAACTCACCACCCTCACAGAGTTCCATAACAAGATGAACAGAAGAAACATCCTCGTAAGTGCCATGGATCCGAACAACGTTGGGGTGTTCGGACAAGTGGTGCATTATCTGAATCTCCCTCCAAACGTCGTCGTAGTCCTCCTTGCAGAGAAGCTTTCGCTTGGGGATTGACTTGCAGGCGAAGGCCCGGCCCGTAGCGTTGTGGGTGCAGAGGAAGGTTGTGCCGAATTGGCCCTGGCCCAGTTTGCGGCCCAGAGTGTAGACCTCGCGGAGATTATCGGTTCGGTAGGGGAGGACCCACGCGGGCTTGGGTGCGACCGCGGGGGTGCCGGTTTGTGACTTGGACATTGTTGAACTGTGTTTGTCGGAGAGAGAGTGAGTCAGTGGTTTGAGCTATTGGGAGTTGAAATATTGACAAAATTAGAGGAGACCCGGTAAAAACACAACACACACTTTAGTCCAGTCAGTCTTACCAGTTAAGTTACACCACGCTCGCGTTTTTATACTCTCTCCCCCGCTTAAGCAATTTCCCTGTTTTTTTCTTCCATTTCTTTGTTACTATTTCTTTTTCTTTTTTATCTCTAATTATAAATTATTATTATTATTAGTATCCATATATACTATTTTTCTCTTTGATTATTTATTAAAATTTATCAAAAGCTACTACAGTGTAAAATCTCACAAATTTATTAAAAGCTACTTCACTTATTTTAAAAGTATAGATTTTTTAACTTTTTTATTTCAAAAATATTACGTGATTTTTAATTGGAGTGTTTTCTGTTTTCATTTCTATTTAAATTAAAAAAAATAAAGTTGAAAACGTGTTTAACTGATTTTTTTAAAAGTTATTTTTATGAAAATATTTTTAAAATTGATTGAAAATAAGAAAATACTTACTCTATTTTCACCGTTTTCATAAAATGAAAATTAAAAATGAAAGTAAAAAATAATTTCTCGAAATAAATATTACCTTAAATTTTTTTTTATACATTTTAAGTTTTATTAGTTTTTTTTTCACATGTATTGCTGTTTAATAATATGTCTTACACAACAACTAATCCTTGAGTGGATATTAAACAAGAGATTTAAATTGAATAAACTAATTTATAAATAGTAAAACTGAATAATATTAACTAATTTTTTAATTAATTTATTAAGATGGATTCATTGACCTTAAATAATGGAAATAAAGAGAATAATAAAGACTTAGAAGAGTTTGTTGTTACTTTGTTTTGCGACTCTGATTTTTTGGGCTTGTTGGAATTGGGAATGGAGTTATGAATAGTGGAATGTTTTGAAATCATAAATAGTGGCGTTGTTGTTACTTTCTTTGGAGGAGTGAAGTATGGTGGGGTGTTATTTATTTCTCTTGCATTAACTTTCTGTAGGATTTATTGAATGATGCGGTAACGTGTAATTCAACTGTTAGGTTGAATGGAAGTTTTGCATTCATATAGAAATGGGAGTTTGGTAGTTGAATTTTGTATGCTTTCTATAATGGACTGGTTTAGTTTCACTAGTTTTTATTTTTGGTAAGTGTTCAGTTTGAGTGAATTATTATTTAAATTCTTCCGTTTATGTATTATGATCAAGCCAATTACTTTTACCATTACTGGATTATCATTTCATTAATGGAAAACTGATTAGTAGACTTCTAAAATTTGTTAAAACATTTTCTTATGAAAAACAATAGCAAAATACTACCTGTGGGGATAGTGCTTTTTGTAAAATACACTTAAAATTGAAATGTGAATTTTCTTCGTAATCAAGAACTGTATAAAGGAGTAATACTTCATAAATAGTGTCCATAAACACAATTAATGGAAAGTTTTAAATAATATTAGGATAAATTTAACACAAATTTATTAAATTTGTTATATATATTTGAACTTTGAATTAGTTAAAATAGGAGTATAAATTTTGAAATCATATAAGATTAATTTTGTGTGAAATTGTCACAGCACTGGGCACAGGGACATGGTTCGAATTTGTGCATATTTAGTTTCGGACTGAACTCCCAAAACGTGAATAAAAGGCGTGAAATCATATATACAACGTAAAGTATTACTCGTAATTTATTTTTTTTCAAATAGATAATTTTAAAATTAAATTCTTTGATAAATTATTACAATTAAGATGAGTTTATTGTTACATGATTTTTCTGAATTTCAATCCATTTACATAACATTTGGTCTTCATTGCTCTAATAATAATAAAAAAAAAACATTTGTTCGTTATAATTTTCATTCACTTAAAACTTAGTTCTTATTTTTTCAGCCATAAAAAAATACAAATTCAAATTACATATTTAAGAATTTAAATTATCATGCGCAAATTAACACACACTAATAAATATAAGTATGCTTAACATCTTAAAAAAATGAAAAGTACAAGTATAATTTAAAAGGTTAATAAAAGAAGAAAACTCCAAAATATGACAACCTGACTTTTATTTCTTTCGAGATGTGATTTATGTGCAATTTCACACCGAAAGAAGAGTGTGAAGAAATCCAATGCAGAAGTCACATGTTGGTTGAAAGAAGACGAAAGTCTGAGTAACAACTTACAGGTCGGTGTATTTTAAATTATTTATTTCCTGCTTAATATAATGACTTCAAGGAATTTTTGTCCCTTACAAATTTTTATCTTTTTATTTAATCATTTTATTTTTCATTTTTGTGTGACTTTATAGAAAGAAAGTTATCAAATGAATTTTTTATTAATCTTTTATAGTTTTCTTAAGTGTACTTTTTGTTTTCTTTTTTGTCCTGTCAGTTAACATCACAATTACTCCTTTTAAATATTACAATTAATTAATTTATTCTTTTAAAGGTAATAAAATAAACAGAAGACTGATGTGAAATGATCTAATTATGCATGACTTATTTCAACAATAAAAAAGATATCAAATAAGCTCGTTTTATGTAAATGTTTATTTATAAAAAATAAATTAAAACTATTTTAACAAATCCTTTTATCAAATATTTATAATTTAATAAATTAATCTCTGTGAGCTTTCAACTTTTAATTACTAACTATCTTTTTTTCGTTTTTAACTCATTTTTAAATTTGTAATTAATTTTCTGCTAATTTTATCAAAACATAACAAATATATTTAGGTAGGAAAATGTGAATGCTTCCTCTTGATTCATGCTGTAAATAAAAATATTTCATTTTACATAAATTAATAATGATAATTAAGGATGTTTAATTTTTTTATTTTATTATAAAAATTGAACCACGGTTTTTAAATTAATTATATTTATTGAAAGTATTGCTCACAATAAAAAGTTAAATTAGTTTAAAGATATTTTTAAAATAAAAATATTAAGTAAAAATCAATAAATTAATTTTGCTTACAAGCAATGCTATATGGTATTAACAATGGTTACCCAAAAGAGTAAGAAGATTGAAGAGACATGCTTCTACAAAATTAGTTTAATATTAATTGAAAAATAAATTTGACGGAAATCACGGGTCTTTGGATGATTAGCTGCATCGCGCAACTACCAATTTGAATGCAATTGCGTTTTGTTTTTAATATTTGAGTCCGAAAATTTTAAGTAATTTTTTTTTCTTACAGTCCGGGGAGATTATCAAAATTATTTTGTAAATCACATTGTGATTTCCTTGCTTAGTGAAGATAATTAGTATCAGCTAGTAAATGAATAAATAAAATATTATGTTTAAATATGTCTTTTGTACTTTTATTGAATTTTGATTTTGTTTTTAAATGATTTGTTTATTTCTAATCTTTGTGTATGTTTTGTTTCTTGTTATTTTTGTCTCTGTGTCAAAATATTTATTTATATATACTTTGTCACATTTTTTATTAGAATTTACTTATAATTTATTATTGATATTTTTTATTCTAAGATATTAATTAATTTTTTACTTTTGTTCTTCATCTTCATTTTTATTTGTTTTTAATCTCGATACTTTATTAATATTTTGCTTTGGATCCATATCTAATATTTTAAGAGTTTAAAGATAATATCGTGATGGTAATCAATTCTAAAAGTAGTTTTATTATATCATGAAAATAATTGTAAAATTTAAATATTTTTTGAACTTAGGAATGTTCAGCGCTGGTTCATTTCCCTGCAGAAAAAAATATGAACAATAGTAAATAGTTTATATATAAAAAACAATTAAATTATTAAATAAATATTTAAAAATAATTACATTGTACAGTGTTATTGTATTTGTATCATTAGCTTTTGAATCATCACTACCACTAAAGATATTCTCTATAAAAGGATGTGAAGGCAAATAATTTCTAATTAACGAATTTTTTACAATTTAAATATTTTTTAATAATTTTCTTATACATTCTCTCTTGTGAAATAGATTTTATCTCTAAAATATGGGAATAAAAAAGAGTCAACTTAAATATTTTATTTCTATTTAAATTAAAAGTATCACACTTTTTTATTGTAATTGTCCTGTTAAAAGATAAAAGATGTAGCTAAAATAGTAAAATAAGTCATTATCATTATATTAATTTCTTTATCTTCTATACTGTAACATGAAATAAATAAATTTTTAGCATCTTTTTACCAACGGCATATTAAGCTTATAGGAAATAAATGGATATGTGCAAATTGCATGACACAAATTATACGACAATATATTAGAAAATTAAAATCATGATTAAATTTGTGGTTAATTTTATTATAAACAACAATGTGTTTACTATGATTATTACAAAATTTGTCTACTTTGAACTCAATCTTGTTGCTATTTTTAACTCTTAAAATCACGTCTAAACCTTTTGCAATATCTTATATTACTTTCTTGAAAATATCCGTTATAAAAATCTTTAAAACATATTACTTAATTTTTGATATATACGTAGTTAGAATAGATTTTATTAAAATATGAAATTATTTCATTATACATATAATCTTTAAAAGAATGTTCAAAATTGTATAACAACTTAATTATTATATTTTTTTTTCCTAATATAAGACTGATACTCGAATGGAAAGTTCCACACAATGAAGTAGTCCTTATATTGACAAAAAAATTATCACGTAGATAAGCATGAGCCCATACAATTTTTATGGTAAACTTAAGTAACCCAATTATTTCCTTTAAAATCAAGTCTAACTATAAAATCCAAAAGTTTTCAAATTTTTGAATGGTAAAATTACTATACATAGCACTTTTAAAACCTTTTAAAAACTTAAATTATTTACATCCTCAAAAGCATTCTCATGTAAGTATTATGTTCATGGTTTATGTGATGCATTTGGCATCACTTATCTCATTCTCTATTTCATTGCACTATCACTATCTCTCACTATAACTTTTGGACGCTTATTATTCATTGATAAAAAGATTCCAACACACATTTGTATGCATTAGTACTTTCATTCAATAAAAGTACATAACCAAATATAATTATTTATGTATGATGATTTTTACCTGTGAAAATCACCAAAAGAAAGTACTTGTTCTTTTTATACATTCTATAAAAAGCAACCACATCACCAAAACATTGATAATCAAATTTGTTTGTACCATTGGGCCAAAGTAAGTAATTTAAACTATCATCATCCATGAACAAATATCTTGAAAAGAAAACAAGGGATTATTATCTACCTTTCCTTGGAGATAACTAAAGGCATAAGATGTATCCCCATCTTTAATTGTAGAACACTTGTTTTATTAAATATGATTGAACTAGTATTTCTTTTTAAAGTTAAGACCTACATGCCCACCTATTTAATCCATCACGAAACCATGGTATGACATCCTAACACCTTATGCATGCAATGAATCCGTTTGAGCATTGTTAGCATTAGACAACCCGCTATATGTATGAATTAATGGGACAAAACTAGATTGACACGGATGATGTTTATGACCTACACAAAAGAAACAACTTTATATTTAGAGTTATTTGAATTCACCCGTACACTCAACTTCACTTTGTAATGTGTATGTATTAGAGATTGATGATCCTTTTCCATCATCCTTCATCAAATGTTTTTTGTCTCTTAATCTAGCTTTGTTGCATAAGTGTTGATGTATTACAATATTACGATTCTGATAATGATTTATCTCATCCTTTTAAATGCTAAACCCATGGCTTTTTGCATATACAAAATAAAAATTACATACAACATTTTTATTTTTAAACTCTAATTCATAAATGTCATCTACTTTCAAATCCAAATAACTTATGTGTTAATAATCATTGTTTACTCCATTTTCAACATCTTCACTCCTACCTTCTTCAACATCACCACTCCCTCCATCTTTACCATATTCATTTACATCAATTCCTTCATTATCAACCTTTTTATCTAGGTTATAACCACTCTCATAAAAATTATTTGTATCACTAATCATTAAATGAGTGTCATAATTAAAGTTTATCATTTAGGTATTAAGTTGTAAAACATAAATTACAAACAACTCAATATGTAAAAATAATTCAATAACACGAAAAATGTTAATATATTAAGATAAAATACATAATTTATAATATAACATCAAATTTATAGCTAAAAGAAATGCCTACATAATAAAAGTATATATAAAATTATAAGTATCATTGTTTAATCGTATAATAAAAAGATAATAGAAATTCAAGCATTAATATTATACATATTAAATATTTAATATTTATGTTCTCAACTTCATAATGCAATTATGATTGCTTATATTAAAAGTATTTTTTAACTTATTAACTTATGGTTACTGTTAGATCAAGGATGATTAACATCTCAAGATTTTGATTAATTACAAGACAGACGAAACTAAGCTACCCAAGACTTGCTAAGACAAAACCAGCACAGATGGAACGAGACCCTTCAAAGATGAAATTTTGCGTCTGTCCAAAAGCCAAGTCATCAGACGATACATGCACAGACGGAAGAGGACTACTCAAAGCTTAAGTCCTTTGTCTGTCTCAAGAGTGAAGTCTTAAGACGATAGGATAAGACGAAACAACAACAACTGAAGACTGAATAAACATATCGTCTATTCAAAAGCTGAAGTCAAGTTGAGTCATTCGCGCCAAGATTTCAAATCTGAAGAAGTACTCATAAGAAGCATCCAAGATCAGTATAGGGATTCAAGCTTACACAACAAAGTCAAAAAGGTCTTCACCTTTTGTCACATCTTTGTACAAGTCAGAAATAGTACTGCGCACAACCTAGTCCGCTATATCCGCTGCGACTCTGCATCAATCAATCAAGTACAACTGACAACCTTTTTGGAAAGCTCTCTAGAAGAATTCTCAACGACTCTCAACGGCATTCAAATGAGTCTAACGGCTATTTGAAGAAGATGCATATAAAAGGACTTCACAGCATCAAGAATCAGTTGGCGAATACGCTTATCTCTTCAATCGTCTGAGAATTCGCTCAATTCAACTAAGAACTATATTGTAAAAAAACCCTCTCTGCGAAAAGGAATAACTTTGTTTCTCAAACATTTTTTCAAATCCACTTGTGTGGTACTTTAGCCTGAGGAGGCTGTGTTTCAAAGAATACCTTTTGTTTTAGCCTGAGGAGGCTGTGTTTCAAAGAATACCTTTTGTTTTAGCCTGTGGAGGCTGGATTCAAAGAATACCTTGATGGTTTAGCCTGAGAAGGCTGGGAGCAAAGAATATCCTGTAATAGCCAGAAGTGGCTGGGTTCAAACAATACTTGTAAACTTTTTCACGGTTTGTAGTGAAAACTCAGTGGTTGCTGGGTAACTGGACGTAGTCTTGAATAGACGAACCAGTATAAAAATTCTCGTGTTTATTTGTTTCGTCTGTTTAACTAACTGGGGATAATCGTACTCTAACGTTTGCATATTAAAATCAATCTTTCAATACAAACGTTGTTTCGTCTGAACCCTTTAGAAACCCACAGACAAAAGGGATAAAATTTTATAATTAACACAATTCAAGCCCCCTTCTTATGTTTATCTCTTACAGTTACTCTCTATATATTTGTTTTCTTAAATCTATCTACTATATTCCTATGCAAATCAAGGAATTAACCACTTTAACACAACCTTATGCATTGTATAGTGAGTATGTGAGTGCACCCTAGGGGAACTTTGGGTCAAATACTCTTCCTTATTTTGTTGATATTGCTTGTAATTATTCTCATACATTTATATAATTCCAAAAATTCAACTCATGTGTTAATAATGTGGTAGTGAAGAGTAAAGTTTATTAGATAAAATTGGAACTCTTAGACTGCTATGATAATATACTTGACAAATATAAATACATAATATATTATATATAATATAACTCTTAGACTACTATGATAATCATTAGGTCTGATTAAATAAAGTACACATGTTATACCTGAGAACAATTATTACATGATTTATTGTGAGTAAGAAGTGAATTCAGCTAAACAGAAAATCAAAAAGGACAAGAGCCTTATATGTTTTTAAAAATGTCAAGTCAAAGCTAGGGAAGTTTTCAAATCTACATGAATCTTCAGTACCATTAAAGAACCACTTGAAGCAATTCTAGTAGAAACATATGCTTGGATATTTCTTAGGCGGTTAAATTTGGTTCTTCTAAGATTCTCATAGAAAATAAATTAATAAATATAAAAACACATGAAAATAGTAACAAATAATACCTACATGATAACTGTGTTTAACAAATACTATAAATAGTATATTATGTATCAACAATAATTTCAAACATGAATAGCTCATTATCTTGAGGTATTACTACAATATGGTTGAATTTATTTGGCAAACAATCATTAAAAACATGAAATATAACAATTTTTTAAAATCCATTAAAATAATAAAAATAATGATGACTAAAATCATATTTAGGCATAACTAATTTCATAAAACAACAATGTATGTAGAAAATTCTTAGTATGTGGAAAAACCAAAGAATAAATAGTACGAGAAAAATTGGTAATGAAAAAAACCAAAGAATGTAATCTATTGTTAGAATAGAACCATTTGAGAAAGAGACAAGATTTGGAAAATGAAATGGCAAATTACTTGGGTCGTCTATGTGGAAAGCTTGTTCCTTGCAAGCAATGTCTATCGATACATACATAATTACCTTCAAAACGTTGCTAATATGAAATAAAATATAAGAATTATGAGATTTTCAGTGTGGGGACTATCTTCAGTTATTAAGTTCAAGTGTGGGGACTATCTTCAGTTATTAAGTTCAAGTGTGCTCAGGATGAAAAAGAAACAACACCACTTTGTAGCAAAGTTAGGAATATTACGAATTTGACAAAAAGGAGAGAGATAACGAATGAAATATTAGAGAGTTTTCAAAGCAGAAAGGTAAAATAAAAAAGAAAAGTAAAAACATGAAAAGTAAAATAAAAAAAATAACTTTCATTAATGTATATAAAGATCCCGTAAATTCACTTAAATACACCATATTAATTAATGATAATATGACATGTTATACACTTGTATACATGTCATCCAATTAATGTTCCCATTTGGAGCAGACACTAAAACAAACCATTCTCTCTTACATTAAAGGGAAAGTCTCAAACCAGGCGAGAACTTCTTCTAAGGTAAGGTGTTGAACTTGACAAACACCAAACCAAGCAAAACAACATACTACTAAATTTGCTTCATGATTAGTGTGAATGAACATCATAATCAACTAGTTTTTGGTAAAATACTTCAATATCATCAAGAACACAACAACAAATTGATGGTGAAGAAGATAAATAACAAATTTGATGATTTCAATAACGTGAAAATTATTTTGTTTTACATAAGATGTTGTGGAATCCACCCTTCCATGCAATATTTAAGCGAAAAATAACCATTAATTTAATGCATTTCCATGTCTATCAAAGAATGAGAAACTCATAATCAACTAATAGTGAAAGTAGATATGAATTTCTTCAACTACGTTTCCTATTCTAATGATTTTGTATATGGTTTCATTCTAGTAACAATCAATTTTAAAATTAAATCCAAAATTTGATTTAGCTAAGTTTCTTTCTAATAACCTGTATTCATCTCCTCGCAAATATAATCAACAAGTTAAAACAATTACATACTATCAACTAAGACATAACTAATTGGACTAATTTAATGTCTTATTTTTATAAGCTAAATTCTCAATCATAAAATTTCTGGAACTTTTCCCAAATAAGGAAAACTAAGATAAAGAACTATAGTTATATACATCCGTAAATATAATGCAAGTCATAAAACTTGAAAAAAATTACAAAAAGAATTTTATTAAATTTTAGGTTTAATTTTAAAAATTGAGCTAATCTAATTTAAATGAATTCTACGTGTTTAGTTTTATTTATAAAATTATATTATCACTTATATTTATATAAATTTTGTATTATTTATAAAATTATAACATTTAATTATTTCTATGTTCTCATTCTTAAAATTATATCTCATTCTTATCCTTTGAGATTATATCTTATTACTGTTTTTAAGAATGTACCTTAATATTTAAATTTATTAATTTTAGATTAACTTAAATGTGTGTTTGTGTCTCTTTTATTTTTATTATATATATAATTAATTAATTTAAAAGTGATGAATAAATCTTATAATATAATTTTTTTATATTTTTAACTAAAATTTATTATAAAACAGAATATTTTTAACCATCAAGTAGCTAATAATACCTAGACATGTTACTTTTAAAGTAATTTAAATCTAATTACATAAAATTTTTATACTTAAAATGGAAAATTTGTACTAAAATTTGTTTCGAACCTAGTTACAAATTACCTAGAAGCTCGCATGTTTGGTTTGAATTATGTTAAACAGTTATATACAATTAACTAATTAGTAAAACATACACACATTTTTCCATTAATTTTTTTTTAATTTTTTCTCTTTACTCATTTTCTTCTTGTAATTATTTATCTATAACATATTCCTCATTTCTAATTTTTTTCTTCCATTACCTGTAACATATTAATATCTATGTATTCTTTTAGACATAGTATCTATGTATTTATAATAAAAGTATAATATTGATATAAATGAAGTAGATAATTAAAATAAGTTCTCGTATTAAATTATAAATAATTAATATATTTTAGGAATACATTTTATTTTGATATGTATTTTTACTTTATAATTAAAAGTTATTATTTTTACTAATAAAAACAAAAGCACTCTCACACATGTATATTTACTTTTTTTATGCAACTAAAATTAATTTACATTTCTATGTAAATAATACAGATAAAGACAATGACTTTAATAATTTTAAATTTTTAAATAATATAAAAAAATTGTAACAAATTAAGTTTCAAAAAATAAAATATAAAATATAAACATAAAGATAAATTACATTAAGCTTGTAGTATAAATAAAAACATATTACTCTTTTGCAAAAAATATTATTCTCTAAAAAAACATTATTTTTATGTTAGAATAACACTTACTAGTATAAATCCTGGCATTTATATTTTCAGCTGCATCCTTTGCTTACAATTTACTAAAAACACAGTACATAAATCTTGAAGCAGGATCTCTGAACTAGACTACTAAATCAAACTACTGAAACCTTTGACTATTTTTGATTAATTAACAAAAAAATTGGGCAAAATATATAAATAAGAAGAAAATTTTCAAAACCCTAAACCCTGAACTAGAGACCGTTACAGAACTCACAGAGAATGAGTACTCCTGAACCCGAGCTGGCCGCCATCCGCGGCTACGAGCTCCGTCTCATTCGCTGCACCCTCACTCCTTCGCAGCCGTCAGATCCCCGCCACGAACGTGAACCGTTGGATGGCCTCATCAACGACCTCTTGAACTCCATCGAGTCTGGCAACTACGTCAAAGCACTCACTTCTGAATCCTCCTCCAAACTCGTCTTCCGACTCGGCAGCGATGGTGACTCGCTGCCACTCGACGCCGCCGATGGCCTCTACTCCGAATTGGTCCACCGCGCCCACTCCTTCGTCGGAGACGCCGCCTCTGACGCCGCCGAACAGCGCCGCAGGGCAATAATCGTCATGTGCATCGCCGTTGCCGCGTTTTTAGGGTTCACCCAATCCAACTTCACCGGGTAAAACTTTTAATATCACTGTTTTGGATGAATGTCTTGATAAGCACTTTTGAATTATGCTTCGTGATAAGCTGTGAAGCCCTGATATTTACTACAGTTCGAGTACGATAGGACATGGATGCAAGGATATGACAATGTTTTAAAATTTAAGGATTTGATGTATTTTGGATATGGTAGCAAAAATCTATAAAAAGAAGATTATATAAATGTAAAATGTTATTAAAATTTTATCATTTCTCACTAATTTATTGTGAGAAAGTCACCCACGAAAGTCACCCAACATTGTCTCTCCCCTTTATATCCTTTATCTTTCTTAGATGGAATTTGAAGGTTGTAATGCACATAAACCAAATTTATTGCCTTTTTTGAATTTATTTGTGTCTCATCAAAGAATGAATAAAAGAATATGTACTCCAATTTCTCTTAGAACATAAGGAAGAAAATTGTTGCTCAAAAAGCTTTAAGGCAGGCTTTTGGGATGCTCTTTGGATACGTATTTCAAAAAAGTATTTAAGTAGTATCTGAGAAGATCTTAGAAAAAAAGGTAAAAGAATAAGTAAATAGTGATTGGATATTTTTTGGATACATATTGGGAAGTATCGGATGAGTATTGGTATCTAATGCAGGTATGATACCAAAAACTTTTCTGTTTTTGAAGTATCTGGGCTTCATAACTGATACTTTCTCGTATATAAGTTAATTTATATCTCATTTAGCTTTTTTGAAAGCTGATTTTATTGTATTAGTTAATTTTAGCTTATTGAAGAAACCTTTGCTACTGTAGGCCTTTGAAAGGGACAGAACTACCAAATTGTCCTTTGTGTTTGGATGGTAGTGATGAATGGGACAATTGGGCACGGAATCAGCTCATGTCTGCTGGTTCTGACTTGCTTGGAAAGTTCTCAAATCTTCAGGTACTAGTGTCATATGCATTTAACACCTAATAACTTGACTAAACTCAACTCATATCTAATTGCTTAAGGTTTGTCTGGGGACCCATGTGCATCATTATAAACAGGAGTTCACACTTTATAAAGCATGGGATTGAGAAGTAAAAGTTTGTAGCTTTTGTGTTGAACAGCTGTTTGAGTGAATGTCACAAGAAACCAAACCCACACTTACTTGTTGCTTTCCTTTGCTAGTATATAGTTTTTGCAAAGATGTTGCTTATGAGGATGAAGGATTTGTTCATTGAGATTGGGAGCCTTTCGTGGTGGCTTGCTAGGGTTTTGCTTCTTCAACAGAGAATTTTGGATGAGCGGTCTTCGTCCCTGTCTGATCTCCTGCACGTTTATATGGGGGAAGCTTTGCAGCAATATGGCTCTTCGGAACGAGTTCAAAGTTATTGGGAGGATGATTTACGTGATGGAGAGAGCTTGGCGATTGTCTCCATGCTTCATTTAGAGGCTGGCATCATGGAATATGTATATGGACGAGTTGACTCTTGCAGGTTGGTAACAGTGATTTGTGAATTGCGTGATAGTCTGCTTCAAAATTGGTGTCCTATTCTCATTTATGTCTGTATGTTTATGTTAGTGCTTTTCTTATTCTGTTTATGCATTGTATAAATGGTTCAAATGATAATATTTGGGTTTTTAATATTCATGGGAAAATATCAACAATGATGTGTATTCTTTAATATGCAAGTGGTATTACTTTGTCCTTGCTTGGAAAATAGCAATTTGTTTTTTTTTTTTTTGTGGGAAACAAGGAAACTACAAACTAAATTCCATGAGGAAAACTTGTGTATGAAGCATCCACAAACTAGGGGAGAACAATAAAATCAGGAATAAAATAAAAAATTCTGCTGTATAAGTCAGAAGAAATGCTAAATTTAGATAAGATATCAGCAACTTGGTTGGCCACTCTAAAGATATGAGAAAACTGACACTTCCAGCCTGCCTCATAAGGTTCCAGATCTGATTCACTAATGGAAAAGAAGAGTGAACAGTGGGGCAACCATCATGAATTATTGTAATTGCAGTAGAGAGTCTGGTTCCACTAGTATATTCTAAAATCCTCTTCCACAAGCTATATTCAGCCCATGAAACAATGCCCACAATTCTGCATTAGTGCTTGAACAGTTTCCCAATATATAATAGGGAAAGCAGCTATGGTAGTGCCTGTATGATCTCTCAACCACAACCAACCATGCTATTATCTGCAAGAAGACTAGCATCACAATCTACTTCTATCCACCCCACATTTGGAGGAGTCCAGCTGCTATGGTCCAAATGATTACATTTCTTAGTGAATAGATAATGCAGTGGTTAATAAATTGAAGTAGCCTGAAGGAAGTCTTTATACCATTTATTGACTATGACCAAAACTACATGTAAATAACAATATTTACATTATGTTTTTATGTTATTTTTTGTGGTTCCTCTACTTTTCAGGGTTTGTCAATCTGTTACAGAATCAAGTTAACAAGTAAATTGAAACTAACTAAAACCTTTTCATGGGGAATTGAAGAGTTGGTTGGGGAATTGGGTTCAACTTTTATTTACCTTTTCATAGGTTATGCTTGCTTGCATGGTGCATCTTTGTATTGTTACATTTATCTGTCTTCAACAAAAAGTAATTTCCTGATATAATAAGGTTTGGGGTGACATGTTCATGTAGCCTTCTTTGTTTTTTTGTGGATTGGAGGATTTGATGAGATGTGTTTGATTGATTTAACGGCTGCATTGCTTCTTCCTTCTTGCCTAGAACAGTGATTGAATGTGAATTTCCTGTTTAGTTGTAAGGATCAACCTTGAAGTCTTCAAGTATGTGTTGTGAGCATGACTGATTTGAAAGTTTTGAAATAACTAAGGCTTTTATTATGTTAGAAAATAAGGGGACATTTGGTTTGAGAAAATATTTTCTGATTTCATTTTTTTGTTTCACTCTCGTTTCAAAAATTCCACCTTGTTTTAACTTTATTTCCTGTTTTCAATAGTTTGAATTGGAAACAAAAAAAAACAATAAACAATTGTCTTCATTATTTCTTATACGAAATTCTGAAAACAGGAAATAAAATGAAAAAAAGTGACATTTTTGTAGTTAAATCATAAATGAAAACATGAAATAAAATGAAAACAAACATTTTCTGAAGTCAAATGGCTCCTAAGTATGTTGTAAGGTATTTCTAGAGAATATTATCTATAGGTATTTCTAGAGAATACTTTCTATATGTTGAAATAGTCTGCTACTACTTTTGATTCTCCTGTGGCATGTTTTTATGATGAAGTACCTATTGGTATCAGGATTCATTTTGAGTCAGCTGAGATGGCAGCCGGGCTTCAGCTTTCGGTTACTGGGGCACTTGGCTTTCGTACTGTACATCAGGTAAACATAGTAAACTGCATGATCCATAACATGTCTTGTGAAACTTATCTTTTAATATGTAATTCTTGCACATAGGCAGAACCAAAGGCGCAGATGGTACTTGTTACAAACACAAGTTCATCAAATGCAGATAACTGCCCCGTAATGGCTACTAGTATACAAACATGTGATTCCAATGATGGTGAAGATAACTGGAATTTGAATCAGCGTGAAACCTCTGAAGCATCTGACATTCTTAGAACACCAAAGTTGTTAGAAAACAATGATCCTGAAACTACATCACAAGGCACGGAAAATGGTGCCCATCTTACTCCCAGTTTGTCCGCAACACAACAAGCTGTAATTCTGGCATATTGCCTTCTAATTGAGAAGAGCTCCCGACATGATGAACTGCAAAGTAAGTTGCCTGAATTTATACATTCATGAATGATATTACATCTAGCATGTGCATACTTATTACTTTTTTAACCTTCGAATTCTGAAACCACCTTAAGTGGGCTTTTATTACTTATATGTGATCTTGAAGCTTGAAGAAGTGAAAAAAAAGTGTGGAAACTGGATCAATTCAATAGAGATTTTGGTTTACCTTGATTCAACTATTGTTCTCCTAGATTACTGCTGCAACTGTGCAATTGTATTTCAATTAATGTTTCTAATTTGTTCAACTTTAATTTAAGGGCTCAATCTATCCCCCCCTCGGGCTATGTACATTTATTATTGTATTCTAAAATCCACTATTTTCCTGAAAAGAGGAATTAAAAAAAATGGCTGTGTGCCAGCTAGTAGTTTAATCAATTACTGGCTTGTGACTTGGTTTCAGGATGGGATATGGCACCATACATTGAGGCAATTGATTCCCAGCATCTGTTTTATTTCACTGTAAGTTGAAAAAAATCTACAGATTATATTTGTTTAAAAATTAGGCTGCTTTTTTGTACAACAAAGAGGTAACTTGGTTAATACTCACGGTGTTCATTTTCATTCCTTTAATGATCTTCTTAATTTGTATAGTTTGTAAAATAATATCTGCATTTGATTATTTTTTTTCTTTCCTGCCTTAGATACGGTGTTTATGTGATATTTTACGTATTCGATGGGAGTCATCTCGTACCCGAACTAAGGAACGTGCCTTATTGATGATGGATAACTTGGTATGTGTTGTATCCTGGTTAGCATATTAACTGGAGAATTATAGAAGCACATTGTTTGACACTTTGTTTTCCTGTATGTCTATTGCAATGAAAGGTTATATTCTTTTGACTGAAATATAGACATTAAGCTTCTCTGAAACATAACAAAGAGAATAAGCCATCAACTTTATTTAATTATTTTTTTGTTTATTCACATGAGATTCTGTGTATGAGCTCTTCCAGATGTCTCCATATTCCTTATTTATGAGTGAACGTTTTCACTTAGAGAGACTTAAATGCACACAGAACTTATACAAGATTTACACACTAACTCGTAGCAAGTATCTTTCACAGACTAAAGATGCAATAGGGTTAATTACATCTAATATGAACTATAATACATTGAAGTTTTTAATGTCATTCTACATGTAAACTGTTTTATTTTATTTTATTTTATTTATTTATTTTTTAAATCTAGCTGCAATGAGTGAGTTGTTTTACTTGTTTATTGTACCTGATAAGATTATACTGCATTTTTTGCAGGTTAAACATATCTATGAACCTTCCCCAGCTATAGCAGAAAGAATTGCTTTTAGTTATGCTCTTCATATGCCTAGTATTCCTGCAATAAGGAAGTAAAAACTTTTGCTTTGTAAGCCTTTTTTATATTTTAGCTTCTTAGAAGTCAGATGACTATTTCTCATTACTTTTTCCTTCAAATTTCAGGGAATATGGGTTACTTTTAGTGCGATGTGGTTTGATAGGGGAGGCAGTGAGGGAATTTGAAGATTTAGAATTATGGGATAATCTTATATACTGCTACAGGTATAATAAACATGAAATGAATTAATCACTGATTTCCCCCTCATTGTTTATGTTCATTTGATATGTGATTTGGAAAACAGTCTGTTGGAGAAGAAAGCAACTGCTGTTGAACTCATCAGGAAACGTCTTTCAGAAAGACCAAATGACCCCAGGTTATGGTATGTTGGCTTGTTTATTTTTTTTTCCTTATAATTGGATTGTGATTACTCTTGAACAACAATAATAGAATTCATAGGATGCATGAGAGAAACTGAAACTGGGAAAATACTTAATGAAAAAGGTTTGAGATTACATATTTGTGGAGAAGACTCTGAAGATCTTGGAGAAGCTAAAGAGAGTTCTGACTCAGCACTGGCTAGACTAGAAACTAACTAACTGAAGTCTGTTAGATGAGTGAAGATCACCTACTACAGTAACAATTAAAATATTGTACATCCTTTACACACTACAAGCAGCTATGCCAACTATTTCTCCAACAAGTTTTGTAGCATATTTACAATCCATTCTTATGTTGATGTAGGCTGTAAGTCTCACTTGTGGATGATTTCTTGCAGAGTATAGGGACAATAACTAATAAACATGGGGATAGGCTATGCAAATCTTTAGAATCTTACTATATATTATTTTTCTATCAAAAATATATAACACTTATTGTTCCTTTATGTTTTTATTGATTCTTCTAGGAGGATATATTTTTGAAGAATTTCATTTTCCTTCTGCATTTATCATTTGAGCAAATAATGTTAAGGGAAATTATAAAGATCTTGGGATTTGGTACAAATGACTGTCTGAACTTTTCCAATGTATACATATAGTCAATTAAAATCTATCATGTTACTAGTGAACAATTAAAATTATACTTGAATTTTCTAATTATATTCTTCAGACAAAAACTGGGCTGATCTTGTTTTCATTACATACATATATATGATACAAGTAGAGGAGAGAGTTTTGAGTGACAGTACAAAGAGTGCAAGAAAAGCAAAATCTCCTATAAATCTAATTCTGAGTACTGAAACAGTAAATCTGATTGAGTGTAGAAACAGTGAACTACTATTCTAACACTCCCCCTCAAGTTGGAGCATACAAATCATATGCACCAAGCTTGGAACATATAGACCGAATCCTAGGTCCTTTGAAGGACTTAGTTAAAATATTTTCCAGCTGGTTATTAGAGTTGATGAACTCGGTGTTAATCTCCTTGGACAACAACTTTTCTCGAATGAAATGACAATCAATCTCTATGTGCTTAGTCCTCTCATGAAAAGCTGGATTTGAGGCAATGTGAAAAGCTGATTATCACAGTATAGCTTCATTTGCTCAACTTCACAAAATCTCAATTCTTGAAGAAATTTATTAATCCACATAAGTTCACATGTCACCATAGCCATCGACCTATATTCCGCCTTTGCACTAGACCGAGCAATGACATTTTGTTTCTTGCTCTTCCAAGAGACAATATCTCCTCCAATGAAAACAATATCCCGAGGTAAATATCCTGTCTATTGGACAACCAGCCCAATCTGCATCACAATATCCTGAAACTTGAGTGTTACCCAATCTGCATCACAATCTCGTGTCATACAACAATCCCTGTCCTGGAGCCTATTTTACATATTTGAGGATACGTATGACAGCATTCCAATGATCAACATGGGGATTTTGCATAAATTGACTAACAACCCCAACAGAAAAGGAAATAGCAGGTCTTGTAATGGTGAGATAAATGAGTTTTCCCACTAGTCTCCTATATCTCTCGGGGCCAGGGTAGTTTTCACCTTGATCTACCATGAGCTTCTGATTCGAATCAATAGTTTACACCTTCCACACTTTGCTCCTCTCATATTGATCTACCAAGCCCATATCTTTCTCTAAGGTCTCAACAAATATGGCTTAAAATACATTGACCTTCTTTAATCAATAATTTGGATTATACACTACAGCTTTTGACCCATTTATTTGTGAGAGAAACTTGAATTAATGGAAGATTACTACCTATAGTTTTTTTTTTTTTCTAAAAAATTTGTAATATATAAAATTCCTTTTTATTAAGCCGGAATATTTTCACTGAGGACAATTCTAGTTATCATGTTATGTTATTTTTCTATTAACTCAAGTCTTTGATCAAGAACCAGCCATGATGGATGACATGCTAACTTACAGTGTATCCAATGTAAAAACTGAAATAGCAAGATTATAGAAATTATTTTGTATAATCTTTTTTACTAGTGCTAAAATTTTTCTAGGTGCTCCCTGGGTGACACTACCACTAATGATGCATGCTATGAAAAAGCTCTGGAAGTTTCAAACAATAAGTCTGCTAGAGCAAAGGTGTGCCTATGTATATATTCATATTTGTATGAGTGCATGTTTGTCTTCTACATATTTGCTTCTATCATTACAAAAATTTTAAATTTACATTTTTCTTAATGATTTGTTTTTATCTGATTGACAGCGTTCTCTGGCTCGTAATGCATACAATAGAGGAGACTATGAGACATCTAAAATTTTGTGGTGTGTCATGTGACCTTTTCACTTCTGAGTTTTATCTCTATTGTCTGTCATTAATGCATATACAAGTTTTCTTGTTTTGATTGTAACGTTATTTGGAATGATATATTAAATATAGTAATTTTTTGTTCATCATATTCAGGGAGTCTGCTATGTCAATGAACTCTATGTATCCAGATGGTTGGTTTGCACTTGGGGCTGCTGCGTTGAAGGTAATTGTGTGATGCCCACTATGCTTATTATTTATTTTCTTTGCACCCTTAGATATGCAATAAAATGTACAATTATTTGATCCAGAAAAAATTACAAAATTCTCATTGTACGGAAAGTCTGAATACCAATACCTATTGCTTCTGTTACTGTGTCAACAGTATATTAATGAGGCCAACTTTGGTGAATTGAACAGGTAGGTGAATGCATGTTTAATTGGACAAGGTTTATCGTTCTGATTTCAGAGTTTATTTCTGAAAATCACTAATGTAATTATACATAGATTGCCACTTGTGCAGCTGTGTGGTTATGCATTTATGTATGTCATCACCTGATTGATTTGTCTGGATGGCCTCTGGACCACCTGTCCACAATGATGCCCTAATTTAGACGTGTCCCTCTGTTTTTCTCATTTTTGCTTTCTTTAGTATGTCAAGCTAACTGGGAAAATGTTACAGGCACGGGATATAGAAAAGGCTCTGGATGCGTTTACTCGTGCTGTTCAACTTGATCCTGAAAATGGGGAAGCTTGGAATAACATTGCTTGCTTGTATGAACTTCTTTCTCTTGTTTTATTATAAAATAGGAAACGTTTTTGTTCATTTCAGTGTATAAACTATTTAATTATTTTAAAACTTCATAATAGGGATAAAATCATCTCCTTTCCTTAAATTTCACTCATTCAATTCCTTGTTAGGTTTAAATCTGATACCTCTAGCTTGTAGTATTTGCTTCTACATTGAGGTGTCTCTTTAGGGCCTCAAATGTATTTTCATACCTTTGCATAAACAGAATCGAAATTACCTTTCACTCAGCATTTCACGTTCTAATTATTCATTTTGGAAGTTCTCCCTTTTGTATACATTGGTATCACTGTTCTGGGAACAATTCATAAAGCTGTATCTAGTCCACAATATTTAATTATAACAATTATAAAAATCAGTTATGGGTTACTAAACTTTGGTTCTTCTATTAACAGTTGTAAAATTCAGTTATGGGTTCTAGCTTTTGCTTATTGTATGTTTTGCCTAACATGCAGGCATATGATCAAGAAAAAGAGCAAAGAGGCCTTTATCGCATTTAAAGAAGCATTGAAGTTCAAGTTTCGTATTTATCCCTCTCATTAGGCTTCCTTTGCATCATAAATATGACATATGCTTACATGCATAGATGCTCACATACATACAACAATGCATTGGTTAATAATCATTTGAAGAAGCCTTGAAATTCAAGTTTCATGTGTATCCCTTTTAATGAACTTCATTTGCATTATAAAAATGGGCATGTGCTTGCATACACAGATGCATACATACACACATACAGTATATGCATTAGTTCATAATCATTATAAACTTAACTGTCTTAGAATAAACAGTAATACAGTGATATTTGGTAACACAGACGAAACAGCTGGCAATTGTGGGAGAACTACAGCCATGTTGCTGTTGACGTTGGCAATATTAGTCAGGTATATGTCGTACTTGATTTCTCTTCCAGTTGACATTGACAATAACACTAATGCCCGTTCCGTTCTTTTATGCCCTTTTTAGAATAAAAAAGGATATCCTAAAGGTTACTAGTTTAACTTTACAAAAGTGATTTCAAGATTGTGTAAAAAAGTATTGTTTTAAATTTTATGAAATCCTATCAGTTTCTCCAAAATATTAAAACAGTTTTTTAAAATCATAATTAGAATTTTTTTTCTTTTCAGTTTTATAAAAATAACTTGAATTAATATCTTACTTTTTAAAATAATTTCTGTTTTGATTTATTTTTGAGAAAAAACAGAAATTTATTGAGACAATAAAATTACCAGGATAAATGAAAATGGAAAGTTCTCCTAAGCAGAAGAAAACAAAACAACCAAGGAGAAAGAAAGAAGCAATCTAACAAAATTATTGACTCCTTAACATGAATGTTATTGAAGCTCCTTGAAGAAAGCTTTCAGCTTTACATCAAATTGATGCCATGTCTAATCAAGTATTGAACCGGTATCAGTGTTATTGAAGTTCAAGACTGACTTCATTCATGTGTCATACAAACATATATTGGGTGGTTAATTAAGCTGTTAAACTCAACGAACCTAGTTTGATAGATTGAACATATGAAAATGGCTTATGACACTTTTATAAGCTTTTTTTTATCTTATTAGAAGTTTTGCTGTCATATGCCACTTTCATATGCCAAACACCTTTAATTTTCGTAGTTAGTGCATTTATATTAAAAGCTCAAATACTTTTTGTTTAAACTCTTCCAAATGTTTCCATAATGTTGAAAGTGGAAGCTAATATATAATGGAAAATAATTACTGAGAAACAACTCTTATGGTCTGTGGAAATCTGAATTTTTCTATATATTTTGTAACTGGGTGATAAAGGCCGGGTGCTAATCTCACCTAAGCTAATTCTAATAAAAAAGTAAATGCTAGAAATCAGCTACTACTGATATACATTTAAGGACATAATGCTGTCATAAAACTATACAAATTAGAATCTGTTGATTGTCCTTAATTTGTGCTAATCTTCAACGCTCCCCCTCAATCTGGGTGGTAGATCTATCATACGCAGATTGGACCTGAGACTATATCCTGTGGTAGATCTCTTGTCTATAGGACAACCAGCCCAATCTGCATCACAATATCCTGAAAATTGATTTTTGCCCTTGTCTTCATACAACAATTCCTGTCTTGGAGCCTTTTTTATGTATTTAAGAATACGTATGACAGCATTCTGATGATCAACATGGGGATTTCACATAAATTGGCTAACAACCCTAACAGCAAAGGAAATATCAGGTCTTGTAATGGTGAGATAAATGAGTTTTTCCACTAGTCTCCCATATCTCTCGGGGTCAGCTTTGATACCATGCAGAAATCTGAATTTTTCTATATATTTTGTACAATGATACAAAGCAGTATTTATACACTAGGAGATAAAGGATGTGTGCTAATCTCGCCTAAGAATGGGGAGAGATATTCTCCCTATAAATGCTGATAATTGCTAATTCTAATAAAAAAGGTAATGCTAGAAATCAGCTACTACTAATATACATTTAATGACATAACACTGTCAATAAAATATACAAATTAGAATCTGTTGATTCTCCTTAATTTGTGCTAATCTTCAACATGGTCCTTTGTTGATCATCTAGTTTGATAATTTCTTTTAGGCACTGGAAGGTGTCCAGATGATTTTGGACTTATCCAAGAATAAGAGAGTAGATATAGAATTATTGGAAAGAATCACAGTGGAGGTGGAAAAGCGGCTCTCAGCAAGTAATGTGCCTCCTATGATAACTGATAGTGAGCCTAAAACAGATAAATTCTGCATTGTTAATTCTGGATCAGAGTATCAAGAGCAAGTATCTGGAGCACCTGTTGCAGGAAGATCACGTGAAAGTGAACAACTATTGTTATTACTCGGAAAAGTTTTACAACAGGTACTCCATTCTATCAAGATTATGTTTTTGTAGATCCCTTCTACTTAATGAAGTGATTTATGGACAATCCCCATTCCATTCCCATGCATTTTTAATGTAGCTAAAGTGGCACCAATTTGTGTCAAACTACCAGTGACAGACTGACGGTGCAATCCATGATGTTTGCTCTGCAAGTTAAATAAAGGTTAATTTTTTATACTATGATACAGATAGTTAAAAATGGGAGTGAATCTGGACCTGATATCTGGGGCTTATATGCCAAATGGCACAGAATTAATGGAGATCTCATGATGTGTTCCGAAGCCCTCTTAAAGCAAGTTAGGTCACTCCAGGTATGCCTCATATGGTCCATGACACCTTAAAATATATCTTGTTCTTTTCTTTTATCTTAAAGGAAGTTGGGGACACAGCAATGTTTTTATCTATTGATTGTTAAGTGCGATGATCCCCGCATTTCATATTTTATGCAACTATCTTTGAACTCTTGATTTTTGACCAATTTGCTACCTCTCTGAAATCCCTTATACATTTGTTGTCCTAGTGATAATTTTCATAACCAATTCATGGCTATGGTTTTCATTGTACTATGGTGCAATTGTATTCTTTCAGGGATCTGATACATGGAAGGACCAAGATCGCTTCAAAAAGTTTGCAAAAGCATCCTTGGAACTTTGCCGGGTGTATGTAGAAATCTTTTCATCTACTGGTAATATAAAACAATTGTTTACGGCTGAGATGCACTTGAAGAATGTTATCAGACAGGCAAGATATTTATTGTAAAGTTTTTGATGTTTTTGGGTTGAAAATGTCAAGAAACATTGCATTCTTTGCTTACTTTTATTTAAATCTATTATGTTTGTCTTGCCCATCTTTTATCAGTGTTATAATATATAATCTGTATGCTCAGGCTCAGAGCTTCTCCGATACAGAAGAGTTCAGAGATCTTCAGGCTTGCTATGATGAAGTGAAAATTAAACAACAATCGAACTCATTACCTAGCTGAGATCTTGTTGAAGATATTACTCGATTTGTTATGCAAGTTCTGGCTTAAGGGTTTGAGCATGTATCCTTTTATTGGAGCTGATCGCCGTGAACCTGCAGATGGCCATGCATGTATCTTCCTAATTCTCATCAACAGGGAGCATCAAGAGGTTGCTTTCAGAATCACTCTTGAAAGATGATTCTTAGAATAAATTATATAATTCTTAAATGTGAGTTTCTAGAATGAATAATTTGTATATTAATATTATAAAAGATTTTCTTTTAACTCAGACAGTTAATTATAAATCATTATCTATGGTATTGATATTGATTTTTATTATATTCAAAAGTCATGATAATATATGTTTTTTGATTGGTAGTGTTAAAATTTTGTCGAACATTGTGCGTCTATTAAACTCTACATTTTATAACATTATTTCTTGTGATAAATAATTGTCATATTGTTATTTATTTTCGTGCTTTTTAAAATGATTAGTTATTTAAAAATTTCTTTTATGTCAATCTTTCCCTCTAATTTCAACATAGATCAATTTATTTTCTATAAAGCTTAATTGTATTTTATATCCCAAAATTTTCAATCGAGAAAATTTTACCTCCATTTTTTTTCTGGTGAATTGTATTGTTAAAGTTTCATAATCTTGCAATTCGTATTCCCATGTAAAAAAGTTGTAATTACGAGAAAAACTGTCGGAGTATATATTTGCAATGATTTTTCTAGACAAAAATTATGAAATTATAAAATTTTGGAAGCAGTTTGTAGAAGATAAAATTTGGAAGCAGAATTTACCAGATTGTGAAAATTTGGGGTATAAAGTGCAATTGAGCCTATTTAAAAGTTAATTAAATACTTATTTTTTACTAAATATTTATTTAATAAATAATAATTTTATAAAAATACTAACTAATATTATACGTAAAATTACTTTATGGGAAAAAGTTGAAATAAAATTTATCATCTTAAAGAGTTAAATAAATGTCATTTCTGTATTTTTCTTATTTATATTTCAATCAATTTTAACTTTTTAATACGCAAAAGAATTCTTGAGGGGACCAAACAAGTTATTGAGCGGCTTTTGCATTTTTCTCTCAATCAATGCGATGTTGTATACATTATATGTTAATATGTTGCGGATACATTTCGAAATAGACACTTGGTCCTAAAAAGTTCATGCATTGTCTTTGCATAAATTTTAAATTCATTTTTTAAAACAAAATTTCCACTTATTGAAAGTACTAATGTTTTATTAATGTAATCACGTATAGTCCTTGTATATAATTAGATTAGATGATTGCGTAAGATTTACATCAGAGTGTCTATATTATGTATCATCTTTAAATTGTTTTAAATTATTGTTTAAAGAGAAAAAATATTGTGTAACTTACACAATCAACTAATTAGAATTCATTGTTAATCACACGGTTAACTAATTAGAATACAATGTAATGGCAAGTTTGGGTTAACTTTAATTACATGATCTATATAAATTATATAATCAATCAACGAATTACAGTTGTTAGTGTATAATTTTTAAACTCTTTTAAAAGAAAAAAGTTTCTGTAATGGCAGTGTATTATATTATTTTACAGAGTCAACCAGTCACAATCTATCATATATGATGAATGAATTTGTTGTTTCTGACGACAAAATCCATTCAAAATTTAATGTATGATTAGATGATGGTGTAAAATTGTCTTATACTGTCAGTTAGTGTATAAACTTTAAACTCTTATATGATGAATGAATTTATTGTTTTTGACGACAAAATTCATTCAAAATTTAATATATGATTAGACGACGGTGTAAAATTGTCTTATACTATTAGTTAGTGTATAAACTTTAAACTCTCTTTTGAAATATTAAAAGTGAACATTTTCTATATTTGTAAAGCCTAATATATAAAATTAATTGTAGATATTGACCATTTTCAGTATAGAATATATTATATTTATAATTTAATAATAAAAAATATTTCAAAAATAAATAAGTTATTCATTTTTAGTGTAACTACTAACTTTTCCCGCTTATTATCATTTCAATTATTATGTATACAAATTTCTTGACATGATAATTTTAAAATTTTATAATTTACGGTCATTTTAGTTAATGTTTATATGAAAATGACTAAAAAAAAGTTAAAAGTCAGACTTATTTACTAATGTATAATGTCAAGGATTAATATAACATCCTACAAGCTTGGAGACTAAATTGACTGAATGTGAATGTTTTGTCAAAGGGGTCTAGCTCAATCAGTTGAGTTGTTCTAATCCCCTGGTCTTCGATTCTTACAGATAAAAAAAAAAAAAGAAGCAAAATGATGATTTTAACTAAAAACACGTGAGAAATCTATGAACAGAAAAATAAACAGTAGAAAAGTAAATATTTTTCAAATAGTAAATATATAAATTATAGAAGTTGAATAAAAGATATACAAATTTAGGAATTACAATTAGGTTAGTTAGTAGAGATATGAATTGTTTTCCAACCTTGTGTCGGGGTGGGGTAATTTATCTATACTGGATATGCATTTGGATTTGTTCTAATTTCATTGTTGATTCCAAACCCTCATAAGATCTGAAATAAAGTAGTGAAATAGGTGTCTGTGCACCATTTTTTTTTATCAACCATGAGATTATCTGAAATAAACTTGGATCATATTGTGGTGTACCGATCACACCATAAACTCCTACTTCTTCCTCTCCCAAATGCTCCTACTTTTATCTTTCCTTCTTCATAAAATCCCTCTCTTTCATCTCTTTATGGCACCACCACAAGGGCTGCCGTTGATGATGATTTCTAGTGGCCACTTTTCGTGATTGGATTCATATGAATCTGATGTAGATCTACAACAACTCGGAAAACTCAAGTACCATTTCGAAGCATGCAAGGGATGGTGTCTTCTGAGGCACTGTGGATGGTTACCACAGATTTGATAACGATGTTAATAAATGTGATACATCTTAAAGTCACTTTTTTTGTTTTTAAGAACGAACCTAAGACTTCCCACCTCTTACTTCAACCCTACCATCAGGCCAACCCCAGTGACTTCCCTTGATCATGAATCACTTATTTGATACTTATCAAGTAGACTCGAACCCTTGGTGTCTTTTTCTGCATATAAAAAAATTAACTTTTGCAAAAGCAGTGTATACCCGAAGATCACTTATCTCGTAGTAGCATCCCAAAATGTAACCAATTCTGCCCGCAATTCATCAATTTGAAGTGACTTTAGTCAAGTCCAGTCATTTTCTTCGACATGCACAATGACTTAAACATGTACTAGTGCAATGCACCCTTTCAATGTTAGGGTTACTTATAACAAAATATTTCTGTAATCTATTATATTCATAACCAAATATAATTATAATCAATTATTTAAAGTTTTATGTGTAGGTAACATGAAAAAAACAACTTTTTTATGAAAACAGTGTTAAGTTATTTGTAGTGATCAAATCTCGTATGTAGTAATCAGAAAAAATAATTACAAAGAATAATCAAATAATTGTACCACACTTTTTTTACAGAACTGTTTACTTGAAGGAGATTTTATATGACCAAAATATTCCGTCCAAAAGACGCACCAAGAATACTTACTAGTTTTGGCCAGGCCAGGTCCATAACCCATTCATCTGAAGAGAGTAAAGTTGCAAATAACGTGGGGGAGGCAGGGAAACTCAACGATGGGTTTCCCTTTTCCTCTGCAGCGCTCCATTGATTCCTTGTGCAAATGCTTGACCTAATTTCTTAGCAACTTTCTTTTTTCTTTTCCTTCCATACTTCATATGGTTCCACTTTCTACTGCTACTTTTGCAATTTGACCAATATGGGCATTGCTTAGTTTGCGTGAATGAGATTTTTCCTGTGGTTCTTGACAAAGGCATAACGACAGGAGAGAGCATGGGCATAAAAACACAGTATGCTTTGAAAGTAACAATGACATGACAGGTAAACGATATTGTAGGAAATTCTATATATAAATATGGCAACATGTTCCCGAATAGGTTAAGTACAAGTTCTAACAAGATAGCTCTAGCTAACACATTAAATACGGGTAAAGCCTCTACCTAAAAGACCTATTATACTAAAGGAACTCATAATCTTAATAAGTCGATAAAACAACCAACTTCAGCCCCATTGAAGACCTACCTTAAGTCATTATCATGTATACTGTTAAAGGCCAGTCAAACATATCAACAATTTGCAGCTCTCACCCAGCAAGCAAGACTCAATAACCTCTTTTGTTTACTTAGTGGTTTGCATAGATTTTCAGGATCAGATTGTTAATGCTGTACAATATCTAAACTCTACGGAGTTTTAAGAGTAACAAAGAAAAACATATGAACCAAAGGGTGTCATAATCCTATCCTACTCTTGATACTTTGAACTGATGTCTACTTCAATTCCAGCATACCACGTACGGTATTTGATACCTCCATCAGCTGGCGTTCCATTTTTTCTTTCCACTTGTATAATTCCATGAACATTTCCTGTGAGAAAACATTATAAATATATTCAATACATTGTGCTAAAATAAATATAAATTATAAAAATACTACAAGTGGTATGTACACACTGCTAACATCACCTGAAACATGACCATTGAGTTGTCAAGGTCTGACTTTGAATTAACAGTAGTAGAAGAATCGGGGGTCACATTAGGTTGATCTTCTTGCTTAGCAGGTCCCAACTCCAGCACATCACTATTATTTTGAGGGCAAAAATGAAGAATACTAGAATTAAAAATAACAATATTTTTCCCTTCTTTGTTTTTTCCCATCAAAGGCGGTGAACATGGAGTAGGGGTAATGAAATTGACTTCACAGTTCTTACCTCTTCTTGTTAGTCAATTCTTCATTGAGTGGCTGCGTTGGTATGGCTGTGTTGGGATCTTCAAGTACAACCTCTTCAGGAACATTAAGTAATTCTGGATTCCCAATCCAAGTTTCAAATGCATCTTCCTGGATATTGTCTAGGTTGGTGCTTTCTATCCATTCTTTCCACCTTTCTGAAGGAGGACTAAACGTAGTGCACTCCTTAGATGCTTGAAGATCGTTCAATTTATTAGTGATTTCCACAAGTTGTTGCTCAACCTTAGTTTTCCAAATCATCAATTCACCATACTTTCCCTGTCAATATATAAAACTGCAGTGAGCTAGAGATCACATCATCCTCTACAACAATAGCCTTATCTCACTAGATGAGGCTGCTTACATGAATTATTTTATGCCATTAGGCTTGATTAAATATTATTCACCATGAAATTCTTTTAAATAATAATTTCTTCCAGTGTCCTTGGTCTCCTTCTACCCCCTTTTCACAGGGCTAAAAACTTAGGTGTGCCAGAGAGATCACATAAGAGGAACAAATGACCAACTAGAAGAAAAACATTCAATATAGCATGAATCCCATTAAATCTTAAGTAATGGCAATATACTTCGTAGATACCTGCACACCCTTCAAAGAAGTCATGATTTCATTAAGGCGACCATCAGTCATAGCTTTCCACTTCACAAATTCCTTGTGTCTCTGCTGCTATAGCAATCCAACACAAAACATCACGAATTGCTGTAAGAGATGGCAAACCATTGAATTAATAAATTATTCAACATTCACCTCCATCATATCAATATCATTTTTCTCTTCCTTGGCAATGAGTTCCTGCATATCTCTGTTACACAAGCAAAATTGTTAAAGAAAATAAAATAGCACCCATACAAAATTAATTTGATATTCAGTTATCAAGTTCAATACTTCTTCATTAATGCCAATTCCATTTTAAGCTGTTTCAATTCACCAGAAGAATCAGTATTCTGAGAGAGGGCACTGCCTGCCCTATTTGTAGATGGTGGTATCCAGTAAGGGTCCTGAACCCCTGCGTCCTGGCGCACCTTGTCCAAGTCAGCACTCTCCAACCAATACTCCATGATTCCATTAGTGTTGAACCACCTTCGAAAACGATCAGTCCCTCCAGGTGCGACTTTACCATCAATGTGCTTCAGTAAGTGGTCTAAAAGTCCAGTATCACCAATGTGTTTGCGGGCAGCCAACCTTAGTTCAGGTCGGGTAATTGGCTTTTCAAATGTCGCTGCTTCAGCCTTTAGCACCTCCCACATGTTTTGCTCAGCCAATTGATACCTACATTACATGATTACATCATGCATATATACACATATATGGTAGAAATAAGGAAGATAACACAAAATATATCACATATTATCTTTACCTCTCAGCTGACCATCTATCCCGACTATCATTCTTCTTTTTCTTTTGCTTGCTATTGCTTTGCTTCCCACATGATTCCTCTTTCACCTCCTTAAGCTGACTAAGACTAAGGCGCTTCCTTCTCTTAATTTCTGGCACAAAGGCAGGCTCAGGTTTACTGATTTGTTCTTCATCGTTTGATTCCTCTCCCTTTGAAGAATCAGAAGGAGTTCCTTCTTCCTCATGCGGACTAATAAACTTGATTCGCTGATGAACAACACCCCACTGTTCCATCCTGGCAGCTCTCAGTTAAACTATCTCAGACGGTATCTTGATCCTCACAATTTCTGTACACTCCAGAAGAAGCACATATGGATCTTGAGTGCAATTAGCCACGTTAGCAATACGACAAATTAACAAAAACCCAAAAGCTTGGTGAGCAATCCTTGGGATGAAAAAGGTTAATTTAATAAAATATTCCACACACAATATGAATCCATTGTAGTGCAACAAGGCATCATGATTTACAAATCCAAAAAACTTAACATGCTGTTTCATATTATATCCAAGAGCAGTAAGCCACAGACAGCAATTCCTACATGCCAGGGTGATGCTTTCACCGAAAGGCTTTCAGTCATCATGCATCAGGTCTCCCTCAAAACACAATTAAGAAATGAAGATAGCTTGCTGTTGAGGAAAATAACCAAAGACCTAAATTCCCACAATGCTACCTGAACTACCAATACAAGCCATGTTCACAATCAAGATTTACTATAATGAAGAAATTGGGAAACCCAAGCATACCGAATAGCTCATAACGTTAAGAAACACCACCACAAAGTTCTATTTAGAAGAAATCTCACTTTAGAACATTAAGCACAGACGAGTACCCAAAAAAAAAAAGCTTATCTAACTGTTACATTACACACCAAGAGGCAAAACACAGTTGACAAACCCTACAATCAAAATCACTCACTCTTATCAGCATCACCTAGTAACCCTAGAAATGAAATCAAACAGTAAACGAGTCACAGGGTCAGTGAAACCCAACCTGAACAACTAAACGTCTAATCTAACCCAAAAAACACCGGCATCAGAAGCAAATCTGAGAACACAAAATCCACACAAACCCCAAAGAAAAATGGCCAAACTCGTCCGATTAGCATACAATGCGATGATACTAGGGCAACAGAAAACCCAAATCCCCAATTCAGAGAACGTAAACCTAAGAATCGTACGTGAAAAACACGACTAAAGAAAATGAAAGAAAAAGAAAAGAAATCGAAGATGGAACCGTACCAAGCGGTGCATAAACGAAACGTTGAGACGCCAGAAAAGAAGAGAAAGATATACAGAGAGAAAATGGCCGACAACACTATGCGACCAAACGAGATTAAACGAAGAGAAACCCCAAACCGTGAGTGCTGCTCCAAATAACTTAGCAACAACAAGTAATCCTTTTGTTGTTGTGTTTTTACTTTTTATTTTACTTCTTTTCTGTCATAAATTCTGAAGCCATACCCTAACCGTCAAAACCCTGAAATCATTAATCACTCATAATAAAAATATTATTTTTAATCGGAATCCTTGGTCCCACCTTTTGGATTCTTTCTCTACCTGCTGTGCTCAACAAATGCCTTGCATTTTGGCTGTGCATGCCTTCTAGTCCAGCTAGCTAAGTAAATCATACCAAGAATTCTAATCCTTTTCTCTTGGTAAAATTTATTTTAGAAAAAAACTTAGTTACATTCTTTTCTCCTTTTCTGTGTTTCTTTTTAACGAATTTTGCTACTAAAAATACACAGGAAAGATGGTGACAGACACATGTTCTAGACAGATATTTCTGGGTTTGGAATCACCCGCCCTCCATGATTGCGAGAAACACGGAGAACGTATATCTGCACGTTCTTGTAACTAGATAATCATTTTGTCACTTCCAACTGTCAACTTCCTACTTATAAAAGGGACAATATTAAACATTCGAGAGGTTAATGTAATTCATAAGAGAACATTCAAAGAATAGAGAGAGAAATACTCGTGAGAATCATAGGAAGACCTATCAGTCGAGATTATTCCAATCGTGTAAGAACATGTAGTAATTGTGACGTTTAAAAGAAAAATATCACAATATCTTTATTGGGTACCTTTCTATGTTTGGACAAAATTTGCAAGATTTCAAGAAATTTAAGATTCATGATTGATTTTATGTTTCAAGATTCATGATCGCTTGTAAAGGAAAAAGAAAAAAAGACACGAGAAATACAAGACATTAAAGGAAATAAAATCATACAAAGTTAAGGATTGACATTTATTACTTGACTTATGAATTTGACTTTGTAATAAGTAACATTAGAACTGACATTAACTACGTTGATATTGACCAAAAATAAAATCATATAAAGTTAAGGACTGACATTTATGACTTGACTTATGAATTTGACTTTGTAATGAGTAATATTAGAACTGACATTAACTATACTGATATTGATTGCGATGTGCTGCATTATGTCATACATCAACCTTAAGACGAGGATGGTGAATTAGAATTAATTATTACTAAATTACAAATTATAATTTTATTTCTTTTAATTAAGAAAATGTATTTTGATATGCTAAAGTACATAATTTTAGCGTACACACCACAATTGTCGAATATAAGTTATTTTTGTTTTAAATTATATTTGGACCAATACCTAAGGTTTCTAGGGTTTCTAATCATTAACTTTGTTAATATAAATTATTATTGAATTAATGAATGAATTAAATAAATTATATATTTATTTTTCAACTTTTAGAAATTAATATTTTATAATAAAAGGAGTATACACGTTTAATGTTAGTAAAACAAATAAGGCAAAATGTGAGTATATGATTATCACTAAAGATCATGAGAAAAGAATAAATTAGTTTTAGGATCTAGATTTGATGAACTAGAAGACAAGGGTGGAGAAATTCAAACATTATCAATACATTTCCATGGAACTTGAATGGAATGTTTTGATAAGCGACAAATGTTATTGTGACCATGAATATGTAACCGACAAAATTTTGTAAATCAAATGATGTAAGGATAAGAGTTATATGTTGAAGAATTCTTAATGAAAAATTTTATAATTGATGAAACCTGATCATGCAATTATTGATGCAAAGACATCATTGAATAAGACAAGGAAGCCACAAAATGTCAACCATAATGGCGTTATACCCACGTGTTTAACAACTAATTCCTTTTTACACAAAAGCGAACAAGGACACCTTAAATAACATTAAATAAGCCACATAATATTACTCATATATTATGGGATCATATGAATTGAGAGTTCATGCTTGTTGCACACTGAATCCTACCCAAGAACAAACCTTATAATTTGTAAAGACTTTGAAAAGACAAGTTGTCTCCAATGACTTTTTATTTAAGTTGCCAAACAACTTAGAAAACGTTGGTCCTAATTTAGTTGCTTGTTGGTTAACGTAATCTAAAACAATCATAACGAAAATTTACCCATCAAAAGATCCTTGAGAAAAAACATAAATTTATGGTTAAAAATATGAACCCTTGTTAAATCACTTAGTCTAGCAAGCACAGGTCAAACCTCTAGCGAGTCCATATGAACAAACTCCTCCAACATCTTACAATGAGGAAGAGAGAGTAGTATCAGTTACACCTTCAAAAATGTCTATGATAACAAGGATTTCTTTGTATACCAAGTATAAAATATGATAACAGTAATAAACATGAACTATAATGCTTTACGAGTGTATTTATATATAGTAAAGCTCCCTAACTCTTTAACTTAGCAATATTGGGGTTTTCCATCAAAAGTCTAACACATGAAAAACATGAAATATGTTTCATATCTTTAGACTCTCTTCTTTTTTTCTAATGTGTTTATACATGATCCAACCAAAAAAATATTTCTTTTTTCCTTTAATTCATTTTACATATGTATCTTTGTAGGTTCTTATAATAATGGGTCTCAACATTAAATTTCTAATGCATGAATTAACATTATTATGGAGTCAAAGATAATTATTAAGAGTGACAATAGGTATTAGATTACTCTACATGAGGTTCCAATAGCTCAATTAGATTCTTATCTGGATTTAATATTTTTATTAGAATTATAGAGGTGTAAATGAAAAATATTTTCTATATATTATAATGGATTTCATCAAGATGCATGGTGTAACGATCTTTTGTGGTTGAGGCTTAAGGTCATGCCAGTGGAATTTAATGTCTCTAGGATTCTTCAATCTAGAAATTTGATATTATAAGTAGCTTTAATCAATTTATTCTTATGAAAATCATTAACTTCTTTTCTTGGCCTTGTTTTCTAACTATAGTGTATGTCAATCCTTACTCTCAAAGCGAGTTTTCCTATGTCATGATTACAAAAAGTTTGTAAATAATGTCAAAGAACCTTGAAGCCTTACGAGAGGATACAATGTAATATTAAGTTGAAATGGGTAAATTCAATATTGTGTCCATTAGCAACTTTTTGCAAACTTTGTTCCCCATTGCTACCTCCTTACAATTATATAGGCCTCACAGTTATCTTGACCCTTGTATTATATTATTTATATTATTTATGTAAGATGAGATAATAATTGGAAACATCTCTTTCCTTTTGGATAAGTCTAGATATCTCAATAAGAATTTTCTAGTCATTGTTAAGTATAAGAAAAACAATATTTGACAATATTCACAATTGAGAGAAAACTTTTTATAAGGCCTAATGGTATCTTTATGTCTTTTTTTTTTCCTTAGATTCATAGTTTAAACAAGGTGTTTTTAAAGACCTTTCACATTTTTCTCTGATCTGAATATGAACACATCCTATGTTTGGAGGAACTTCTATAGTTTCAAAAAATTTATGAGTAAGTGGCTTTACTTTGGTGACAAGAATACTCACTATATTCATGGAATACTTAGGATGGTGAGGAACAAAATTGAAACCTTTCATATTGGTGAAGGTAATTGTTATCATTTCCAAAATATCTGGAGGAGGTGATGACAAATTATTATAAGATATTTTTCCATGACCTAAACAAATTCATCGTTATCTTCCCAACTTATTGTTCTCTTTAATCCATTAATGATGAGAATAAGTAATGCTTTGAAAATCCTATTTCAATATATATATATATTGACACATATACACATCTTATTCTCCAAAGGATGGGTGGTTTTAAAGTTTTAAATTAGGGATGTCAAATAGGTTAATCCAATGGTGGAACTAGTGTGCAAGGGTGGGAGGGGCCAAGAATTTTTTTATTTTATTCTTTTTGGTAAAAACGTTGAACGTAAGCCTATTAATCACATAATAATTTTTTTTTTGCGTTAGAGACTAAAATGAATTTAGGGGAATTAAAATTTATTATTAATATATAAACTTATTATCTATCTATCTATATATATATATATATATATATATATATATATATATATATATATATAATTTGGGGGAGCCACGACCCCCTAAGCTACAACATAGCTCCGCTTATGGGTTAATCCAACCCATCTTAAGTGAGAAGATTTACTTGAAGATACCTTAAGACTTTACCAAAAAAAAGGGAAATAATAGAGTATGCAAGCTAAGGAAATCCTTTAATGGGTTGAACTAAACTTCAAGGAATTAGTTTAAAATGTTCCCTAGTGCACTAATTAAAATTTGTTTTAGACAGCCAAGGGTCAATGATTCATTCTTTATTTACAATGAAAAGAATATATTTCTCACAACACTAATTTATAAGGTTAATGTCATATACTCGGATGATTAAGAATTCATATAGCTTAGAGATATCTTGACGAGGGATTCAACATCAAGGACTTGGGACCAATAAAGTACTTCCTAGGCATTGAGGTGGGAAGATCAGCACAGGGCTTTGTCATCAACAAAGAAAATACATCTGAAACATTTGTAAAGAGACTAGGGTGGAAGACTGTAGGCCAAGTTTCCAATAGAGCAAAATTGGAACTTGCAAGTAAGTGAAAAGGATCCTAGTGCAAATGCAACAAGGTATAGAAGACTATTGGGTAGGTTGTTGTACTTGACCGTAACAAGGCCAAACTTCATGTATGTATCTACACTCTTTGCCAATTCATGGCAAAACTTAAAAAATATACATGGATGTTGTGGGGTGTCAAATATAGAGCCATAACATTAATTATTAGTAGGGTGCTAGTATAGCCTCCATGTTTGTTGGGAGAGCTAGGAGCACTGCAACAAGGTGCTACTCCAGTATTTTGTGACAATTAGGCAGCGCTACACATTGCCAAGAACATAATCTTTCACGAGAGAACTATTAGAATAGTTACTCGACCTTTTCATTATGATTGGGCTTTAGCCCATTTCAAATAATTTTTGAATATTTAACTTGTAATTTCTTTCATATGAATAAGAATTCACCCACTTAAATATGGTATCTAAAGCCTGAGGTTATTTACCTTCCATCACTATTTCCCTTCTTTGGCACATTTTTTTTACTACTTACAACTGCCCTTAGAAAATTTTATTCATATTTCGACTAAAAGGAGAAACTCTCCTTCAATCTATATTGAACATGTTTTCGATTTGGAGTATCTTGAAAATATAAGGGTAGACGTTCACGCTCAAATGATAGCTTGTGGAACTCAAAGCTATTTCAACATCAAGGATTAGAACAACATAATTGAATTAATCTAGATATTCTGAAGAAACTCATGTAGGTCGAGAACTGGGTTTCTGAGCGAGGTGTTAGGCATAAGGATTTTTGTGGATGCTCACACTATTGTAGTTGCTATAAGAACCGAATTAAATGGTTCAAATTTACCTTCTAGATAGATTCAAAAGTTTCAAAGGACATAATTCTTGCTACTATCATAGGCTTTAATAGTCCAAAAGAATTGGTCTATCAGAATTGTCTAAAGGAAGCAAAACTCTGTCAACCATTTTTGAAAAAAGGGATTTTTCTCAAATTTGGTTCAGAAACCAACATTTCATTATTCCATTGTTTCATTATGTACCACATGATGATAGGTACACCTTTCAATCTTCCAAACTTATTGTTTCATAATATTCTAAGAAACATGAAAGGTGGAGAAACCTCTAGCAACCTATGCCACACTAATTTGATCTACAAGATTCTGATTGACCATGGAATTTACAAAGAATTTTACGATCACATAGAGTATTTTCAAAAAGAAATTTATCATCTTAGTAATAATGTCATTGTGTCTCTAATTTATCATCCTCACAAGGTACTTCTAAAAATCTTTCTCCACAACATTTTGTGATGAATAATTCTCGGTAGGGAAAGCTACCAATGGGTGTTGGCAAGATTTGTGGTTCTGTTTGACATGTGGATACGCGAATGAGATGACATTTGTAGTACATGTGATTGTTTGATTGGTGAAAACTCCATTTTCTCTTGTTTGATTGATAATGATTATGTTGTGAGAAATGCAAAATGGAAAATGAAAACATGATGGCTGGGAGAAGATGTGGAGGTTTCACATTAGATATTGTAAAAGATGATACCTAAGAGCATAATGATGCTCCGGAGGGTTGTTTTATGTCAGATGGGCATTGCCCGATAGACATTTTATGGCAAGGTGTTTTATGATGTTTGATACCTCAGACAAACTTGGGATGTAAGCCCACAAAACACTTATTAGTACCGTAAAAGAACATCTACACACAAAACAACGTTGATGATGAAACCATCTAGTGAGAAGTGGCAGTGAGATAAACCTTATCCTACGATTAAAAGGGGGTGACCATACATAGGTACACGATGAAATGTGATAATGTGTTTGGTTGCGTTTAGGGGAATAAGTTTGTTGGGTTTTGATATTCTAGGGGCAGATGATTCATGTAACCGGCTCAACATTCATAACAAAGCTCCATATTGGCTTGACTGATGGAACACTTTCGATCTTGTACCACTCATTTTTTGTTGCCTTAGACGTCACCAAATAATTTGAAGTGTAAAGACTTCGACATAGTGAATCTGACGCATGGATCCAAAAATGAACCTTGAGTGATAGGTTGAGTGTGAATGGCTATTAGTGTAACACCCCTAGTTACTACAAACGCCACAACATAAAATCTCCATGGTTCACGAAAAATAATTACACCATTAAATGAAGGGAACTAAATTTTATTTCATAACGCAAATTTTAAAAATAAACTTCTACAATCGTATAAGTCTCACAAGATAAAATTGTCTCAAATAATGAAATCACTAACAGGTAAACAAAAATTTTAGCATTTATAAATAAATGCAGTCATCATCTGAATTCAAAAGAAGAGAAAAGGAAACAACATGTCACGTCTTCAAGAAATCGGGTTCCTTTCCTAGCCTAAGTTATTTTTGCCTCCCATAAACTGTTCATCTGCTCGCCCATTCGTGGGGTCATCACAGGTGTTAACCACAGATACAACACAGGGTTAGTTCACATTTTAATAATAACAATGAGCTTAACACTAGCAGTTCAACACAACGCATACCAAAATTTACAAGAACATCTCATTCACAAATTATCACAGTCAATCATGTCGTGCAACCCAATATGATGCATGCTACTCACAACTCACTCTCATGCCATGTGGTACCATCGAAACAATCGAGCGATGTCTAGGAGTACATGTCACCTCTGACACTCTCACTAGAAATACTAGACAGTTAAAGGTCAGGCAACTAGTGTTACAACGGGAGTCACTTCCTACTCATGGTGATCAGCCATAGTGGAAGCTTTCCCCACCGTGAATACCCTCAAAGTCCTAGGTCATTAAATCGACCCGTCAGGGACCAACCGTTCTAGTTCCGTTCATCCTCACTTTTCGAAAACATTTTCACGCGCTTAGAATTCATAATAATCTTTCTCATTCTTAAAACAACAAGGGGCAACCTCACTGCTCCTTCTAGTAGTAGGCATCCATCCCTCTCATACAAAAAAACATTCACAATAGATTATTATGAACCTAAACGACTCATCCATGCAATATGACCCACAAAATTAATCTTCCACTCCATATAACTCAGCTCACATAACAAAACATTTAATACCACAAAATCCAATAAGATCATCATACACAAGTAATCATATATACAATCAATGTAAATAAGAAAATGAAAACAATTAAGAGATATGACATATACTTTATGATAGAAAGAAAGAGAAAGAATTAAATTAAACTCCGTACAATTCCAATCGCCAATTAAATTAATCAAAATAGTTACAATCAATAATTACAATAATAATACATATAAGAATTTAATTAACTAATAAAGTTAATCTAAACGACTAAAATGACAAAAAGGATTTGTTACTAAAATGACTTGTCGAGATTAAAATAAATATTAAAATAAAATAATTTAACTTTTATATAATATAAAAAGGGAACAATTACTCCTGTGTAGTAATGTATTTCTTCATTTGCAAAGTAATTCCAATCAACATCTAATCGTTTTGGATGAAATTAAATCATAACTTAAATAGTGATGTAGGTGCTCCATGGAAGGTGCTCCAATGAAGCTCCAAGGATTTCCTGATCTAGTCTTTAACAAAGCCTCACAATTGCACAAAGAGAAGCTCTCGGCCGAACAAGTGTTTGGTGTTTAAGGGTGAAGAAAATGAAACGGAAAAAGTGGAGGAGAAAGAGATGGTGGTGGCGCCAAGGTTGGTAACATATAAGCCTAGGAGGAACCAGCACAATGAGTGTAGAGAACCATTGATAAGATTCAAAGAGAATTCCCTAAGGGAACAAGAGAACTAAGCTCTCAAGAATGCACTAAGCAATTCATTCAACAAATCATCAAAAGCCCCTTACATGAGTTTTGGCCAAGGTACTTATAGGCTATGCTTCCTTGGCCTCCAAGTTTCCTAAACTAGAGTTAAACTAAGCTAATCCTAGTTAATATCTAAGCCAAACCGAAATCCTACTTAACTATCAAGTAACCAAGTGGGTTAGTTGGTAGTTAGCTTTCACATGGCTTTCACATGGCCTTCACATGGGTGCACATGGGTTTGTCTCCTCTTGGTACCCATGTGATTAGCCATGTCATCAATCCTAATAACTTCTTAATCAAGGGTGGAGATCCTTGATTAAGTGTTGGCATGGATCCAAAGCTTAATCAAGGTTTCCTTCCTAATTAGCAAGTGTTTCAAGGCTCACACAATTTTTGTAGCCGAAAATGTTTTTAGCTGATTTTGAAATTTTGTGTGACCTTGACTTAGGAATGCATGACATGCTTTTGGCTTTATGAAACCCATGGGCTTTGGACCCTTTTGTCATACCCTAGCCTATTACAATAGGACCTAATCTTGTCCAAACAAGTTTACAAGATATTACAAGTTTGAGTCCTATACTAGAGTACAAAACTTGGAGTTTATCCACTTCCTCTTCAAGCCTCCTTTGCATGCTTCTAGTAAATCTTCTTAGGCTAGATGTTCCTACATCAAATAGTTTACGAATGCACAGTTCCACAGCTTTGAACTTTACATTTTAAATAACAAAAATAAAAAGATAAGGCTAAAATGAAATCAAAACAACATATAAATATCTAGGACATCAGAGTACATGACGAGGGAAATTGGTTTTTTTCAATGATCTAATTAAAATTTGATTGCCTTCAGTAACATTTAATTTCATTAGTGTGACTACTTGCACTACAAAATCCCATTATTATTTAACAATAAACTAAAAGGTGTAACTCAGGATTTATCACTACATTTTGGGGGCATTGAAATCACTTTTAGGGGAAGGCGAGTTTCCTACTTTTACTTTTTCATTATCGTCTTTCTTATCCTTTCCTCGCCGAGTGTCTCTCTCACCTCTCCTTACAACCACAACCACACAATTCTCAAGTAACAAAATCAACGGATGCACAACCACAAAAAAGAAGAAGGAAATCATCGTGAACAAACCAGACACAGAGGTAATGTAGTAGAGGTATCAGGTTTAAGCTATTGAGAAGAAAATAAAATAAGAAAAATGATTTAGCCACTGATACTCGATTCAATCCATAAAATAAGGCGGGTAATACTTAATTCAATAAATAAACAAGGCCACCAATATTCAAATTAACTAGACAACAAGAACGTTGATTCAAAGCAACAAGAAAAACTGAGCATAAAAAATAAAAGGAGAACCGTAATAGAAAAGACGCAAAATTAACCCTAATAGCAAAAAAAAAAATTAATATTATTATTAAAATAGAGAACACCTTGACCTGGATGTGAGCCGATCACACGTGAGGGGAAAATTTGAGATGAACAAAGATCCTAACCTCTACTCTTAATCAGAAGCTTTGATCTCCTTTTTTTTTTTGGAAGAGTTTGTAACGTAGGGGAAGAGTTTGTGACACAGGGACATGATGAATACATCAGAGTGTGAATAGAAAAGAGAGTAGACAAAATTAATTGAATAAAGTTCTCTAACGAGAGAAAGAAGTAACCACCCACTTGCTCACTCACTTGAAAATATCTTCACCTTAATATTTTATTTTATTTATTTATTTACCCACTCACTTGAATCCCGCTCCTTCAAGATTTTTTGATTTATTTTATTTTATCATCTATTTTTATTTGTTTTATTTTATTTTCAAAAATCAGGCTGTTACAATTAGAGCAACGCTTATTTGTCGGACTCTTGGTTTGGTGTTTGTATCCGTTTACTGTTGCATGAACTCACTCAATACTCATAACAAATGACAGGTACTGTCCGAGAAGATGGACCCGGTGCTGAGGTTGGTGATCAAACCCAAGGTGAGTCGTTGGACTCACAATGAGTTCTTTGAGGAGGACATTTTTGTGGGAAGTGTGCGCTTCTAATTACAAGCGAGTGCCCCAGAAGGACCTCTCCAATACTTCCCTCTAAATCTCCTTATGACTCTCTCATTTCTCCGGGTGTCCGAATACGTGTGAGTTAGGACTTTTGCCTCACACATCTCATCATCATCTTCTGAGGACACCACTATGCTGAAATCAGTTGATAGCCAGGCAGATACAGCCTCATAGATTGGTGATATTCCATCTTCTACTTATCCCTCTTATGACCCTACTACAAGGATTGACCTCTTACTACCTGGACGTTCGGTAGACTACTCTAGAGTTTTGAAGGACGATGCTTCATCCCGTGAGGAGGCTTTCTGTTTGTTGGTCCCTATATTGAATCTAGAGGGGGGGTGAATAAATTCAAGTTCCCTATGTTCAATTTTAGCCCTTTATCAAATTCTTTCTCGATTCAATTTTATCTATGTTAAGAATAACAATTCAGAGAGATAGCAACGAACATAGAAAGAAATTGATATGCCTTTTCAAACTCTTTAAGAATGAATCAGTAAACGCAATTGTAAAGCGATAGATTTAGATAAAGATAAGAGATAAGGTAGAGAGAAAGTTTGGACAGAGATTTATCCTGGTTCGGCGTTCGGCCTACGTCCAGTCCCAACCCAACAACTGTTGCGATCGGTTTCCACTATAATGATTTCTTGTGTCTAATACAAACACACTGCACAAGCACAAACAAAATCAAAATAACCAAAACACATGTTCTTCTCCTAAGAAAATATCTCTCTAATTCTTAAATCCTTCAAGAATCACCTTTGAGAGCACCTCTCTCAAATTCCTTAACTCTTCTTCTAGAGAACAACTTTCTCTTAAGAATTTTGAACAAAAACAAATACAAAACAAGATAAAGATCAGTAAAGATTACACCTGATGTGTATGATCTGATCAAGATTATAACCAAGTATTCAATCCTTCACACACTCTTCATCTCTAGAGAAAATCTTTTGAAATCTTGAAGAGAACTCTTAGAACTTGTGTTCTTTGTAAAACCAGTTTTTCGCTCTTCCTTTCTTCTTGAAAAACTCAAAGATTTCTCTTGTTGAAAATCAATTCTAAGAGGTTTCAATTTAAAGCAATTTAAAAAACTTTTTGAGATGAATTATAGTGTGGGTAATCGATTACTAGAATGTGGTAATCGATTACTCTAGAGAGTTTTAGGCTCCTCTGTTATCTCAAGCATGAGGTAATCGATTACTAGGATGTGGTAATCGATTACTCCAGAGAGTTTTAGGATTCCCTGATTTCTCAAACTGTTGGTAGTCGATTACTAATATATGATAATCGATTACTTCAGCTTAAAATCATTTTAAAAACCAGTTTTCAACTTGTCAAATCAAAATAGGGTTCCTAAACTTGCTCTAGCTTGATTCTTAGAGTAGATTCAACTTCTCTGTGAAGTGAGATTGAATAAAAACCACACTCAAAGCCTATTCTATAACAATCAATACAATTAAGCTCCTATTTACAATGTATCATTAAATTCAAGATTACAAGTAAATCAAAAATAAAAACAAGAGACGACTTCTTCAGCTTCAAGTCCAACAATCTCCCCCTTTTTGGTTTTGATTTACCAAATCATAGTGTAGTTGAGGATTTAATGAAAAAGGCTTTGATGTGTCCTGAAATGTTAGTATCCTTTTGCATACAGCTTATAGGTAATATACAATTCATATCACTTTTCAATTAACAGTAATATTATAGCATCTAAGTAATCAATTGCAAAGAAATTAAATCTAATGCTATTACAGTAATCCATAATTGTTCAAATTTTGATATGCTCCCCCTAAGTAAAATACTTAAGAATTTACAGATTCAAATTGTTCAAAGATAATTCAAATAACATTAAAAAAAAATATCAAACGAAAATATAAATGAAAACATATAATAACTACACTTCTACTACTCCCCCTATTTGGTATATCAAATAAGATTATGAGAGGTAGAGTTGAAGTTACTAATCTGTGTCATCCTGGTTGAGTCTTTCCATTATTGTCTCCATCAAATCTTTCATCTCTAGGAAGTGTAAGTCTTGACGATTTCCTAGATCATCTATCCTTTTGTTGACAGTCTCTTCTAATTCGTCCAATCTGTCAATCATGATGGATTCAAATCGAGATTTTGGAATGTACCCTCCAGATGCTAGATTGTCTTCATCTTCATCTTCATTTTGTGCTTCTTCTGGATCTTCTAGTGGATTTGCTTGTTGTTCTTCTCTGGTGATCCATCCTGCATCAGTTTTGATCAGCCTCATCATCTTCAAGGCTCTCTCACTGATCATGTGGACATCCTTGACTAATTCTCTGGATTCATCAGTTGTATCAATCTGGAAAATTTCAATTAGTCTAGAAATAAACAGAGAATATGGACATTTATTATCTAAAAGTCTTCTAGTCTTCAACATATTGTCCATTATGAAGTGAGTCCAATCCACTTGAATTCCATTCTTCAGTGCTGCCATGAGTATCATGTCATCTTCACTGATTTGAGCATGGTTTGCTCCTCTTGCGGCTAAGATCCAACAAATGGTGTAATGTAGTAGCCTATCATCAGCATTTAGGCCTCCTATGTTGTATGTCACCTTTTTGCCTTGTGATCTCCTTGAATTCTTTTCATCTTCCCAATTCTGTGGGTTCCTCAGCATGCTCATGTAGAAGGTGTCCTTTTGTAGATCAAATCCTTTCTCTCGGAGTTTGTCTACATGTGCAACGATTCCTTCTTTCCTGATACCAGCAATTTGAAGAAAATGTGCAGGGGTTAAGGTTATTTTAATACCCTTAATTTCAGAACTTACAATCATTCGTTCCATGTTTGGTTTGAGATTTGAATAGAAGACTCGAACCAAATCTGGGTAGATAAAACCTTTTAATCCCACAAATCTCTCCAAATGTTGTTGCCTCAGGTAGGTTTGGAAAGTAAAACTCTGGTCATCTAGCCATCGTAGGTCTAGAATCTTTGGTGGAACAAGACCTTTGTTAGCGAAATCCAGATTGAATCTCGTTTCTTGTCCTTTGGTAGTGAACCATCGGTTGACAGCAGATTCAGGTGGAGGAGTTTGAGCTCTTTCTGGTTGAGCCGGTGAAGTAGGTTTCTTCTTCTTGGAGGATTCTCCTACCTTCTTTTTACCTTTTATCTCCTCTTGAGTGTATATGTTGGCTCTCATCTTGATTCGTTTTCCCCTTCCTTGGTCTTCCATAGTTGCTGAGAGAGAGATTGATTTCTTAGGGTTTTGGAGGAAGAAGATGAATAGTGAACTTGTAGGGTTTCACCTGCACTTCTTATAAGAGAGAAAAAGCCTAAGAAATTAGTCCAAGAATGAGGTAATAGATTATTAGCAGTTGGAAATCGATTATCTCAGTTCCTTATATAGAGAGAAGAAGGAAATCAAGAAAAACAGTCGTGGTAATCGATTAACCTATTCTGGTAATCGATTACTCCAGAGGAATTTTCAAAAACTTTATAACTTGGTTTCTGTGGTAATCGATTACGGGATTGTAGTAATCGACTACTACAGTGCCAATCTTTCTAAGAATGAAAATAATTCGAAGTAATTGATTACATTTCTCTGGTAATCGATTATTTCTATCAGAAAAAGGTTTTCTTTGAAAAATTTTCACAAAAACAATTTTATGGATAAGTGTAATCAAGTAAAAGGGTTTAGTTTAGATGTTCCTCACTCAAAATGCCGAGGTTTGATCTAAGTTTGTAAAACCTTTCTTTTGGTAATGCTTTGGTAAAAATGTCTGCTAACTGATTTTTTGTATCTATGAATTCGATGTCACAATCTCCTTTTTCGACGTGGTCTCTGATGAAATGATGTCTGACTTCAATGTGTTTTGTTCTTGAGTGCCATACAGGATTTCTTGTGATACTTATAGCACTTGTGTTGTCGCATTTCAAGGGAATATGATCTATCTTTAGCCCGAAATCTTCTAGTTGAAGCTTCAACCATATTGCTTGAGCACAACAGCTTCCCGCAGCTACATATTCAGCTTCTGCTGTTGACAGTGCTACACAAGCTTGTTTCCTGCTATGCCAAGATATTAAGCATTCTCCAAAAATGTGACATGTGCCACTAGTGCTCTTCCTATCTGTTTTGCTACCTGCAAAATCAGAGTCACTGAAACCAACAAGTAATGGTGAGGTTCCTTTTGGATACCACAAACCACAATTTATGGTTCCTTTTAGGTATTTAAGAATCTTCTTTACTGTTAGCCAATGAGATTGCTTAGGTGTAGATTGACATCTAGCACATAAACATATAATATACATAATATCAGGTCTACTAGCTGTAAGATATAGTAAAGATCCTATAACACCTCTGTATAAGGTAGTATCAACTTCATGACCTGCTTCATCAGTCTCAAGATAAGTGTTAGTAGAAATAGGTATATTTGACACTTTACAGTTTATCATATCATATTTCCTGAGTAGTTCTTTAGTGTACTTAGCCTGGTGAATAAAAGTGCCACCATCCATTTGTTTGATTTGGAGTCCTAGAAAGAACCTTAGTTCTCCTATCATGGACATGTCAAATTCTTCCTGCATATTGCTCACAAACTCTCTGTGGAATCCTTTTGATATGAGAAATTTACTCAATCTATCATACCATTGCCTGGGGGCTTGCTTCAACCCATATAAGGCTTTATGAAGTTTGTAAACATGTGTAGGCCAAGTAGCGTCTATGAAACCTGGTGGTTGTGTTACATAGACTTCTTCATTTATGTATCCATTTAGGAATGCACTCTTTATATCCATTTGGAATAACTTGAAGTTGTTGATGCATGCATAAGCTAGGAGTAGTCTTACTGCTTCAAGTCTTGCAACAGGGGCAAAGGTTTCCTCAAAGTCAATTCCTTCCTGTTGATTGTAGCCTTTTGTCATAAGTCTTGCTTTGTTTCTGACCACAATTCCATCTTCACTCAGTTTATTCTTGAATACCCATTTCGTGCCAATTATATTCATGTTGCCTTTGTCTGGAACAAGTTCCCATACTTCATTTCTTCTGAACTGGTTAAGTTCTTCTTGCATAGCCATGATCCAAAATTCATTGCTCAAGGCTTCTTCTATGCTGGAGGGTTTAACCTGTGATAAAAAAGCAGTATTATAGTAAAATAGATTCTGTGAGGATCTGGTAGTTACCCCCTTGTGAATGTCACCAATGACATTGTCAAGTGATAGGTTCCTAGGTGTCCTCCATTCTTTTGCTTGATCAGACACTGGGGTTGTTTGATTTTGCTGATGCATATGATCAACTTCTATGCTTTCTTCACCTGTTTCATCATCATTACGTAGCAAGCTTTCCTTTTGGAAAGTGTTAGTTTCATCAAATCTAATATGGACAGATTCTTCAATGCACATTGTTCTTTTGTTAAAGATCCTATATGCTTTACTTGTATTTGAATAACCAAGGAAAATGACTTCATCAGCCTTTGTATCAAATTTTCCAATAGGGTCCTTGCCATTTTTTAAAACATAGCATTTGCATCCAAAAACTTTAAAGTACGAAATATTTGGTTTTCTTCTTGGCAAGTACCTTGAAAACACCAAAGGCTTGATCCTTTTTCTTGATAAACAAAACCCAAGTAAATCTTGAGTAGTCATTTACAATGACTAACCCATACAGATTTCCACCGAAACTAGCTATCCTAGATGGACCAAATAAGTTTAAATGCAAGAGTTCAAGCGGCTGAGTTGTAGAAACATGTTTAATATTTTTGAAAGATGTTTTTGCCTTCTTGGACTTTTGACAAGCCTCACAAAGTCCTTCTTTGGAAAACTTCAGTTTAGGTAGACCAAAAACTAGCTCTTTAGATACAAGTTTATTCAAATGTAATATGTCAATATGTGCTATTCTCCTATGCCATAGCCAAGACAGATTATCATTAGAAGTTAATCATGTAGAGTAAAGAGATGAGTGATCTACTTCCAATATGTAGATGTTGTTTGACCTTTTGCCAACCATGAGAAGTTCATCTGAGTCTTTGTTGCTGATAAGACAATGTTCATCATCAAATGCAATTCTGTAGTTCTTGTCACACAGTTGACTAATACTCAGCAAGTTGAACTTCAATCCATCAACCAGCAATACATCTTTTATCACTGTATTAGCTTTGTATCCAACTGTACCGTAGCCTAGTATTTTTCCTTTGTTGTTGTCTCCATATACAACTGATCCAATTTCTCTTGGTGTGAAGGTGCTAAGATTCCTTCTATCACCTGTCATATGCCTTGAACAGCCACTGTCTAAGTACCATATTGAGTTTCTGCTGTTTAGACTTTCCTGCAAGAGAAAAAGAACTTATTTTGCGATTGGTACCCAGCTTCTCTTGGGTCCATGCAAGTTAGTGCTATAATTTTCTTTCTTAACCCATCTATACTTACCACTGGAAATTCCTTTCTTTCTAATCATGCAATTAAATGATTTATGTCCTGTTTTCATGCAGTAGGTACAAGTGAGGTTAGCATGCTTAGAGTTTCCAGATTTCATGTTATCATGCCTTCTTATGTGAACACAGTTTATAGGGGTGTTGAGTTCTTTTCTTAGTTTTGAAATATTATTTTCTAAATCACATACTTTCTGTTTTAACAAGGAAATTTGCTTTTTCAAAACTATGTTTTCTTTTTCAAATGTTTCAGCTTGATTGTAAAGCTCACAAAAGGCAGAATGTAGTTCATCATATTCATCCATGGTAGAGTTCGTATCACTTACCTCACTGGATGATTTGACCATCAAGCACAAGTTTGCTTCCTCATTTTCACTTTCAGATGTTGAGGAGGTGTAGCCTTCATCCCAAGCTATGTTGGCTTTCTTTTTATTCTTTTCTTTTCTGAGATTTCTTTCACTTTCAGATTTTCTTACTTCAGTGTTGTTGCTTCTTTTCAGACTTGGACAATCTGATCTATAGTGCCCAATCTTTCCACATTCATAACATGTTACTTTGACTGAAGTGTTTTCTTGCTTTTTGACTCCTTTTCTTGATTGACCAAATTTCTTTTTAGAATTGTTCTTCATGAATTTTCTGAACTTCTTCACCATCAAATTCACTTGATCTTCTTGTGAGTCATTTCCGTCTTCAGAGGATTCAGATTCTGTTTCAGTATGCTCCATCTTGAGAGCAATTCCTTTGGCTCTTTTGTCCTTCTGTTCCTTATCTACCATGCGAGTCATATCCATTTCATACTCTCTAAGTTTGCCAAACAGTTCAGCACTGATAATAGCAGCAAGGTTCTTTGATTCAGTTATGGTTGTCACAGTAGGTTGCCACTTTCTATTCAGAGATTTCAGAATCTTGACATTCACTTCTTCTTCAATGAAGTTCTTGCCAAGTCCTTTGAGATGGTTGATGATGTGTGTGAATCTCTTCCGCATTTCCATTATTGATTCTCCTTGGGACATTCTGAATGTTTCATTTTCTTGAATGAGTGTATTCTTTCTGGCTCTCCTGACTTCAGCAGTACCTTCATGTGTTACCATGATGAGCTCCCATGCCTCTTTTGTTGTAGTACAGGTAGAAATTCTAAAAAACTCATCAAAATTCAGGGCAAAGTGTATAATGTTCAAAGCTTTAGCATCGTTTTCAGCCCTCTTAATCTCATCTATATCCCAATCCTCAAATGATTTTTCTATTTCATTTCCATTTTCTATTTTCATTGGAACTCTGTACTCATTTACCACAGCCTGCCAGATGCTTATGTGAATAGATTCCATAAAGATTTTCATGCGAACTTTCCAGAATGGATAGTTATCACCGCAGAACAATGTAGGTCTATTTATAGAAGCTCCTTCAGCGAAGGGTAAAAGATTACAAGCCATTACAGAGAACTATGTAGGATTACTAGATTGATTTACTAGTTAAAGCTCTTGATACCAATTGTTGGTCCCTATGTTGAATCTAGAGGGGGGGTGAATAGATTCAAGTTCTCTATGTTAAATTTTAGCCCTTTATCAAATTCTTTCCCGATTCAATTTTATCTATGTTAAGAATAACAGTTCAGAGAGATAGCAGCGGACATAAAAAAATTGATACGCCTTTTCAAACTCTTTAAGAATGAATCAGTAAACGCAATTGTAAAGCGATAGATTTAGATAAAGATAAGAGATAAGGTAGAGAGAAAGTTTGGACAGAGATTTATCTTGGTTCTATTAGCCTACGTCCGATCTCAACCCAACAACTCATTTGCGATCGGTTTCCACTATAATGATTTCTTGTGTCTAATACAAAAACACTGCACAAACACAAACAAAATCAAAATAACCAAAACACATGTTCTTCTCCTAAGAACATATCTCTCTAATTCTTGAATCCTTCAAGAATCACCTTTGAGAGCACCTCTCTCAAATTCCTTAACTCTTCTTCTAGAGAACAATTTTATCTTAAGAGTTTTGAACAAAAACAAATACAAAACAAGATAAAGATCAGTAAAGATTACACCTGATGTGTATGATCTGATCAAGATTATAACCAAGTATTCAATCCTTCACACACTCTTCATCTCTAGAGAAAATCTTTTGAAATCTTGAAGAGAACTCTTAGAACTTGTGTTTTTTGTAAAACCAGTTTTTCGCTCTTCCTTTTTTCTTGAAAAACTCAAAGATTTCTCTTGTTGAAAATCAATTCTAAGAGGTTTCAATTTAAAGCAGTTTAAAAAACTTTTTGAGATGAATTCAGGTGTGGGTAATCGATTACTAGAATGTGGTAATCGATTACTCTAGAGAGTTTTAGGCTCCTCTGTTATCTCAAGCATGAGGTAATCGATTACTAGGATGTGGTAATTGATTACTCCAGAGAGTTTTAGGATTTCCTGATTTCTCAAACTGTTGGTAGTCGATTACTGATATATGGTAATCGATTACTTCAGCTTAAAATCATTTTAAAAACCAGTTTTCAACTTGTCAAATCAAAATAGGGTTCCCAAACTTGCTCTAGCTTGATTCTCAGAGTAGATTCAACTTCTCTGTGAAACGAGATTGAATAAAAACCACACTCAAAGCCTATTCTATAACAATCAATACAATTAAGCTCCTATTTACAATCTATCATTAAATTCAAGATTACAAGTAAATCAAAACTAAAAACAAAAGACGACTTCTTCAGCTTTAAGTCCAACACTGTTGTTCCACCACCGGCCCTAGTAGAGGTAGTGGCTAGGGATGATGTGTTAAAGGAGAGTGATCCACCTGAGGACACTCATTATTCGGGTAGAGTCTGTAGGTAGTACATATATACAATTGACTCTTGATAGTAGTTGTGTCTGCTTTGATATAGGGTTTATTTCCTTTGTTTGTATTTTGTGGGATGGGTAGTATACTTTTGTTGATATCTTACGCAGATTTAATTAACTATCTTTCTGACATATTATTATTTTGTATATGGTTGTATATTTTTGTTGGTCTCGATATCACATATTGTGATACTTTAACTGGTCACAACCGAGATATTTTAATCTAATCTTACATTGTCATTCACCACTTCATTTACTTCACAATGTATATATTGTCTTTACTATTTCTGTTAAGTTGTGACTGTATGATGATGCACTAATACATTTCTATTTGTAAATGTCGGATTAAAGTATTTTACAAAGTTTCGTGTTGGATATATTTATGAATGTGTTATATATTAATGAGGTTGCCAAAAGAAATTATTTAAGTTTAGATTGATATTGGGAACTTGATTTACTTGGTTTACCTCTTTTACCCTCGCCTTTTCACAAAAGAAAAAACAGAAAAATTAATGCTAAAATTATCAAATAATGAATTATTAATTAATTTTTGCAAGATATTTTAAGTAGTAAAAGGTATATTCTGAAAATGTGCATTTCTTTTAATGTATTAAAAGGAGGTGTTACAGTTCATCCATGAATTTTTTATGTTAAGGATGGCCCCCAAGGTAAAGTTGATCATCTAAAAGTTCGTTTGGTTGTCAAAGTGTTGGTCCCTATATGAATCTAGAGGGGGGTGAATAGATTCAAGTTCCCTTTTTCACTTTTGCTTTTTCTCACTTTTTCCCGATTCAATTTTATCTTGAATTATAAGAACGTATCAGAGATATAATCAGCGGAAAACAAGGGAAAATTGTAAAGCAAGAAAACAATGAATTAAAAGAGATAAGATAGAGAAGAGAGTTTAGATAGAGATTTATACTGGTTCAGCTTTCAGCCTACATCCAGTCCCAACCCAACAATTTGTTGCGATCGGTTTTCCACTATACAGATTCTGTGTTCAATATAACCACACTGCACAAACACAAAAACAAATCAAATACTCAGAACTATATGTTCTTCACCTAAGAACATATCTTGATCCTTGATCCCTTCAAGAATCAATCTTTGAGAGTACCTCTCTCAAAAACTCATCAACTCTTCTAAGATAATACCTTTCTCTTTAGAATTTAAACTAAAAAGATTACAAAAGATAAAGATCAGATAAGATTACACCTGTTGTGTATGCACTGATCAATGATATCATCCAAACATTCCAACCATTCACACAGTCTTCATCTCAAGAGAAATCTTTGAAACTTTGAAGAGAATTCTTGTAAAAACTAGTGTTTTGCTCTTCCGTTCTTTCTTGGAAAACTCAAAAAGATCTCTCTTCTGAAAACAATTCAAAGAGGTTTCAATTTAAAACAGTTTCAAAATCATTTGAGATGAATTCTGGTGTGGTAATCGATTACTGGATTGTGGTAATCGATTACTCCAGAGAAATTTGTCTTCCCCTGTTTCTTCAAGCACGAAGTAATCGATTACTATGGAGTGGTAATCGATTACTCTAGAGCAGTTTGGGTTCCTCTGTTTTCTGAATCTGTTGGTAATCGATTACAGCTATATGATAATCGATTACTTCAGCTTAAAACGTTTTTAAACCAAAGTTTTTGATTTCTTTCAAATAAAATGGGGTTCCAAAACTTCTCTAGCTCAAATCACAAGAGTAAAAACAAATTCTCTATGAAACGATTGAATAAAAACCACACTCAAAGCCTAAACTAAAACAATCAATACATTTTAAACTCCTATATACAATCTATCACAAAGATCAAAAATACAAGTATATCAAAACTAAAACTAGGGATGGCTTCTTCAGCTTCAAATCCAACAATCTCCCCCTTTTTGGTTTTGATGTACCAAATTGTTGTGTAGTTGATCTTCAATGTAGATGATGGCTTTGATGTGTCCTGCAATGTTAGTGTTTTTCCTTTTGTATTCTTTCAATTTTCATCAATTTCATACAGCTATTTACATACAGCTTTATGAATCATCCAAAACATATCACTATATCAAATCACAGACATATAAAGACAATCATTTGCAAAGCAAATTAAGCCTAACTATTACAGTCATCCAATAAAATGTTCAATTGTGTTAATCTGCTCCCCCTAAGTAGAATACTTAAGCAAAACAGATTCAAAATCTTCAAAAACTCCCAAAAACAGAACAAATAATAGTTCAAAAAACAATTACAGAGTAATACAAATACTATGAAGCTATGGAGACTAATAACAATTAATAACTACACTACTACTCCCCCTATTTGGTATATCAAATCAGAAAGTGAGAGGTAGAGATGGAGTTACTAATCTGAGTCGTCATCCTGGTTGAGTCTTTCCATGATAGTTTCCATCAAGTCATTCATTTCCAGGAAATGCAGATCTTGTCGCTTTCCCAGGTCATCAAGTCGCTTGTTGACGGTTGCTTCCAGTTCATCCATCCTATCAATCATAATGGATTCGAAGCGCGATCGTGGAATGTACTCTCCAGAATTATCTTCATCCTCATCTTCATGCTAAGGTTGTGCTTCCTCATGCTCAGGTTGTGGAATGGCCTGTTGTTCCTCTCTTGTTATCCATCCCGCATCGGTCTTGATAAGTCTCATCATCTTCAGTGCTCTATCACCGATGACATGGACATCTTTGACTAACTCTCTAGCTTCATCAGTAGTGTCAATCTGAAAAATTTCAATTAGTCTAGAGATAAAAAGAGAGTAAGGACACTTATTGTCTAGAAGTCTTCTAGTTTTCAACATGTTGTCCATGATAATGTGCGTCCAGTCCATTTGAATCCCGTTCTTCAGAGCAGCAATGAGAATCATGTCATCCTCACTCAGTTGGGCATGGTTTGCTCCCCTTGCAGCCAAGATCCAGCAAACAGTATAATGGAGTAGCCTATCATCCGCTGTCAGGCCACCAATGTTATATGTTACTTTCTTGCCCTGTGCTCTCCTGGAATTCCTTTCCATATTCGGTTTGAGGTTTGAGTAGAAAACCCGAACCAAGTCTAGATAGATGAAGCCTTTCATCCCTACAAACCTTTCTAGATGCTGTTGCCTCAGGAAAGTCTGGAACGTGAAACTCTGATTATCCAGCCATTGTAGGTCAAGAATCTTGGGTGGAACAAGACCCTTGTTAGCAAAGTCAAGGTTGAACCTAGTCTCTTGTCCTTTAGAGGTGAACTACCGGTTGACCCCTGATTCTTGTGGTTGAGGAGGAGGAGGAATTTCTGGTTGCTCTGAGGATGTAGGTTTCTTCCTCTTGGAAGATTCTCCTACCTTCTTTTTGCCCTTTACTTCTTCTTGATAGAATCTATTGGCTCTCATCTTGATTCTTTTTCCTTTGCCTTGTTCTTCCATTGTTGAGAGAGAGTGAAAATCTAGGGTTTGGAGGAAGAAGATGAAGGGTTTTTCAGAGTAAGAAGATGAATGGTGAGTTGAAGAGTTACACCTGCACTTCTTATAAGAGAGAACAAAGCCCAAAAGATTATCCCAAGAACGAGGTAATTGATTACCAGCAGTTGGAAATCGATTATCTCTGTTCTTTATATAGAGGGAAGAAGAAAAACAAGAAAAACAGTCGTGGTAATCGATTACAGAAATCTGGTAATCGATTACTCCAGAGGATTTCTTCAAAACATTTGAAAACATGTTCTGTGGTAATCGATTACTGTTGGTCCCTATATGAATCTAGAGGGGGGGTGAATAGATTCAAGTTCCCTCCTGACAATTACTTTTTCTCACTTTTTCCCGATTCAATTTTATCTTGAATTACAAAACGTATCAGAGATATGAACAGCAGAAAAACAAGGGAAAATTGTAAAGCAAGAAAACAAAGAAATAAGAGGAGATAAGGTAGAGAAGAGAGTTCAAACAGAGATTTATACTGGTTCGGCTTTCGGCCTACATCCAGTCCCAACCCAACAATCTGTTGCGATCGGTTTTCCACTATAATGATTCTGTGTTCAATACAATCACATTGCACAAACACAAAAGCAAATCAAATACTCAAAAACCATATGTTCTTCACCTAAGAACATACATTGATCATTGATCCCTTCAAGAATCAACCTTTGAGAGTACCTCTCTCAAAAACTTATCAACTCTTTCAAGAGAATACATATCTCTATAGAGTTAAAACCAAAAAGATAACAAAAGATAAAGATCAAATAGAATTACACCTGGTGTGTATGCACTGATCAACAAAGTTATCCAAAACAATTCAATCTTTCACACAACTTTCATCTCAAGAGAAATCTTTGAAACTTTGAAGAGAATTCTTGTAAAAACTTAGTGTTTTGCTCTTCCTTTCTTCTTTTAAAACTCAAAAAGATCTCTCTCTTCGAAATGATTCAAAGAGGTTTCAATTTAAAGCAGTTTCAAAATCATTTGAGATGAATTCAGGTATGGTAATCGATTACTGGATAGTGGTAATCGATTACTCCAGAGAAATTTGCCTTCCTTGCTCCTTCAAGCACGAAGTAATCGATTACTATGGAGTGGTAATCGATTACTACAGAGTAGTTTGGGTTCCCCTGGTTTCTGAAACTGTTGGTAATCGATTACAGCTCGTGGTAATCGATTACTTCAGCTTAAAACCTTCAAAAACTAAGTTTTTTTGATTCCTTTAAAAAAATGGGGTTCCAAAATTTCTCTAGCTCAAATCACAAGTGAAAAACAAAGTTTCTATGGAACGATTGAAATAAAAACCACACTCAAAGCCTAAACTCAAACAATCAATACATTTAAAACTCCTATATACAATCTATCATAAAGATCAAAAGTACAAGTATATCAAAACTAAAACTAGGGATGGCTTCTTCAGCTTCAAGTCCAACAATCTCCCCCTTTTTGGTTTTGAAGTACCAAATGTTGTGTAGTTGATCTTCAATGTAGATGATGGCTTTGATGTGTCCTGCATTGTTAGTGTTTTTCTTTTTCTATTCTTTCAATTTTCATCAATTTCATACAACATTTTACATATAGCTTTATGAATCATCCAAAGCATATCACTATATCCAATCGCAGACATATAAAGACAATTATTTGCAAAGCAAATTAAATCTAACTATTACAGTCATCCAATCAAAATATTCAATTGTTTTAATCTGTTCCTCCTAAGTAGAATACTAAAAAAACAGATTCAAAAACTTCAACAAAAACTTCAAGAAATTACAGAGTAAAGCAATCCAAATATAAAGACTAAAGACAATTAAAGACAGTTAATAACTACACACTACTACTTCCCCTATTTGGTATATCAAATCAGAAGGTGAGATGTAGAGATAGAGTTACTAATCTGAGTCATCATCCTGGTTGAGTCTTTCCATGATCGTCTCCATCAAGCTCTTCACTTCCAGGAAATGCAGATATTGTCTCTTTCCCAGATCATCAAGTCTCTTGTTGACGGTTGCTTCCAGTTCATCCATTCTGTCAATCATAATGGATTCGAAGCACGATTGTGGAATATACTCTCCAGAGTTGTCTTCGTCCTCATCTTCATGCTCAGATTGTGCTTCCTCTTGTTCATGTTGTGGAATGGCCTGCTGTTCCTCTCTTGTGATCCAACCTACATCGGTCTTGATGAGTCTCATCATCTTCAATGCTCTATCGCCGATGACATGGACATCTTTGACAAGTTCTCTAGCTTCCTTAGTGGTGTCAATCTGAAAAATTTCAATTAGTCTAGAGATAAAAAGAGAGTAGGGACACTTATTGTCTAGAAGTCTTCTAGTTTTCAGCATGTTGTCCATTATGACGTGCGTCCAGTCCACTTGAATCCCATTCTTCAGAGCAGCAATGAGAATCATGTCATCCTCACTCAGTTGGGCATGGTTTGCTTCTCTTGCAGCCAAGATCCAGCAAACAGTGTAGTGTAGTAGCCTATCATCCGCTGTCAGGCCACCTATGTTGTAGGTAACTTTCTTGCCCTGTGCTCTTCTGGAATTCCTTTCCGCTTCCCAGTGTTGGGGGTTCCTCAGAAGGCTCATGTAAAAAGAGTCCTTTTGTAAATCAAACCCTTTCTCTCTGAGTTTGTCCACATGTGCAATAATCCCTTCTTTCCTTAAGCCAGCAATTTGCAAGAATTGAGCAGGGGTTAGAGTTATCTTGATACCTTTTATCTCTGAACTCACTGTCATCCTCTCCATATTTGGTTTGAGGTTTGAGTAAAACACCCGAACCAAGTCCGGATAGATGAATCCTTTCATCCCTACGAACCTCTCCAGGTGTTGTTGCCTCAGGAAGGTCTGGAATGTGAAACTCTGAGTGTCCAGCCATTGTAGGTCAAGAATCTTGGGTGGAACAAGACCCTTGTTCGCAAAGTCGAGGTTGAACCTAGTTTCTTGTCCTTTGGAGATGAACCACCGGTTGACCCCTAATCCTTGTGGTTGCGGAGGAGGAGGAATTTCTGGTTGCTCTGACGATGTTGGTTTCTTCCTCTTGGAAGATTCTCCCACCTTTTTCTTTCCTTTAACCTCTTCTTGGCTGTATCGGTTTGCCCTCATCTTGATTCTTTTGCCTTTACCTTGTTCTTCCATTGTTGAGAGAGATATTGGAATTCTAGGGTTTGGAGGAAGAAGGTGAATGGTTCTTCTGAGTAAGAGAGTGAGTGGTGAGTTGAAGAGTTATACCTGCACTTCTTATAAGAGAGATCAAAGTCCAAAAGATTAGCCCAAGAACAAGGTAATTGATTACTAGCAGTTGGTAATCGATTATCTCAGTTCTATATATAGAGGGAAGAAGAAAAACAATGAAAACAGTCGTGGTAATCGATTACAGCAAACTGGTAATCGATTACAGCAAACTGGTAATCGATTACTCCAGAGGGTTTCTCCAACAGTTTTGAAAAACTTGTACTGTGGTAATCGATTACAGCTCGTGGTAATCGATTACTCCAGTGTAAAATCCTTCCCAGAGTGAATTTCACTCGAAGTAATCGATTATCTGCCCTTGGTAATCGATTATTTCTATCAGAAGAAGGTTTTTTCTTGAAAATTTTTCACAAAAACAGAGTTATGGATAAAAGTAATCAAGTAAAAGGTTTAGTTTAGATGTTCCTCACTCAAAATACCGAGGTTTGATCTAAGTTTGTAAAACCTTTCTTTTGGTAATGCCTTTGTAAATATATCCGCCAATTGATTTTCCGTGTCTATGAATTCGATATCACAGTCTCCTTTTTCAATGTGATCTCTAATAAAGTGGTGTCTGACTTCGATGTGTTTTGTTCTTGAGTGCAGTACAAGATTTCTTGTGATACTTATAGCGCTTGTGTTGTCGCATTTCAAGGGAATGTGATCTATCTTTAGCCCAAAGTCTTCGAGTTGGTGTTTCAACCAAATTGCTTGAGCACAACAACTTCCCGCAGTTACATATTCAGCTTCTGTAGTTGATAGTGCTACGCAAGCTTGCTTTTTGCTATTCCACGATATCAAACATTTTCTAAAGATGTGACATGTTCCACTAGTGCTTTTCCTATCCGTTTTGCTACCTGCAAAATCAGAGTCACTGAAACCAACAAGTAATGGTGTGGTTCCTTTTGGATACCATAGTCCACAACTTATTGTTCCTTTTAGATATTTAAGAATTTTCTTCACTGTCAGCCAATGAGATTGCTTAGGTGCAGATTGAAATCTAGCACATAAACATACAGAAAACATGATATCGAGTCTCTTGTTTGTAAGATAAAGTAAAGATCCTATGACACTTCTGTACAAGGTAGTATCAACTTTATCACCTGCTTCATCGATCTCAAGATAAGTGTTAGTAGAAATAGGTATATTTGACACTTTGCAATTAGTCATTTCATATTTCTTAAGTAGTTCTTTAGTGTACTTAGCCTGATGTATGAATGTGCCACCTTCCATTTGTTTGATTTGGAGTCCTAAAAAGAAACTCAGTTCTCCAATCATGGACATGTCAAATTCTTCCTGCATATCTTTCACAAACTCTTCACAAAGTTGTTGGTTAGATGATCCAAAGATAATGTCATCAACATAAATTTGAACCAATAGAATGTAGTCAGATTTGTTCTTAATAAACAAAGTCTTTTCTACTTTACCTCTGTGGAATCCTTTTGATATGAGAAACTTACTCAGTCTGTCATACCATTGCCTAGGGGCTTGCTTCAGCCCATACAAGGCTTTATGAAGTTTGTAGACATGTGTAGGCCAAGTAGTATCTGTGAAACCGGGTGGTTGTTCTACATAGACTTCTTCATTGATGTAACCATTCAAGAATGCACTCTTTACATCCATTTGGTATAATTTGAAATTGTTGATGCAAGCATAAGCCAGGAGTAGTCTAACAGCTTCAAGTCTTGCAACAGGGGCAAAGGTTTCTTCAAAGTCAATCCCTTCTTGTTGATTGTAGCCTTTTGCCACAAGTCTTGCTTTGTTTCTGACCACAACTCCTTCTTCACTCAGTTTGTTCTTGAATACCCATTTTGTACCAATAATGTTCATGTTGCCTTTGTTTGGAACAAGTTCCCAAACTCCATTCCTTTTGAACTGGTTAAGTTCTTCTTGCATGGCCATGATCCAAAATTCATTGTTCAAGGCTTCCTCTATGCAGGATGGTTCTACCTGTGATACAAAAGAAGTGTTATAGCAAAATAGATTCTGTGAGGATCTAGTAGTTACCCCTTGTGAATGTCACCAATGACATTATCAAGTGATAGGTTCCTAGGAGTCCTCCACTCCTTTGCTTGATCTGGTACAGGGTTTGGTTGAGTTTGCTGATGCTCTTTATCAATGTCTATGTTTCCTTCACCTGTTTCATCATCATTACACAACAATCTTTCCTTTTGGAAAGTGTTAGTTTCATCAAATCTAACATGGACAGATTCTTCAATGCACATTGTTCTTTTATTAAAGATCCTATATGCTTTACTGGTATTTGAATAACCAAGGAAAATGGCTTCATCAGCCTTTGCATCAAACTTTCCAATAGGTTCCTTGCCATTGTTTAAAACAAAGCATTTGCATCCGAAAACTTTAAAATAAGAAATGTTTGGTTTTCTTCCATAGAAAAGCTCATAAGGGGTTTTCTTTAATAAGGGTCTTATAGAGACTCTATTGAGAACATAACATGCAGTGTTCACAGCATCTGCCCAAAAGTGTTTAGGCATCATATGCTCATTCAGCATGGTTTCTCCAAGTTTTATAAGGGACCTGTTTTTCCTCTCCACCACTCCATTTTGCTGTGGAGTTCTAGGAGCTGAAAAGCAGTGAAAAATCCCATGTTTTTCACAAAACCTTTCAAAAAAGCTATTCTTAAATTCAGTACCATTATCACTTTTTAAAGCTTTAATTTTCAAATCCTTTTTGTTTTGAATTCTTTTGGCAAGTACCTTGAAAACTTCAAAGGCTTGATCCTTTTTCTTGATAAACAAAACCCAAGTAAATCTTGAATAGTCATCTACTATGACTAGTCCATACAGATTTCCACCAATACTAGCTATCCTAGATGGACCAAATAAGTCTAAATGCAAGAGTTCAAGCGGCTGATTTGTAGAAACATGTTTAATATTTTTGAAAGATGTTTTCGCCTGCTTGGACTTTTGACAAGCCTCACATAGTCCTTCTTTGGAAAATCTAAGTTTGGGGAGACCATAAACTAACTCTTTAGAAACAAGCTTATTCAAATGCAATATGTCAATGTGTGCTATGCTCCTATGCCATAGCCAAGACAAATCATCATTAGAAGTTAAACATGTAGAGTAAGGAGAAGAATGATCTACTTCCAATATGTAAATGTTGTTAGATCTCTTTCCAATCATGAGAAGTTCATCTAAGTCTTTGTTGTTGATGAGGCAATGTTCTTCATCAAAAGCAATTCTATAGTTCTTGTCACATAGTTGACTGATGCTCAGCAGATTGAACCTCAATCCATCGACTAGCAATACATCTTCTATCACTATGTTTGCCTTATATCCAACAGTACCGTAGCCTAGTATTTTCCCTTTGTTGTTGTCTCCGTATACAACTGATCCATTTTCTCTTGGTGTGAAGGTGCTCAGGTTCCTTCTATCACCCGTCATATGCCTTGAGCAGCCACTATCTAAGTACCAAATTGAGCTTCTGCTGTTCAGGCTTTCCTGCAAGAGAAAAAGAACTTATTTTGCAGTTGGTACCCACTTCTTTCTTAATCCATTTGTATTTGCCACTGGAAATCCCTTTCTTTCTAATCATGCAGTTATATGATTTATGTCCAGGTTTCATGCAATAAGTACAAGTGAATTTAGCATGTTTCGTGTTTCCAGATTTCATGTGAACATAGTTTGCAGAAATGTTGAATTCCTTTAGCTTGGAAATATCATTTTCTAACTCACATATTTTCTGTTTTAACATGGATACTTCCTTTTTCAATACTATGTTTTCTTTTCAAAAACTTCAGCTTGATTATAAAGCTCACAAAAGGCAGAATGCAATTCATCATATTCATCCATAATTGAGTTCGTATCACTTACCTCACTGGATGTTTTGGCCATTAAGCACAGATTCGCCTCCTCATCTTCACTTTCAAATGTTGAGGATGTGTAGCTCTCATCCCAAGCTATGTATGCTTTCTTTTTCTTCTTTTCTTTTCTGGCATTTCTTTCATTCTCAGATTTTCTCACTTCAGTGTTGTTGCTTCTTTTCAAGGTTGGACAATCTGATCTGTAGTGCCCAATCTTCCCACATTCGTAGCATGTCACTTTGACTGAAGTATTGTCTTGCTTCTTGACTCCTTTTCTTGGTTGACCAAATTTCTTTTTAGTGTTGTTCTTCATGAACTTTCTGAACTTCTTTACCATCAAGTTCACTTGGTCTTCTTGTGAATCATTTCCGTCTTCGAGGATTCGATTCTCGTTTCGGTCCGGTCTACTTTGAGAGCAATTCCTTTGGCTCTTTTGTCTTTCTGCTCCTCATCTGCCATTCGAGTCATGTCCATTTCATATTCTCTAAGTTTCTCAAACAGTTCAGCACTTGTCATAGCAGCAAGGTTCTTAGATTCAGTTATGGCTGTCACTGTAGGTTGCCACTTTCTATTCAGTGATTTCAGAATCTTGACATTCACTTCTTCTTCAATGAAGTTCTTGCCATGTCCTTTGAGATGGTTGATGATGTGTGTGAATCTCTTTTGCATTTCCATTATTGATTCTCCTTGGAACATTCTGAATGTCTCATACTCTTGAATGAGTGTGTTCTTCCTAGCTCTCCTCACCTCAGCAGTACCTTCATGGGTTACCATGATGAGCTCTCATGCTTCTTTTGCTGTTGTACAAGCTAATATCCTGAAAAACTCATCAAAATTCAAGGCAGAGTGTATGATATTCAAGGCCTTAGCATCATTTTCAGCCCTCCTAATCTCATCCATGTCCCAATCCTCAAAAGGTTTCTCTATCTCTTTTCCATTTTCTATTTTCATTGGAACTTTGTAGTCATTTACCACAGCCTGCCAGATGCTTCTGTGATAGATTTCATAAAGATCTTCATGCGAACTTTCCAGAATGGATAGTTATCACCGCAGAACAATGGAGGTCTATTTATCGAAGCTACTTCAGCGAAGGGTAAAAGATTACTAGCCATTACAGGGAACTAAGAAGGATTACTAGATTGATTTACTAGTTAAAGCTCTGATACCAATTGTTGGTCCCTATATGAATCTAGAGGGGGGAGGTGAATAGATTCAAGTTCCCTTTTTCACTTTTACTTTTTCTCACTTTTTCCCGATTCAATTTTATCTTGAATTATAAGAACGTATCAGAGATATAATCAGCGGAAAACAAGGGAAAATTGTAAAGCAAGAAAACAATGAATTAAAAGAGATAAGATAGAGAAGAGAGTTTAGACAGAGATTTATACTTTGTTCGGCTTTCGCCTACATCCAAATCCCAACCCAACAATCTGTTGCGATCGGTTTTCCACTATACAGATTCTGTGTTCAATACAACCACACTGCACAAACACAAAAACAAATCAAATACTCAGAACTATATGTTCTTCACCTAAGAACATATCTTGATCCTTGATCCCTTCAAGAATTAACCTTTGAGAGTACCTCTCTCAAAAACTCATCAACTCTTCTAAGAGAATACCTTTCTCTTTAGAGTTTAAACCAAAAAGATTACAAAAGATAAAGATCAGATAAGATTACACCTGTTGTGTATGCACTGATCAATGATATCATCTAAACATTCCAACCATTCACACAGTCTTCATCTCAAGAGAAATCTTTGAAACTTTGAAGAGAATTCTTGTAAAAACTAGTGTTTCGCTCTTCCTTTCTTTCTTGGAAAACTCAAAAAGATCTCTCTTCTGAAAACAATTCAAAGAGGTTTCAATTTAAAGCAGTTTCAAAATCATTTGAGATGAATTCTGGTGTGGTAATCGATTACTGGATTGTGGTAATCGATTACTCCAGAGAAATTTGCCTTCCCCTGTTTCTTCAAGCACGAAGTAATCGATTACTATGGAGTGGTAATCGATTACTCCAGAGCAGTTTGGGTTCCCCTGTTTTCTGAATCTGTTGGTAATTGATAACCGCTGTCGAACGGTTAGCAAAAGCTAGATTTATCCCCAATTAAATTTGTAATATAGAGGAATCAACCTAGGTCATCTCTCAGAAGACATACATCTATTCAATTCAGAATTATTCACAATTGAGAGGGGGATTTTCATGAATTAATGCAGTAAAACTAAACTGAGTTGAAATTACAAAATGAAACAAAGAACTAAAGGTAGAAGCAGAAATTGATAACAGAGCAGCGAAATGTAAATTGAGCAACAAATGATAAATGCAGAAAATGAACAATGAACATGTAACATAAATCGCAAAGAGAATTAGGAATTGAAAGTAGAATAAAGAAATGTAAATCGAAGCAAGAATTCAAGCAAAATGAAACTGTGAATCATGCGGAATACAATTGCAGTAAAGGAACAAAGCGTAGAAACATAAAGCGTGGAGAGAAAATCTAAACAATCAAGAGTAGAGTTATAACGTGTAATTGCAAGGTGAATCAAGAATCTAATGCAGAATTGAAGAGTAGAGGAATCAGAATTCAAGAACTAAATTCAATTTAAGAGAACAAAAGCATAAGAGAGATATGAATAGTAAAATGTGAAGTGAACAAGTGAATTGCAATTCGAAGAAGACCTAAATCAACGAAGAAACGAATAATTGCATGTAATTGTAGATGGAACCGAAAATTGAAGAAGTAAGAAAAACGTGAACTGAATTCAATTGCGAAATATTTAAGGTTTGTGCGAAGATTCAATACAAGAGATTCAAGAATTGAGAAGAGAAGAGAAGAACGAAGAGAGAATTGTGCAATCGCACAACTCAACCTTCCACCGAAAACGGAAAAACCGAATTATGAAAAGTATGAAAAGTTGTTATTTCGCGCCCGGGGACTCCTTTTTATAAGTGAAGAACTCGTGTCCCCCAATTAACGAGAATCCCGTCCGGGTGCATTCTCGCCCTTTATTCATTAACTTGAGTTCCCACTCGAGGCATTCCTAGCTTGCAATTTTGACTCTTCTTCCCATGATGCTTCATCTCGTGCTTATTCTATGCATGTTTCGTGTCATTGGAATCGTCTTGTTTTCTTCAGACGAAACCAGCTCAGACGAATGGCTCAGACGAAAGGGTTCCATGAATGCTCAGACGGAAGGCTCTCATGAATGCTCAGACGGAAGGCTCTCATGAATGCTCAGACGGAAGGCTCTCATGAATGCTCAGACGGAAGGCTCTCACTCCAAGCTTTCATTTTTAGCGCTTAACCACTTCCCGCCGCTATCTCTTCTTTACTCCTCGGGCTCTTAGACGCAACTTTAGTTCTCATTAGTTCTGTTTCGTCCGTAGCAAATTCTCATTTCGTCGTGAAACGCCCCCCCCGGAAGTGTGATTACTGGTAGCATGTGTCCACTTCAAGGCTAATTTCAGCCCAGATGCAGTCCGAATTGACTCTTCGTGTCTTCATGAGGGTTGTAGCCCTATCAATCCTCTTCCATTTGCAACAAACCAGAGCTCAAAACGATATCTGTGGAGGAAGTTATGCCCATTTTAGTGAAACTACTCCATTGCTATCAGGATTTGCGCCACCCCCGTGCGCCGGGGCGTAAAATTCCAAAGCGGCTTGGCATCGTTTGCGCCACCTAGTGCGCCAGGGCGTAAAATTCCAGCAAGTTGGCATGGAATGCGCCACCTAGTGCGCCAGGCGTCTCATGACAGCTGTTGGGTGATTCCTTGCACCATGGTTCACTCTAGGTTCTTGAATTGGGTCCATCCTTGCTGCTAATCTCTTCTTCAATCCTCAAAGCTATAGGCGTACTGCACAAGAATCCATATACAAACATAAGAACTTATGGAATTTAAACTATTATTTACTACTACTACTAAAATATACCTCTAACACAATATCTAAGATAAACTATCAATATATGACACGTATAGAAGCTAATTGAACCAAAAACAAGGTAAAGAAAATGTATATAAAATGAATTATCAAATACCCCCACACTTATTCTTTTGCACTCCGGGGCAAAACTTACTAAAAGAAAAGTTGATGCTATGTGAACTGAACCACTTTCAGTTGAACCACAGACGCATAAAAAGAGAGAGGAACAAACTTCAGAATATCAAGATCAACAACAATCCATGAGTCTATTGCATATCCAAAACAACCAAATTGACAAATGAGTTAAAGCATGAATTCAAAGTGATAGAACCTCACAAGTCAGTGTTTACTCTAAGCTCTCAAGTGTTTAGGCTTATAATTTCACTCAAACACATCATACAAGCTAGCTCTACCAGATTTTTACAAGCCTCTAACTTCAATAACCTGAACTACATGCAATTAAAGATCAAAAGGTCTTTATTAGGCTTGTAATGGGGCCAAGGTTAAGGTTGTATTAGAGAAAAGTTATTTAGGCTAATAACCAAGAGAAAAGAGGAGCAATGGGGAATAAATCTAGTAAGCATGAGAATTACCCTCCTAGCATGTACCTCTTTTGGTTTCCCACTTATTTTCATCATGGATTTTTATTTCTTTTTGCTTATCTGTTTTTCTTTTGGTTCCTTTTTCTTTCTTTTCTCGCTTTCTTTTACTTTTTTCTTTTTCTTTTCTAGATTTCATTCTTTGTGGCTTATAGTATTTTCCTCTGTGCATTTCCTTCTATATACATATGCACATAATTTTTCTGCATGTTTGTTACTCTTTTCATAGCTACTGCCAATTCATCAACTCACATACCAAGCTTGTTTAAAGGTTATACCCCCACACTTATTTAGAAATTATTCCCAAGACAGTTCCAAAGCTCCTTTAATCCCTAAGGTTAGGGGACATCATTGTTTTCCATTTTTCAGCTTGTAATGAGCTTAAAATTGAATAAAGGGGTATACAGGCTCAAAGGGGAAGAATCAAGGGAAAAATATGTAAGGTAGGCTCATTTGGCTAGTAGCTTAAGAAGAAATCTGCCTAAATCATATCAATAATGCATGTGATCAAGAAATATCAACAAGAGTCAAGGAAAAATCCAGAGCAACTAACAAGATGAGTGTTAATCACACAAGAAAGAAACTAGGTGGAAGAAATGGTTCCACCATATGAAGCTCAAATTCTCACAAGGTTGTTTTCTATCACAAATCATCCAAGCTTTAGTTTCAGGTCAATTTCAAATCAAGGGTACATAATAGGTCATAAGAGAATTGAACATCCATCTACTAAGAATATTTGTACTTTCAAAACTTATACACCTATAGCTTCAAAGCAAAAGTGTGGTTCACATGCACCTTTGTATCATATTTTTTTTTTTTTTTTTTTTTTTTTTTTTTTTTTTTTTTTTTTTCAATTATAGACATAACAGAACATATAGACAAAACAGAATAATGCCTGAAACATAGCTGTGAAATGGGCCAAAACAAAAACAGAGCAGAAACAGAGCTGGTTCACAAGATAGTCATTAAACCCCCCCACACTTAAAATCTACATTGTCCCCAATGAAGAATGCATCAAAGGAGGCAAATTGCGATTAAAATCGAGAGAGAATTAGAAGACTCCCTTGGCCACTCAGAATGGCCTGTGTAGGTGGTACCAGTTCCAAGATTCCATGCTTCCCAGTGAATTGCGTTGTGACGCAATTTATTTGGGTGGTGAGGCGCAATTCAGCCGTGAGAAATAGAAAACGCGCCCCCTTGCACCTTGAATTCGTGCTGCGACTCTAACCCACTAACAAGTGTATCACAATTAACAGATTTTCACAATGAAAAGTTCTAAAGATAACAACAAAACAAAACAGCAATGTATTCACAGAGAATTAACAGGAAAAATATTCACAACAGTATTCACAGCATTCCCCCCCACACTTAAACTATGCATTGCCCTCAATGTATCACAGATTGCATCAATGAGGTCAAATACAATTCAAGATAGAAGCGGGACAGAGAACTCCCTCAAGGGCCAAATATTTGCACATCCGCCGCCTAGGTTCACCTAAGGACAACTCGCCTCGCCTTCTTCCTCGGACTTCGACTCTCATGGAATTCCTTGAGTTGGTGTCCATTTACCTTCCAAATCTTACTGGTAACTTCATCTTTTATTTCTACTGCACCATGGGAAAAAACATTAGTAATAACAAAAGGACCATCCCATCGAGAGCGAAGTTTACCAGCAATGAGTTTCAATCTAGAATTGAATAGCAGCACTTTTTGTCCTACTTTGAACTCTTTCCTTAAAATCATTTTGTCATGGTACTTCTTGACCTTCTCCTTGTAGATTTTTGAGTTCTCATAGGCCTCTAAGCGCAGCTCCTCAAGTTCTTGCAGTTGGAGCTTTCTCTGTACACCAGCTTGGTCAAATTCCAGATTGCACTTCTTTACAGCCCAGTATGAGCGATGCTCAATCTCTACGGGCAGATGACAGCCTTTTCCAAAGACCATCCTGTATGGAGACATGCCAGTAGGTGTCCTATAGGCAGTTCTATGAGCCCAGAGTGCATCCCCAAGCTGCTTACTCCAGTCCTTTCTATTTGGATGAACCATCTTCTGCAATATGAGTTTAATGTCTCTATTGAACACTTCAGCTTGACCATTAGTCTGAGGATGATAAGTCAGAGACACTCTATGCACTACCCCATACTTTTGGAGTAGAGACCTCATGCTGAAGTTGCAGAAATGGCTCCCTCTATCACTGATGATGGCTTTAGGCACACCAAACCTGCAAAAAATATTGGATCTAACAAAATCCACAACAACTTTGGAATCATTAGTCCTGGTGGCCTTGGCTTCAACCCACTTTGACACATAATCAACAGCTAATAAGATATAAGAATAGCCAGAGGATACAGGGAAAGGCCCCATGAAGTCTATACCCCAAACATCAAATACCTCACAGCAAATGATGGGCTGTTGGGGCATCTCATGCCTTTGAGTGATGGCCATTCCAGCTCTCTGGCATTGCTCACAAGTGCTGAAAAGCTTGTATGCATCTTTGAAGATAGTAGGCCAATAGAATCCACTGTCCAATACTTTGCGGGCTGTTCTTTGAGGTCCATAGTGCCTCCTACCGGTGATGCATGACGAACCGGAGGACGATTGAATCTCATGGCTTGGAATACATCTCGCGAATTATTCTATCACTGCAAAACCTCCACAAATAAGGGTCATCCCATACATAGTATTTTGCATCACTTTTCAGTTTCTCAATTTGCGATTTAGATGCATTAGGAGGTATAGCAGATGTAACCAAGTAATTTACAATGTTAGCAAACCAAGGTACTACATCACAAGAGTATAAAAGCATAAGATGTTCATCAGGGAAATTATCTCTAATAGGTAAAAGATCAAGGTTACCCTCAATCCTACTCAAGTGATCAGCAACTAGGTTTTCTGCACCACTCTTGTCTCTGATTTCTATATCAAATTCCTGGAGAAGAAGCATCCATCTAATCAATCTGGGTTTGGCATCAGCCTTTTTCAACAGAAATTTCAGTGCTGCATGGTCAGAGAAAACAATGATCTTAGAGCCAAGCAAATAAGCACGAAATTTATCTAAAGCAAAGACAATTGCTAAAAGCTCTTTTTCAGTGGTGGTGTAGTTTGCTTGGGCAGCATCCAATGTGCGAGAAGCATATGCAATGACATGGGACAATCTATCCACTCTTTGAGCTAAAACTGCTCCCACTGCAAGGTTGGAAGCATCACACATTAACTCAAAAGGGAGCTCCCAATCTGGTGCCTGCACAATAGGTGCTGTGGTGAGCCTTCTTTTCAATTCATCAAAAGCCTCCTTGCATGTTTGGTCAAAAGAGAAGTCTCGCATCCTTTTGAAGCGCTTTGGACAATGGCGGGGCAATCTTGCTGAAATTTTGAATGAATCTCCCCGTAAAAACCTGCATGTCCAAGAAAAGAACGCACTTCCCGCACGTGCGGGGTAAGGCAGAGCAGTAATAACATCTATCTTTGCCTTATCAACCTCAATGCCTCTATTAGAAACTAGATGTCCTAAGACTATACCTTCACTAACCATAAAATGGCATTTTTCAAAATTCAGCACTAAGTTAGTCTCAATACATCTATTCAAAACTTTAGATAGGCTTTCCAAACATGTGTCAAAAGATGAACCATAGATTAAGAAATCATCCATGAATACCTCCATGCAACTTTCTAAGAGGTCGAAAAAATACTCACCATGCATCTTTGAACGCACCGGTGCATTGCACAACCCAAAGGGCATCCTAGTGTAAGCGTAAGTCCCAAATGGACATGTGAAGGTGGTCTTGTCTTTGGTCTTCTGGAGCAATGTGAATTTGCATGTATCCAGAAAATCCATCTAGAAAGCAATAGTGTGATTTACCTGCCAACCTCTCTAAGACTTGATCAATAAATGGAAGAGGAAAATGGTCCTTTCGGGTGGCTTGGTTGAGTCTTCTATAATCAATACTGACTCTCCAACTGTTGGTAACTCCGTTGGGACCAATTCGTTGTCCTTGTTCTGCACTACGCTTATGCCGTTTCTTAGGGACCACTTGAACAGGTGAAACCCATTTGCTGTCTGAAATGGGGTATATGATGCCAGCAGCAAGTAATTTCATGACTTCTTTCTTTACTACTTCCAGAATGGTAGGATTGAGTCTTCTTTGTGGTTGTCTTACAGGTTTAGACTCATCCTCTAGTAGTATTCGGTGCATGCAAATGGTGGATTAATTCCAGGAAGATCACTAATGTCCATCCAATGGCCTTCTTGTGCACTTTCGAATGTTCAGCAGCTTTTCCTCTTGCTCATCTTGCAAAGTCTCAATGATAACAGAAGCTTCGAGCATCATCCAAGTAAGCATACTTCAAGTGATGAGGCGGTGGCTTCAATTCCAAGCTTGGTGGTCGTTCTATGGAAGGTAATGCTTTGGCTTGGTTGCTGCAGATCCGTAGATGCGAGAACCTCGAAGACCAAGGTCCAAACATGCAAGTTAGAACCTCGCATCTGCAATGGCAAGATTAATCTCTCGCACATATAGTACAAACAAAAGATCTCCATCATGACAAGAAGAGCAAGCCAAGTCGAATTGAGTTCGAAATATCGCTGAAATCAAAACCAATTTCGTAATCAAAATCTATGCAACTATCTATACAATCATCTACCAAATCTATTGAAAAAACAGAGTGCTCCTCAGCAGGTAGTTTCATGCTCTCCAATATATTGAACTTCACAATATCATCTCCAAATTCCATGGTCAGTGTGCCTGAATGAACATCAATCTTGGTCCTTGCAGTCATCAAAAATGGTCGCCCTAGGATCAATGTAGGTGAAGGTGATCTATCCTGCATATCAAGAATGTAAAAATCTGCAGGGAAAATTAATTCATTAACTCGACTAATACATCCTCTAGACTCCACGTGGATGAATAGCACTCTTATTTGCAAGCTGGATAACAACTCCAGGTTGGTTTTAGCTCACCAATCTGCAATGACCATGTGTAGATCAAGTAGGCATGACATTAATGGAAGCTCCCAAGTCTATCATGGCATCCACAAAAGTGCGATCTCCAATTGTGCAAGGCACTGTAAAAGTTCCAGGATCTTGGCACTTTTGTGGAAGGTTAGACTGAGGGAGTGGAGAAATATGTGTGCTTTGAATAAGAGCAGAAACATTCCTTCCCAAGTTTACCTTTTCATTACCCTTAAATCTTCTTTTGTGTGTGCACAGTTCTTTTAAAAATTTGGCATACTTGGGAATTTGCTTAATAGCATCTAACAAAGGGATGTTAACTTCTACTTTCCTAAATGTTTCCAATAATTCTTTTTCTAAGTCAGATTTTTTTGAATGTATATTTACAGAAGGAAAAGGAAGAGGAAGCTGTTTTACCTCATTCTGTTGTGATTTTTCAGGATCCTGAACATTAGGCTGCAATTCCTTACCACTTCTCAAAGTGATGGCACTTACATTCCCCATTGGATTAGCTACAGTTTGAGAAGGAATGTTGCCAGAACCTTGCTGCTGCAAATGATTCACAGTGGTGGCCAACTGTCCCATTTGAGTTTTCAAATCCGCAATTGAAGCATTTACGTTTTGTTGAAACTGCATATTGGAAGTTGTCAATTGCTGAATTTGCAGGTTGGTAGTTGCCATCTGTTTCATCAATTCCTCCAAAGATGGTCCAGCACTGTTCACAGGTGGTGGTTGAGCAGGCTGGGACATTTGTTGCTGTCTCATGGGAGGAGGTTGATACTTGTTAGGTGGTTGGAATGGTTGTTGCTGTTGGAACCTTTGCTGTTGCTGTTGTGGTTGTTGTTGGCTAGGTCCTGGACCATACCTGAAATTCGGATGATCTCTCCAACCAGGATTATACGTGTTAGAATATGGATTGCACTGCTGTGTCGGAGGTCTATATTGCTGTCCAGAGTACATGCCAGCCACATCCACAGCTTGTTGGACCAGGTGTTGTTGCTGTTCAGTTTCTTGTAGCTGAGGGCAAGCATCAGTAAAATGTTCAGCTCCACCACAAATGCCACACAATTGCTTAACCTGGCTCACTGCATTCACATTTGGTTGCCTTTGCTGTTGTTGCTCCAAAGCTAATTGCCTCACTAGTGAAGTCAATTCTGTTAGCTTATTTTCCAACCTATACGTATCAGCAGCAGCTATGGAAGCTTCATTCACATGCTTGGAAGATGTGGAATTTCTGGAACCGAATCGCTGGAGTTCTCTCCATATTTGCAATCAAATATCTTGCAAAGAAATGATGTCTTGTCCATCAAAACTCCACCACTTGCTGCATCTATCATATTTCTCTCCATAGGCATGAGTCCTTCATAGAAGTATTGGATGAGGAGTTGTTCAGTTATTTGATGGTTTGGACATGTAGAGCATAACTTGTTGAATCTCTCCCAATACTCATATAAGGTTTCTCCCTCAGCAGCTTGCCTTATCCCACTTATCTCCTTCCGAATAGCTGCAGCTTCTAGAGGCGGAAAGTATTTCTCTAGAAACCTTCTTGTCATGTCGTTCCATGTGGTAATAGGTGTTGGTTGAAAGTACAACCAATCCTTTGCAAGACCATCTAAGGAAAATGGAAATGCCTTCATTTTGACAAATTTTCTTCAGGAACATCATGAGGCCTCATAGTGGAACAAACCACATGGAATTCCTTAAGATGTTTATGTGGATCTTCGCCCGCAAGTCCTAGGAACTTAGGCAACAAATGAATCACCCGATTTTAACTCATAATTGACAACACCTTCTCGGTATGGGAAATTGGATGCACAAAGGTGATAATTAATATCGTGTGTAGCCAATTCCTTGAGAGTTCTTTCAATTGGATTTGCCATATTTTCAAATTAGAATCAAGGTTAGAATCACAATGAGAAGGTTGGTTGCTATTCTTCTTTTGATTTCTCTTATGCAGTGTTCTTTCAATTTCAGATCGTATTTCAAGGGATTACCAAGGTTAGATCTGGTCATATACTACACCAAACTAACAAGACTAATATCCGAAAGAATTAGAACCTATACCAAATTTTACAAAGAATTAGTACCGACAGACGATAGCAAATTTCTATGTATCTAAACCAACCCAAGGTGGAAGCAAAATATTTTACGACGATACCAACCTACGACGATACCTTCGATCGGAATCTCCTACTGAGACGATACCTTTATCGCTAAATTTGTTTCGTTTTTTTTTTTTTTTTTTTTTTTCAAGAGGAACAACTACTATTGTATGGATTTATGGTTAGTATATACAAATGTAATATTCACGAACAAATTATTATATACATGAGAAAGTGATAATTCCAAATCAAACGACGATGTCCCCTAATAGCGCCATTTTGATAACCGTGTCGAACGTTAGCAAAAGCTAGATTTATCCCCAATTAAATTTGTAATATAGAGGAATCAACCTAGGTCATCTCTCAAGAAGACATACATCTATTCAATTCAAATTATTCACAATTGAGAGGGGATTTTCATGAATTAATGCAAAAAACTAAACCGAGTTGAAATTACAAAATGAAACAAAGAACTAAAGGTAGAAGCGAAATTGATAACGAGCGGAAATGTAAATTGAGCAACAAATGATAAATGCAGAAAATGAACAATGAACATGTAACATAAATCGCAAAGAGAATTAGGAATTGAAAGTAGAATAAAGAAATGTAAATCGAAGCAAGAATTCAAGCAAAATGAAACTGTGAATCATGCGGAATACAATTGCAAAAAAGGAACAAAGCGTAGAAACATAAAGCGTGGAGAGAAAATCTAAACAATCAAGAGTAGAGTTATAACGTGTAATTGCAAGGTGAATCAAGAATCTAATGCGAAATTGAAGAGTAGAGAATCGAATTCAAGAACTAAATTCAATTTAAGAGAACAAAAGCATAAGAGAGATATGAATAGTAAAATGTGAAGTGAACAATGAATTGCAATTCAAGAAGACCTAAATCAACGAAGAAACGAGAATAATTGCATGTAATTGTAGATGGAACCAGAAATTGAAGAAGTAAGAAACGTGAACTGAATTCAATTGTGAAATATTTAAGGTTTGTGCAGAAGATTCAATACAAGAGATTCAAGAATTGAGAAGAGAAGAGAAGAACGAAGAGAGAATTGTGCAATCGCACAACTCAACCTTCCACCAGAAACTGGAAAAAACCGAATTATGAAAAGTATGAAAAGTTGTTATTTCGCGCCCAGGGACTCCTTTTTATAAGTGAAGAACTGTGTCCCCCAATTAACAGAATCCCGTCCAGGTGCATTGCATTCCACCTTTATTCATTAACTTGAGTTCCCACTCAGGCATTCCTAGCTTGCAATTTTGACTCTTCTTCCCATGATGCTTCATCTGTGCTTATTCTATGCATGTTTCGTCTGTTGGAATCGTCTGTTGTTTCTTCAGACGAAACCAGCTCAGACGAATGGCTCAGACGAAAGGGTTCCATGAATGCTCAGACGGAAGGCTCTCATGAATGCTCAGACGGAAGGCTCTCATGAATGCTCAGACGGAAGGCTCTCATGAATGCTCAGACGGAAGGCTCTCACTCCAAGCTTTCATTTTTAGCGCTTAACCACTTCCTGCTGCTATCTCTTCTTTACTCCTCAGGGCTCTTAGACGCAACTTTAGTTCTGTTAGTTCTGTTTCGTCTGTAGCAAATTCTCATTTCGTCTGTGAAACGCCCCCCCCCCTGGAAGTGTGATTACTGGTAGCATGTGTCCACTTCAAGGCTAATTTCAGCCCAGATGCAGTCCGAATTGACTCTTCGTGTCTTCATGAGGGTTGTAGCCCTATCAATCCTCTTCCATTTGCAACAAACCAGAGCTCAAAACGATATCTGTGGAGGAAGTTATGCCCATTTTAGTGAAACTACTCCATTGCTATCAGGATTTGCGCCACCACCGTGCGCCGGGCGTAAAATTCCAGCAGCTTGGCATCGTTTGCGCCACCTAGTGCGCCAGGGCGTAAAATTCCAGCAAGTTGGCATGGAATGCGCCACCTAGTGCGCCAGGGCGTCTCATGACAGCTGCTGGGTGATTCCTTGCACCATGGTTCACTCTAGGTTCTTGAATTGGGTCCATCCTTGCTGCTAATCTCTTCTTCAATCCTCAAAGCTATAGGCGTACTGCACAAGAATCCATATACAAACATAAGAACTTATGGAATTTAAACTATTATTTACTACTACTACTAAAATATACCTCTAACACAATATCTAAGATAAACTATCAATATATGACACGTATAGAAGCTAATTGAACCAAAAACAAGGTAAAGAAAATGTATATAAAATGAATTATCAGTAATCGATTACAGCTATATGGTAATCGATTACTTCAGCTTAAGACCTTTTTAAACCAAAGTTTTTGATTTCTTTCAAATAAAATGGGGTTCCAAAACTTCTCTAGCTCAAATCACAAGAGTAAAAACAAATTCTCTATGAAACGATTGAATAAAAACGACACTCAAAGCCTAAACTAAAACAATCAATACATTTTAAACTCCTATATACAATCTATTACAAAGATCAAAAGTACAAGTATATCAAAACTAAAACTAGGGATGGCTTCTTCAGCTTCAAGTCCAACACAAAGGCTATACACAGATATAGGCCTTAACTATGAAGATACTTTCTCTCTTGTGGCTAAAATGAGATCGATCCAACTATTTTTTTTTGGGCGCTATTTATCACTAGTCCCTCCATCAACTTGATATGTAAAATGCTTTTTTTCATGGTGAGCTCTCCAAGGAGATTTACATGAAGCAACCTCCTAAGTTTGTTGCTCAAGGGGTTTGTTGACTCTTTAAAAATTATTTATCATCTCAATAAATCTTTATATGATCTTAAGCAATATCCTAAGGCATGGTTTAACAAATTTAGCACCGTTGCTAGACAATTTGGTATGCGTCAAAGATAATTCAACCGCTTGATTTTTTATCGCTACTCAGCACAAAAAGTATTTAGTCAATTGTGTATGTTGACAACATTATCATTATAGGTAATGATAATCACGCAGATAAAACAACACGTTTGCCATCATTTCTAAACTAAGGATCTTGGTAGACTTCATTACTTCCTAGGGATAGAGGTGGCACAGTTTAAGAGTGGCATAATGATCTCTTAAGGGAAGTATGCCATAAATATTTTAGAGGAAACTAGCTTAATGAATGCTTGGTTTGTAGATAGTCTTATGGATCCTAACACCAATCTATTTGCAAATCAGGGAGGACTTTTTTCAGATCTTGAGAGGTATAAGAGACTAGTTAGTAAACTTAATTATCTCACCATGATGTGTCCATACATCTGTTTAATTGTCAATATAACGAGTCAATTTCTTAATTCATCTAGTGAAAAATATTAAGATGTTGTTTTTTGCATTTTGAAATTCATTAAAAAGGCTCCAGAAAAAAGTCTTTTATGTGAAGACAAAGGTTAAACAAGAATTGTGGAATATTTATATGGAAATTGGGCAGGTTCTCCGCTACCCATGAGCTTACTTGGTTAGACAAACAAGTTTGAAGATGTTTCACATATGACACTTATTTGTAATAACTAAGTTGTCTTACACGTTATTTCTAATCTAGTCTTTTCTACAAGAGGATCAAACACGCTAAAGTAGATTGTTATTTCATCAAAGAGAAAATTTTATCTCATGACATTATCAATAGTTTTGTTAATTCAAATAACTAGTTGAAAAATGTATTAACTAAATTTGTTAGAGATTCTAAAATTAACGAAATATGTTACAAACTTGCAGTATTTGATTTATATGCTCCACTTAAAGGGATAATGTTGAAATAGTTATAAGACCTTTTTATCGTGGTTAGGTTTTAAGTTTATTTTAAATAGTTTACCTTATTTTATAATTTTTTTTATGTGAATGAGAAATTTCACGAGAATAAAAAATGAATTTTTTATCTACTTAAACAACATGTGTAATAAATTATTTAATAAAATAAATGTATAAAAGTTTAAACAAAAAATTAAGTAACATATATTTACATAAAAATAAATTTAAATTTATAATATAAGTTTAGTATGTACATCTTGACTTAGTTTAATATTATTTGATATTATATATTGTTATTATTTATCAGATGAAAAGTATATTATCCGTTACCGTTACATACGCAACAAAAAGATTTTATATTTAAATTCGTAAAAAAAATAAAACAACTTGTCTGTTTATATATATATATATATATATATATATATATATATATATAAAAAGAGTGTACGATGAAAATCAATAAATAAAAGTTAGAACACATATAATTTTTAATACTACAAATTTGTACTCTCTCGTGTTCTAAATAGGTTACTTTAGAAAAAAATTACACAAATCAATAAAAATAGATATTTTAATTAGTTTTGTTGATTTCTTAAAAAATATATTATAAATATTAATTTTACCCTTTAGTTATTGACTATTAGTTTCATGATACATATACTTAAATATTTAATAAAGGTAAAATTATAAAGTATAAATAAATATTTCATAAAAAATCATAAATAACCTTGTAAAAAGAGTAATCAAAATCTTTTAAATAAAATCTTATACAAAAGATCCAACAAGTTTAGTTTATATATGAGTATTACTGCCACTACTTTAATTTTTGTTGGATCCGTCAGTGCGTTGAATTCATGTCCAAATGCATACTCCTGACAACATTGTACATATTTTAATGATTAAATCATGGTAATATTCTTGCTGCATTTCAAAGTGAACACATCTCTATTTGCTAATCCATATAAAGTAATTTGTCAACATTCTGTAATAATTATTTCTGAGAATGGTACTGTTGATTTATTTCTAATTTTAGTTTGTTAAACTAAATTGAATTATAGGAAGTGTGTTTTCACCGATGATAATTGATAATCGATAACTTATTTAAGAACGTCAATATTAATTTTATTATGGTGTCATAGACTACGTAACTATAAATAAGGTGATTTTTTCTAAAATAATTCAATTATTTATCAAAATTCTATTAACAAAATTTATTAAAATAAATTTATCTTATGTTGTTGAGAGAAAGTATTTAGTTGAAGGACTAGACTAACATTTTGTTTGGATAAAAAGAAAAATATGAAAGAAAGAAAAAAGATGTAAAGTAGAAAAAAAAAAATTCATGAAGAAGAGAAAATGAGTCAAAAATCGATAGATTTTTAGATTGTTTGGATTAAAAAATAGGAGAAAAGTAAAAGAAAGAAAATTTTAGGGTTGTTTATAACATATGGGCCAAGCAATACTTATGTAAAAAATATTTCTGTTTGATCAATTCCAATAAAATCTCTGGTACCGTCTAATTTAGGCCCAAACCATCTTCCACCACTTGTTCCATAATTTCTTTCTGCAAAAACTAATTCCTACTTCCCCCAGAAACCAACCCTCACATCATTTGTAGCTTAAAAATATGAAAAATTTAGAAGAAATCTTTAAGCTATTTCCGTATTTTGCTTTTTAAAACACATGTTTTGGAATTTTTTTTAGAAAACTCAATAGATTTTGAATGCAAAATTAGTGGTCCAACGGGTAAAATTGGTTTTCAAAACAGTATTTAGAACCCAAAACATATAAGAGATTCAAACGTGTCCTAAGTTTTCTCTTCCTTCATTTGGTGGATAAAAGAGAAAGATAAAAAAAAATTGAGTTGTTTAAAAAATTAAAATGTTATACATGCTTATAAATATAGTTAATTAGTTTTGAGATTTCTTAAGATGTCCCTAATTTTGTAATATCATTAGTCAATTTGGGCTTATTTTAATAACACTTCCTTGATTCAAAGTGCAACGTAGAATGAAAATTAAGTTTCATAATAAATGTTACTTTAAAAATATAATATTTATGTTTCTAATGATATTACTGTATGGCATCTCTTTTTATAAAAACATTAATTAAATTGAAAATAATAAATTTAATTTTATGAAAATTATTATTCTTTTTCATCCATTTATTAATATTTTTAATATATATAAAAAATTTATTACAACAATAATAAAACTGAAGAAGTATCGTCAACTTGTTTGAGCTTGCATTGTGCAGGATTTGAGTGACTCCTATTCAATAAGCTAAATTCTGTTGAATCTGCCTTTAAAATACTTGACAAGATTATGAATAATTTATAGGTACGACAAAGCATTATCTAGTCTATTAATTTATGTTTAATACTTTTATTAATTTGTTCGCTGTCATTTTTCTATATAAAACCAACACAAGTTGATTGTATATATCCACGATTTAAAACCTCACATTCGAGTTTTATGGAATATAAAAAATTAATCATTGAACACTTTTAACTTTTTAGAAAGAAAGCTTTCAGGAAAAAAAAAAAATAAACATACTAATAATTTTTCATCAGTTAATTTATAGATTTTTTTAAAAATTTTCTAAATAATAAAATACTTTTTACAAATTAATTTTAATTTATAAAAAACAAATTTCATTTTTTTTAAATTTTTTTCCGCTATAAGTCATTGAAAAAAAAAAAAAAAAACCTTATAAATCCTTAATACAAAAACTAGTAAAATTTCAATTATTCAATTAAATTATACATAGTCATGAGTAGATAATAACCTGACCTATGTGACAAGTCTCCAGCTGAGGTAATTCATGAGTTGTTTGGATAAATATATTGGCTGGACTCTGTTACGTATTATAACTAACTTTTGTTCATGCATCTTAACCTAACCCATGTGAGATACATTCGATATACAGTGCAAAATCAATCACATTCACTACCCCTTCTCTGTTCGAATATATCTCAACAATTTTATTAGACATATAGGTACTGTTTCCATGCAAAAGTCAATTACACGTTTCTGATCCTCTCCCTCTATATTTAAACACGAGCAACATGTGCGTGCTTCCTTATAGAAGTTAATTAATCAACTATTTATTTGTATTCACTCACATGTATTTCTTGTAGCATCATTTCTAATTCCAAATTTTGTTGCTATATCATTTAGTTTGTTGTGTACTTTGCCAATTAAAATAATGCCAAAGGATCAAGAAAAAGCATCAAAGGGCAAATTTGTTGTTTATGTAGGGGAAGAACTAAGAAGATTAATTTGCGTACCACTTACTTAAATAATCCTATGTTGAAGAAAACCTTCAAACATGTGATGAATCAACCTTTCAAACATTCATGGATTTTTGCAAGTAGTTGCAAGTGCTTTCGATGTTGAAGAGGACATTTAGTGTCAATTGAGGTGGCCATTATACTTTTTTTGTTGAGAAATTCAAAGCATTTTCATTGTCTCACCTTATTATTAATTATTCGTAATTTTAACAGCTTCTTTTATACTTGCTTTCGTACGAAGCTCATGAAATCATTTATATATTGTAGAAAGAAAAATCACGCTTCTTGTTGATTGTCCACGAAAGTTTTGAAAGAAAAAACATAAACACACGTGGAAAGGGGTTTAATGTTCGTATATAGTATATACGGCCAAAGCAAGTCGCGTAAAAAGAGCACGTGTTTGATGAACAATAAGCAATTATGCAACATGTTTTTAATGACAAAAATAAAAAACCAAACAGTTACAATTGAATGAAAATGACTTGAACCTCATCAAGTGGTGGTCAAGTATCAAGCTCAATCTATGCCTTAATAGTTACAAAGAATTCATCATAGACAGCAAAATATTAGCTACGGACTAGTCAATTCAAGATGAGATTTTCTTTATACTCTCACCTTTTTCATCAAGTTAAGTTGATTTCTCTTAAACACAACATTTTTCTTGCCTCCATATTATTACATTCCACTATTTTTTAAAACAATTTAATGACCATTTGAGTGTAAGAGTTTTTAAAGCTTTTCTATTGTTATTACTGTTCCTTCGTACCAACATGGATAAGTGTGAGTACTTACATGATAGTCTGAAGTATTAGGTTATAGTCTTTAAGTCGAGTCTTTATCTTGATTAAAGTGGATAACACCTATAAGAATTCTATGATGACTAAGTCAGTAAAAAAAGTGCAAATGAGAGTATTTTGACAATGAGTAAGATTCTAAAATCCTTCTTTAAGAGGTAATCCTCTATTTATATGTTGGGGTTGGTAGCGTGTCAAGCACGAATTGATGGACTATCATGTTAATAGGCATAACTGATCTCTATAGACAATAATTGTTTAGGAAGGGTATGTGACGCTTGTAAATTCTAAGATCATGTGTCGGTCTCTCATTAAATACACAGGCCATGACTACGATTACGTATGACTCTTCGTTAAACTGACACATATTAATAATAATGTGACAGGGATATTAAAAGTGAACTAACCTGCAAAATACAATAATTATTATTATTATTATTTATTTTGATGAATATTTATATATAACACTATCTCATGTAACATGTTTCTTGAGAGGAAATTTGATGTTTTTTAAAAAAAAATCACAAAGGCATGGAATTCAGCAGTTTGAATAGAGTTGATCTTTGATCGCTTGCTTGCGTAACACAAATTTATTAGTTTGTCCGCCAAGTTAACTTTTGACCAAGTCAAATTAAAATAACTGCATGCTACGTACCATGTTTACAAGGACCCTCTTTTTTTTAAAAAAAAAATATTTCCCTGATTTAGTATAAGACAAAACTTTAGATGTTGTTTCTTGGTATTCTTTATGTATTATCTAATTAAATTAAAATTCCACCTTAGTAATATGTGTAATAAAATATTTCATTAAATAACAATGCAAATTTTTAGGATAAAACTCTAAATTTAATTAAAAACAATACCAATAACAAATGTAAAACAATATTTAAGAATTTATCTCTTTGGTCAATTACCTGTATAAACATATCTAGATGATATAGGATGGAACCACGATTAAGGCTATGGATAAAAGGTAAGAAGAATCTCTGATCCAATTTCAAGACACAAAATGAAGAACGAAGATTTATTACTTTTGAGAATAAAATTACTTTTAAATTCACGAAACCAACGTCAAAACAAAACACCCATGCGCGTACGATCAAACAAAAATGCCTCCATACGTAACTATATTAATTATTGTTAATGGGAAATGAAGTATGCTTAGTCATGCACTTCAAGTTGCAATTTATTAATATATATTAAATTCCCTCACCCTACGGTAAAGTTAGAGAAACCTTTGGTAAGATTTTAAAATAAATTTTGAGATAAACAACTTTATGATAAATGAAAACTTATGTCAGAACTTTTAGTCAAAATCCGTGGCTTTTCTTTTATCTATAAAAACTAATATTAATTTCTTTTTGTGTTAATAAATCTTAAACTTAAAATTTATTTACTATCTTTAAATCAATTTTTTTCTCTGTTCTCATTGTAAAATATACTCAAAGTCCAAAACTATCATGTTGATAATTTGGTTTAGTTTGACATGGTCTTTACTTAGAAATGTGATTATGAAAATAAAATATAAATATAATTGATTTAAAATTAGAAAAATTATTTCTAGATAAATAGGATTTTCAATAAATAAATTCTCATATTTTTTATATTATGGGTATGAAATATTCTCATGTTATGAAAATATTTATAAAAAATTGAAATTATAATCATATCTTTATTAAAAATTAAAAATTCTAAATTATCTTTCTTAATCCTTATTCTCTTTATTTATTCTCTTTATTGTCTTTACAGTATCTATCTCCAACCTTCATCGTTTAACACCATTCGTTTATTCTCATCATTTCATTATTATTCATTCATATCGTCATTCTAACATTGTTTATTTGTCTTACTATTTTATCATTGTTTTCTTATCATCGTCGTTCTTTATAGGTTAGGTAAGTTTTATCCTTTCTCGTCGTTCCTCATTATATTATTATTAAGTTGTTTCGTTCAACTCATATGCATGACTTTTTATGTTCGATCCTATCAAAATTTTTCTCAAACTTTAGATTTCAGAAGAGGGAGTTTTTACAAAAGGAGCTTTTATTTTGAATATGAATAATTTATATAAATTTTATGAAATAATATTATTTTAATGAAAACAAACATTTTTAAATGAATTTATTGATAATATTTTGAATTTTAAAATCAGGGGTATTTTTAGAAAATAAAATAATATCCCACCAAATAAAGGAATAATGCATTCTCAATAATGTTATATAAAATTTCCATAAATCCTGTCTACAAACTAAGCATATGAATAAATTATTCTCGAGAAAGTTGTTTCTATGATTAACATTCCAGAATATCACTCTCACTGATATATTTTCAGTCCACGAACCAAACGCTTCCTAAAAAGGACTTAATGGCTTGAGTTAAATCTCATAAATAGTTGATAACAACCTAAGAAGAACATTTTATATGCACATTATTGATATATAAGGATCCTATTTGTTATCCTAAAATTCCTAAAGGTGTTAAAATTTTCACTTATATTATCGTTTGACCAGCTTAATTTCATTTTTTTTCTTTACTTTTCCCTGATTGAAAGGATAAATTACGCTAAACATTCCTTATAAATAATATATATATAAAGTATAAGTAACTGATTATTTAGAGAAAACAATAAAGAGGTTTTAGGGACCTTATACGAATTTTTATTTTATGCTATGCTATACATCCAAATTGTTATATAATTAACTATATTTTTATTGTTGTTTTAGAGATTTTTTTCTATTATATGTTCCCTTGTACATTCTTAAACATGATCTCAACTGTTTTTCTAAAGATCCTTTGAAATGTTAAAAGTAAAAGTTTAAATATATGATTTTAATATTTTTATTATCATTAGAATATTTCTACGTAAACTGAATTAAGTTTACTATTTTTCTTTTATAAATGTACTCTTTTATTATGGCCAAAATAACTATTTTCAGACAAAATAATTTTCTTAAAAAATTACTATCAAGCAAATTTTATCTTCAAAGGTGTTTTGAATGCTTAAGAAAAAAATTAAAAAATAAAACTGAAAAAAGTTAGTTATTTTTTTCAAAAAAGTTCTTAGTTAAAGAAAAGTTGGGCCCAACATGCCTTTAGTAAATATATAAATAAATATTAATGTACTCGTATCCCATAAGGAATTTTTGGGTTATGTTCCTACTTGTTAGTTATGCAGAAGAATTTAAAGTTTTCTTTCATAAATAGCTCTTGTTGATGTCTACCCTTTTACCAAAGCACCATAACTAGTCAAATTACGTACATTTTATTCCTATTTTACTTTGTTAAAAGATTTTTATTTGTCTTTTTTGCTTGAAAGTCAAATATTCTTTTAATTCTATTAACTTTTTCTATCATGTATTAGTTATGTATTTTAAATTGAAAAATGAAAAAGAAAAATCATGAAAAATTGAAAGAATATAGGAGGAAAAAGTGGTAAGCAAGTGGTCCAATTCTTTTAATAATTTGGAACTATGAAATTAATGTTCAATTTATATGGATTTAGAATTCTGCCAATTCCAATTGTAAAAGCGACTTTTAGAAGAAAAACATGACAAATAGTTAATAAATTATTTATTTCAATCTATTTACAAAATAAGTATGTCAACCCACTCACCTCTCCCAACACGTACATAATGAGTGAACTGATAAGTATTTTCTCAATTACATGAGTATTTGTTAATTCATATGAAATATGTGGAAAATATACTTTAATATATATCTAAGAAAAGAATGTTTACTAGTAAAATAAGTATAAATATTTGAAAATATTAATTAAAAAATTAAAAAATTATTTTGGTTAATAAAGTGTTTCCAAATTGTGTGTGAAATAGAGCAAAGAAAATATAAATTATTCTACTTCTAATAATATAAAGACATTTGATTTGACTTGATTTTGTAATAGATGTGAATTCTTGCAATTGATTAAAAGAGAAAGTCACAACTAAAGTACACCTTCCTCTTCATTAGTCAATTTGGGCTTATACTAATAAAGCTTCTCAATTAAAAGTGTCCCGCAAAAAAAATATATATATTAAGTTTCATAATAAATGTTATTTTGAATCTAATACAATATTAATTATTTTTTAAGTATATTTTTAATAATATTATTGTGTTACATCCTTTTCAATAAAAAGAATGATTACATTAAAAATGATAAGGTTAATTTTATAAACTTATTATTCTTTTTTATCTATTTATTAAATTTTTTACGAGCATAAATAAAGTTAGTACTACACTGATAGTAGACTGAAAGGAGTATTAATATGCAACTTGTTTAAGCTTGCGTTGTGCAGCTGGATTTGAGTAACTTGTATTCAATAAACTAAATTCTTTTGAATATGTCTTTAAAATGCTTGACCATTATGATAGGTGCATTAAAGCATTATCTAGGTTATTAATTTATGTGCAATAATTTCATTTGTTGGGTGTCATTTCTAAATAAAATCAACACGAGATAAGTTGACGGTGTTCATAATTTAAACCTAAGGACTTTTATTTAAAGAAAAGAAAAATATCTAGTAGACAGCTACAATATGCAGACAACCAGTTATAAAATGTGAAGAGAGAGAAATACATATATGTATATGTATATGTTCTAAGAATTAGTTGGTTGGTTAACTATGAATAGAAAAATATTTGGTATACAACGCAGACAAAGACAACTAATTAAAATGTGAAGAGAGAGAAATACATATATGTATATATGTGAGTGAGTTAACTGGTTGGTTGCGAATTACAGTTAATTATAAAGAAAAAGAGTCAAATTAATGTTACAAAATTTATAATAATAGCTCACACCACTTATATATACACGTCAATACCCTATTACGTGTTAACTAGGTTTCATCCAATGCATCTAAACCTAACCTGTGTGTTACACAGTGCAAAATCAATAACATTCACTACTCTTTCTCGGTTCGGCATATTGTCAATAGTTTTAGATATATAGGTACTGTTTACGCCATGCAAAAGTCAAATACACGTTCCTCTCCTTCCATATATAAATGCATACAACATGTGCTGCCTTATTGCAATCAACCATATATCCCATACAAGCACATTAATTTGTATTCACTCAACTTATACTCTCATAGCATCATTTCCAATTCCAAAGTTTGTTGCTATATATATTTTCATCTAGTAATTTGTTGTGTACTTCGCCAATTAAAATGCCAAAGGATCAAGAGAAAGCACCAAAGGGCAAATTTGTTGTCTATGTGGGGGAAGAACTAAGAAGATTTACGTTGCCACTAACTTTCTTGAAGAACCCTATGTTTCAGCAATTGTTGAAGAAATCCGCAGAGGAGTATGGATATAGTGACTCACGAGGCATAGTTCTTCCATGTGATGAATCAACCTTTCAAATTTTCATGGATTCTTGTAAGTAGTTGCGAGTGCTTTGATGTGGAAGACGACCTCGAGTGAATTGAGGAGGCCATTATACTTTTTTTTTTTCTTATTGAGAAATTCAAAGCATGTTCATAGTCTCACCTTACTATTAATTATTAGTTTGACAATTTTTTGTTTCATCCTTTAAATTCAATCCTTTATATTTTTAAAATATATAATTTTCGGTTAATAATATCCATTTCATGTTAATATTCTTATTCTTTTAAACTTTAAAATTATTAGTTTAAAATAATAACAACTTTTAGAGGTAATTTTTTCGCTTACAATTTTATTATCACAACGCCATTTTTTTCATTCTTGAACGCATATAATATAATAATATATAAAAATCATCACAATTTTAAATTAATAATTTAAAAATTTAAATCATAATAATATTAATATATATCACTTTTTATAACCGAAAATTCCTTAAAAGGTCAAAATAATAAAAATACAAAGGGTTAAAATAAACAAATTTAAACTTAAAGAACTACAATCGAAAAAATATTTAAATTTTAAAGATTAAAATTAACCGTTATTATTCGTAACTTTTACAGCTTCTTCTGTTCATGAAATAATTTATACTATCGAAAAAAGAAATCATGGACTTGAGCGCAGTAATTGTTGACTTGTTTTTTTGGTACTTGGCCGAAGCATGTCGCGTAAAAAGCAGCACGTGTGTGATGAGCAATGAGCAAGTATGCAACTTTTGTTTTATAATAAGAAAAGATAATTAAAACTCTTACAGTTAAATGAACAAGATTTGAACCTCATTAAGTGGTTTAAGTATCAAGCTCAACATGCCCTAATCAGTTACACAGAGAATTCATTCTACTCACATTTGTCACCAAATTGATTTCTCTTAATGTAAGATTAAACACAATATTTTTGTTGCCTCCATGCATACTACTACATTCCACTCTGTTTAGTGTTTACTTTCACTGCAATCGTTACATTTCGTATTTTTAATTTATTACATCGTTCAAACAATTTATAGGATTCGAACTTCACCACTTAATGACCGTTTGGGAGCAAGAGTTTTAAAAATTTTCTATTATATTTATTTATATTTTTTTAATTAATTTTAAATATGTTATTATGTTTAGTTCAAATGATAAAATTATCAGTGTAGTTAATTATAAATGTAGTTAGGTGTGGTGTGTTTCAGGTACGCTTGATTATAATTTTACACTTTGAGTTGTTGTAAAAAATTTAATTTGTTTAAAAGTAAATTTTATTTTTTAATTTTGATTATCACACATTATTAAATAAAAGTTTTCTTTTATAAGATAAATAAGGCTATATAAAATTGAAGTTAATAGAAGTCTCAACAGAAGATACAAGAATCATTAGATGAATACATCTTAAACAAGCATCTAATTAGATTAATGAAGAGACTAACGAAGTCTATAATTTTACTAGTGTAAAATCCACCTTTAACGTTGGTTAAAATTGACATATGATATCGGTTAAAATCTGACATTAAAGAGGTCTGACGTTAAAAATTTTGTTTAATCTCATACCATTTAATGAATTGAAGTATGTCTTGTATTACTGGAATAATATAATATAACCCATCAAATCACAATCTGGTTGTTAGACTATATGCAACTTCATTGTAGCATGTCAACTTAGTATATTGTTCAAATTTTCCAAAGAACTTATATCCATTTGAGTTTACTAAGATGTCGTGATACTAACATAGTTTCTAAAAGAAATCAGCCAACCGAACTCTAAGTAATAGAATAGAGGTTCTAGCCTCCTCCTAAGAACAACAAGAAAAAAGAAATACACAAAGATAGAGAGACAAAGGTGCCAAATGGCAACAGAGCTTCTAGCCTCCTCCAAATTTTCTTGATAATTAGTTCAATTGTATGAATAAATGTCCAAACCTAAATATGTTATATTACAATTGCCTAATTCCCTTGTTCCCCACACCACGAATTTGGTGAGCATGCGCTGACGAGAACCCTAAACATGAATAAACTTCAATCTTAAACATGAATCCATTTCAACATAATGTAAAACTCTACTTACCTTAGCCAATCCACTGACGAGAGCAAGTGAGAAAGAAGAACGAACATTAGGGCGAGAAAATGAGAATGCAAACACGAGCGGTAGAGATGATTGCAGAGAAGAAGAGTAGGAACGAGCGACACCCACCATTGACGATGGCTGGAACAAATCAATTGACGGCGGAGATGAGTGCAAAGAAAAAAAATGAGAAGATTGGGTGCAGAGAAGGGGATTCACGAAGAGAGGGCGCAGAGAAGAAGAAAATAGTGAAATGGGGGAAGGGGCTTAGGGATTAAGTCGTGAATTTTGACGGTAGTTCCTCTAAAATTCGACGTTGATTTATCTTATAATGTCAGGTGTAATAAGACCTGGCGTTAATATAATATGACGTTGATTACACAATTAACCAGCGTTAATTAGGTGACGTTATAGGCCTATTTTGCATTAGTGTTTAAAGATAACTATCAGTTCTATGTGTCTTTTCTAATCAAACACACTCCAATTATCAAAAATTGTTTTCTATAAAGTCTTGTCAAATACGAGGAAGTCAACTAACTTGTCAAGAAAAGACTTGCCAAATTGGAGTCAAAGACGATGTTTCTGACAGGAAGATCTGTTGCAGAAAGAAATACAACTTTTCATAAACAAATCCTTGGATTGAGAAAAATTTTGCAATTCTGAAATTAACAACTCAAGAATGCATTTAATGCAAAGGAACGTTAAACACGCTTTCAATGAATGGAGTGAAGAAATTAAAATTGTTGAGTCTAACGATTATTTTGAGTTCTCCATCTATATAGAGGCTGAAGATCAAAAATCTAAAGTGGGAGATTACTCTATAGAAAGCTCTTAGTCTAACTTTAACATCTTTCTCATAATAAGTCTTATTTACTTATTCTTCATTGTACATCTCTTTCTGTATAAAGGTTAATATCTTTATTTATGTAACCCTTGTTGTAAAAATCATATCATTAGTGGTAGTTTAACCTGAAGAGGCTGAGATCAATAAATATTTGACATTGTTAGTCTTTAGATTTATTAGCCTAGAGAGACTGAGTTCAAAAAATACTGGGAGAAAATTAGTCTGATGAGGTTATGTCCAAAGAATACTTAGGTTAACTAGAAGTAACTGAATCAAACAATACTTGTAATTACTATGTGTCAGTGAAATCTTAGTAGTTAATAAGAAATTAAACGTAGTCTTAATAAGACGAACAAGTATAAAAAAATATTTTATATTATTTTTTACTTTCTTGTTTTTGTTTTTATCTACTAATTAGGGTCGTGTTATAAAATAAGATCTTTGTTAAAAATATTTTATAAGGTGTAAAATACAAAACACAAGAAGAGGGGGTTGAATTGTGTTAATTTAAAATTTAAATTCTTTCGTCTGTGGTTTTGAAAAGGGGTACAGACGAAACAGTGTTTTACTTCAAAAGTTGATTTTAGTGGACAGACGTTATGTTTTAAGTTATCCCCGTTAGTTCAACAATATTGATTTAGAACACGAATATTTTTATACTAGTTCGTCTTTTCAAGACTACGTCCAGTTACTAAGAAACTACTGAGTTTTCACTACCAACCGTGAAAAGGTTACAAGTATTCTTTGCACCTAGTCACTTTTGGCTATACACCGATATTCTTTGAACACAGCCTTCTTAGGCTAAACAACAAAGGTATTCTTTGAACCCAGCCTCCACAGGCTAACACCACATAAGTGGATTTTAAAAAGATATTTTAAAACAGAAGGATTCCTCTACACAAAGAGGGTTTTACAATGAGGTACAAACAGAAGTATGAGCGAAATCACAGAGGATAGAATGATAGAAGCGTTTTTAAATTGAAATCTGATGAAGTGAAGTCTTTAAATAGGCACCCTCTTCAAATGACCTTTAGACTCATGAGAGTGTCGTTGAAGAGTTTCTTGAGAGCTTTCCAAAAGGTGTCAGATTGTACTTGATTGATTGATGGAGTGCGCAGCGGATGCAGCGGATTTAGATTGCATGCACAGTACTTTTTCTGACTTGTACAGAGATTTTGACAAAAGGTGAAGACCTTTTGACTTGCATGTGTAAGTACGAATCCCTATACTGATCTTGGATGCTTCTAAAGAGTACTTCCTTAGATTTGAAATCTTAGCGCGAGTTGCTTCACTTCTTGGACAGACGATATATATCTTCAGACTGAAGGAGTAAGCTTGAGGTTCCGTCTGTAGTTTCGTCTGATGACTTGGCTTTGAGACAGACGCATAACTTTGTCTTTGAAGGGTCTTCTTTCGTCTGTGCTGGTTTCGTCTTAGCAAGTCTTGAGAGCTTGGTTCCGTCTGTCTTGTAATTAATCAAAACTTAGAGTCGTTAATCATCTTGATCTAACAATCTCCCCCTTTTTGATGATTACAGACCATACCAAAAACATTTGCACAAGACATGGTTAGACAGAAACATAAAGTCTCAAATAGCCAGAATTACATTAAAACGATGTTTTCTGAAAAAATACCTCTTTATAATATATGTTTCATAAATGTGATGTAATTCAGTTTTATACAAGTATACATGGTACATTCAGAATGTTCAATTAAAGAATAAAATAATATAAATTACAAGAATAGTACAAGTAAAAAGATAAAACAATTTACCTCTGCTCCCCCTCAGGCGAAGCTCACCCTTGACTTGCATTTTGACCCTTTGTTCCCCTTCAGACGAAGACTCCCCCTTAGCACGACCTTTCTTCTTTCTCTTTTCTTTCTCCCCCTTGGGCTGAGAATCATCAAAAACACGATCAAGAAGAAGGTTTGGGCTTCTTTTGAAGAAGGCTCATGACAATGTCCTTCAGTTGCTGCACTTCAGATGAGAGAGAGGCTTGATTGTCCTCAAGCTCTTTATTCTTCAGCTTCAGATGCTCGCAATCCTCTTCTAAGGCATCATATTTACGCTTTAGAGTATTATACTCTTCAGCTTCTTTAGCATCAGCCTCAGTAACCTCAGCTTTATCATTAACCTCCATCATATCATCAATCTGTACTAGCGGTGTTTGAGGCTCTTCCACTATAGGTGTAGTGTCATCTATGATGAACACTGTTGGTCTCCTCTTCAGACGCAGAGTGAAGAGTGGAAGTGTGAGGTATGCCGTGAAATCTCTTTCCCATTGCTAAAAGAGTACAATTTTGAGGGAATAGAGAGCTCAAGATCTGGATGCTCCTGAGATGGATGAGTATAAGCGAAGGCTTCTCCAAGATACACCCTGCCACAGATGGTGGAATCTTCATCAATTGAAGTTCTAGAACAGAACACGGAGGTGGCTTCATGATCTTTTATCATCCTTTGAATCTTCGGATTGATAGGTCTTGAGGCATGAGTTTGAAGAGATTTGAGATGCAAGTATGCAGCAGACGGAAGTCGCCGGGGGATGTGCCTTGCAAACTTGAACGTCTTGGGGACAGACGAAATCTTCTTTTCCTTTCCCTTAGCCAAAAACTTTACCAAGCAGGGTCATTTTCGATCTAAGGTTATGAAGAACTTCGTTTCTTCTGAGACGATAGAGGAAAATTGAGATCCCAACATAAAGGGGCAATCTCTCATTTCCTTTGTTGCTCTTCTACATATGTGATGGATAGATTCCATTCTAGCCTTTTCTTCTCTTCTGTAGCCACTGGCCATAAGCTTAAAAGCAGCATTATAGTCTTCAGGTAGGACGTGAGCAAATTCTTCAGGGTCTTCAAATTCTCTGAGGAGGATGGAGTAGCGGGGGCAGATCCCTGAGCAATGAGGCCTTGTCCAAGGAAGTACAATTCCCAGAATATGTCCTAGACCTACATACTCAGTTTGATTCATGGGAATTGTGAATGGTACCGGATCATGGCGGTCAATGGCATCGAGATGCCAATGTGAGCAATCCTTTGGCTCATAGATGGTGGAGCCAGAGTCTCCATATCTGCAGTGGTGAAATGCAGGTGCGTTGATTTCGTGTTGAACCTTCCATTTGATGTTTTCTCTGAAAGGGATGTGGGGTTCATAGCCAAGAGCTGGTCCTTCAATCACCGACTCAGCTAGATGATCCTTGTACCTCTTTATATCTTCTAAACCCTTGATGTCTAAGGTGGCCAGTATGTCCCAGGGCAGACGCTTCAGCCATTCGCGTTGCTCTTCAGGAGTGTAGATGGAATCTTCTTTGAAATCCACTGGTTTTAGGGGTTTATGGTAGATGATGGGATTGACAAATCTCCCCAGTTGAAAACCCTTTTTGCCTCTATATCGGTAGGGGTTTCTCAACTCAATATAAGGAGTGTCCTTTATAAAGCAGCCTTCATCGTCTGCCAAGTGACCATCTTCAGCAGACTCAAACGGTTCACCATCGTTGGAGATATCTTCATTCTTCTTCAAGAATCCAATCGGGCTTGATCGTCTTTCAAAGACAAGAGCTTTCAGCAAAGCGTCTCATGACCAATTCGTTGAGGAACGAATAGTCCGTCTTGTGCTTGGGTAGTAGATCTTCAGGATTAATAACTTCGGCGTGAGATCTCACCCATGATGCATCCACCTTTATTACTTCCATATGTTCTTCATCAGACAAAGAACTTATGTCTTCAACAATTATTTCTTCATATGGAATCTCCATCGTCTGTTTGTGGGGTGCTTCTTCAAACGCAGCAGGTATCGTCTGTTCAAAAGCAGCGTTGAGAGGAGACGCAACAATAGGATCAGATAAACGTGTCCTATGTTCGTCTTGGAGTGTTGATGTAGAGACCTCCATAGTAGAGACTTCATCATTGAGCATAGTCTCCAACTCCTCTGCTTAACGGGCATTATCCTTTTGGATCTGGGCAGTTTCTTCACTGTTCATGCCCTCTAAAGTTGCTGGAGCAGACGCACCTTCAGACTATCCAATGCCCCTAACGCTTTCGAGAAAAATTCTTTCTCGTTCAGCATGAAGCATCATAGAGACCCTCATAGTCTCTTTCAATTGTTTTTCTTCGTCTGTTTCGCCATCAACTACAGACGCAAGCTTCTGCTTCATCTTTTCTTTGCCTTTGGCAGCCTTTTGAAGAGCGATTTCTCTGGCTCTTGCTTTTTCTTCGGCTGCTTTCCTCTGCTTTTCTTCGTCTGAGAGTATTTTAACAGACGGAACTCCTTCAGACGATAGCTTAGCCCCTTCATCTTCACTCGGGGATATCATCTTCTCTTGCGTCTTAGCTGCAACGTGCTTTATTCTGATAGTCCTCCTTTTCTTCTTAAGAGGCTCCTCTAGAGCATCTTCAAAAGGGACTTCAGAAATAATCACGGGTGGAAGAGGTAAAGGTGTTTGGGTTTGTATTTGGTCTGGTGTTTGGGATTGTGTTTGAGCTTGTGTTTGGGTTCGGGCGCGTTTGATGACAGCTCTGTGTGGGGGGTCTTTGGTGATTGGTGAAAGGGGAACTTCTTTTTCACTTGTAGAGTATTAAAGGAAGTCGGGGTTTAGATGCATCTTGGCAAAGGTGCTTCCTTGCCTTCTTTGTGCCACACGACGCCAGTGACATCAAAGCCTTGGTTGATGATGATTTTGGTGAAGAGGGTGGCGTAGGGAATACTACTCTTCCTATGGATGTTCCTATTCTTTAACGCACTTACCCAGTGGTCAAGAATGACGTGAGGGAGACTCATCCTCACTTTCCTTAGACAGTAGAAGATGCAAAATCTGTCTCGAGTACTCACGTTGTCTCGTGAGCCAGTTCTTGGGGTGAAGATGTTGTAAAGGAGGTTGTGGATGATTCTTGCAGTGGGACAAAGATTCCCTGATCTCAAAAACTTGGAATATTCGGAGCTGCGGATCTTCCCATAGATAATCTTGTCTACATGCTCTTCAGATTCACGTTTCATCCAGTCAGCGCTGTAAAAGCGCCCTTCTACCTTGCAGCTTCCGGCTTCAACAATGGAGTCTGTTGTAATAATATACTCCTTGTTATCAATGGTACCAACAATACCATCTTCAAACTCCCTTGCGTCACTCCAGAACTCAGCATAGGCCTCCATCAGCCATGACCCTCTCATCTCTGCGAACTTCATCCATGCGTTATGTATCAGCATCTTTGCTACTCTTTCTGAGATGCTTTCAACAGTCTCTCTCGATATCCACTTGCTGGGCAAGAAGAGATCTTGAGCGAAGAAGGTTGCTTTGGTTTCCTTGGTATTCTTGACGGCCATTGTTAGGTTTGAAAAAGAGAGAGTTAAGTTTTGTGAGTAGAATATTTAGAGAAAGTGTGAATGCAGTAAAGAATAAAAGTGTGAACTTTAAGAGTATTTATAGTCAAAACTGAAACGGTTGTGATTCATCAGACGGAAGAATTTTAAACCGCCCCTGATTTAACGTATCCCCATCATTGCCCTTTTAATGATTGATTTGACTTCTGCAATTCACAGCGCGTGCTTCTCAAAGTCCTAGAATAGTGCAATAAATGACAGACACATTTATTGCAACTTTTAATTTGTCCCTGCACACTTAACTTTAAAATAATTAAACAATATCCTTGCGTCTGTTGAATTTCCTCAGACTGATTCAACTTGATCAAATGCAAAGTTTCGTCTTAACACGAAAACATATATAAAGGTACAGACGAAATGAAATGCTCAGACGAAAGGGAAAACTTAATCAATTAAAGAAATAATTCCTAAATTTCCTTAATGAAATTAAAACGAGTTTTGTCTAAAGCTTTTGTAAAGATATCTGCCCATTGAAAATCAGTTTGCACAAACTGTACATCGAAAATACCTTTTTGAACATAATCTCTTATGAAATGAAATTTGATTTCAATATGCTTGGCTTTTGAATGTTGAATAGGGTTTTTGCTGAGATTTATTGCACTTGTGTTATCACAAAATACTGGTATTTGAGTTTCAAACCTGGAGTAATCCTCAAGTTGATGTTTTACCCAAAGTAGTTGTGAGCAACACCCTACTGCAGTAATATATTCTGCTTCAGTGGTTGAGAGTGCAATGGAGTTTTGCTTCTTGCTTGACCAAGAGATTAGTGATGAACCAAGAAACTGGCATCCACCACTTGTGCTTTTTCTCTCCACTTTATCTCCAGCATAATCAACATCACAATAGCCACTTAAATTGAAATCACTATTTTTCTTATAAAAGAGAGAGAGATTAGTAGTTCCAATAAGATATCTTAAAATGCGTTTAACAGCTTGTAAATATGATTCTCTAGGATCAGATTGAAAGTGTGCACATAGACAGACACTAAACATAATGTCAGGTTTACTAGCAGTGAGATAGAGAAGAGATCCAATCATACCTCTGTATATCGTCTGATCAACGGTCTTACCTGATTCATCTTTGTTGAGACTGGCTCCAGACGAATGCATGGGAGTTTTCATTGGTTTGGCATTTTCCATTTTTAATTTCTTTAGAAGTTCCTTTGTATACTTCCGTTGATGAATATATATGCCTTGTTTAGTCTGTTTGATTTGAAGTCCTAAGAAAAACTTCAGTTCTCCCATCATGCTCATCTCAAATTCTTCCTGCATTAACTTAGAGAAATCCTTGCACAAAGATTCGTTAGTTGCTCCAAAGACTATATCATCTACATATATTTGAACAATAATAAAGTCATTTGAAAGCTCTTTTTGAAGAGAGTAGTATCAACCTTCCCTCTTGAAAAACCATTTTGAAGAAGAAAGGAACTTAGTCTTTCATACCAAGCTCGATGAGCCTGTTTAAGACCATATAGTGCCTTTTTTAGTTTGAAAACATGATCTGGTTGAAATAAACTCTCAAATCCAGGAGGTTGTCTTACATATACTTCCTCTTCAATAAAACCATTTAGAAAAGCACTTTTTACGTCCATTTGATATAGGATGATATTCTTATGAGTAGCAAAGGCAAGTAAAATTCTAATAGCTTCCAATCTAGCTACAGGAGCAAAAGTTTCAATGAAATCTATACCTTCTTGTTGATTATACCCTTGTGCTGCTAACCTTGTTTTGTTCCTTACCACTTTTCCTGCTTCATCGAGCTTGTTTCTGAACACCCATCTAGTGCCAATGATACTTTTGTTCTTTGGTTTCTCAACTAAGGTCCAGACGTCATTTCTGGTGAACTGATTAAGTTCTTCTTCCATAGCCAAGATCCAGTCATTGTCTTGAAGAGCATCTTCAATATTCTTGGGTTCTATTTCTGATACAAGAGCATAGCTTGAGATATTCTTCACTTTCGATCTTGTTTGAACACCTTGAGATTTATCTCCAATGATCAAATCTTGAGTGTGATTTGAGGTGAATTTCCGAGATTTGACAGGCGCATGATCATCAGTCTTATGAGGGTCAGACGAAGAGGGTTCGTCTGAGCTTCTATCGTTTGCTCTTGTGTCTGTGAGAGGTTGTTCAGACGGAACATTTCCTTGAGTCGAGGGAGTAATCTGCAAATTATCAAATAAATTTTCTAGGTCTGATATTTCCTTATCAGCCTTTGAGTTATCTTGGAATTTTACGTGAATTGATTCCTCTACAACTTGCGTCTTAGAGTTAAATACTCTATAGGCCTTAGACGTATTGGAATATCCAAGTAAGAATCCTTTCACAACTTTTGAATCAAATTTTCCAAGATGATCTTTGGTGTTTAGGATGAAACATTCACATCCAAATGGATGGAAATAAGAAATGTTGGGTCTTCTTCCTTTACATAGTTCATATGGAGTCTTATTCAATATTGGTCTTATCAATATTCTGTTTTGAATATAACAAGAAGTATTAATTGCTTCTGCCCAATAATATTTTGGAAGAGAGCTTTCATGCAACAAAGTTCTAGCCATTTCTTGTAAGGTACAATTTTTCCTTTTTCACAACTTCATTTTGCTGAGGAGTTCTTGGAGATGAAAAATTGTGAAAGATACCATTTTCAAAACAGAAGGCATTGAACTCAGAATTTTCAAATTTTGTTCCATGATCGCTCCTAACAGATGCAATACATATTCCTTTTTCTTTTTGAACACGTTTGCAGAATATTTCAAAAATACTGAATGACTCATATTTATGTGCTAGGAAGTATACCCATGTAAATCTAGTATAGTCATCTACAATTACAAATCCATATCTCTTTCCTCCAAGACTTTCAGTCTGAGTGGGTCCAAAGAGATCAATATGTAACAGTTCCAGCGGTCTTGTCGTGGAAACAACATTTTTCGATTTAAAAGAAGCTTTGAGTTGTTTCCCATGCTGACAAGATTCACACAGACGATTGGATTTCCAAGATATTTTTGGTAGACCTTTTACAAGATCCTTCTTAGAAATTTTTGAAATATACTTGAGACTCAAATGTCCAAGCTTTTTGTGCCAAATATCTCGGTCATCATCTGCTGAAATCAAACATGTCACATTTTGATCACTAAGGTCAGAAAGACATACCTCATAGAGGTTGTTCTTCCTTTTCCCAATGAACAGAGTGGATTTGTCTTTATTTTTAACTATACATTCATCAGAGTTAAAAGCTACTTCATATCCACTGTAACAAAATTTACTTATGCTAAGTAGATTGAAGTTGAGACCTTTAACATAAGAGACATTCTAGATAAGTGGATTGGGTGTCTTACCAACAGTCCCAATACCAAGGATTTTACCTTTACCAGAGCCGTAGGAGACAGACCCTTTACTTGGTCTGAGGTCTTGGAACATAGGCAGGTCTGCCGTTATGTGTCGTGAGCATCCACTGTCCAGGTACCAACTTGAAGTCCTCTCTTTTCCTATTAAGGATATCTCAGTTGAGACATGATCTCCAGCCATGAGACAGATGTTCGTTGTTTCTTCTTCTTCAGTAGATTCCTCTGAGCTTTCACTGTCAAGGTCTTCCCAAGTCAGTAAGTTCTTCTTTCCTTTATCTTTACGAGGGTTCCACCTCTTTTTCAATCTGGGGCATTCTGACCTCATATGCCCCGGTTTTCTGCATTGCACACAATCTTTGTGCTTTCCTCCTTGTTTGATGATTTCTCAGGGAGCTTTTTCTCTTTCTTCTTGAAGAAGCGTTGACCTATCCCCTTTTTCATCATCATCCTCTTAAAGCGTCTGGCCATAAGAGAAATTTCGTCTTCAGACGAACCATCAGACGATTCCGATTCCGTTGAGTCAGCCTTTAGAATCTTCATCTTCTTCTTTCTGTCCTTCTTGACAGAGTCTTCTTTGGGAGTGGTGTTGACAGACAGAAGAGCTATAGGCTCTTGAATCTTGATCTTGTCCCTTTTACATAAGAGTACCTCATGTACCCTTAGAGCACCAATTAACTCATCTAAAGTTAATGTCTTCATATCCCTTCCAACAGAGATGGTCGTAGACATAGCTTCCCAAGGAGGTGGGAGACTATCCAGAAGTTTCATATTGTTCTGGGCCTTTGTGAAGGTGATTTCCAGAGCAGTGAGTCCATTCAATATTGTTTGGAATCTCCCAAACATCATATCGATTGACTCTCCTTTCTTCATGGAGAACATTTCATATTCTCTTTGAAGAGTGGCAGCCTTTCTCATTCTGACATCCTCTGTGCCTTCATATAAGATTTTGAGAGCATCCCATAATTCTTTAGCAGTTTTGTAGGCACAAAATCTGTTGTATTCAGTTCTGGAGAGTGCGCACATGAGAGTGTATCTGGCTTTATTGTTCAGCTCCATGATTGAATATTCTTCACTTCCCCATTCTTTTTCTGGCTTCATGATGAGAATATCTCCTTCAGTGATTATGTTCCATAATATGTATTGGGTTGACTTGATGTACATCTCCATCCTGTCAGCCCAGTATGGGTAATCATCTCCAGAGAACGTTGGAGGTTTGTTCATCGAAGCTCCTCTGGATAAGAACGAAGGCCCTTGTGAGTCCATGTTGGATCTTTTCCTCTAGCAGCTGTTAAGCGCTCAACCCTTAGAGGCTGAGCTCTGATACCAAACTGTAAAATACAAAACACAAGAAGGGGGTTGAATTGTGTTAATTTAAAATTTAAATTCTTTCGTCTGTGGTTTTGAAAAGGGGTACAGACGAAACAGTGTTTTACTTCAAAAGTTGATTTTAGTGGACAGATGTTATGTTTTAAGTTATCTCCGTTAGTTCAACAATATTGATATAGAACACGAATATTTTTATATTGGTTCATCTTTTCAAGACTACGTCCAGTTACTCAGAAACTACTGAGTTTTCACTACCAACCGTGAAAAGGTTACAAGTATTCTTTGCACCCAGCCACTTCTGGCTATACACCGATATTCTTTGAACACAGCCTTCTCAGGCTAAACAGCAAAGATATTCTTTGAACCCAACCTCCACAGGCTAACACCACACAAGTGGATTTTAAAAAGATATTTTAAAACAGAAGGATTCCTCTACGCAGAGAGGGTTTTACAATGAGGTACAAACAGAAATATGAGCAAAATCAGAGAGGATAGAATGATAGAAGCGTTTTCGCTAGCCGAAATCTGATGAAGTGAAGTCTTTAAATAGGCACCCTCTTCAAATGACCGTTAGACTCATGAGAGTGTCGTTGAAGAGTTTCTTGAGAGCTTTCCAAAAGGTGTACTTGATTGATTGATGGAGTGCGCAGCAGATTTAGATTGCGTGCACAGTACTTTTTCTGACTTGTACAGAGATTTTGACAAAAGGTGAAGACCTTTTGACTTGCATGTGTAAGTACGAATCCCTATACTGATCTTGGATGCTTCTAAAGAGTACTTCCTTAGATTTGAAATCTTGGCGCGAGTTGTTTCACTTCTTGGACAGACGATATATATCTTCAGACTGAAGGAGTAAGCTTGAGGTCCCGTCTGAAGGTTTCGTCTGTAGTTTCGTCTGATGACTTGGCTTTGAGACAGACGCATAACTTCGTCTTTGAAGGGTCTTCTTTCGTCTATACTGGTTTCGTCTTAGCAAGTCTTGAGAGCCTGGTTCCGTCTGTCTTGTAATTAATCAAAACTTAGAGTCGTTAATCATCTTGATCTAACATAAGGTCTATGAAAATTTTCATCCGAGTCATTAGGAAAACTTTTAGAGAAAAGAAAAAGTTTACGAAATCTTTTAATAAAACACAATTTAATCTCCTTGTTTTTGTCTTTACAATTTATTATATATTTTTTAAGTTAGTTGAAAAATTTAGTGGGTAAATTTTTACTTATTTTAAGACTAGTGGATTATTTTAATTTATTATCTTAATTAATTTAAGTATTTGTATATTTAATTTAAGTAATAAAAATTCTCACACTATAGTTAATTTTAAATGTAGTTAGGTTTAATATGTTTTAGATAGACTTAATTTTTAATTTTAGTTTTATAGTTACAGTAAAACTTTTAATTAATTTTTTAAGTTAGATTAAGATTTGAGTGGGTAAATTTTTACTTATATTAAGATTAGTGGGATATTTTAATTTATTATCTTAATTAATTTAAGTATGTTGTACCTTTAATTCAAATAATAAAAATTTTGACGGTATAATTAGTTTTAAATGTAGTTAGGTTTAGTATGTTTTTGGTAGGCTTGATATTAATTTTAGTCTGAGTGTCGAAGTAAAATTTTTAATCAATTGTTATATGTTTATCTTAATTTAGTTGAAAATTTATGTATGAATGATGTAAATTTTGTTAATTTTATGTTACTTGTATTTTTTATGATACATATCAATTTTTTATAAATAAGTCACTTTTTTTTTACTTAAAGTTGAAAATTTTTAAAATTTGTTTGTCTATTAATAATTGAAGTTTGCAATTAAATATTAGTTGTTAAATAGTAAAATCTTATTTGTCTAGTAATTTTTTTTATTTATGTTTGAAAATTTAGAATTATATTCATTATTAATTAGGCAACAAATTATACATTTACTCCGACATTTGTAATAACTAGGACTCTTGAGAAGGCGTCATCTTCAAATTCTTCTCATTTGAGAATTACATTTATTCTTGAAGAAGATGACTTGTTGAATACCCAATACAAACATATGTCCGAATTAGTATGAAACGGTAAAGAATATGAGATTTTAACACATTACAGTGTTAAGGAAATTTTTATGTAAAATATTAGATGGTCGTAAAATATTAAATGGTGACTGTGCTACCTTATTTATATGGACTAGAAATTGCAAGTGGAACTATCATTCTACTACAAACTATGTCTATTGCATCCTCATCGATGTCATTTAACAAACTCTGTCTACTGCATCCTCATCGATATTATTTAAATTGTCATTTACATCTTTATCTTCCAATGATTCAGAAAAATAATGTCCATCATCATCATTTTTATTACCCTAAACCCTAAAACCCTAAACCCTACATTATTACCACCTGACAACAAAAAGTTTATGGAACAAAATGTTAAACCACGAATTATGTCTATTTCAACATACAATTCAATCATATGCATTTCATTTTAATCAAGACACAATTTATCTCAAATCTTTTTTTCAAACCATCAAATATCAAACCATAATTAATTTTGATTGCACTCTTGGTTCCTTTGAATATAACACCATCTTTGTTATTGTATATCTTTTACAATTGAAGTCATTTTATCACTCACAAATGTACATATATATAAACATCAAATATTATCAACATATAAAATTTTTATTGATTTTAAAAAACTCTACTTAACAATAAAAGATAAAAGGAGATAAAATATCAATAACATCAAATTAAATTTTTTACTAATTCTTTCCATTCGTGTGGTATATGCATTAAATTATTTCGTATTTATAATAAGTAAAAGACAATTCATGTTTACCATGGCTCATAGTCGACCTTGTAAAAACAACCCAACAATTAAAATTATTTAGTGGTCAACCCTATACTAGCCAACCAATTATTATAATAATTAGCTGTATACTTTTTTAAATGGCTATTGTATACTTTGGAAAATATATGCAATAGTCTAACTATCATTTTACATAAAACTTACTAGTATGTTCATTTTTAAAAACTTAATAAAGTAATATGAAACTCATTAATTTAATTAATAAGTTAACTTTTGACTAATAAAAATAGCTCTATTCTAATTTATAAGTATTTTTTTATATAAATTGTGCTGATCATGTAGGAAACAAATTATATGCGAATTTTAAAGGTGTTTTTTATGATATTTTTAAATTAAAATAAGAGTTTTATATATCCACGATGTACATAAAAAATATTTCATTAAATGGAAATATATAGATTATGAAGATAAGAACTTGAATTATAATTAAAAAAATACATATAAAATTACATTAAGCTTTTATTCTTTCATCAACTATAAACATATCTATCTGAAATAGGATTGAAAAACCGTAAGAAGATGATTAAGGCTATGGATGAAAGGTAAGAATGTAATTTAAGAATTTCAATATACCAATTTCTAGTTTTAAGACACAAAATAAAGAAAGGAAATCTTATTACTTTCAGAATAAAAGTATTTTTAAACTCTCCGTACTAGCATCAAAACATTTAATATACTCCGCAACTTTGGATCGCACCACTTTTATATTATTAAGTGTAAGATGTTCATTAGTTCAGCAAATATGAGAAATTTTAATTTTAATGATTGAAAATATTATTGATTTTAGTTCTTTTATATATATATATATATATATATATATATATATATATATATATATAATATATAAAATTTGGAAAGTGGCCTTTACTACTAGTCTGGGTCTTATATATACAAGAAGTAAAAATGTATTTTTTTTAATCATAATAACTATTGACTTATTTTCAAACTTATTCATTGTTAAATTTATTTTGTACTCTTAATTTTATGAATTCTATTTACCAAGCATTCACTTATTTCCTATACAAAAGTAGGTAACCCACCGATTAATGCATTCAATTCTAAAAATATTTTTAGAATAATATTTAAATTTGTTAATTGTAAATTAAAATAATTAATCTAATCAATTTTGCTGGTTTTGAATTAATTTTTTATTTCTTATATAAAAAATCAAATATAATATTACTATTTATCAATAACATAACATGTATCTAAACATATCACGTTAAAATTATCATTGAGTCAATACATTTAAATTCATATCATATCATTACTAAATGAGAAAACATGGATTATTTTATAAAAAAAAAAAATTGACAATTAAAATCAACAATTTTTTAAAATTAAAACCAGATTATATCATATTACAGAAATTAGAAAAACATTTAAAATTAATCTGTTTAAGAACAAAAGAATGTTTTGTCGCAAATTAAAAAAAGAACATGCATGACTTCAAATGACATGTTGGATACTTATATATGCAAAATACATTTGAACAAGTTAGTGTTTTTATATATTTAAAACAGAAAATATTATGTACGAGCATAAAATAATTTTAATTTTAGTTTGATATACTTCTTGAAAATACACATACTTGTGATTTTACTTATACGATAAAGTAAATTATTTAAAGACTTAGATATATATTTACTTTTTTGTTTAATATTTTTTCTGTAAAGTATTAAAAAATTAACAACATTATTTCAATTTATCAATTTTGCACATTGGGCGCGCGCGGTTCCCAAATCAAATGCTCAATTCCAGCTTTTAAACCAGCGCTTATAAAATGGTTTATGACACTTTAACTTTAAAGATCTTTTAAGTTTTTCTTTATAATAAATCTTGAATAATAGTTATTTTAGGCCCGAATAAGTTAGATATTCTCTTTTTTTCTTAAAAAAGAAAAAATATATTAAATAAATTCTTGAATTAAGATTCTTATAGCGGCGATAATATTTGTTGACGTATATTTGTTACGTAGTTATGTTAACTCGTGGTTATTAACATTAATCACGTAACGGGTTAATTGTAATATTACATGTTTAATTATATATTAATTTTTTAGATTTTATTTTATATTTTTTCTTTTTATTTAATTTTATTTCATATAAAATTGGACAAATTAAATAATTAAATTAAAAAAATCAATACATAATTATAACTAAACATGGATATCACAGCACTGCACTTCATTTAGACAGACACAATTACTTAATAAATATAAAAGAAAATTAACTCTTAACAAAGTTTTAATTCAAAGATTTAAAAAATAATTATTTAAAACTAAAATAGAAAGAAGTAATTAGGAAAGAAAATTGTATTTACTGGAAAGCTACGAACATTGAAAGAATGGGGCCTAGGAGATCTGACACCTAAGTAATTAGGTCAGCAACAATAGGTTTTACTTTAATCCTATCATTCAAAGCATAGATGCTATATTTTACGAAATGATCCCATTCAAAACAAATCTGAAGAGCAAAATTAATCTACATTAAAAATAATATAACAAAATTCAAATATAAAAATAAAGTAAAATGTCCAAAAAAAAAATGACTTCAGTGTCATGACATACACATGATTTTAATAAATTTTTATTAAAAAAGTATTTAATTAGGCCATCTTTCTTGAATATATATGTAATAAACTCATCTATTATTATACGGAATCTCTTCATCTTCATCCACTTTATCATTATATTATACAATATGGACTAATTGTTTTTTTCTTTTACTTTCTCTCTTTTACTTTTTATTCATATGACCGTGGGTTCGAGCTTTTACTACTATCTTTTAAACATGTATATATCATAGAGATGAAATAAATAAATAAAAAAACATCATTGCTTAAATTGATCTTAAATTATGATTTAAATCTCTTATAATTTTTATTTCATAATTTCTGTTTTCGCATTTAAACTTGCAAGTTTTAAAAATCCGTAATTTTAATACAATTAATTAGTATTTTTTTATAATTTCTTTTTTAATGTTCACTGTAATGTGATATTTATCTAAAATAAATAGATGCCAAATAATATTTAATAGACTAATATTATTTTACGGTTTAGGCATTAAAAATCATCGGATAAACATAACGATTAGATTAAAATTATGAACTTTTGAAAATTAAGGAATTAAAACTATAAACTTAAAACTAAGAGAACCAAATTTGTAAACATTAATAAACTAAAATTAAAAAATTAAAAATGAGAGACCAAAATTACAAATTAACTATCATAGAAAAAAAATAATTTAACTTTGTATTTATAATACGACGAAATAAAGGTGCGAAAGGGAGTTTATAGTTGTAACTTGTTATATAGTTTCACGTAAACCATATTAACTCATTTATACCGTGTCTTATTAGTTTCCGAAACCAAATGTTCTACACAGTTGTCACCTCTATTAAATAGGGTAACTATTCATATGATTATTTAATAAGCTAAAAAGTCCAAATACTCTTACCTCACTCTATGTTGAAACTCCCAACCAAACAATTTTCCACACATGACATGACATACATCAAATACATCAACTCTCCTTCAATGCAATCTTATCATGTGTTCATACAGATTCTAATTACCTTATTTTCAAATGTCAAAGGATTTGGTCTCTGCCGCTTTGATGTAATGTTCTTAGCATAACAAACTCATGATCAGATTACCCACTCACCAAGTACCTAAAGAAATGCTCATTGTACTTGTTATGTTCAGCAAAAGTTTATGTATCAAAGCATGCTTAGTGCACAAAAACATACCCAATTAACACGGCTTTTATTTTACTTAGTTTACGTGCAAAGAGGTTTAGTATAATGAATCGTAACATTTAAATGATTAAAACTCCTGGGCTGACAAAAACATCTCATAATTTGGAAGGCACGATGTTCTAAAATTCATACCTTTCACCAAAAAATAATTTGACATCGCATAAATTCCCCATCTATCATTGGGAAGTGAACTAGAAAGATAAACCTATGACAAAATTCATTATGTAATGTATCTCTCTGCTGCTAATTGGTTCACAAGCTCGTCTCTGACCTAATGGACATTGCATACTTGCATTGTCCATTGTAAGTCTTTTTCTTCATCACAAATCTTCTTCAATTACTTAGACCTGTTTCTTCTTTTCTAAATTAGACACAGCAAGTCTTTGTCGCTTTTTCCAAGCTGGGATTTTACCAGGGAATGCCCACCTCAATAGTCTCTCCCATGAATAGCATACCAAAAACATTAGAAACGCCCAAATCAATAGTTTATCTCTTAAACCCACTGGCAATGGCACTAACTTCAACCAATCATTCAAGTCCCTGAAGAGATCAGATGTAATCACAGTAAAGAAAACAACAGCAGAAACAAGTGCATACCGAAATGGCCTGTTTTCAGAAATACTCTGGTTGAAGGGATGGCCCATATAGTTCACTGCGAATGTGGCCACCTGAAGCATCATGCTTACCATATAGGAAACAGTGTTCACCAGGTTGGGATGAAAATCTGCATCAGGTTCAATGCATTCATCTGGCATGTATTTTTCAGCTTCTTTAACAGATGAAATCAGGAACAATAGGTGAATAGAAAATTGTCCCAAGAGGGAAAGGAAAACATAAGCACAAAAGATGTTGGGGTGAGGACGTTCAGCAGAAAGAGTGGGAAGAGGGCGTGCATGTGAGATAAAGAGGAAAAAAGCAGCAGTGAAGACACCACTTATTGTGGCCTGTATGTCACCTAGCTTGACACCATCCAGATACATAACACTCAAAACATATGCAGTTGCAAGACAGTTGAGGCCAAGAATTTTGAACATCTGGAGGGTTGTTACTAGGGTACTCCGACCTTGACGAATTATGTCAGTGGTGGGACAAACAGATGCATGCTTAGCAGTGAATGGAGATGCCATTGAGGCATCACCAAGCTTGACAATGGGTGCACGGCCATCTCCTTCCTCATTAAGGTCGTCAATTATCTTCTTAAGTTTCTGCCGCTGCATATCAACAGCTTGCTGATGACGGTTAACAGATGAGTGGCTAGTAGATTCTGATTTTGAAGCAACTTTAGCTTTTGAAGTGCCTTCACCAGCAGTCTTTCCAGATGAGTCCAGTGCAGGCTTGGGTTTCTTTTGCTTGACAGATTTTGAACCTTCTTCCTTTGACGAATCTGAAGAGGAGTTTCCACTTTGAGTTGGTGGAGGCAATGCATTAAGAAGAGCAATTCCTACATGGGCCTAAACCAGAGAAGTTAGCCATTAGTTCTGTGGCCTTTATTATTCTTTGGTAAAATATATGTGCAAGATACCAAGTACCTCCAAATTAATGTCAATTTATGATGCAAGACTAACAGCAGCACAGACTACCAGTGATAACAAAATACCAGATTAAAATGCTTGTAACTTTGTATTTACAACAATAAAAAACACTGTGGGGACTGAAATAGCATCGCTACATAATAAAACTGTTGCCAATGGATCATCTTATAATCCAAGAGCATTAGGGTTCCAACCCAAGAACCAAGCCAGTTCAAGTGTTCAACCCAATGAATTAGATTGCAAAAGAAAATTAGCTCACATACACCCCAGATAAATTTGACCCAGCCCACCCAAGACCCAGGTTAATCAAGCCAATTCATTGAAAGAGGCTGGGTTTCTATATATTTGATTTTGAAATTACATTTTCCTGATTTTTCAGTGTCAAATCACTACTCATAGCCCATCCCACTACTATTATTTATCTGTATTTTTCCCCCACATATTTTATGGTCTTCCTTTTTCAGATTTCTCCTTTTATGAAGAAAAATTAGGGTAAGCTAACCCAGCTCAACCATCCAGTGGGGTGAGCTGGGTTAAGCAATTTCCCAGCTCATAAAACAGAGGGCCAAATTGAGTTGGCTTACCTTTGATCTAAACTGGTGACTGGCTGGCCAAGCCAGGTGAGCCTAGTGGCCTGTTTTGACAACTCTCATTCAGAAGTAACTAAATAGTTGTTAAGTAAGGTTTCTTAAATGGATTTTTGGTGGGTATGGAGGTTATAATTTGTAAACAGATTGAAATATTTTATTTTCTACCAATGACTGAGACGTTTAATATTCAGTAAACAAAAAAAATACAATCTATTGATTGCAAATTTATTACCAATACACATTACCTGCTTCAAAGCTCCAACATCATTGGTTCCATCCCCACACATCAAAGTTACTCGTCCCACTGTTTTGAAAGTGGTCATGATAAGTTCCTTTTGCTCAGGAGCAACTCTAGCAAAAACCTGGGACAAAAATGTAACTGTCATTGATGAAAGCAGTACAAACTCAGTTCTAAAATTTGGCTATTTAGCACAGATCAGAACCTTCACATAAGGAATGACCCGAAGATGAGCTGATGTCTGTTGCAACATCTCAATGCAATCACCTCCAACACAGAGATCATGAATCTCTGATAAAGACTCAACCTCGTTCTCACTGAAACCAATCATTCCAATTATCAGTCTAAAAATTTAAATGAAAAATAAATAAATAAATAAAAATGACTGCAGAAAATAATCTGGATTTTGGAAGCATGGGGGAGTAGAAACTTCAGCTTAAAAATTTTACATAACAAGTACCATTGTCCAAAAACATAATAAAAGTATTGAGAATGCAAACAAAGAAATTTTACAACCAACAACTACTTGTCTTAAGCCAAAAAAGGAATCAATTGCACACATAAGGTAGTGCAATGAGGAGAAAAAGTTTAAAACTACCTGTAGCAAATGTTTTCAGTCTCATCAGGGGACACCCAATTGTATCCCTCACCATTTCGTGCTGGGCCAAGGATTAATGTAGGTTTTGATATAATATGAACTTGGCTAGCAACATGGCAAGCTGTCAAAGCTTGGTCACCAGTAATCATCACCTATCAATTAAGTGAAAGACTAGTCAGTTACTTCTTGCCATTTACTTCTTGCTCATCCAATCCCACTATCAATCGTGGTGGTCCCAGACGATCACACTAAATCGTGTTACTGAGTATGATCATATTAGTAGCAATAAGCAAAAATACTAGAAGCATCAATAGTATAATCTAACACAAGATCGTGACGTGACTATCTTGAACCCAACCTTCCACCCCTGCCCCCACTAATGATCTTATTCCTAATCTTATGAATCTTATCCATCATAAATGCCCACGCATAATGGAATACTCATTTTTATGCCATTTATCTTTCGTTAATGCTAACCCGTGGATAGTGAAATACACATTTTATGACAAAAAGTACTCTTGGACATAAGCTAAACTTTAGCTCCTAAAGTAGAATAAAGAAGCTATTTTTCAGTTCATTTTGCCTCAGGCTGGAGTTTTTAGATCAAATAAAAATCCTTTTGCAATAAGAGAAGTACTTTCATTTTCTTGCAAGAGAAGCTAACTTTAATACCATACTTACCAAGTCATGGGATGATTCTTTTAATTCAGATAGAACAGTAGCAGAATCTGATCTTATGGGACAATTAAATACCTGAAAATAACATTGTACCAACTTTTAGTATCAATGAAGAGGGAAAATGTGCAGAACTAACTCTAAAAGATTATATGAAGAAGTTGGTAGATTACCACAAAACCCGCAAAAGTAAGTCCACTCTCCACTCCATCCCTATCCAAGCTTCTAGCTTCACTGACCTTCGAGCATAACAAATAATAAGCAACAATGCAAACAAGCAAATGTTGAAAGTAACTAATGGAGAAACAAATGGTAAAGGAAGAAGGAAAAAGAGCATTCTTCAGGAGAGAATGGGGGAATGCAGTTCCTAGTCTCTGAATTACACTTAAAGTTAAGATCCAAGGATCCATATTTGTCAAAATAACGGAGAAAGGAAAATTATATAGAATATCAAACTATACAAAAATAGGTATCATTAGAAAAGGCCAAAATAAAAACACATTGAACATGTTATTTAATCAACAAAGTTTAACCACTTTGAATAACTAAATGACAAGACAGGAAATTTTAACAAATATTCTTGTTCTCCTGTGCATAATCAAATATACAGTTGAGAAAGGTTCATTAAACCATGTAAAACCCATAATATTCTTACTGTCATGTCAGGAAGAGACTTGTAAGCCAGAGCAAGAACCCGGGACCCTTGGCGTGTGTATTTTTTGTAGGTTTCAACATATGATGGTGGTATATCAATGAGTCTATCTTGTATAACTTCTGGGGCACCCTGAAATAAAAGGTCATAAAGAATTTCTAATAAAGGAAAATAATCCAGTAACTCAGTAGTTATTATTGTTAAGCTTTCTAAAACATAAAAAATGCAAGCCTTAAAGTAGAACCAAAACCAGTCCACTCAAACATTTTATGGCAGAACACATATCCATCAAAGCTCTTGGGAAAATGGCATAAGTGTATGGGTCAGTTATTCCTAGTCAATATGGGATATCTTCAACATTTATCATATAATTCAATCAAAAGTGAAAGACAATGGTAACATGCCCAACATAATTTTCATTTCTTAGGCCCTAATTTTTCAAAGATAATTTCTCATTATTTTATTGCATGGAATCAAATTCTACAGATTTTTTTCAATTAATTTCCTGATACATCTCCATTAATAGGGAGAGGAGAGAGGGAGAGAGATTAATAAAATAGAGCAGCCACAATCCATGGATGATAAAATTGCATAAATTATTGTCATTTATAAAACACAGATTTATATACAGGCAGCTTATCAAGCAAGAAAAGCTATTCTTCATTCAACCTTAGATGGTCAAAGTTAACTCTCACAAGACCCTCTTAATACATGAAAGATATGCTCTAAAATTAGAAAGAAACACCTACCAGAATAGCCTAACACTTAAACTCAGATGGTATCAACACATTCAACCATAAAACAATCAGCATTTGAGAGGTTATTGATCATTACAAGAATTTAAGTTAAAAAACAAAAAAAAAAAACAATAGCACCACATTATTTGATGATTAGTTAATCCACATGACTACTTTACCAATCAATTTTCCTTCTCCCCAACTCAGACTTACATTATTGACCATTTCATAGCCCCCTTAAACATCATGTGTTATATTTTGGCATTTTAAATACTCGTGTCATGGCTACATTAACTATAAGCCAGAGTACATAATACCGAAAAACAAAGTGGGCAGCTAAGCTTATGAAGAAGCAACTTAAATCAGGAAGGACCTAATTGGGTAACAAACATGTATCCAAAATCATATATCCGGAACAATGAGCAATCCACAAACCTTCACAAAGGCGAAAAATTCCTCCTGAATGCGAACAATAACTGCCATTCGTTTTAAGTAAGATGCAAAATGGTAACGATGAACAATTTGGACAGGATGACCATTTCCCCTGAAATTTGATAAAAGATGACAAAGGGCTGTTATGCAGCAAACATGACAAGGACATATTAATCAGGAAAATGAAAGAACAAGAATTAATCATTCAAACCAGAAAAATCATTGACAATAAATATAATGACATTTCCCCAAAAGTCACATTCCTTGCTTTTATATTTCCTTGCTCAAACAACAGGAACACTTGAATGTAAACCAGTTTACCAACCATGACTGGCAACAATCAAAACTAAAGACAATTTTTTTGTAGAGAATACGAGCAGAATTAAGATATTTAAATAAGCAACACTTACTTTTTTGGAACAGCCTTGTCATCAGATTTATAACTCCAGTCAATTCCCTTAAGTGCAGCCTTCTCAAGAGGATCACCAACCTGGGGAAAAGTAGGGAGTTCAGTAAAAAGAATTGAAAATATAAAAGGACCAAACACAGAAAGTACTTCTAGCTCTACATTTAATAGTCATTTTCTTAACTAAATTCTACATTCCATAAACTACAAAAGGGAAGATAAAGGATTTTAGGAGGAAAAAAATATGATTTGAAGAAAAATATTGAACTGTTCTTCAATTGTTCAACATGGAAATGGATCCTGTGTAATAACTTTACCACCACAAGATCCTAGGCCATCAATAAATTTTATTAATTTAATATATTTCAATTTTAAGGTTGAAGTTTAAAAGAATAAATGGCAAGATCATGTAGACCTCGTCAATTTTTTTTTTCCCACTGGAGAGTATCCATTCCCTTTCAAAACTATAAGGTCTGAAAACTAAGACGGAATTTAACCATAGGCAGAGAGGCATACCAGTTTATTCTCAACAAATACCAATGCATGGCAAGAAGCCAAGATTTCTACTGTACGCACAGGCACTCTACTTGTATCAGATTCCAAATCTGTAGTTCCATTCAACCCAACAACTCCAGAAAATTCCTACAATGTGGGAACTAAAAGATTACACCACAAAGTATGTCTAAAATGATAAATCATTACCATGATCTGATATGGACATACCATATCATCAGATGTAAGTGTCCCAGTCTTGTCAAAACAGCATATATCAACCTGCAGGGCAAGGTATGTACAAGAAGTTAAATGAAAAAAATGTCATATGATCTATATATCATGTACAATGGTAGAAACATAGAGGCAGAACTCAAGGTACCTTTCCAGCAAATGGTATTCGAAAAGGCTCTGTGCAAAAAATCCCTCGTCTTGACAATGCAATCAGAGAAGTATTAACAGCTATTGATAATTCCATTGGTAACTCTGGAGGTATCACAGAAGTAACAATAAGTGAACAACTTAGTATAAGTTTATACTTGCTCCTTGTAGGATCTTCTAGCCCCTGCAAAAATAAGTTAACATTTTATCAAGCCATATCACAAATTACCAATAAGACCAAACCATATCAATGTTCATCATGCACTTGTAGGGAAGCATTACCTTAATAAGCACATAACCAGCAGCAATTAGAGCAAATACAACCAAGAACAAAATGAACAATCCACTTTCCCAGCTATTAGCAGTCACCTATAATATGCCAAATCAGAAACCAGGGGGAAAATCATCAAAATTACACTGAAATCACAAACTTGGGCTCAGTAAGGTATTTATCACTTTACCCTTTCTGTAGAAAATAAGATTGTCCGCATCAACTTTCCTTGACTTGTTTCAAACCCCGTTCTCAAGACAACAGCCAAGCAGCCACCATCAGGTGTTTTCAGAGGAAAACTCTGACTCCAACAAAATTTATAAAAACAAAAAAAGATGAGAAGTACAAACACTAGCACAACATTAAAATGAATATATATAATTTATCAGCCTAAAATAACCTTATCTGGAGTGTGTTGCAATATTTTAGTTCCACCAAATAAAACATGGCTTTTATCTCGTTTTGCTGACAATGTCTCCTCCATCCCCCTACCGGCAATTGAAATCTAAAAGAATGGTCATATCAAAATAAGATTCGTGCAGGAGAACAGAATATAAAAAAGTTTCAGTCTTCACAGGCTTCTCAGAGACATGTATTTGAATATAGTAGCCAAACCATAAGATTTAAGATGTCCTATTCCAACCTTATTATTTTGATGTGAAAGAAGGGGCCAAATACAATAAAGAATTCATAAGATCAAATATATAAACAAGTAACCAGGACATGCACAAACATTAAAAATTTTGGAAAGAAGAAACTGAAGTCAGTATTAAATGTCCTATATGAATCATAATATAGTCAATCATCAATATAGTGGGCATATGGTTAATAAAGAAAGACACGAGGCAAAGAATGGTGTGGCACAACTATTGCTCAACAGAGAGCAAAGCACTAACTATATATTTAACAGAATATATATTTCATCATGTCAGTAATTTGTCTGAAGAAGTTGCTCAGCTTCTTGGGTGAAATCCAATATCTTTACTTTTAGATATTCAAGACATAAAACCAGCATAAAGTATGCAGAGGTACCCAAGAAGCAAATACTGACAACAATGACAAAAACAGCAAACAAATAATGATGCAATTTTGGCAATAACACATGATCATCTACGCAAGAGCTCAGTAAAGTATAATCCCCCCCCCCCTCCCCTCACAAAAGCAATTTATATTTTTTACTGATCAGACAAGTATATTAGTTATAAGTTAAGAAAAGAGTAACACCTTCCATTGAGGAGTAGACTCGCCTGTGAGAATAGCTTCATTCACAATCACACTTCCAGCCAATAGAAGCATGTCTGCTGGTACAGACTTTTCCTCTCCATTCTGACCAGAAGAGCGACCTATGGACACAACATCCCCAGGTAAAAGGTCTGTACCAGAGAGTTTTACCCACCTATAATCCAAACAATACGCATGAATGTATTAAAATTTTACTCCTTTGAACACCAAATATGGGCTTACTCAATATAACGAATGAGATAACATACTTGCCACAGCGATGTACCATTAGGATCTGACTATCCACTCTAACACGTCTTAACTCGGTAAGAGTTTTCAACCGAGTTTTTGCCATGGTTGACTCAAACATAAACAGCATAAAGAGAGTGAACAAACTGTAATACCAGTATTCATCCAAACACCAGAGCCCCACACAGAAAACCTGATCATAATATAAGCATGAACAAGTCAGGAGTTCACACGAAAATTAAAGACGAAAAAATAGAGAACTAAATATAATTAAAGAAAGAATACCTGAAATACAAAAAAAGGCTCCATGCAATGCTCTTTCATCAATTTCTGAAATGTTGGCTGAGGATAGTCAAATCTAGAAGATCAACAAGCAGAGCATTAGAGAGCAAACTAAAACAGCATCCCATAAATCAATTGAGAAGATACATGTCGTTTTGACAGCAGGTAAAAATCAAGAGTGACCAAAAGTATCAAAATATGGGATTGCATTTAAGACATGTATAATTCATAAATACTGATGTATACACATCCGAATCCAACTATGAAATACATATCTATAATACACAAGAGATTGTGTTCAGTGAGAAAGCAAATGCACATGAAAATAATAAAAATGGCTAGAGAAAAGGAAACCCACACATTCCGCCCCCATTTCTCAGTAGCAGCAAGAACTTTAGCTTCAGAGCCATGGCCACTACACTTGAGATAATATCCAAATGTTTCCTTGGTAGGGTAGGAAAGCTTGCAAAATGTTCCATTCTCCTTTGAATACACAAAACATTGTTTTCTAAAATCAAAGTAGTTCTCCTCTAAATCCACTGCTGATGCAGAACCTGTAGACTGCACAATCAAGCACTTAAACACCATAGAAAACCAAAGAAATAGCCAATAAAAAAGGAAGAAAGAGAATAAAAATTGCTCGTCAAAACACGAACTGTAAGAGCAGAAAACAAGTAAACAATAATGTAAACAAAGAGGCATCTGGATCCACAAACCAAAAAATTCAAAATTATTAAGCAGTGTTAACAAGCAGACGTAGAAAGTTGCAAACTCACAGCGCTGTTTAGTTTAAATCTAATGGAAATATAAAAGGAATCACAATTATGAATTCATGCACAATATGCATTGAAGAACAAGAACATGAAAACAAAATATAGATTAAATTTCAAAAATTAAATTAAGAAAAGATTATCCATAGATCTGTCTATTTTCCTTTTCCAACCTGAAAATCTATCCTCCAAACAAACCACAAAATACAAAATCAATAAACAAAGTCAAGCCCAAACACAATCGAGTTAACATTAGTTGCCAACCAGACTATATATTCCAAATTCAATAAAGAAATCCTCAAAACCGTGGTTATCTGATAGAAAACCCAGTATTTTATTTAGAATGAATAGGGGGAAAATCCTCCCTGAATTCAACAGCAAAGTTGTAGAACTTCAAGGGTTAACCTAAATTCCTCGATCTTCTTCTTTATTATATATTTATATACTTATAAAAGCAGTATCCTACCATTTCCAACTACTTCAGGCTAGTAAATACTGATTGTAACTAACCACTGATTGTGACTAAGTAATGGGGTGGTTATCTATCAATCAATACTTCAACAAGTCCCCACTGGGGTTCCAGCTGTTTGCAGCAAGCTGAAAACCCAACTCCAGCACTGCAACAACAAAATAACCTCAACCCATCTGGTTCAAAAAACAATCACAAATACTCTGTTTTCTGAGTGATTTTTGCCATCAAATAGTGTTAGGGCCTCTGAAATTCAACTGAACTTTGGACCAATTCCATCCATTTGGACAAAGCTCCACTCGCAGACTGTTCCACTCTCCTCTCCTCCTTGAGTCCTTCAACAAGATTTCCAAAGGTAATCCTGCTTTATGACAAGAAGTGGTCCTACAAAACCTTGAATTTCTACCTGTATTTTTGCATTGAGCCCTCTTGCTTCTGACCCCACAAGATTTCACAAGAATCCTGGATCATGGATGGCTAAAATGCCCAATGCATGCATTCATCAACATCATCTAAGTCAAGTTTGGAATGCAAGACTCCCACCATTGAAACCAGATCACTCATCTTCTATTTTCATCATAACACCCATCATGCACCCCTCTTATTGATACCCCTCAATCAGAAATGCCTTCCAATCGAGTTACCCAGACATAAGCATCATCTCCACAAAAATGGGTTACTCCATCTTTCTCCAATCTCCACTAACCAGTGTTTTTAAATCGCTGCCATTTATGTTGCAGAGTTCCTCAGATCCGCAATTGCAACTACAACTCTTGCCTGCTATTGAGACTGCTACAGGTGTCACGGTTGCAGCATGCACCCTGCACCTTCTTGTGATTTCCAAAAAATCTCTGGCCAATTGACCTAATGAGCTAATATTACGCAAATTTAATGCATTTTATTTTTATTTGCACACAACTAAATTAATTTTTAAAACATATATAATTGATATATATCATATATTTCAACTGCTATGCAACTTCCACTGTTTTCCTGCAGCACTATCCACTATATGATATAGCAGACTATTAGCTTTCTGCTATTTTCTGCAATCTACAATTGATATCATTGCTTTAAGCCCATAATCATCCCCACAGACATGCTACTCTTGCTGCAGCTCATCAATCTGGCACAATTTCCACAGTGCCACCTAAGTGCTCCTGATATGAGCATTTACCAGTCATTGGCTTTCTTCTTCTTCTCTCTGCCGTCACAATTCTTGCAGGATTTTTTCCACCACCTCCATGCAATTTGTGACTTAATTCTTGTCCTTTATCATGAATTTCTCCCTGGACGAAGGAGATATGATAAACCCTGTATTTTATTAGAAATAATGGAAAATCTTCCCTTAGTATACAACTACAAACTTGCAGAACTTCAAGGATCTGCACCTTAGAATCTCCTTAGCCCAAAAGCCCCAATCCTCTCTCAAAATGACAAGATATCCTTCATCTCCTCTCCTCTATTATATGTATAGATTACATGTGATATCCTACCCATTTTAACTGCCTCAGGCTAGCTAACTACTGATTATAACTAACTAACTACAGATGTTAACTAACAACTACTGGGCTCATCTATTACTATCTCAGCATCACAAAAAGGTTGAGGAGATCAATTATCCATATGTGGTAGCAACAAAAAATTATCCTTTTGGCTTTGCTCTCCAAAGTCCAAACCATTTGCACCTAGTCTCCTAGTCAATGCATAAATTGCAGAGTGCCAAAGAACCTTATTTTGTTTACTCTTCTCAAAACCTCTAAATTGGCAAGTGAAGAGAAGAATGCTCCAAAACCTATGGACAATTATAACTGTATCAATCCTGTTGAGTGTTACCTACTAAAGAATAATATATCAAAGAAAATAACTATCACCTTCCTAGAATAGATAGTTTTCCTAACATATATTCCCTGCACAAACTCCACCACTTACCCCTAAAATCAAAGAAAAACAGATAACACCAAGGATCTAAGTGAAACAGTTCACCATCATTCTCTACAAAATATCATTGCATCACTTACAATGTCCATAATTAACATAAGCACACAACTACACTTCAATTCAATCACTCAACGCAGTCAGACACACTTACACTCTTCCGAGAATGAAGAGGCACAACTTCTTTAGAACCCGAGAACTTCGCTGGAGTTATCTTGCACGAATCAGCCTGCTCAATATTTTTAACCTGAAGACAAACCGAACAAAGAAAGAAAAAATCACTAAAATCCTTCACATACACAAACACTTTTTCATGAACACACATTCTTCCTAATTAACATTCTTTCATTTACTAATTAGCATTCTTTTATGAACACGCACACTTAAAAAAAATTCTTTCACGGACACACTAACTAATTAACATTCTTTCGTTTACAGACTAAATTCTTTCAAGAACACAGAACACGCACAAATCAATTTACCTTGCTATAATGAGCTAAACATTTGAAATCAACGGACCAGCCGGTGAAGAGGCAAACGAGGATGTGAAGCGAAATGAGCGCGCCAAACACAATAGCAGCATCAACAAACTCGAGGCTTGGAAGAATCACAGAAACCCACGCGCCATACAAAATAGCGAAGGGCCAAACGTCGAGACGCCATGGCCAATGCTTTTTCTTGAGCAAATCGACGCGGTCCACGACCTTGCCGCCGACGTGGAAACTCGACATGGAATCGCGGTGAAAGAGTTAGGGTTTTGTGATGCGAATCGCTCTGAAACCTCAGATCTGACGAAACAGTTATGGATGAAAGAAAGCGGGATAGGTTCAACGCCTCGCCGCTCGCAGCGATTCAGTCTCTGTCTGCGAGCTAATTGACTCCTAACAATTGTTTCTGATTATTATTCCTTACTATCGGCTTAAGCTACTACTTTAACGCTCAACCCTTCCTCCTTAATCTAATCTTTGCTGGTCTCTGCTTATTATTTCTTACTAATCTTTGCTCAAGAAATTATATTAGAGTTTAATCTTTGATATTTTTTTTTAGTAATCATGCATAGATTCTTACGTATAAAAAACAGTTATTTTTAGTTAAATGTTAGAATTTAGTTATACTTTTTGAATAATAATTATTATAGAAATATTTCATATAATGTTTTTTACTTGACCATAAACATAATATTATCTTCTTTACCGATTCAATATATTTTAATCAAATAAGATTTATATTTCTGTAATTTTGAGAAAATAATTATTATTTTTTATTTTATTTTAAACTCAAACTTAGTTGAAATATGTCTTAAGAATATCAAAAGTAATATATATTTACTATATTGTTTTGGTGCATCGGTCAAAGAATTATGTTATTTTAAAAAAGAATTATTATTCATGAATGAGTCTATAACAATAATTTCTCTCTAAAATAAACTTTTCTGAAAAATTTTAATCTTTCATACACCCAAAGATTAGTACTTGATTAACACTTTAAGCTATGGATTGATTCCTTCTATTCTCCAGGATAATTGGTTCCTCATTTTTTTTAAGGTGACTACCAACATTAATTTCACTACGTTGTCAAAGGAAAAATCTAAAACACATAAAATACTTTTATTTAGCAAAATATAGTTTATTACAAATAATCTTTTACTTCTAGATTCGATTTGCACGCACCACCAGAAATTGGAACACAACAATGGCAGTAGTTAAATCTCCTAAACTTTATAGTAACTAGATTTCTAATTTTTGCTTACTAGCTTAAATTTTACCATCATTAGTTTGTGATATGGACCAAAATCAAATTTGATTAAATTAATATTAAAAGGTTAATATTTTTATCCAATGCAATTCAAAAACTTACGTAGAAATAATTTTTTTTATATAAATATATATATATATATATATTCATTTTATAATCTTTTAAAATTCTAATTAAATTTTAAGACATTATTACATAATATTTATTAATCATTATTGTAAACAAAATCATTTTTTTTAACAAAATAAAATATATATAATGATGAGGTTAACCTGTACCTTCAACTAAAAGTATCTATACAATAAGAATATTTTTAACTAAGACCTAAGTTATTCAAAACTATCGAACAATTATCTTACCTATCTTAGAGTAGGTGCTAAGAAAGATGACCTACTTAGAAAATATAATCTTGTTTAACAAATCCAATAGCACGATAACTTTTAGTCTCTCCTCTAGGTTTTTTTCATTACTCTCTAATCTAACACAATCAACATATACTCTAGCTCCATTATAAGGTCTGGAACCACGCTCTTGAGAGGTGTCGGTGTCGCCGGATGATAACATGATGAGCCCTCAACATTAAGAAAGATCCCAATGATCTTTAGCGATGATGCAGTAGCAAAATAAAGTGGTCGAGACTATGCTACCTACTCCATCATCAAGACTTATATCATGAACCCCCAAGGTTTAGGAAAGTATAGAGTAATGTGCACAAGTCCCACGAAGTGATCCTCAACTAGCTTACCTCTAGAAGTTCATGTGTCGTCGAGGCACCTAGTCCTCCGGAAGGGCAACGTCGATTGGTCCATCTCCAAGATGATTTGAAACTAAAGCGTAAGGGCGAATCCCTTTCGGTGTTGTGACGACCCGTCTTACTGTTACTAAAATACTTTCCACTTTCTTCATTTATTATTGGAAAAAGTTTCATTCCTTTAGATTTTTTAAAATAAACAAAAATATTCAAATACTTTATCTTGCTAAAGAATACGTCACCATCATTATATTTTTTTAAAAAAATTAAACACATCACATAAGTCATGACGTCACCATACATCAAATTTCGTCACAAAAATACGTATGTTGTCATAATTATAAATATACACATTATTTACAAATATCCTTATGTAACTAAAAATTTCCTTTATTCTTCCACCACACATCCATTTAGAATTATTGAATCTACCTGTTAATCTGCTCCGCTAAATAAAATTTAGGATCATTAAAGGAGTCAACTACATACACAAACACGCAATGGTTAGTTCCAAAATCTTAACAATAATACATACCATAAAAATCTCCATAAGAATACATACCATAAATAAATAAATTATGACATAAATAAAATTTCTATATGATGCATGTTCCAACCTCAACTTAAAAAATATGTCATGTGGTATCATCTCAGATAATACGACATCATCTTCGTAAAACTTACCGACCCAGTTGGGATTCCACAGTGGTGCATAGAATCTTATAAACAAACATGTGATCATCATGAATTAAATGAATTCTCACTGTAAAAATCCCTCAAATCTAGTATCACGCCTAGACGCACGGATTAAGTTTATATATGCACCTCTAACCGATGCCACCTCTTTTGAGGCAATGTATGAATGAATGAAATCTTTTCTCTCTTTCTGAAAATAATATCAATTAAGACAACATCAGCTCATTGATATTACAAGTCCAATCCATCATTTAAATTTATATTATGGATTACCAATTCTAAGTCTCAACCGTCAAAGTTCACAACACAAGTCCTCAAAATGCAATACATAGGTAATTAATCACAATCTCAATTCTCATCCAAGTCCATAGAATAGGTCATCCAAGTTCAAAGCAAAGGTAATCAAGCACAATCTAAGTCATCATCCAAATTCACAACAAAGGTCATCCAAGTTCAAAGCATAGGAAATTCTTTCATTACTTTTGTTGCCCATTTTGTTTTAGTATTTAGTATAGCTTGGTCAAATGGTCTTTAAGTGTCAAAACAACTTAAAACCATATTAAAAATCTTTTACCAACAAGTTTTCCTATTACTCTTTCAAACCGTTAGAAATTTTCATAAAATTGAAGAATTTTAGTGATAACTCTTGATGTTTTTAATACTTCAAGACTTCCATAAGACATGTAAATTTCCAGAATTTAATTTCATATAAATATTAAAACAGCAAAGTGTTTAGAAGCTTAAGAACACACAATTTCATAAAGTTTAGTAATTTAAAACCTTTAGAAATTTGAAAACTTAAAGAATTTTGAAAACTTTCCTTACCTTAATTTCTCTTGATCATTTTATAAAACTCTTTAGAAAAACTTTGTAAAGTTGAAATAAAGTTGGCCCTACTCTCCACACAAAGTCAAGTGAGGTAGGTTTTGGTGAATTTAAAAATTTTTGGAATTTTGACAAAACAAGCTCAAGGTTTTGGTAGGTTGAAAAACAAGAAAACTTTGGTGTTTCGTGAAAAAGAACTTCACGACTGGAATGTCTTACAAGTGGTCTCAAGTGTGCTACTTACAGATGAAGAAATATTAAAATATTCCTTATAACCAATTTAGTTTGTTTAATTTGGTTACTTTAAAGATTAGTTAAATTTCTCAATAAATGCCATTAAATGCCATTAATGCTTAAGATAAGAATCTTGACTTTGATTATTCTTTTCTTGACTTGCATTTTTCTTCATTTGTTCCCATCCAAAACCATGTAGCATTAACACACCCACCAACTTGAGAAATTTAATCATAAAAGACAAAACTTCCAAAATTTTATTATTTTTGCATTTTGTATGAAAAAAATGGAAGTTACCATAACTTCCTTTCAACCACCATTCTATATATTTCTTTTATTTTTTTCATGCTTATTTAATTGATTTATAATCAAGGATAGCTAATTGTGCATAATTTTACACAATTGTAATTTAGAATTTATTTAATTTTAAGGTTTTATAATAAATTAAAATCCTAATTTATCTTCTAAATTTTATGATTTTAATTTCAACTTTCAAATATCATCTATGATTATTTCATAATTAAGACAAAATTACAAGGATTCTAAAAATTATTTTTCCCTAATTTTTTGGTTCACGAATTACTCCAGATAAATTTTCAATACGTTTTTTGTATTTAATTTACAGAAAATTTGTTATACAATATTTTATTCCACCATGTATATTTATTTATCCTACTCCTAATTCTATGTTTTATGGGTCGTATTCCCTTTGATTTCTTTGTTGTTTTAATTTTTCAACTTATACTGCGTGTACAAACGCAGTCTGAAAAATAATTAAATTTATTCGAAAATCGTATATTTTTACAATCATTAAATTTTTCTATGTAACAATATAGAATTTTTACATATTAATTCTTAATAGAATTCTCATACTAAAAATAGAACAAATTTGTCTACGGCTAACAATATAATTAAAACAGTGAACACTTACAGTGAGGTGGAAGTATTAAATAACGTTCAAAACGTCAAATAACATGAAAACGTCAAGCAGAAAAGTTATTTTTCAACTACATTTTTATTCAGAAACGTAACCGTAATTTTCTCAAATTACATAACAGTATTGTTATACGACGAAAAACTATTTTGAATTACATTTTTCACTCAACCAAAGTGTAACATTAAGTAGTCAATATGCAAGTTTTTATGGAAATTTTAGTACACGTTTTAACTACATTTTTAGTATACGTACTTATTTACGAAAATTAATTTGGAGGGTGTTACAAGTGTCGTCGCAGACTTATGCACACAAAAGTTGTAAATGATCAATACCTAAAAATCCCCACGTAAGACTACTAACAATCACACACATCATTGTCGCACTCTAACTAGTCTATCCATTCTACTAGCCAGTTACCACCTTGAGTTTCTAATACTCAGTGGACTTACACAACTTTGAGATCATAATGACGGATTGGGAATACACACATCGCAACACAAGATGTGCTTTCACCAACTTGATAATGTTATGCAATATGTCGAGGCCAGTTGAGTCAAATTCTTAGTTTCAGTGTCACACCCAACTATCCCACCAAGGACCTAATTTGTGCATGAACACTTCAACATGTGTCACTTTGTGGTCATCACAACTCCAAGAACTGACTCCCTAACTTTCTCAAAAGTTTTTATTTTAGTCTAATCTACCTTGGAGTCCTTTCACATGACATATAACAAATGTAGAACGCTTGCGCCAAAGTCTTAACAACTTCCATGTCCACTTTGCCCACACATACACACCTAGTCTTTACCATTTCTCAACATCTCAACCAAACCTATAAGTGATCACAATCATTTACGAACCATGAACAACATCAAGCTTGGGCTTCCATGGCAACAAATGCACTAATCTTCTCTACAAACAAGATTTCCATTCACAATACCAGGATAACTCTTAACACAAGAGTTTATCCCAACACCACGGTCTTCTATCCTAATGTTATTCTCACATAACATCATTCAACCAATGGTTAAAGTTCATTCAAGCTTTTATTGAAATATACATTAAAAATTAATATTTTCACAATGAATATTAACTTTCAATAACTCACAGAGTATCTCATGAAATTGGATTATAGGAGAGATTCAACCAAGAGATAATAAATAAAACTTAGAAATTTTCTAGATAAATATTTGAATTTTCTCAAAAATTGAGCAGAGTCGCCCCTATAATTTGAACATTCTGAAAAACAAAAACCTATACAAAAACCAATCAACAACCAGAACAGTACAAACACAATTTAAAAAATTTCAGTATATTTCACAAATCATTCACAATTAATTTCATAATTTTTTAATACTATTACAATATTCAAACACATTCCATCACTTGAAAATAACACAAAAATAATTATTTTTGCTCATCCAAAAATTGCATCCAATGTAAAAAAAATTCACACAAGTTACATACATTATTCAGCAAGGATTAAAATTCCTTTTACCTTAAACAAGTCGCAGAAATTTGCTAGAAAAACTTTCAAACACTTTATACGCAACAGCTGAAAGTTAACTTCTTACTAGCTACTCCATTTGAGAAAACAATCAGATCAAAATAAAAGAGAACAAAAAGTAGGTTGGTTTAACTAGTTTAGAATTTCAATTTGGAGTTTAGAAAGTATTTATTGTTATAAAAACATTATAAATTGAAACATAATTAAGGGATAAAAAGAAATAATGAAAGGTCATCATTTAAATCATTCAATCACATATTTGCGATCAAGGCAATGCTAAGATTACAATGGTGCAATCGATTTCGAAAAAGGGCAACTTCTCTCCTAACTCTCAATTCAAAAACTGAGAAATATTAACTGTGGATGATGACTAACTCAAAGGATAACACAAATGTGTTGTTGGTAAAGTAAGGGTCAAAAGGGCGTTTTTGGATAGGAAAACAAGTAGGGCCTCGTGCAAGGGTCAAACAATGTGAATGAAATTACGACCCTCTCTGTCATATTTATAGACTTCGGTTTAATGTCTGAATGGTTACGACACTAGGCAAATTACTAAGGCGATGACTTTCCCATAAAGTCTCCTATCTGCCTAGGTGTTTGACACTTAGGCAAATCTCCGTGGTACCAAAACACATAGAGTGAGCTTCAAACTTGCCAACACTCAAATCCTAATACCCGTGCATTCACACACATACATATACATATAGTCATAAAATGAAACCAAAACACACATGCATACATCCAAAATAATCATCCACATAAAAAAAAAAAAAGAATTTCAAGTTTAAGTTTTAGGGCGTTGCTCCTCCCCATTATCATAAAAAATTATTATTTTTAAACCTTGTTTGGACTTTACTCTTAACACATCACCATAGAATTGATCATGTGTGAAATATGGTTTAGGTAGGTATATCCTAACCGTAGAAAGGAATTAATTGTTGATGGTTAAAACAAAACATAGACAAATACGAAATTGTCTTCACTAAAATTTGAATGGAACTAAGTCCTTTACTATGATCAAATTCTATCTCTAATGTTTCTTCTGATGTTATAACATTTTACATTATCATACAATTATATATCACCACTAATATAAGTTTTAATAATTTGTAAAAGTCAACTATATAAATTTCCAATGTATGGTGATTTGTAATTAGATGACAATATAAATTTCTTTTATAATTGACTATTTTCCTATTATGTTTTTCTAGGTTTTATTAACTAGTGTCCTAACTCTTAAATGGGCGTATTCAATTGGGATTTCAAAAGATTTAAAAAAAATATGTGATTAAAAGTCTTCTGGTATTTGATCAAGCCTTTTAAATGATAAAAAAAAGTCTTGTGATATTTGATTAAGACTTTTAAATGATAAAAAAAGTCTTGTGTTATTCAATTAAGATATTTATGATTCTTTTAAAAATCATCAAAGTCTTGTGCTATTTAAATATGATAGGATAATCTTGATTTTTAAAAAAAATTATTTAAGTCTTGTGGTATTTAATTAAGACCTTTTGCAACCTCAAAAAAGTTTGTGGTATTAAAAAGTATATAGATTTTGATGAATTGTTTAATATGATGGATTTTGTAAGACTTTTTAGTAGAAAATATAAATGTTTCAGTCATCTAACAATTCTACATAAACCTTTGAGATTTTCTAAGACTTTTATATTTTATGATATATAACTCTTTCTATCTATCTAGTGATCTCTTATATCATATAACACCATTGTTTCTACTACCATCATATATTATCATCATCGTCATCATTATTATATATTATTGTCACAACTAATCTCATCGTCACCATGACTGTCACTATGGGAAACAATATTGGAGGTGTTAGTAATGATAATTACAACAATAAATATTTACAATAACGAAGATGACAATAATAAGGGTTTGAATTTTTATAATTTTATTTTAATTTTAGTTATAGGTTTTCTATTTATAATTCAAGAGTTGTAATTAAGTGTTTCCTACAAATCCATGAAATGTCTTAAAATCTCATAAAACTATAAAATTCTTTTCAATCTTATAAATTCTTATGATATAAATCTAATAAAATCTAAATTACAAAATCTTATATATAATTATATTCCTATCAAATCATAAAAGTCTTTTAAAAGAAATTTTATATATTATTATATTTCATGAAATGTTTCAAAATCCACAGGACTCTTTTATGTTAAAATAGTCTTTCAAAATCCTAATCAAACTAAAAGACTGATTAAAAAATTAAAAAAGAGAAAATAATTAATATGCATATCATGGATGAATGCAAATATATATATATATATATATATATATATATATATATATTGATCAATACAGCTTTATACATCTTAATAAAAACTTTTCTCCTTTTAATTTATGACTAAATTTGTTAAGGAATAAATTGTTTTCTTTTTTTAAGTATAAACAAGAAAAATATCATATATATGAATTTGAAAATTCAAAAGACAATATGATTTATTAGCTAGAAAGTAGAAAAATAAAATGAATAAGAAATTGTGGTATTGTGTGTGATTTTGTCTCTAAATTCTGTCAAGACTCAAGAATGTCTACTTTTTCTCATAGTAATATGTACATCAGATAGTACATGCGTGGATATACAAGTTACAAACACCATGTTGCAAATTTTACTTTGGCAAAAATGTAATTTAACCATTCTAGAATTAATTGGTTCTATTGTAGAAGTGGGGTACCTATCATTTTGTTTGTTGAAATTATAGTTCTCTTTCATGGAATTAAAATATGCATACTTTAACTTTAAATATCACAGATTTAGTGTTTCTCTGATTTAAAGACCATAATATAGCTTGTTTTGCAAGGAGTTAATCATTACCACATATTTGCAAATAAAATAACAATTACAAGGAATCTAAGTTCAAATATTGTGACATAAATTTTTTAATTCTAGTCTTATTCTCGTTATAATAAGAATAAAATGAAATAACAGTTATAACTCATAAGAAACCTTATTAGGACTTAGAGGTTTTGGAATTGTAATTTCTACCGTATATTATGGAAAGGTAATTAATCTATGTTTTTTATCCAAACTTTATGTTAAAGAAACTCATTCTCCTATTGTCATTCCGGAGTCATTTCAAGAGATACATCACATTCTAAGGGGCAAATACAATGGAAATTTGTTTATAAATAGAATAGTTTAGTTCCTTCTATTTTCTTAATTTTGCGTATTTCTTATTTCTTGTAACAAAAGATAAATTTTTATATCTATTATATTTCCAATATTTAGTTTGATATATTTTAAAGAGGAAAAGATATATACATTATTTGCTTAAAATCTTTTGCACAGTTTATGTATAGTCATTTTGTTAATCTTGATAATAAAATCCTTAAAAATCATACAAAATCTAATTTATGACTCTTTAACATATAAAAATGTTTTACATTATCAATACATAATTACACAACCATTAAATATATTTTAAATTAAAATTATGTTAATTTCATAATGATTTGAGATTCAAAATTTTGATTCGATAATGTAAATAAAAAGTTGTGATTTATTAATTTGTTTTTATAAATAGTTGATTAATCTAAAAATAATTATTGTTATGATTAATTGCATGAGTTGATTGTTTTATTATTAAAGTTGATATTAATTGAAATGTACAAAATTTTATTTTATATAATATAATAAATAAATAATAATTAAATACATCAAGATATAATACAAGTGATTAATAGTCTAATCTTTCATGAACACACGTCAATTAATTAACATTCTTCCGTCTATTAATTATTATTTTTTGATGAACACACATACTAATTAACATTCCTATAAGAATATATAGATTTGATAATTAATATTCTTTCATGAACACACATTAAATAATATTCTTTCGTTTGATAATTAACATTTTTTCTTAAACACACCACACAACATTTACCAATTAACATTCTTTCAAGAAAACATACAAATCAAGATACCTTACTATAATAGACAATGAGGAGGTAATAGAGGGTGTAAAATGAAACAAGCGCGTGGAGCATAATAGCAAGATCAATGAACTCAAGGTTAGGAAGAATTATCAAAACCCACGTGTAGTATAAAATCACGAAGGGACAAATGTTCAAGCATCACGACCTATGCTTCTTCCTTACCAAATCAACACGATCTATGACCTTGCGGCTAACATGGAAACTTAACATGGAATCACCAATGTCAATGGAAAAGTTAGGGTTTAATGATGCAAATTGCTCCAAAATCATAAATATAGCAAAACGATTTTGGCAGTTGATGATAGAATGAGCTACTAATTCGACGTCTCGCCACATGCAACGATGTAATCTCGGTCTATGAGAGAATCAACAAACAACTTGACAATTATTATTGATTATTAGTTATTAGTACTACCAACATAAGCTATTACAACTATTAAGATTAATCTTTCACCTATAATTTACTACTCATGATGTTTAATATTGTTTATTCAAGAAAAATATGTGTTTAAATTTGATCTTTTTACAATAATATAATAAATCAATAATTCAGTATTAATTTTGCATAAAAAACTAATTTTTTTATTTAGTAGGATATATAAGTTGTTCTAAACCTCTTAGAATCATGTGTTGATTCTTACATGTAAGAAAAAAAAAGTTGTTTCTAATTAAATGGTAGGATTTTATTATAATTTTAATGACATAATAATTATTATAAAATTTGGATTATATTTGTCATGATAATTTTTTTTTTGTTTTTTACTATACATAACTTTATATAATTTTGTGATAGAATAAAACTTTTAATTATATTATATAATTTTTTGTCTTTAAGAAAAGAAGATTACCATATAAGTAAAAATCAACTTACTAGAAACCCAACCGACATTTAGAATAAAAATAAGTAATAGCTACCAAATATTCTTTAAAAAAACAAAAAGTTAAAGCAAAAAGATTTTCTAATTAGAACTTGACTACCAACATTAATTTCACTTTATCATCAAAGGCAAAATTCTAACACACGTAACTAAATATGTAACACATTTTTATTTAGTAAAATATTGGATAGACTCACTCTAAAAATTACAAAATCTCTTGTTGATATGCTGTAAAAAGATACTTTTGTAAATCTTTTTTATCACCTTATAACTCTAATTAGTTAATTAGTTGATAGCCAGATGGTTCAATTCCGCAATCTTGTCCTCTCCTCTTCCTTGAGTCCTTAATGGCTAGACCACCTTATAACTCCTATATTTTTTTTCAACAATTTTTACCTTATAACTCCTTGAGTCAGTGTAATAAATTAATTTTTTTCCTAACATTAACTATTTTTATATCTCCATTTTCATTCATAACAAAAGCTTTGTTCATAAATTATCAGTTCTTAGATACTTATATCTTTTAAAATTTGTAAAATATTATTAAATTTATTTTATTCAAAATTATATTCTATTTTTGTTATTTATATTAATAAAAATAATTTAAATTTCATAATTAATTAAAACTACAACAAACTTAAACTAATATAAATAATCTAGCTATTATACCATTTTTAGGATTTTGTTTTCCCCAACAATTGTCATTGTTGTTAGGATAAAAAAAATTGATATTTCTCAACGAATTTTGAATATTGTTGCTATAAAAAAATATACAACTTAACTTGATGACATAGAAATGTAATTTTTCACAACTTTAATTTTATTGCAATGAAAGACATATTTCCCTCAAAACATTCAACGTTACAATTACAAATGTCACTTTTGCCAACAACTTTTATCATTATTATCATAAAATAATATATTTCTTAGCAACCTAGACACAGTTGCTACAAAATTAACTTTTCCAACAGAAATACAAATTATTAATATGAATGAGTATATTCTCAACAACTTTAAATATCGTTGTTAAAAAATATATGTCTTGGGAGCGATATTTTATTGATGCTATAATAATAATTTTCCCCATGAAACAAATGTTGCTGAAAAAACAATAAATTGCACCATTAATCAAATGTCACTATCAAATGTTTATTTTTATCAACAACTTATTTACGTTGAGAAAAAGTCATTACTAATGACCTTAATTCTTACCGTGACCATTAAAAATTGGATCAAAGTCATAGCTAGTAGTTGAATATCCTAAATCTCATGACTGTTTAATTTCTAGTTGTTTGCATGCTAACCTAGAATTTACTGTCATTAGCATGTAATCCATGTATAACATCTGCATAGGAATAGAAAAGTTACTTTTCATATACAACAAAATTAAATTTGATTAAATTAATATTAAAGAATTAAAAATTTTATTAAATGCAATCAGATTGTTAGAGATTTTAGAAAAATTCTATGCAAACAACATTTTAGTAAGTATACATGCTCTCATATCATCAACAAAATACAAGCAAATAAAAAATTATACTAAGAAAAGAATTAATTTAAATTCTTATTAATGGTCATTGCAAAACACAGACAAATAGAAAATTGTCTCAACTAAAAATGAATGGAAAACATAGGTGGAATTAAGTCTATCTTTATGATCAAAATCTTATCCCTAGTGTTTCTTCTAGTGATAACACTTATGTTATAACATTTTACATTATTATAAAATCATATCATTATTGATATGGTTTTAATAAAATTTCATAATAGCCAATTGAATTTTCAATATGTGGTAATTTGTAATTGGATGTTAGTGTAAACTTATTTTACTATTGTTGGTTTTATTTTTATGGGTCTTGCTTACCAATGTCTTAAGGACATTGATTGAAAAATTAAAAAATATAAAGTAATTAATGGTTAGATCGCGAGTGAGTGTAAGAAAAAAAATATTGACCAACTTAATTTTGCACATTACAGTAAAAGTATTTTCCTTTCAGTTTTTTGCCAATGTCCTAAAGATACATATTGATATTTATTTATTTATTTATTTATTTGTTTATTATATATTTAATTTATGATTAAATTAACCTATTAGGGAAAAAATTATATTTTCCTTAGGTATCATAAGAATATCATATATATGAATTTAAAATTCAAAATATAATATGATTTTTTAACTAGAAGAAAGCAAAATAAAATGATTAAAAAAGTATGGTATCTAATGTAACATTTTATCTATAAATTTTATCAAGACTCAAGAGTGTCTATTTTTCTCAATTGATGCATTCATATATACATTGGAGAATGCAAGTGTGGATATGGAAGTTGCAAATAACATGTTGCAAATTTTACTTCCAAAAATGTAATTAGCCATTTGAGTCAAAATAGTATTATTTTTATAGTAAAGTTGGGGTATTATGATTTTGTTTGTTGAAATTATGGCTTCACTTCATGGAATTAAGTTATGCATGTTGTGTTATTGCTTCTCGTAACGACCCGACTTGTCAATATTAAAATATTTTGATTTTTTTTGTTCTTTTGTTTTTAACAAAAACATTTTCTCTTAAAATGTTATTTAAATTTAATTGAATATATTTCATAAAAAAACATGTTTTCTATTATAAAACATGACCATGTTATTTTTTTTAAAAAAATAAACTTTACCAATCATATCATCAAATACTGCGTCATCCTAATGAACTAAAAATTTCTTGCAAATCATCATATGAATATTTAACGTCTATTATTAGCAAACAATTTACAAATAATTATCCAATTTTCAAATAAAATATACCCTCTTAGCAATTCATTCTTCGACAAAGTCTAATTTGTCAATCTACTCCCCCTAAATAAAATCTAGGATCATCACAAATGTCAAATCACATATACAAACAAGTAATGGTAAGTTTCTTATAGGTAATAAATCTTATAAAATATACATACATCAATTAAATAAGTAAATAAATAACTATTTCTTTTTAAATGGTGATTAGATAAAATTTTTTCATATGATGCATGCTCCTTCTTCAACTTCCTCGTTAAGCAATGTGGTACTATCTCAAATAATACGACATCATCATCGTTAAAACTTACAGACTAGTTGAGATTCCCCAATGATGCATAGAATATCATTTAAAAAGATGTTATCATCATGAGTAAATTGATTTTTTACTATCTCAAAGATCCCCTCATTACTAAGCATTACACTTAAACGGACGAATGTGAGTTTTGGCATTTTTTGGAAGGCAAGGAAATTTGTGACTTTGGTGCAAGAGAACTCACGGATAATGTGAGTTTCAAATGGTCCCAACATGCCCATTTATAAGTGAAAAGAATTATTAAAATATTGCATGTAACCATTTAGTTTGTTCAGTTTAGTTATTTTAAGTATTAGTTAGAAAATTTTCGTTAAATGTCATTTAATACTTTAAGATAAACTTATTGACTTATCTTGACTCCGTTAATGACTTTCTTATCTTTGAATTGATCTTTGTTTCTAGACCTTTGGTCGTTTAGTTTTATGGCCAAATGCATGTCACACTTGGTGCTTTTCTAAAACCAAGGTAGCTTCTCCATGTTTTACAAGTTGTGTGAAATTTTTTATTTTTTTTCTTTCAAAGATGTCGTGCCTTTCTTCTATGCACCATTCTTATATTTTTCTTTCATTCTTCCTAAGCTTGTTTACTTGATTTCTAATTAAGGATAATAAAATTTACATAATTGAAATTTAAAAGTTACATATTCTTTGAAATTCTATATTAAATGAATATTATGATCTTTATTCTTTATTTTATGATTTTAATTCTAATCTTATAATTTTATTTTATAATTATTCCATAATTAAGATAAAATTCCAAGGATTCCAAAAATCATTTTTCCATAATTTTACGGTTTATAGATTGTTCTAAATAATATTTTAAGGCTTTTTCTGTTTTTAATTTCCAAAAAAAAACTCACTGTACAATGCTTTCTACCTGTATATTTATTTATCCTACACTTAATTCTGAATCTTATGAGTCATATTCCCTTTTATTTCTCTATTGTTTGAATTTTTCGACCTATAATGAGTATATAAATGCAGTTTGGGAAACATTTGAATTTTCTCAAAAATTTTATGTTTTCTTATTCCATGCTTAATTTTCTATTACTCGTAGTTTATTCATCCTATTTTGTATTTATATGAGAAATCTCACTTATATTCAAGATAAACGTATATTTTTAGAATCAGAAATTTTTCCTATTTAACCGTATATATTTTCTTCATATTAGTTTTTAACAATTTTTACGTACTAAATATAAATCATACAGACAATTAATCATATCAAATAGCAATTTCAAATGTCAAATAAAAATTAAAGATGTCGGATAGTAAAATTACATTACATTCTAGATTTATTAGAATGTGGTAGTAAAATACGTTTTGATTTAATTACAAACCAACTATGGTGGCAAATACCTCATGTACTGGCCCAGACCCATTGAGGGCCTCTTTTACCCTTCTACCCTCATTATTAGGGTTACCTCACTCACTAACATCCTATAAATGTACACAGTATCAAGTTCTGCATCCATAATTTATTCTCTATTCTTTTTACTCAGTCATTGGCTGTTACTTACTTTAGCATTTGAGTTTTTGCAGATATCCCACCTGTCTCCTTCGTTGGCACTCACCTCAAGAACGGAAAGGAGGCTCTTTCATATACCTTAGAGGTACTCCCTAAAGCTTAGTAACATTCACCTCACAACTCTACAAAAATTACGTTAAACGTTTTAACCACGTTTCTAACGTAAATAATTATCATAATTACATAAACTAATTTTGAAAGTATTACAATTTTTCCCCTTAAAAATATTTCATCCTCAAATTTATCCCTTTCAAATAATATAAAATAACTTTTCTGCATTTCACTTTCTAGTTCTCATGTAGCATCATTCATTCCCCAAATAATTTTTACTACAAGAATATCTTTTCCTTTTAATGTTTTGATTCTACCATCTTCAATTCTTATTAGTAATACTTTATAAATTAAATTATCCTTTATTTATACATTATCTAACTCTATTACATGTTTAAAATACATCCATCACTATCATTTAAATCATCTAACTTATTACATCATCTAACTCTATTTACATTAACAGCGGCCTAAACCTACATGTTTGAAATACATGCATCAACTTAAACACAATAACTTTTAATACACGAAACCAAATAAAACAAAAGCAACAATGTATGACCACACATGCATCTTCAAACCATTAAAAAAAGAAAAAGAAAAACAAAACCATAAGCACATAAGTATCAAGTAGATATATACATATCCCAGTCAACATCAAGACACAAACAACAATTAGAGCACCAAAGATTCTTTTTTACACCGTCATACAATTTATGATACACCTTTAAATTAAGATCACAATTGTAATAAATAGACTATGAAAAGAATTGTAGACTATAAAACTTGAATTACAGCAGGAGATTAAGGGAAGACATGAATTTATGTATACATCATTTCGAATAATTTCTTTCACGAACCTTAGATTTTACTTTTCAATGTATGATTTACTATGTTAACCTAATTAATTTACTTTTTTATTTCAATACAAATATTTTAGATTTTTATTAATAAGTTTATCTATCACTACATAGATTGTGCATAAATTGATTTTATCCACGTGTGACAGTTTGTTTTGCCATATTAACACATAACAAACAAATACATGACAAAGACTAAAATGTCTTAATAGAATGAAACATTGGAGATCAAGTCTGGTTAGAAATTTGTTGAATAACTAAAAACCTTAATTTTGAAAAGTTCAATGACTAAAAACATATTTAACAAAAAAAAATAAATTGAAATGGTAGGTCAAGGATACACAATTTGCACAAAATTATGGTCCAAAATCAATTCCTATTGTCATTAAGGACACAATAACATGCATTCTCTACGTAATTCATTTTTTTTACAACACTTCGCTATTTATAGTTAAATACAAACTTTATACATATGATTTAATCTTTATATATGAACATATTTAGTTATATATTATCTAGCACTCAAAATGAAATAATTCTTACTCTTTAATTTTCTTAGATATTATCTACGTAAACTCATAGATGGTCAGAATTTAACATTATGAATAAAAGTTTTATAGAGAAATTGCATTTAGGATCATAAAGGCCCGAGCCATATCATCATCACAATTTTTGAATATTAGTAAATAATTCCTACAACAATTGCATCTAGGTCGTGAATGACCAAAACCTTCTGATTTTATATCATGGATAAAAATTCATACTAAAACTAAATTTATGGAATCAAAATTGAACTTAGAATGATTGTGAGTTTGCGATGATCTTAGAAGACTTTTTACATTAGTACATAACCAAACTAATATTAATATCTTTTTATATATATATAATCCCTCTAAATAATATTTGGGATAAATTAAATTGAACAATTTAATCATTAAATCCACAAGATCAAAAATATAAAATTTTATATAATTTAAATTATTTTTTGATTATGTTACTTAATAATCAATATATATATATATATATATATATATATATATATCATTGAAATAAAATAACTTAATGAATTATTAAATAATTTTAAAATTATATAAATATTTTTATACATTTGTCTCATTTACAAATTAAATTGTTTAAATTTAATTTATCACAAAGGATATAAAAAATAAAGTCTGATATGATCATATCTCTCCTCTAATTCATATATATATATATATATATATATATATATTCACCTTATTTTTCTCTATAATTCCTTTATAACCAAATAAAATGATTGTGTTTTAATCCCTTTTATTTTACCTTTTACATGTTTTTTTCCACCCTGTTGCTTGTATTTGTCACGGGGAAACCAAGGTCTTTTTATTCCAGAATATTTTATAGATTGCTTATTAAAATAAATAATCATTCTACCCACAAAATATGAAATAAAATGATTGTAGATTGCTTGAGGGGTGAGACAATATAATGCCAACGTGCAATAATAGTAATGAATATCACTCCATTCACATTCGGTGATAATTACTTTATAGATCTAAACCCACAAGCCTGTACACATGCACATAAATATATAATAAGTGTTTGGACCATGTTCTTAATCAAGGAGATTCCAATTCTCACTAACCCAAAAACTTGAATTAAACCAAGACAACCTAATATGCACATGTATGTATTTGGCCTCACTAAGCAAGGAATTTCAGCCTCATCCACACAAATTCTGGTTCACTTGGATAAAAATAAAATAATAATAATAACAATAATAACTAAACCAAACCAAAGTCATTAGAGGGAGAATGATCCAATCCATATAACCATGGCCCCATTCACAAATGAAAGAAGAGTCTCGTTATAAAATTCATGGAAAAGCGAGGGATAACACATGACAGCAAATTATGATCATCACTCACTCTCCCATGGGGCGAATGTGCAACACTCACTGCCTTTTTCAGTTTACTTCCTTGTACTTTAATGACTTAGTTAGTAGTTAGTTATGCTCTAAAGTTTCAAATACAAAAATAGAATAAAATAAAATTGTTAATTTGATATGACATAATCTTTGGTATTCATGCGGACTTCACGTTTCTCAATGCATACACACATTCTTAGTATCTAGTTCAGGAAATCCTGGTCATAGAAAATGGTAAACAAAATTATAAGTGAAATTTTTAGAGGGAACTTGATTCAAAATCAATCAATATAAAATGTATTTAGTATCTTTTGGATTGACTTAAAAGTAAGAGTTGTTGTTATTGTGTCACTGACTCTTTCCTTCTATTTCTTATAAATCTCTTGATGCAGACAAGGAAATACTACTAGGATTTCATATCATGAAGGTAAATGGGTTAATTATCTATTTGTGGTTAAATAGTTATTCAAATTTCAATTCTGTCAACTAAGTTTATCAAGTATTTTTTTCTCATTTGTAATTAAATATTTTCATCTTAATTTCATTTAATATTTAATTGGATTGACTGACATAAAAAATCAGACTTAATACTATAATAAAGAATAATGTATGCAGAGTACTTTAATTAAATGATTTAAAAATTTAAACTGGATGGTGTGTTTGAAAAATATTGAATTGAATGTACCTTACATTTTTTTCCCTTCAAAAGTAACAGTTACATGACTTTAATTTATTCTTTTGTTAAAGTGAATATTTAATGAATAAATTAAAGTATAAAAAAGCTTGATAAATATTAACCTTAATTTTAATGACACGGATGTTAATTGAGATATTTAAAATTTAATTGAAAGAAGTTTTATTAGAAATACCAATTTGATAACGAGTATCCTATCTGATAAAAGAAAAGAAAAAATTTAATGGATGAATGAAGTATGGAAAATTTGATAAATACTAAACAATATTTGTTTAAAATTATTTTACTTAATATTTTCTTTTATCTTAATTTCTTAATAATACAATGATATGATTAGTAAAACTCATTTTTTTATACAACACAATTTTACACATTTTATCAAATATATTTCTCCCGTGAATTTCTTATGTTTGAGGATATTAATTAATATTTTCTCTTTCATATCCTGTAATTAGCTGTTGACTACGTTAGTTAACATTAATTAATATTATCATATAATTAAACCTAAATAACCTTTAAGAAAATATAAATTAAAATTTAATGGGAGTTAAAGCAAGTGTGAAGAGGCAATTAGGATGTAATGCGGTTTGGAGTGTACGCGCTGTGGATAGGAAGGTGAGAAGAGAGGAATTGAGAAATTGTGAGACATCATTATCAATGGGTCCAACTGCCAAGAAAGACCTATGGCCTATGAGGTGTAGACAAGGTCATTGGGTTTTTCATACCTTTTTTTTATCTATACTTGTCCTTCTTATTGCTCCATCTCTTGTTTTCTTTTTTATACCTTTTTTTTTTTTTTTTTTTTTTTTGCTTCCTTCTCTTCTTTTTCACCTCCTCACTGATTTCTCTTGCAATGTCTGAATCCTACACAGTGCTTCATGTTCCCAACTTGTAACCATTCACAGCAACAGCAAAAAGAAAAAGTTCCCTTTTTTATTTTTGCTTCCATTCCCCACAAGAGAAGAGAAACAGCTAGTGATTGTCTTGTTTCATTATTCAGCTTTTAGAACAAGATGACACGACCTTGTTGGTTTTTGTCCATCATCAATAATAGTGCCTTGAGATCTACCTTGTTGGTCGTTTTCACTTTCCGAGGTTGTTGTCGTTTTTGCTTCCATTCTCGCTCCAATGTCCGTGTTTGTCACCCTCCACAGGGTTGAGCAATGTGGGCTTTCAGGTTTTTAGATATCTCGGAATTTTGTTGGTTAAAGTTTTCAGCTTTTGGGTCGCAATGCAATTAGGTGAGTTTTACACTGGCCTTAGTTTTTGTATATTTTTTTTTTTGTTGAGAATGAATATGATTTTCTGAACGGGGTTTGTTTATGCTGATATGGATCAATGTGACCATGTATATATTTGTAATGAGATCAGATTAAGTTGGAAGTAAGGTCTTGGTGGTTTTGTATGACTTATATGATATATTTTATTGTATTTTGAATGATTCATATGACTTATATGGCAATTGACAACTTTCTTGCTTTTTATTCTACTAATGGTAATGTGAAGGTTTTATTCTTTTGTTTTTTTGTTTACATGTAGGATAATATTGTTGTGTGATGAATATTTTGTACCTTGAGATATATGTGAATTGTGAACCAACCATAAAAGAACGATGGCAACAATGAAATTTAGACTAAATAAGGCAAGAAAACAGGAGGATTAAAAAGTGACTCTGGTGTCTTGCACTGTAGTAAGTAGAGCATCATTTTCACAAGAACAGATACAAGTATCAACTATTGGCAAATCATTAAATCAATAATATTTGAGAAAACCGAAGTCAACTGAAAAGATTAATAATTATAAACTAATACTGGAAAAAAACAGCTCTTCCTTACTACTACTGCATGTGAATCCTGTTGAAACTCTTGGTGCTCTAGAACAAAGGCTATCTGATACTTTGACACTCGGCCCTTTAATGAACTGCCTGGCACTGAGGCTTGATGTATTGTAGCGCCTAGCATTAAGTCCTCGTGCTGAGCACTAAGTGATAAATATGGCAGTTTCTGTATGGATCAAATATCAAAATCGATCATACAATTAGCTTTTAAAACAATAACAACATACAAAAAATATACACTAAATTATTGAAAGGAAACTAAGATGCTTAAATTTCCTTTATATCTTCTTGTATCAGAGTAAAGTACTCATCAGTCTAATGCCTCTAGAGTTGAAAGATTAGTACTACTAACCAAATAGTGCACTCAGATGCAGTTTTTATTTTTATTGCAATTGGGACATTGAAGAATGTTAATGGGGACTATATATGATGACTTACATGCTTTTATGAAAATGCTAAATTATTTATTTGATCAGGACATATATATATTAACTGTTTTTAATTATGTGAATCAGGTTTTCTGCAAAATGGATTGGATTTATCTCCAGGAAAAAGTCTGGATGAAAGTTTCAGGAAGTCTAGCTCTGGTTTGTATTGATCTCTTCCTTTGTTTAATCTTTCTCTAGAATTGGGGATATTTACTAACTATCCCATGCTTTAAGCACACATTTTATGATGTTGGCTTTGTAATCTATTCATGTTTAAGAAACTATGAGGGAAAATGATGCCTAAGTAGTTTGTGAAATTCAATGAAATAATGAAGTGTGTGGTTGAAGACTCTTAACAAATGTGTTTGGAAAGAAAAATTTGATGATACACAAGCTTGGCAGTAGTACATACCCTCAAATACACGCGACACTATTAACCTAATGTCTTTACACACTAATGCATCTAATGATAATATCATTAAAATACATCCCTATTCAACAGTACTTTTCTGGTTTGGCTCTGCTTTTGTCCTTTTATCATTTATCATGTTTCCGTGCTTGTAAGTAGCTTAAACAAGTAAAAGCCTGTAGCAACTTCCTTCCCTCCTATTTGCTAATATACTGTGTTACTATTTTTTGAGTATAACATGGTTGCTATATGACAGTTATTTCTGCTAGTACTGTCTCTGGGACCTCGGGATTGAGCAAATTTCTTCCTATTTCCAGAAGAGTGTTAAAGGGGCTCAAGGAATATGGAAGGAAACTGGTTGACCTGGAGTTATTCACTCAATATATTGAGGAGTGGGTCTTGGAGAATCTAAATGGGGATTCAGCAGATGGTATGCAAAGTTTTCGATCTCCTTTCACAAGTGATGAATTGTGCAAACTTGATTTGGCATTGGAGGGGGTTCCATTTCAGCAACTTGTCCGTATGCCATTCTTCTCTGACGTTTCCGATGAGCTTATAGAAGATCAGTATCTCGCTGCAGAAGATTTCCTTCATGCCATTATCATCGGACTTTGGCGCACATTTTGGCATAAAAGTGGACCACTGCCATTATGTGTCTCTTGCCCCTCTCATATTGGTTCAAAGTTCAGTAGTGTTGAAAAGGCGATATCAAGGGGCAGGTTGAGGGAAATGCGTGGTTTAGCTTTAATGTCAAAAACTGCTACCGATTCAAAATTTAAATGGGATCATATGGTAGAGTTTGCCTTATTCAAGCCAGAAGTATTCTTGGACAATGATTCAAGAGTATCAGCCAGCATTATTTGTGAAGCTCTCTTCTATGGTTTCCATGTTCTTGTTTCTCGGAGTTTGAGCAAGATTAGTTCTGTCAACAGTGGCTCTGTTTTCCTTCTAGTTCTAGATTCTAAATGTGGAGCAGTGATGAAGTTCAGTGGTGACCTTGGCAAACTCGATTTATTGAATTCAAGCGATCCATATCTATCTGTGGCCGAGTGGATAAAATCTTATGCTGAAATTTGTGTGACCCCGGTGGAGCCAATATGGAACCGATTAGGAAATCCAAACTGGGGGGATATAGGAACTCTACAGGTACTATTGGCAACTTTCTACTCCATTGCACAATGGAATGGACCACCACGAAAATCAGTAGCCTCGTTGATTTCAGATCATAGTCTCCGCCTTCAGAAGCGGAGGACAGAGTGCTGCATAATTGAGACAGAACATGCACTGGTTCCTTATCATGAAACAACTGACCATCAAGCAGGAGAGATTGTTGAGCTTGATCATAATGAATTATTTTCTAACAACCGAATATCGCGTCTGAAGCTCAAGTGCGGTGACATATTGGTCTTGGACGATACACAGCAGGGACAGAAAAGTTTTCAAATTCATGAATCTCTGGTAGGAGGGAACTATTATCTCTACAGTGCAGTTTGTCTTGATCATCCTTCAGAGTTATTGACTTTATATGTTGGTGCCCATCCATCTAGACTTGAGCCTTCATTGGAGGATATGAGTCTCTGGTATCAAGTGCAACGTCAAACAAAAGTTCTAAACATCTTGAGAAACCAGGGAATCTTGAGCAAATACTTACCTGAAATCGTTTCTTCTGGTAGGATTTTACATTCTGGACCTTGCAATAAAGAGAGCCCTGGGGGAAGGTGTGATCATCCTTGGTGTGGCACTCCAATACTGGTGACATCTCCAATAGGGGAGCTACTATCATCGGTAGTTTTTAATGAGGGGTCTTTTTCTGCTGATGAAGCAACGCGCTTGTGCCGTGACTGTCTAACTGCTCTAAGAAGTGCAGCCATGGCTAATGTCCAGCATGGAGATATTTGTCCAGAGAACATAATACGTGTTGTTGAAAAACAAAAAGGTGTTAGAAACCGAGCTAGTATGTATGTCCCCATATCTTGGGGGCGTGCCGTGTTGGAAGATAGGGACAGCCCTGCCATAAATTTGCAATTCTCATCATCTCATGCACTTCAACATGGGAAGCTATGTCCTTCTTCTGATGCTGAAAGTATTGTCTACATCCTCTATTTTATTTGTGGAGGGACTATGTCACTACAAGATTCTATTGAGTCTGCTTTACAATGGAGAGAAAGAAGCTGGGCAAAGCGCGTGATCCAGCAACATATCGGTCAGGTTTCTTCTCTCTTGAAAGCATTTGCTGATTATGTGGATAGCCTTTGTGGAACTCCATACCCTGTGGACTATGATATATGGTTGAAAAGGTTGAACAAGGCTGTGGAAGGTTCAGCAGATAAAGGTAAACTGATTGAAGAAGTACCTATAACATTAAGATTAGAGGATGCTGCTGAGTCTTCAGGAGCTTCTGGCCCTTGATTTGATGCTGGAGGGCTGGGTTTTGGTGCTTTATTTTTGTAAATTGCAATGGAGGAATTCAAATGCATTTTATTTTTAGGACATTAGATTCTTAGTGTTATTATTTTGGTATCTTCTTCGGCAAGTATATTTTGGAGTGTTTACTGTTTTCTTTTTTTGACTGATTGAAATCTCATATCAAAATTCATGCCTGTTACAAGAATTGGCTGTATACTGAACTATCCTCAACACCCCTTGCTTGGTACTTGGAAGCATCCATTATATTTGACATATCGAGAGATTAAAGCTATTGAATTTGTACACACAAGGCTTTAGCCTTTTCCTGTTGCCTGATGTTGTGATGAAATGTTCAGGTTTCTATAAAGTTCACTTTATTCCAAAAGATAGTGCAAACACAGGTATCATGGTAAAGTCAAAGCTACAAAGAGTATAAAGAATTGTCTTTGATGATCTTTCTGTTATTAAGATTAGATTTTGACTGGCACATTGTGCAAGCTTATAAAAAAATAATATGATACAGAATACCAAAAAAATAATAATAAAAAATACAGATATAAATAGAATAAATTAAAAAATAGATTTTTTAAAATATTACATTAAATTATTAGTTAAAATAATTTTATACTAAAATATAGACATCTAATCTATTATGACAATTTTTTAAAATAAGAGAAATTACGATGTCGGGTAAATCCCTAGTAGATAGATTACTCTACAAAATTTAATCTCTTAAATAAGATAAACATTTAGATATATTATGATGTCGAAAAATGAAGGAGGGAAATATGCACAAGATTATAACAACTTAGGTTTCCAAATCATTAAACTTCTTGTGGTTAATGCACATGCTAGTTATAACATTTCTAAACTTTATAAGCAAGATAGCATGGATAGCCACTAGTAGTAGTTGTTGAGTTAAAACGTGGCAATCATGAGATTTCGAACCAATTAATTTTAGATCTTGCATTAATGCAAGTATTACATTTGAAGAGTATCTTCGTGGAACTTTGATGTTTTGTATACATTGACAAAAGCTAGTTATTTCTTTCTTTGACAAAGTATAACTTGTTGGGAAGAGATATTTTCGCTAACCAACTTCACATTGTTTTAGTTCCTCTAAAATTTTCATGTCACCAGTTGAGTTTTTAAATTATCCTTTATCTTACCTTTAATTTTGAGATGTTTTTTAATTAAACTATCACAAACATTTTTCCATATGCATAACACCTAAGCAGTGTCTAACGTTTAATTTGCACCAATACGGAAGATAAAAGAATATTGACATTTTTTCTGTATGTTTTTAATTGTTACCTTTTTCACATCCCTTCCAAACACCACATTATCTTTAACTCGATCATAAACTTGCTTATTAGTTAAAGCAACCAGTGTTTCCCCAAATTCTTGATGCCCATTGAAAACTTTTTTCCGGTGAAACTTCCTTAGATATTAATGCTTAGGATGCTTTATCTTTCTTCCATGTTGCAATTAATAATAGCGTGTATCTTCTTTACATATTAGATAATATTTATGTTCCTTACCAGTATAACTAGACATCGTATGCGAAAACTTATTTATTTGCAAAATAACACCGTATACAACTTGAAATTTTCATTGAAAAACATGTCAAAGAAATCTACACACTCACCTCATCATGATTTCAAGTCATCAACCAAGGGATCTAGATAGACATCTATGTCATTTCCTATTTGTTTCAAATATGAGATCATCAGACAACATCACATACTTACGCTTCATGTTTAGAGAAAGAGGTAGGTTATAGATTACCAGCAAAATAAGCCATGAACTATGGTTAATTCTCAAGTTACCAAATGGATTCATTCCATTTGAAGCTAGTCAAAGTTTAATGATGGAGGACCATCTGCAAAAGCCCAACAACACTCTAAGTCAAAGCTAGAGGAGGAGGTCAATGCTCAAGTCAAAGTCAAAGAAGAATGAGAACCTTACTCTTTCAAATTTGGCTTGAAATAAATTTGCTGCTATTTTGGGTGTCTGACTAGGTTTAGTATTTTGAGTATAACTTGGACTACACAACTCTGATTAGGTTGCTCTTGGTGTCATTTTAAGGAAGACTTAAAGGTCTACAAAATATATGAAGACAAAAAATCCCATTTTGGGATGCATCTAGGATCAAATTGGGATTGAAGTTAACATTTGGATGCTGCTAGGATGTTCCAGCGTGATGCCTGACCAGGTTCAGTATTTCGAGTATAAATTGGACTACACAACTCCAATTACGTTGATTTTGGTGTCATTTTAAAGAAGAATTAAAGGGCTACAAAAGCTATGAAGACACCAAAGCCCAGTTCAGATTGCATCTAGGAGTAAATTGAGCTTGAAGTTAACGTTTGGATGCTATCAGGATTTTCTAACAAATTGCTTAAGTGTTTAGGCCTATTAGTTTTTTTCAATTATGTATTTGTTTTTAAGACATGAAATTGGGCCTGGTAATTATAAAATGCGCTCAGCCTAGGATGCCTATCATCTCACCATTGATCACTCAATTCATCTTAGGATGGAGAACAATTCAGATTTCTACCCTTATGGATCAATGTGAATTCACATAGAATTCACTTGTAATTCCAAACCGTGGGACAATGAGAATTCATAAAGAATTCACTTATAATTCCAAACTGAGGAACATGGTGTATTCATAAAGAATTGATTTGTAATTACAAACCGAGGGACATTGTGAATTCAAAAAGAATTCACTTATAATTTCAAACTGAGAGACATTGTGAATTCATAAAGAATTCACTTATAATTCCAAACTGAGGAACATGGTGTATTCATAAAGAATTGATTTGTAATTACACATCGAGGGACATTCTGAATTCAAAAAGAATTCATTTATAATTTCAAACTGAGAGACATTGTGAATTCATAAAGAATTCATTTATAATTCATAACCGGGGGACATTTTGAATTCAAAATGAATTCACTTATAATTCAAAGTTGAGGGTTCACTACCAAATTCTGAATTATGGGTCATTGTGAATTCACAAAGAATTCAATAGTAATTCCAAACCGAGGGACATTTTGAATTCAAATAGAATTCACTTATAATTTCAAACCGATGGACATTGTGAATTCATAAACAATTCACTTATAATTCAAAGCCGAGGGTTCACCATCAAATTCTAAATTATGGTTTATTGTGAATTCACATAGAATTCAATTGTAATTCAAAATCGATGGACATTGTGAATTCAAAAATGAATTCACTTATAATTTCAAATCGAGAGACATTTTGAATTCATACAGAATTCATTATTAATTTCAAACCGAGGGACATTATGAATTCAAAATAAATTCACTTATAATTAAAAGCTAAGGGTTCACCATCAAATTTCGAGTTATGGGTCATAGTGAATTACAGAATTCACTTGTAATGACAAATCGAGAGACATTGTTAATTTAAAAGGAATTCACTTATAATTATCTGAGGGACAATGTGAATTCATAAAGAATTCACTAATAATTCAAAGCAGCAAAGGGTTCACCATCAAATTCTTAATTATGGGTCATTGTGAATTCACAAAGAATTTAATAGTAATTCCAAACCGAAGGACAATGAGAATTCATAAATAATTCACTTATAATTCCAAACTAAGAGACATTGTGAAATCATAAAGAATTCACTTGTAACTCAAAGCCGACAGTTCAACATGAAATTCCAAATAATGGATCATTGTAAATTCACAAAGAAAATTCCAAACCGAGAGACATTGTGAATACAAAAAGAATTCACCTATATTTTCAAACCGATGGACATTGTGAATTCATAAAGAACTCACTTATAATTCAAAGCCAAGGGTTCACCATCAAATTCCGAATTATGGTTATTGTGAATTCACATAGAATTCACTTCTAATTCCAAATAGAGGGACATCGTGAATTCATAAAGAATTCATTTATAATTCCAAACCGAGGGACATTGTGAATTCAAAATGAATTCACTTATAATTCAAAGCAGAGGGTTCACCATGAAATTCTGAATAATGGGACAATGTAAACTCACAAAGATTTCACTTGTGATTCCAAATCGAGAGACATTGTGAATTAAAAAAGAATTCACTTATAATTTCAAACTGAGAGACATTGTGAATTAGTAAAGAATTCACTTATTATTCAAAGTCGAGGGTTCACCATCAAATTCTGAATTATGGGTTATTGTGAATTTAAATAGAATTCACTTGTAATTCCAAAGTGAGAGACATAGTGAAATAAAAAAAAATCACTTATAATTACAAACTAAGGGACAAATTGAATTCAAAAAGAATTCACTTCTAATTTGAAACCGAGGGACATTGTGAATTCATAAAGAATTTAATTGTAATTCCAAACCAAGGGACATTGTGAATTAAAAAAGAATTCACTTATAATTTCAAACCGAAGGAGATTGTGAATTCATAAAGACTTCACTTATAATTCAAAGACGAGGATTCACCATTAAATTCCAAATTATGGGTCATTGTGAATTCTCATATAATTCACTACTAATTCCAAACCGATGGACATGGTGAATTCAAAACGAATTCACTTATAATTCCAAACCGAGGAACATTGTGAATTCATAAAGAATTCATTTATAATTCCAAGCCGAGTGTCATTGTGAATTCAAAATGAATTCACTTATAATTCAAAGCCGAGAGTTCACCATGAAATTCCAAAAAAATGGGTCATTATGAATTCACAAAGAATTCACTTGTAATTACAAACTGAGAGTCATTGTGAATTCAAAAAGAATTCACTTATAATTTGAAACCGATGGACATTGTGAATTCATAAAGAATTCATTTATAATTCAAAGCCGAGGGTTCACCACCAAATTCCGAATTATGGGTCAAAGTGAATTCACATAGAATTCACTTGTAATTCCAAATTGAGGGACATGGTGAATTAAAAGAGAATTCACTTATAATTCCGAAACGATGGACAATGTGAATTCATCAAGTATTTACTTCTAATTCCAAATCGAGGGACATTGTGAATTCATAAGGAATTCACCTGTAATTCCAAACCGAGGGACATTGTGAATTCTTAAAGAATTCATTTATAATTCCAAACCGAGGGACATTGTGAAAACAAAATAAATTCACTGATAATTCAAAGCTGAGGGTTCACCATGAAATTCTGAATAATGGGTCATTGTGAATTCACAAAGAATTCACTTGTAATTCCAAACCAAGAGACATTGTGAATTAAAAAAGAATTCACTTATAATTTGAAATCGAGGGACATTGTGAATTCATAAAAAAATTCACTTATAATTTAAAGCCGAGGGTTCACCGCCAAATTCCGTATTATGGGTCATTTTGAATTTACATAGAATTCACTTGTAATTCCAAACCGAGGGAAATGGTGATTTCATAAAAAAATCACTTGTAAATCAAAACTAATGGACATTGTGAATTCGAAAAGAATTCACTTATAATTTCAAACCGAGTAACATTGTGAATTCAGAAAGATTTCATTTATAATTCCAAACCGAGGGACATTGTCAATTCATAAAGAATTCATGTATAATTCCAAACCGAGGGACATTGTGAATTCAAAATGAATTCACCTATAATTCATGTTTGAGGGTTCACCCTGAAATTCTGAATAATGGGTTATTGTAAGTTTACAAACAATTCACTTGTAATTCTAAACTGAGGAACATTGTGAATTCAAAAAGAATTCACTTATAATTTCAAACCGAGGGGAATTGTGAATTCATAAAGAATTCACTTATTATTCAAAGTCACGGGTTCCCAATCAAATTTTGAATTATGGGTCATTGTGAATTCAAAAACAATTCACTAATAATTCCAAATCGAGGGACATAATGAATTCATAAAGAATTCATTTATAATTCCAAACCGAGGGACATTGTAAATTCATAAATAATTCATTTATAATTCCAAACCGAGGGACATTGTGAATTCAAAATGAATTCACTTATAACTCAGAGCCGAGAGTTCACCATGAAATTCCGAATAATGGGTCATTGTGAATTCACGAAGAATTCACTTGTAATTCTAAACCGAGGAACATTGTGAATTCAGAAAGAATTCTCTTATAATTTCAAATCGAGGGACACTGTGAATTCATAAAGATTTCATTTATAATCCCAAATTAAGGGACATTATGAATTCATAAAGAATTCGTTTATAATTCCAAACCGAGGGACATTGTGAATTCAAAATGAATTCACTTATAATTCAAAGTTGAGAGTTCACCATGAAAATCCGAATAATGGGTCATTGTGAATTCACAAAGAATTCACTTGTAATTCCAAACCGAGAGACAATGTGAATTCAAAAAGAATTCACTTATAATTTCAAACCGAGGGACATTGTGAATTCATAAAGAATTCACTTATAATTCAAAGCCGAGGGTTCACTCTCAAATTCTGAATTATGGGTCTTTGTGAATTCACATAAAAATCACTTGTAAATCCAAACTTAGGGATATGGTGAATTCAAAGAGAATTCACTTATAATTCCAAGGCGAGGGACAATGTGAATTCATAAAGAATTCACTTATAATTCCAAATTGAGGAACATTGTGAATTCATAAAGAATTCACTCCTAATTCTAAACCGAAGGACATTGTGAATTCATAATAAATTCACTTATAATTCAAGTAGAGGGTTCACCATAAAATTCTGAATAATGGGTCATTGTGATTTCATAAAGAATACACTTGTAATTCCAAATCGAGAGACATTGTGAATTCAAAAAGAATTCACTTATAATTCCAAATCAAAGGACATTGAGAATTCGTAAATAATTTACTTGTAATTTAATGTCGACAGTTCACCATGAAATTCCGAATAATGTGTCATTTTGAATTCACAAAGAATTCACTTGTAATTCCAAACCGTGAATTCATAAAGAATTCATTTATGATTCCAAACCGAGGGATATTGTGAATTCAAAATGAATTCTTTTATAATTCAAAGCCGAGAGCTCACCATGAAATTCTGAACGATGGGTCATTGTGAATTCACTCGTAATTCCAAACTGAGAGACATTGTGAATTCAAAAAGAATTCACTTATAATTTCAAACTGAGGGACATTGTGAATTCATAAAGAATTCACTTATAATTCAAAACCGAAGGTTCACCGTCATGTTCCAAATTATGGGTCATTGTGAATTCACATAGAATTCACTTGTAATTTCAAACTGAGGGACATGGAGAATTCAAAAAGAATTCACTTACAATTCCAAAACGATGGACAATGTGAATTCTTAAAGAATTCACTTATAATTCTAAACCGAGAGACATTGTGAATTCATAAAGAAGTCACTTATAATTCCAAATCGAGGGACCTTGTGAATTCATAAAGAATTCACTTATAATTTCAAACTGATGGACATTGTGAAATCAAAATGAATTCAATTATAATTCAAAGCCGAGCGTTCACCATGAAATTCGAATAAATAGTTAATGTAAATTTACAAAGAATTCATATGTAATTCCTAACCGAGAGACATTGTTAATTCAAAATGAATTCACTTATAATTTCAAACCGAGGGAAATTGTGAATTCATAAAGAATTCACTTATAAATCAAAGTCGATGGTTTACCATCAAATTCTAAATTACGGGTCACTGTGAATTTATATAGAATTCACTTGTAATTCCAAACTGAAGGACATGGTCAATTAAAAGAGAATTTACTTATAATTTCAAACCGAGGGACATTGTAAATTCAAAAAGAATTCAATTATAATGTCAAACTGACGGACATTGTGAATTCATAAAGACTTCACTTATAATTCAAGGACGAGGATTCACCATCAAATTCTAAATTATGGGTCATTGTGAATTCTCATAGAATTCTCTCGTAATTCTAAACCGAAGGACATGGTGTATTAAAAAAGAATTCACTTATAATTACAAACCGAGGGACATTGTGAATTCGTAAAGATTTTACTTATAATTCCAAACTGAGGGACATTGTGAATTCATAAATAATTTACTTGTAATTCAAAACCGAGGGACATTGTGAATTCAAAACGAATTCACTTATAATTTCGAACCGAGGAACATTGTGAATTCAAAAAGAATTTATTTATATTTTCAAACCGAAGGAGATTGTGAATTCAAAATGAATTCACTTATAATTCAAAGCAGAGGGTTCACCATGAAATTCCGAATAATTTGACATTGTAAATTCACAAAGAATTCACTTGTAATTCCAAATCGAGAGATATTGTAAATTCAAAAAGTATTCACTTTTAATTTCAAACTGAGGGACATTATGAAATCAAAAAGAATTCACCTATAATTTCAAACCGATGGACATTGTGAATTCATAAAGACTTCACTTATAATTCAAAGGTGAGGGTTAATCGTCAAATTTTGAATTTTTGGTCATCGTGAATTCTCATGGAATTCACTTGTAATTCCAAATTGAGTGACATGGTGAATTCAAATAGAATTCACATATAATTCCAAACCGAGGGACAATGCGAATTCATAAAGAATTCACTTATAATTACAAACCGAGGGTCAATGTGAATTCATAAAGAATTCACTTGTAATTCCAAACCGAGGGACAATGTGAATTCATAAATAATTCACTTATAATTCTAAACCGAGGGACATTGTGAATTCATAAAGAATTCACTTGTAATTCCCAACCAAGAGACATTGTGAATTCAAAAAAAATTTACTTATAATTTCAAACCGATGAACATTTTGAATGCATAATAACTTTACTTATAATTCAAATATGAGAATTCACCATCAAATTCTGAATTATGGGTCATTGTGAATTCTCATAGAATTAACTCGCAATTCCAAACCAGGGACATTGTGAATTCATAAAGAATTCACTTATAATTCCAAACCAAGGGATATTGTGAATTCAAAAAGAATTCACTTGTAATTCAAAGCCGAGGGATATTATGAATTTTAAAAGAATACATTTAAAATTCCAAATCGAGGGACATTGTGAAATAAAAATGAATTCATTTGTAATTCCAAAGCGATGGACATTATGAATTCAAAAAGAATTCATCTGTAATTCCAAACCGAGTGAAAATGTGAATTTATAAATAATTCACTTATAATTCCAAACCGGTGGACATTGTGAATTCATAAAGAATTCACTTGTAATTCCAAACCGAAGGTAAAAAATAATTCAGTTATAATTTCAAACCGAGGGACAATGTGAATTCATAAAGACTTAACTTATAATTCAAAGACGAATATTCACCATCAAATTCCAAATTATGGGTCATTGTGAATTCTCATAGAATTCACTTGTAATTCCAAACCGAGGGACATGGTTAATTCAAAAGGAATTCACTAATAATTCCAAACCAAGGGACACTGTGAATTCATAAAGAATTCTCTTGTAATTCCAAATCAAGGAACATTGTGAATTCATAAAGAATTCATGTAATTTCAAACTGAGGGACATTCTGAATCCAAAAAGAATTCAAAAAGAATTCACTTGTAATTTCAAACCGAAGGACATGGTCATTTCATAAACAATTCATTTATAATTCAAAACCGAGGGACATTGTGAATTCATAAAGAATTCAGTTATAATTCCAAACCGAGGTACATTATGAATTTAAAATGATATCACATATAATACAAGGCCTAGAGTTCACCATGAAATTCTGAATAATGGGTCATTGTAAATTCACAATGAATTCACTTGTAATTTCAAACCGAGAGACATTGTGAATTCAAAAAAAATTCACTTCTAATTTCAATCCGAGGGACATTGTGAATTCATAAAAAATTCAATTTTAATTCAAAGCCGAGGGTTCACCATCAAATTCCGAATTATGGGTCATTGTGAATTTTCATAGAATTTACTTGTAATTCCAAATTGAGGGACATGGTGAATTCAACAAGAATTCACTTCTAATTTCAATCCGAGGGACATTGTGAATTCATAAAAAATTCAATTTTAATTCAAAGCAAAGGGTTCACTATTAAATTTGGAATTATGGGTCATTGTGAATTCTCATAGAATTCACTTGTAATTCTAAATCGAGGGACATGGTGAATTCAAAAGGAATAAACTTATAATTCCAAACCGAGGGATAATGTGAATTCATAAAGAATTGACTTATAATTCCAAACTGTCGGACATTGTAAATTCATAAAAAATTCACTTGTAATTCCAAACAGAGGGACAATGTGAATTCATAAAGAATTCACTTATAATTGCAAACCGCGGGACATTGTGAATTCATAAAGAATTCACTTGTAATTCCAAACCAATGGACATTGTGAATTCAAAAAGAACTCACTTATAATTTCAAACCGAGGGACATTGTGAAATCATAAAGAATTCACTTATAATTCAAAGCCAAGGGTTCACCATCAAATTCCAAATTATGCGTCATTGTGAATTCTCATAGAATTCACTTGTAATTGCAAATCGTGGGACATGGTGAATTCAAATAAAATTCACTTATAATTTCAATCAGAGGGACATTGTGAATTTATAAAGAATTCAATTTTAATTCAAAGCCGAGGGTTCACCGTCAAATTCTGAATTATAGGTCATTGTGAATTCTCATAGAATTCACCTGTAATTCCAAATTGAGGGACATGGTGAATTTAAAAAGAAGAAACTTATAATTCCAAACCGAGGGATAATGTGAATTCATAAAGTATTCACTTATAATTCCAAACCGTGGGACATTGTGAATTTATAAAGAATTGATTTGTAATTCCAAACTGAGGGACAATGTGAATTCATAAAGAATTCACTTATAATGCCAAATCGCGGGACCTTGTGAATTCATAAAGAATGCACTTGTAATTCCAAACCGATGGACATTGTGAATTCAAAAAGAATTCAATTATAATTTCAAACCGAGGGACATTTTGAATTCGTAAAGAATTCACTTTTAATTCAAAGACAAAAGTTCACCATCAAATTCCGAATTATGGGTCATTGTGAATTCTCATAGAATTCACTTGTAATTCCAAATCGAGGGACATTTTGAATTGAAAAAGAATAAACTTATAATTCCAAACCGAGGGACAATGTGAATTCATAAAGAATTCACTTATAATTCGAAACCGTGGGGCATTGTGAATTCATAAAGAATTCACTTGTAATTCCAAACTGAGGGATAATGTGAATTAATAAACAAGTCACTTATAATTCCAAATTGCGGGACATTGTGAATCCATGAAGAATTCACTTATAATTTCAAACCGGGGACATTGTGAAATCAAAATAAATTCACTGATAATTCAAAGCTGAGGGTTCACCATGAAATTCTGAATAACGGGTCATTGTGAATTCACAAAGAATTCACTTGTAATTTCAAACCAAGAGACATTGTGAATTAAAAAAGAATTCACTTATAATTTGAAATCGAGGGACATTGTGAATTCATAAAGAATTCACTTATAATTTAAAGCCGAGGGTTCACCGCCAAATTCCGTATTATGGGTCATTTTGAATTTACATAGAATTCACTTGTAATTTCAAACCGACGGACATGGTCATTTCATAAACAATTCATTTATAATTCAAAACCGAGGGACACTGTGAATTCATAAAGAATTCATTTATAATTCCAAACCGAGGTACATTATGAATTTAAAATGATATCACTTATAATACAAGGCCTAGAGTTTACCATGAAATTCTGAATAATGGGTCATTGTAAATTCACAATGAATTCACTTGTAATTTCAAACCGAGAGACATTGTGAATTCAAAAAAAAATTCACTTCTAATTTCAATCCGAGAGACATTGTGAATTCATAAAGAATTCAATTTTAATTCAAAGCCGAGGGTTCACCATCAAATTCCGAATTATGGGTCATTGTGAATTTTCAAAGAATTTACTTGTAATTCTAAATTGAGGGACATGGTGAATTCAACAAGAATTCACTTCTAATTTCAATCTGAGGGACATTGTGAATTCATAAAGAATTCACTTTTAATTCAATGCAGAGGGTTCACCATCAAATTCTGAATTATGGGTCATTGTGAATTCTCATAGAATTCACTTGTAATTCCAAATCGAGGGACATGGTGAATTCAAAAGGAATAAACTTATAATTCCAAACCGAGGGATAATGTGAATTCATAAAGAATTGACTTATAATTCCAAACTGTCGGACATTGTAAATTCATAAAGAATTCATTTGTAATTACAAACCGAGGGACAATGTGAATTCATAAAGAATTCACTTATAATTGCAAACCGCTGGACATTGTGAATTCATAAAGAATTCACTTGTAATTCCAAACTAATGGACATTGTGAATTCAAAAAGAACTCGCTTATAATTTCAAACCGAGGGACATTGTGAATTCATAAAGAATTCACTTATAATTCAAAGCCAAGGGTTCACCATCAAATTCCAAATTATGGGTCATTGTGAATTCTCATAGAATTCACTTGTAATTCCAAATCGTGGGACCAGATGAATTTAAACAAAATTCACTTATAATTTCAATCCGAGGGACATTGTGAATTCATAAAGAATTCAATTTTAATTCAAAGCCGAGGGTTCACTGTCAAATTCTGAATTATAGGTCATTGTGAATTCTCATAGAATTCACTTGTAATTCCAAATTGAGGGACATGGTGAATATAAAAAGAATAAACTTATAATTCTATACCGAGAGACAATGTAAATTCATAAAGTATTCACTTATAATTCCAAACTGTGAGACATTGTGAATTTATAAAGAATTCATTTGTAATTCCAAACCGAGGGACAATGTGAATTCATAAAGAATTCACTTATAATTCCAAATCGCCGGACCTTGTGAATTCATAAAGAATGCACTTGTAATTTCAAACCGATGGACATTGTGAATTCAAAAAGAATTCAATTATAATTTCAAACCGAGGGACATTTTGAATTCGTAAAGAATTCACTTTTAATTCAAAGTCAAAAGTTCACCATCAAATTCCGAATTATGGGTCATTTTGAATTCTCATAGAATTCACTTGTAATTCCAAATCGAGGGACATGGTGAATTGAAAAAGAATAAACTTATAATTCCAAACCGAGGGACAATGTGAATTTATGAAGAATTCACTTATAATTCGAAACTGTGGGACATTGTGAATTCATAAAGAATTCACTTGTAATTCCAAACCGAGGGATAATGTGAATTAATAAACAATTCACTTATAATTCCAAACTGCAGGACATTGTGAATCCATGAAGAATTCACTTATAATTTCAAACTGGGGACAATGTGAAATCAAAATAAATTCATTGATAATTCAAAGCTGAGGGTTCACCATGAAATTCTGAATAATGGGTCATTGTGAATTCACAAAGAATTCACTTGTAATTCCAAACCAAAAGACATTGTGAATTAAAAAAGAATTCACTTATAATTTGAAATCGAGGGACATTGTGAATTCATAAAGAATTCACTTATAATTTAAAGCCGAGGGTTCACCGCCAAATTCCGTATTATGGGTCATTTTGAATTTACATAGAATTCACTTGTAATTTCAAACCGACGGACATGGTCATTTCATAAACAATTCATTTATAATTCAAAACCGAGGGACACTGTGAATTCATAAAGAATTCATTTATAATTCCAAACCGAGGTACATTATGAATTTAAAATGATATCACTTATAGTACAAGGCCTAGAGTTTACCATGAAATTCTGAATAATGGGTCATTGTAAATTCACAATGAATTCACTTGTAATTTCAAACCGAGAGACATTGTGAATTCAAAAAAAAATTCACTTCTAATTTCAATCCGAGGGACATTGTGAATTCATAAAGAATTCAATTTTAATTCAAAGCCGAGGGTTCACCATCAAATTCCGAATTATGGGTCATTGTGAATTTTCATAGAATTTACTTGTAATTCTAAATTGAGGGACATGGTGAATTCAACAAGAATTCACTTCTAATTTCAATCCAAGGGACATTGTGAATTCATAAAGAATTCAATTTTAATTCAAAGCAGAGGGTTCACCATCAAATTTCGAATTATGGGTCATTGTGAATTCTCATAGAATTCACTTGTAATTCCAAACCGAGGGATAATGTGAATTCATAAAGAATTGACTAATAATTCCAAACTGTCGGACATTGTAAATTCATAAAAATTTCACTTGTAATTCCAAACCGAGGGACAATGTGAATTCATAAAGAATTCACTTATAATTGCAAACCGCAGGACATTGTGAATTCATAAAGAATTCACTTGTAATTCCAAACCAATGGACATTGTGAATTCAAAAAAAAATTCACTTCTAATTTCAATCCGAGGGACATTGTGAATTCATAAAGAATTCAATTTTAATTCAAAGCCGAGGGTTCACCATCAAATTCCTAATTATGTGTCATTGTGAATTTTCATAGAATTTACTTGTAATTCTAAATTGACGGACATGGTGAATTCAACAAGAATTCACTTCTAATTTCAATCCGAGGGATATTGTTAATTCATAAAGAATTCAATTTTAATTCAAAGCAGAGGGTTCACCATCAAATTCTGAATTATGGGTCATTGTGAATTCTCGTAGAATTCACTTGTAATTGCAAATCGAGGGACATGGTTAATTCAAAAGGAATAAACTTATAATTCCAAACCGAGGGATAATGTGAATTCATAAAGAATTGAGTTATAATTCCAAACTGTCAGACATTGTAAATTCATAAAAAATTCACTTGTAAATCCAAACCGAGGGATAATGTGAATTCATAAAGAATTCACTTATAATTGCAAACCGCGGGACATTGTGAATTCATAAAGAATTCACTTGTAATTCCAAACCAATAGACATTGTGAATTCAAAAAGAACACGCTTATAATTTCAAACCGAGGGACATTGTGAATTCATAAAGAATTCACTTATAATTCAAAGCCAAGGGTTCACCATCAAATTCCAAATTATGGGTCATTGTGAGTTCTCATAGAATTCACTTGTAATTGCAAATCGTGGGACATGGTGAATTGAAAAAAAATTCACTTATAATTTCAATCTGAGGGACATTGTGAATTCATAAAGAATTCAATTTTAATTCAAAGCCGAGTGTTCACCGTTAAATTCTGAATTATAGGTCATTGTGAATTCTCATAGAATTTACTTGTAATTCCAAATTGAGGGACATGGTGAATTTAAAAAGATTAAACTTATAATTTCAAACCGAGGGACAATGTGAATTCATAAAGTATTCACTTATAATTCCAAACCGTGAGACATTGTGAATTCATAAAGAATTCATTTGTAATTCCAAACTGAGGGACAATGTGAATTCGTAAAGAATTCATTTATAATTCCAAATCGCGGGACCTTGTGAATTCAAAAAAAAGAATGCACTTGTAATTCCAAACCGATGAACATTGTGAATTCTAAAAGAATTCACATATAATTGCAAATCGCGGGACATTGTGAATTTATAAAGAATTTATTTGTAATTCCAAACTAAGGGACATTGTGAATTCAAAAAGAACTAACTTATAATTTCAAACTGAGGGACACTGTGAATTCATAAAGAATTCCCTTATAATTCAAAGCCAAGGGTTCACCATCAAATTCCAAATTATGGGTCATTGTGAATTCTCATAGAATTCACTTGTAAATCCAAATCGTGGGACATGGTGAATTGATAAAGATTAAAGTTATAATTCCAAACCGAGATACAATGTTAATTCATAAAGAATTCACTTATAATTCCAAACCGTTGGTCATTGTGAATTCATAAAGAATTCACTTGTAATTCCAAATCGAGTGACAATGTGAATTCATAAAGAACTCACTTATAATTCAAAACTGCGGGACATTGTGAATCCATGAAGAATTCACTTGTAATTCTAAATCGTGGGACATGGTGAATTCAAACAAAATTCACTTATAATTTCAATCCGAGGGACATTGTGAATTCATAAAGAATTCACTTTTAATTCAAAGCCGAGGGTTCACCATCAAATTCTGAATTATGGGTCATTGTGAATTCTCATACAATTCACTTGTAATTTCAAATCGAGGGACATGGTGAATTGAAAAAGAATAAATTTATAATTCCAAACCGATGGACAATGTGAATTCATAAAGAATTCGTTTATAATTCAAAGTCGAGGGTCCATCGTGAAATTCTGAATTATGTGTCATTGTGAATTCTCATAGAATTCACTTGTAATTCCAAATTGAGGGACATTGTGAATTCAAAAAGAATAAACTTATAATTTCAAACCGAGGTACACTGTGAATTCGTCAAGAATTTACTTTTAATTCAAAGCCGAGAGTTCACTATCAAATTCCAAATTATGGGTCATTGTGAATTCTAATATAATTCATTTGTAATTTCAAATCGAGGGACATGGTGAATTGAAAAAGAATAAACTTATAATTCCAAACCGAGGGACAATGTGAATTCATAAAGAATTCACTTATAATTCCAAACCTTGAGACATAGTGAATTCATATGGAATTCATTTGTAATTCCAAACCGTGGGACAATGTGAATTCATAAGGAATTCACTTATAATTCCAAATAGCGGGACATTGTGAATCCATGAAGAATTCCCTTATAATTTCAAACCGAGGACATTGAGAATTCAAAAACAATTCACTTATAATTCAAAGCCGAGGGTTCATCATCAAATTTCGAATTATGGGTCATTGTGAATTCTCATAGAATTCACTTGAAATTCCAAATCGATGGATATGGTGAAAAAAATAATTCACTTTCAATTCTAAACTAAGGGACAATATGAATTCATAAAGAATTCACCTATAATTCCAAACTAAGGGACATTGTGAATTCAAATAGAATTCACTTATAATTTCAAACCGATGGACATTGTGAATTAAAAAAGAATTCACTTATAATTTCTAGCCGAGGGACATTGTGAATTCATAAAGAATTCACTTATAATTCAAAGCCGAGGGTTCATCGTCAAATTCCGAATTATGGGTCATTGTGAATTCTCATAGAATTCACATGTAATTCAAAATTGAGGGACATGGTGAATTCAAAAAGAATTCACTTCTAATTTCAATCTGAGGGACATTGTGATTTCATAAGGAATTTACTTTCAATTCAAAGCCGAGGGTTCACCATCAAATTTTGAATTATGGGTCATTGTGAATTCTCATAGAATTCACTCGTAATTCCAAATCGAGGGACATGGTGAATTGAAAAAGAATATATTTATAATTCCAAACCGAGGGAGAATGTGAATTCATAAAGAATTCATTTCTAATTCTAAATCGTGGGACATAGTGAATTCATAAGATATTCACTTGTAATTCCAAACTGTAGGACATAGTGAATTCATAAGGAATTCACTTGTAATTCCAAACCGAGGGATAATGTGAATTCATAAAGAAGTCACTTATAATTCAAAGCCGAGGGTTCACCGTCAAATTCTGAATTATGGGTCATTGTGAATTCTCATAGAATTCACTTGTAATTCCAAATTGAGGGACATGGTGAATTTAAAAAGAATAACCTATAATTCCAAACTAAGGAACTATGTGAATTCATAAAGAAATCATTTATAATTCCAATTCGTGGGACATTGTGAATTCATAAAGAATTCAATTGTAATTCTAAACCAAGGGACAATGTGAATTCATATAAAATTCACATTTATTTCCAAATCACGGACATTGTGAATTTCGTAGAGAATTCACTTGTAATTCCAAACCGAGGGATATTGTGAATTCAAAAAGAATTCACTTATAATTTCAATCCGAGGGACTTTATAAATTCTTAAAGAATTCACTTTTAATTCGAAGCCGAAGGTTCACCATCAAATTCCGAATTATGGGTCATTGTGAATTCTCATAAAATTCACTTGTAATTCCAAATCAAGGGACATGGTAAATTCAAAAAGAATAATATTATAATTCTAAACCGAGGGATAATGTGAATTCATAAAGAATTCACTTATAATTCCAAACCGTCGGACATTATGAATTTATAAAGAATTCACTTGTAATTCCAAACTGAGGGAAAATGTGAATTCATAAAGAATTCACTTATAATTCCAACCGCGAGACATTGTGAATTCATAAAGAATTTACTTGTAATTCCAAACCGAAACCGAGGGACATTGTGAATTCAAAAAGAAGTCACTTATAATTTCAAACAGAGGGAAATTGTGATTTCTTAAAGAATTCACTTATAATTCAAAGCCGAGGGTTCACCATCACATTCCGAATTATGGGTCATTGTGAGTTCTCATAGAATTCACTTGTAATTCCAAATCGAGGGACATGGTGAATTCAAACAAAATTCACTTATAATTTCAATCCGAGGGACATTGTGAATTCATAAAGAATTCACTTTTAATTCAAAGCCAAGGGTTCACCGTTAAATTCTGAATTATGGGTCATTGTGAATTCTCATAGAATTCACTTGTAATTCCAAATCGAGGGACATGGTGAAAAGAAAAAGAATAAACTTATAATTTCAAACTGAGGGACAATGTGAATTCATAAATAATTCAATTATAATTCCAAACCGTGTAACATTATGAATTCATAAAGAATTCATTTGTAATTCCAAACTGATGGATAATGTAAATTCATAAAGAATTCACTTATAATTCCAAACCGTGGGACCTTGTGAATTCATAAAGAATTCACTTGTAATTGCAAACTGATGGACGTTGTGAATTCAAAAAGAATTCACTTATAATTTCAAACCGAGGGACATTGTGAATTCATAAAGAATTCACTTTCAATTCAAAGCCGAGGGTTCACCATCAAATTCTGAATTATGGGTCATTGTGAATTCTCACAGAATTCACTTGTAATTCCAAATCGAGGAACATGGTGAATTGAAAAAGAATAAACTTATAATTCCAAACCGAGGGACAATGTGAATTCATAAAGAATTCACCTATAATTCCGAGACGTAGGACATTGTGAATTCATAAAGAATTCACTTGTAATTCCAAACCGAGGGACAATATGAATTCATAAAGAATTCACTTATAACTCCAAACTGCGGGACATTGTGAATTCATGAAAAATTCACTTATAATTTCAAACCGAGGACATTGTGAATTCGTAAAGAATTTACTTATAATTCAAAGCCTAGGGTTCACCATTAAATTCCGAATTATGGGTCCTTGTGAATTCTCAAAGAATTCACTTTAAATTCCAAATCGAGGGATATAGTGAAATAAGAATTTACTTATAATTCCAAACGTGGGATATTTTGAATTCATAAAGATTTCACTTATAATTTCAAACCGAGGGACAACGTGAATTCATAAAGAATTCACTTATAATTTCAAACCGAGGGATATTGTGAATTCAAAAAGAATTCACTTATAATTTCAAACCGAGGGACATTGTGAATTCAAAAATCATAAAGAATTCACTTTTAATTCAAAGCCGAGGGTTCACCATTAAATTCTGAATTATGGGTCATTGTGAATTGTCATAGAATTCACTTGTAATTCCACATCGAGGGACATGGTGAATTGGAAAAGTAGAAACTTATAATTCCAAACCGAGGGAAATTTTTTTTTCCTTCCCTCACTCACTCTGAACAAAATTGAAAACACAACTTACGTTAGTAAGGGAATTGCACTTTATTTATCATTGCTGGGTAGGAATGGGATTGCAAGCTGTAAACAATCAAACCATTAATTAATTACATTCATGGAGGCAATCTGATTTTAGTGAGATATCACGCCATATATGTTCATGTTCCTATTCACTCACAGTAGTCAGTTCTTTAGGAGACATCATCTCTATGGGAATCCTTTGCCACTTTTCAGGTGAATCCAGAGGAATTTTTTTAGGAGAAACACTTTCCTTGATAACTATTGTTAGACTTTTGTCTTGTAACCCTAGTGAAGGAGCTGTTTTAGAAGCACCAATTTCTTGAGAAGCTACCTTTTGATTATTATTCTCTAGTAACCCCAACTTTGCAAGGATAGCAGATGTCTAAGGGCTATGTGCTGCAAAGTTTGTTGTTTGTTGGGTCAACTTCAAGAGTTATAGTACAATAGTGGTTCAAACCAAAACAACTTTGAAAATGTATAAGGTTTCTTATTTACCTGAATGAAGGTTAATGAACTATTGGTAACCTAATACAGCTGGCTCCCCTGCAAGAGTATATTAGAGTAAAAATATTAATACAACCTTCATGACTAGAAGAGATGGAACATGTTTACCATAAAATACAGTTGGAGTGAAAAATGGGACATGCCATAGGAATGCAGCAGTAAAGTGACAATTTACTAATCTCATTAAAAATTATGAGGAAAAATTATAATTGAAAGTTCTCACTTTTCTGTGACTAGGAAAATTAACCTACTCATGTGAGTTCAGAAACTGACCACAACCTGCACCTTTTGGGTATCAAAATAGGAGAATGCAACACTAGACTTGAATGTTGCTAAAATGTAATTCTATCTAATACAGAGTTAATACAGAGTTAGATCTGGATCTCAATTTGCTCAAAAATAGACAATAACATAAGTAAATAAAACAGTTCTTTATCAAACTACAACAAAGCAAAACCTGAATACAAGAAACACTGATTTACAATGCAAACATCCAACAAGATCCCCCTATAGATCTACTCCTTGGAATCTTACTAATATTTCAATGCATCTCAATGCTAACATCAAACAACAACAATAAAAATAATGAAAAAAGACAAATTTGACAATTTATTTTTTATCAAGACAGAGTCAAATTACGCCTACGTCAAATACATAGTAATCAGAAAGGAATTGAAATAAAGCAAAGACAAATGCATGAATCAGATGTGAAAAAAAGGGCAAAGGAACGAACCAAAGAAACAAGATCACTTTTCCATGCATTAAGCACTAAAGGAACAGGAAGAAAGCGACAAGAAAGGTTGTTTTGAAGGAAAAACCCACCATCTTGAGGACCACGAAGTGGACCTAGTCATAACAAAGGGATTTGTCGGTGGAGGAAACTTTGCAGAGGCGAATGCGGGAACCGCCATGAAAGAATGAATGAGTGGATGCAAGAATGGGTGAAAGAATGAAAGAGTGAATGAATGGATGAATGAATGAAAGAATGGATGGATGAATGAATGGATGAATGAATGAATGAATGAATGCGTGACAAGATGGATGAATGAAGTGCAATACAAACGACAAAGAGCGGAACTGCAGTTAAGGAAAAGCATCAACTTTAGCTGAAATATGTGAAAGAAAACAAGATTCAGCCTTTGCACTCCTATAAAATTTGGTCAAGCATGCTTTAGATATGATCCATCCATTAACAATTATTCTGAAATTTTCTAGTCAGCCTTACAAATGAATGTCAACAACGTTTATGAAGTAATGATCACAACTCTCCAACGATAACCCCAACATCTATCCTTGATCTCAACCCTAAAGAAGACCTAAATTAGAATGTCATAGTAAACAAACTAAAAGCACATACAGAGACATAAGATTTGAGGCCAGCAACATGCTTGAGCTATCAAACAGTAGAATAATAAAAAGAAAAAGCTCTAGCAACACGTTCAATGGCCTCACAGGGATCATTTTTCCTGGAAAACACTTAACATATGTTTCCATTTATTCTAATTATACAGAGATAACGAGTTCCATTTAAATAAAAAGCACAAGGAGAATGAAGATACAAACAAAAACTAACCACCCAAATGTTCTTGCGAAATCAGAACCTATTCACAGGGGGATGAGTTGCATAAGGCCAGAACATAGTTACACTTGTCAATAAACATTCCATTCAGGACATGTATTATATGTGACAGAATATAGGACCGCAAGCATTGAATAAAAACTGAGAATATTGCATTCTAGTGGCAAGTACTCACACCAAAAGCAGTTGAATGTGTAGAACAGGTTTTCCAGCCCAAAAAACCCATTAACAATCTGCTTATAACAAACTGAGGTGCATTAGGAGAAGAATAAATAAAGAATGTTGAGATTCGTCAACAACTTCACTTCATATCAAATATATATGTTTTATAACAAAGATCATACTAGCAATTCACTCTCTGACACATCCATTCCACTACACTTTTCAATATCCTTAATTAATGGGTCTTACTCCCTATTTAATGAATGTCATACAAACTTCAACCAATAAAGAATATGTCAGAAAGTGCATTACTAGCATTTCTTTTAATCACAAATACAATAAAGGTAAGCTGAGTTGAACCCTTTTTGACAAAGTAGACGCTACTCAGGAATTTCCCTTGGGAACTTCTTTATGTAGCAGTTTAAGTAGCAATAAATCCATCAAATAACAGAAAAAAAGAAAAAAAGTTTTCACCTCATAAAGTGTTCCATCACCTCCAACAGCAATGACAACATCAGCCCCTTCCCTTATAGCCTACATAACATTAGGACAACAATTCAACAACTTGTTGAAAGCAGTAGATATAAAACCAACTTATCACAAACACTCCAAAGTTGAAATAACCTCTCTCGTTATGTCAATAGCATGACATGGACCGGAAGTTAGGGATTCACATATCTATCCAAAAACAAAATCATAATGAACTTGCAAATAAGCACAACAAACAAAGCAAACGAATTTGCAGAGTTAATCTCAAAAACAAATAGATAAACACTCATAACACAGTAGCAACAAGACTCACTCACATTGCACTCTTTACCAAGGCGAGACAGTAGATATGGAACAATCTTCCTCCATTCTTTACTCGTCCTCCCATTAGCACCTGCAACCCCAGTTTCTCATTTCAAAATGATGAGAAATTCAGTAGACACTACTTCACATAGGCACTCACATCATCAATTAGCATGTTTAAAGTAATACAAATCATGCCAGAAACACCAGTCTCTATAAAGATATTTGTTGATACATTCTAAGTATATACTTCATACGGGAAAGATAAATCAAGAAATAGAGCATAATTGCGTTAAACCTAAAGCAACAAGAAAGATTGTTTTGAAGGTAAAACGCACCATCTTGAGGAGCCCCAAGTGGACCTAGTCATAACAAAGGAATTTGTCCATGGAGGAAACTTTGCAGAGGCCAATGGAGGAACCCCATAAGAGAATGGGTGCAAGAATGGGTGAAAGAACCGCCACGAGAGAATGAATGCAAGAATGAATGAATGAATGATGAATGAATGTGTATGGATGAATGAATGAATGTGTATGGATAAAGAAGGGGGGAATTGCGTTGAGGAAAAGCTCGGATTAAACAGGGATGAATGAAGAAAGGTCAAAGACCCATTCTTGATCTTGTACGTTCTTGTGAGCTTCAGAATCGCAGCACAGGGATTTGAAGGCTCGCTTGAAACCCATCTATTTATAAATGGACAGAAATCTTTGAGAAAAAGAATGTTCTTTCTCAATAAATTTTTTAAAAGATCTTTTCACAAACTATAATAAGTTCATGAAAATAAAAACATATCTTCTTTTGAACATTTTCTATTTTTAATTAAAAGACTTTTTATACTATTATCGTGCAGATATTATTACATGTAATAAGTTTACTAATATTTATAATAACTAATATTTATAATAACTGTGGATCATATATAAGATCTCAATCTTTGGCCTAGATTATTTTAAAATTGAATTAATTTTAATAAAATAATTTGCACATTTTATAAAATAATTATCTTTTATTTAATAAGAAGAGAGAAGTAATAAATATTTATTATTTTAGTTCGAAGAATTTAAATGCAAAAGTTCCGATGTATTTAAAATAAACTCGAACTATCATCTTTGCTACTACCTATGACATTAATAACTTAAAAGCCTTTAATTATGTCACAATAGAAATCTTACGTAATTCAATTGTTTCAAAAACAAAATTTAAACGGTGAAAAATAATTAATAATAATAAAATCAATAGAAATGCAATAATCTAAACGGCATCTGATGACATATCATTGATGGTTAATTATAGAAATACAACTAAGTCTAAAGTTTGAAATAACAACCGAGCTCGGGGCAGCATGAGTAAAACATTTGAAGGTAAAAGAATAGTTAGTCATCAAAATATGAAAAGCAATAAAGTAAAAAGAGAGCACGAGGCAAAGAGGGTAAAGAAAGCTCCTATTAATTTGAGCAAGCTTCTTTTAATCTAGTGTTGTAAAAGCAGTTGTCAGTCTAGTCAAATCATAATAGCCTCAGGTAAATTGTAGTGTACGAAAAGCGTGCAACTATGATATTGCAGCAAAAATAATTGTTTTCATATTTTAAACATTTCTAGTCAATGCATATGCAACTAAAGGGCACACTGGATTCTACTAAAGTGAGCTGAAACTCTAGATCACAAGGCTAGCTAGAGTACATAAATATGAAAATATAACAGAATTGGGGGAAGTGCAAAGCAAATATACCTCACAGAAGGTACCTGTGAAGGTTTAAACAATATACAAATCATCCTTAGATACAACTTATAAAGCAATTATTACATAAGCAAACAATCTTACTGTACATGCCAACCCATGATTGTATGATAGTACAAAAAATTCTTAGATTGTTATAGTGTATACCAACTAAGTACTTAAAATATAATAGCTAAATGTTAACTAAAAAATACCAAAGCAAAGAAAACGAAAGAAAGAAAAATGTTCTTTTCTAATTAGAACCCCGACACTCAATAAAAAAAATTACTCTAAAAGAATTAACGAAAAAAGTTTGCTACATATCACAATGAAATGAAACTAACATTAATGACAACAACAGCTTTTTAAAAAGTATCAAAGAAAACATCAGTCACTGATGACAGATTATTTCTGGGAAAAAAAAGCAGTAATGTTGAGCAAAAAAAAAAAAAAACAGATTACAACAAATGCTTTTTTGCACACATTGCAGCCAGAGAAACTATGTAGATTCTGGATTAAAAAATATAGAATAATTGCAGAAAAAAACTAGCAAGAGGCATACCAGGTCTGAATGTCTCCTTTCACACTAGCAATTGGCTGATAAAGATCACCGGGTTGTGCATTCAGCCCAGCGACCAATCTATACCAGGTTGTAGGTTGCACTGACTAAAAAAACATTAAAAACATGCATGTTAATCTCCACAAGACTGGAACAAGAAGTAAGGCATGTCCAAGCACATCTGTGCAAAAAATTCAGTTTCCAAAACTGATTAACAAACCTGACTCATAAGGCTAGTAAGGATATTATCATTGTGAACGGAGCCATATAACTTCCATCACCCCCCAAAGGCAATGACATTGGGAACCTTTCATGTAATCGAGGAGGAAGGTCTATCGTCTTTTCATCCTCACCAAGAAAGAAGTCAACATATGCCAGCATCAAGTCAGAAGTTGCATTTACCTATATTATTTTACAGGTTTTGATTAACATTATGACCATTAAATACTTACATCTGTTCTGATTTCAAGTAATGAAAAGTTGAAAAGTTATCTTAAAAACATTATATTCTTAAAGAAACAACACATTCAAAATCACAATTAAAATATGAACCCCATAAATGACCCTAACATCAGGAAGGAAAGGAGAATATGAAGAAATTTTTATCTCCCACCAGCTATTAACATGCCCAATAGTTTTGAAATAATGATCTCATCCTATGACCTTTCTATTTATGAAAAGTAATTGATAACGATTAAAATCAATAGTAATGCAATAATCTAAACGGCATCTGATGACAGATCATTGATGGTTAACTATAGAAATACAACTAACCAGGTCTAAAGTTTGAAATAACAACAGAGCATTGCATGTATCCAGTTATACAAACTTAAATGAACTCAACATTTACATTGGACCACAAGAATGCAAATTAGAACAAGATCGAGAGATGCATCCAAACCAACACAATTCAGTATCAAATCAATTGAATATCAAATATTTCACAGTTCAACAAGTATACAAAACAAGTCAAACCTTGATTCCTTCATAGAGAGCTTGTGATTGTCAAGAACGAAGGCAAGCATGATCATACTCTGAACGAACAAACTCACGTAACCGTTGTAACTTCAATTTCCTGCACCACTGTTGCAAGGACCATGCAAGTGGATAAGCAAGAACAGCAAGCACGCTATAAATTGGTCCCTCCCACCATTGATAAGCAGTTATAGCATTAATATCATCCACAAATGTATTGAATTCACTCTCATAACTGCCAAGTCAAAAGTGTTGGAAGATCTCGAGAACAGTGGTACATTCTCTGAACATGACTCTGAGACTCCTCGACTCTGTTTGTTTCTACACCTATGCAGCAAGTCATTATCATATCATTAATTGAAATTTCTTTGAGGAAAAAAAACAAAAAAGTAATCGCATGGTTTTAGATAAACCTGATCATTAAGTGATTCTAGGAAAGGGAAGGAATGATCTATTTGAGAACCATGTTGGATGGGCGCTGGGTCTGGTAATTCATCAACCCCAACAAATTTCATTCTTGCAACACTAAGAACCAGAGCCAACAGGATCAAGAGACCCATAAGAAAAAGGCCAAAGAACCAAGGCCCCCCAAATGTGTAAATTAACTCTTCAAGAACTGCATAACAATCAGGCATGTGATATCTGTCCGAAACACATTGGTAGGGGCAAGGGGTTTCAGTAATACCACCTGCACAAGAAGACAAGACAGCAAATTAAGCATTGATGCACCAGTTATAAAATTAGATGAGTATCTTTCAGAAAATACTATGAAACTGGAAGGGGATCACATTATACCCATATCCCCCTAGAATTAATAAATGAATGACAAATATATAAATCCTTCAGGTTCCACGATAAAGAACTTCAACTACAAGAGAATAAAGTCTCTTGCATGCCTGTTTACATAATCATCCATTAAACTGTAAAATCTACCTCGAATTCTTCCACCACCTCCACTACCACTTCCATCAGAAATGCTACATCCCCCATACTAGAAAGCACAGTTGATTACCCAATGGCAAGCGTATGAAGAAACAATAGTATAGTGCCACCAGATCCACCCCTGATATTGTCAAAAATTGCAAAATTTTCACTTTCGACTGCCAGTTTAAAATTCTCTCCATCAGCATTTACAAAACCTTGAATTGACACACTTACCAAAGGATGTTCTAATGATCCAACAACTGCTAACAGACAATACAACACAATATGAATTAACAAAGAAATCTTGTGGTAATCAGCATCTTCTACTATTTATAAAGAAACATTAACAAGAAACAAGAAAACCAGTGTTTAATGTCAAAAGTCAGCTAAGTTACCACATTGGTTTCATTTAAAAAGATGTAAATAACAAGAAACAAGACCCAAGAATGATATCTACATGAAGTTAGTCAAAAACATCAAAAGCCAAGAGTTCTTCAACTGAGTAAATCAAGAAACAGAGCATGAATGTGTAAACCCAAAGAAACAAAAAGAATGATGCAAGAATGGGTGAAGAATGAATGCGTGAATGAATGGATGAATGAATGCATGGATGAATGAATGGATGGATGCATGAAAATGATGAATGAAGTGTGAGATCAAAAACAGAGAGAACTGCGTTAAGGAAACGGAGAAAGGGTCGAACGTTGAAGGAAACCGAAAAAGGAAACCATGGAGAGAGTCAGAGACTTCGAGATTGTTTATGGAGTTCCAAATTATTTGTATTTAAAACTCGGAAACTTCACCGTTTTTATATTCAACTAAGTTTCGAACCTGTACCTACATGTATTATTAAAAAGTACACAATTAATAAACAAATAGTATGAGAAAAATGAGTTATGGGTGTATATTTAAATTAAAATAAAAATGATAAAAATAAAAATATTTAATAATTTTAATTTTAAATAAATTGAAAAATTTGTGAAGGATTGACATGTAAATTATGAGGAACAAAATGTTTCATAAAAATTAATATAAAATTAAATAATTTTCAAATTTTATTCAATGTAATATTAAATGAATTAATAATATAAAAATGTAATAAATAATTTTAGAAATTTAAAAGGTTAAAATTATTAAATAAAAATAAAAAGAAATTAAGTAAGAAGAATTTCCTATATATATATATATATGTGTGTGTTGAAGATGTTTATTAAAAAATCCTTTATCCATGCATTGCTTTAGAAGGCTAAATGAGTTCAAGATGTGAATCAAGCTAGTAGCCGAGCATTTATTTGGAACAGGTAGTTTGATTAACAAACAGAGTATTTTGATTTTTATTTATTTTATGGACATTGTGAATTTGTCCAGAATTTAATGATAATTCAAAGTTGAGGGACATTGTGAATTCGAGAAGAATTCACTTGTAATTCAAAACCGAAGGACATTGTGAATTCGTTAAGATTCACTCGTAATTCGTGAAGAATTCACTGGTAATTCAAAATTGAGGGACAATATGAATTTCTAAATAATTCACTTGTAATTCAAAACCGAGGAACAACATGAATTTGTAAAGAATTCATTTGTAATTCAAAACATAGGACCAATGTGAATTCATAAATAAACCTAGGGACATTAAGAATTCGTAAATAATTCACCTGTAATTCTAAACCGAGTGACATTGTTAATTCATGAAAAATTCACTAGTAATTTAAAACTAAGGAACATTGTGAATTCGAGAAGAATTCACTTATATTTCAAAATCGAGGGACATTGTGAATTCGTGAAAAATTCACTTGAAATTCAAATCCAACGGACATTGTGATTCGTGATAAATTCACTTGTAATTGAAAATCGAGCAACATTGTGAATTCGAGAAGAATTAACTTGTAGTTCAAAATTGAGGGACATTGTGAATTCGAAAAGAATTCACTTGTAATTCAAAACCGAGTGACATTGTAAATTCGTGAAGAATTCACTTGTAATTTAAAATCAAGGGACATTGTGAATTCGAGAAGAACTCACTTGTATTTCAAAACCGAGGGACATTGTGAATTCATAAAAAGTTCACTTGAAATTCAAATCCGAGTGACATTGTGAATTTGTGATAAATTCACTTGTAATTCAAAACCGAGGGACAATGTGAATTCGAGAAGAATTCAATTGTAATTCAAAACCGAGGGACATTGTGAATTCGTGAAGAATTCACTTGTAATTCAAAACCGAGGGCATTGTGAATTCGTAAAGAATTCACTTGTAATTCAAAACTGAGGGACATTGTGAATTCGTGCAAAATTCACTTGAAATTCAAATCCGAGGGACATTGTGAATTCGTGAAGAATTCACTTGTAGTTCAAAACCAAGGGACACTGTGAATTCGTGAAGAATTCACTTGTAGTTCAAAACCGAGGGACATTGTGAATTCGTGAAGAATTCACTTGTAGTTCAAAATCGAGGGACATAGTGAATTCGTGAAGAATTCACTTGTAATTTAAAACCGAGGGACATTGTGAATTCGTGAAGAATTCACTTTTAGTTCAAAACTGAGGGACACTGTGAATTCGTGAAGAATTCACTTGTAGTTCAAAAACGAGGGACATTGTGAATTCGTGAAGAATTCACTTGTAGTTCAAAAACAAGGGACATAGTGAATTCGTGACGAATTCACATGTAATTCAAAACAAAGGAACATTATGAATTCGTGACGAATTCACTTGTAATTCAAAACCGAGTGACATTGTGAATTCGTGAAGAATTCACTTGTAATTTAAAACCGATGGACATTGTGAATTCGTGAAGAATTCACTTGTAATTTAAACCGAGGGACATTGTGAATTCGTTAAAAATTAACTTGTAGTTCAAAACCAAGGGACACTGTGAATTCCAGAAGAATTCACTAGTAATTCAAAACCGAGGGACACTGTGAATTCCAGAAGAATTCACTGGTAATTCAAAACCGAGGGACAGTGTGAATTCGTGAAAAATTCACTTGTAGTTCTAAACCAAGGGACATTGTGAATTCGTGAGGAATTCACATGTAGTTCAAAACTGAGGGACATTGTGAATTCGGAAAGAATTCACTTTTATTTAAAAACCGAGGGACATTGTGAATTCCAGAAGAATTCACTGGTAATTTAAAACCGATGGACATTGTGAATTCGTTAAAAATTCACTTGTAGATCAAAACCAAGGGACACTGTGAATTCGTGAAGAATTCACTTTTAGTTCAAAACCGAGGGACATTGTGAATTCGTGAAGAATTCACTTGTAGTTCAAAACCGGGGGACATTGTGAATTTGTGAAGAATTCACTAGTAGTTCAAAACCGAGAGACATTATGAATTCGTGAAGAATTCACTTGTAGTTCAAAACCGAGGGACATTTTGAATTCGTGAAGAATTCACTTGTAATTCAATACCGAGGGACATTGTGAATTCGTGAAGAATTCACTTGCAGTTCAAATTCGAGGGACATTATGAATTCGTGAAGAATTCACTTGAAATTCAAATCCGAGGGACATTGTGAATTCATGAAAAATTCACTTGTAATTCAAATATGAGGGACATTGTGAATTCGTGATAAAGTCATTTGTAATTAAAAACCAAGTGACATTGTGAATTCGAGACGAATTCACATGTAGTTCAAATCCGAGGGACATTGTGAATTCGAAAAGAATTCACTTTTATTTCAAAACCAAGGAACATTGTGAATTCGAGAAGAATTCACTTGTAATTCAGAACTGGGGGACTTTGTGAATTCGTGAAGAATTCAATTGTAATTCAAAACTGAGGTACACTGTGAATGCGTTTAGAATTTACTTGTAATTCAAAACCGAGGGACATTAGTGATTTAAAGTAGAATTCACATATAATTCAAAACCGATGGATATTGCAAATTCGTGAATAATAACTTGTAATTCAATACCGAGGGACATTGTGAATTCATCAAGAATTTACTTGTAGTTCAAATCTGAGCGACATTGTGAATTCGTGAAGAATTCACTTGTAGTTCAAATCCGACGGACATTGTGAATTCGTGAAGAATTCACTTGTTGTTCAAAAACCGAGAGATATTGGGAATTCGTGAAGAATCCACTTGTAGTTCAAAACCGAGGGACATTGTGAATTCGAGAAGAATTCACATGCAATTTAAAACTAAGGGATATTGTGAATTCGTGAAGAATTTACTTGTAATTCAAAACCAAGGGAGACTATGAATTCGTGATGAATTCACTTGTAATTCAAAATCGAGTGAGATTGTGAATTCCTGAAGAATTCACTTGTAATTTAAAACCGAGGGACATTGTGAATTCGTGAAGAATTCACTTGTAATTCAAAACCGAGAGACATTGTGAATTCGAGAAGAATTCACTTGTAATTTAAAACTGAGGGACATTGTGAATTCGTGAAGAATTCACTTGTAATTCAAAACTGAGGAATATTGTGAATTCGAGAAGAATTCACTTGTAGTTCAAATTCGAGGGACATTATGAATTCGTGAAGAATTCACTTGTTGTTCAAAACCGATGGACATTGTGAAGTCGTGAAGAATTCACTTGTAGTTCAAAACCGAGGGACACTGTAAATTCGTGAAGAATTCACTTGTAGTTCAAAACCGAGAGACATTGTGAATTCGTGAAGAATTCACTTGTAGGTTAAAACGGACGGACATTGTGAATTCGAGAAGAAATCACTTGTAGTTCAAAACCAAGGGACATAGTGAATTCGTCACAAATTCACATGTAGTTCAAAACTGAGGGACATTGTGAATTCGAGAAGAATTCACTTGTAGTTAAAAACCAATTGACATTGTGAATTCGAGAAGAATTCACTTTTTTTTCAAAACTGAGGGACATTGTGAATTCGTGAAGAATTCACTTGTAATTCAAAACTGAGGGAAATTGTGAATTCGTGAAGAAGTCACTTGTAATTTAATACCGAGGGACATTGTGAATTCGTGAAGATTTCACTTGTAGTTCAAAACCGATGGACATTGTGAATTCGTTTAGAATTAACTTGTAATTCAAAACCGAGGGACATTGTGATTTCAAGAAGAATTCACTTATAATTCAAAACCGAAGGACATTGTTAATTCGTGAAGAATTCACTTGTAATTCAATACCGAGGGACATTGTGATTTCCTGAAGAATTCACTTGTAGTTCAAATCTGAGAGATATTGTGAATTCGTGAAGAATTCACTTGTAGTTCATATCCGAGGTACATTGTGAATTCGTGAAGAATTCATTTGTAGTTCAAAACCGAGGGACATTGTGAATTCGTGAAGAATTCAGTTGTAGTTCAAAAGCGAGGGAAATTGTGAATTCGTGAAGAATTCACTTGTAGTTCAAAATCGAGGGACATTGTGAATTCGAGAAGAATTCACTTGTAGTTTAATACTGAGGGACATTGTGAATTCGTGAAGAATTCAATTGTAATTCAAAACCGAGGGACATTATGAATTCGTGATTAATTTACTCGTAATTCAAAACCAAGTGACATTGTGAATTCCTGAAGAATTCACTTGTAATTTAAAACCGAGGGAAATTGTGAATTCGAGAAGAATTCACTTGTAATTTAAAACTGAGGGACATTGTGAATTCGTGAAGAATTCACTTGTAATTCAAAACCGAGGGACATTGTGAATTCGAAAAGAATTCACTTGTAATTCAAAATTGAAGGACATTGTGAATTCGTGAAGAATCCACTTGTATTTCAAAACCGAGGGATATTGTGAATTCGAGATGTATTCACTGGTAATGCAAAACCGAGGGACATTAGGAATTCGTGAAGAATTCACTTGTAATTCAAAACCGAGGGACATTGTGAATTCGAGAAGAATTCACTTTTAATTCAAAACTGAAGGACATTGTGAATTCGTGAAGAATCCACTTGTATTTCAAAACTGAGGGATATTGTGAATTCGAGAAGTATTCACTGGTAATTCAAAACCGAGGGATATTGTGAATTCGAAAAGAATTCAGTTGTAGTTCAAACCCTTGGGACATTGTGTATTCGTCAAGAATTCACTTATAGTTCACAACAGAGGAACATTGTGGATTCGTGATAAATTCACTTGTAATTCAAAACTGAAGGAAATTGTGAATTTTCTTCACTTGTAGTTCAAAACCGAGAGACATTATGAATTCATCAATAATTAACTTGTAATAACCGAGGCACATTGTCAATTCGTGAAGAATTCGCTTATAGTTCAAAACCGAGGGACATTGTGAATTCGTGAAGAAATCACATGTAATTCAAAATTGAGGGAAATTGTGAATTTTCTTCACTTGTAGTTCAAAATCGAGAGACATTATGAATTCATCAATAATTAACTTGTAATAACCGAGGCACATTGTCAATTCGTGAAGAATTCGCTTGTAGTTCAAAACTGAGGGACATTGTGAATTCATGAACTATTCACTTGTAGTTCAAAACCGAGCGACATTGTGAATTCGTGAAGAATTCACTTGTAGTTCAAATCCGAGGGACATTGTGAACTCGTGAAGAATTCACTTGTATAATCGAGGGACATTGTGACTTCGTGAAGAATTCACTTGTAGTTCAAAATCGAGGGACATTGCGAATTCGTGAAGAATTCACTTTTATTTCAAAACTGAGGGACATTGTGAGTTCGAAAAGAATTCACTTGTAATTCAAAACCGAGGGACATTGTGAATTCGTGAAGAATTCACCTATAAATCAAAACCGAAGGACATTGTTAATTCGTGAAGAATTCACTTGTAGTTCAAAACCGAGGACATTGAGAATTTCGTAAAGAATTCACTTATAGTTCAAAACCGAGGGACATTGTGAATTCATGAAGAATTCACTAGTAGTTCAAAACCGAGGGACATTGTGAATTCATGAAGAATTCACTTTTAGTTCAAAATCGAAGGACATTGTGAATTCGTGAAGAATTCACTTGTAGTTCAAAACCGAGGGACATTGTGAATTCGTGAAGAATTCGCTTGTAATTCAATACCGAGGGACATTGTGAATTCGCGAAGAATTCACTTGTAGTTCAAAATCGATCGACATTGTGAATTTGTGAAATTTTCACTAGTAATTCAAAACCGAGGGACATTGTGAATTTATGAAGAATTCAATTGTAGTTCAAAACCAAGGGACATAGTGAAATCGTGAATAATTCACATGTAGTTCAAAACCAAGGGACATTGTGAATTCGTGAAGAATTCATTTTTATTTCATAACTGAGGGACATTGTGAATTCGTGAAGAATTCACCTGTAGTTCAAAACCGAGGGACATTGTGAATTCGTGAAGAATTCACTTATATTTCAAAACCGAGGGACATTGTGAATTCATAAAGAACTCATTAGTAGTTCAAAACCGAGGGACATTGTGAATTCTTGAAGAATTCACTTGTAGTTCAAAACCGAGGGACATTTTGATTTCGTGAAGGATTAACTTGTAGTTCAAAACCGAGGGACATTTTGAATTTGTGAAGAATTCATTAGTAGTTCAAAACCGAGAGACATTGTGAATTCGTGAAGAATTCACATGTAGTTCAAAACCGAGAGACATTGTGAATTCTTGAAGAATTCACTTGTAATTCAATACCGAGGGACATTGTGTATTCGTGAAGAATTCAATTGTAGTTCAAATTCGAGGGACATTGTGAATTCGTGAAGAATTCACTTGAAATTCAAATCCGAGGGACATTGTGAATTCGTGAAAAATTCAATTGTAATTCAAATCCGAGGGACATTGTGAATTCGTGATAAATTCATTTGTAATTAAAAACCAAAGGACATTGTGAATTCGAGAAGAATTCATTTGTAATTCAGAACCAAGGGACAATGTGATTTCGAGAAGAAGTCACTTGTAATTCAGAACCGAGGGACATTGTGAATTCGTGAAAAATTCACTTGTAATTGAGAACCGAGGGACATTGTGAATTCGTGAAGAATTCACTTGTAATTCAGAACCTAGGGACAATGTGAATTCGTGAAGATATCACTGGTAATTCAGAACCGAGGGACATTGTGAATTCGTGAAGAAGTCACTTGTAGTTCAAATCCGAGGGACATTTTGAATTCATTAAGAATTCACTAGTAGTTCAAAATCGAGGGTCAATGTGAATTCTTGAAAAATTCACTTGTAATTCAAAAACAGGGGACATTGTGAACTCGTGAAAAATTCACTCACTTGTAATTCAAAACTGAGGGACATTGTGAATTTATCACTTGTAGTTCAAAACCGGGGACATTGTGAATTCGTGAAGAATTCACTTGTAATTCAAAATCGAGGGACATTGTGAATTCGTGAAGAATTCACTTGTAGTTCAAATCCGAGGGACATTGTGAACTCGTGAAGAATTCACTTGTAGTTCAAAACCGAGGGACATTGTGAATTCGTGAAGAATTCACTTGTAGTTCAAAACCGAGGGACATTGTGAATTCATAAAGAATTCACTTGTAGTTCAAAACCGATAGACATTGTGAATTCGTGAAGAATTCACTTTTAATTCAAAACCGAATGACATTGTCAATTCGTGAAGAATTCGCTTGTAGTTCAAATTCGAGGGACATTGTGAATTCGTGAAAAAATCACTTGAAATTCAAATCCGATGGACATTGTGAATTCGTGATAAATTCACATGTAATTCAAATCTGAGGGACATTGTGAATTCCTGAAAAATTCACTTGTAATCCAAAACCAATGAACATTTTGAATACGAGAAGAATTCACTTGTATTTCAGAACTGAGGGACATTGTGATTTCGAGAAGAATTCATTTGTAATTTAGAACTGAGGGACAATGTGAATTTTTGAAGAAGTCACTTGTAATTCAGAACCGATGGACATTGTGAATTCGTGAAGAATTCACTTCTAGTTCAAAACCGAAGGACACTGTGAATTCGTGAAGAATTCACTTGTAATTCAAAACCGAGGGACATTGTGAATTCGTGAAGAATTCACTTGTAGTTCAAAACCGAAGGACACTGTGAATTCGTGAAGAATTCACTTGTAATTCAAAACTGAGGGACATTGTGAATACGTGACGAATTCACATGTAGTTCAGAACCGAGGGACATTGTAAATTCGTGAAGAATTAACTTGTAATTCAAAACCGAGGGACATTGTGAATTTGTGAAGAATTCACTTGTAGTTCAAAACCGATGGACATTGTGAATTCGTGAAGAATTCACTTGTAGTTCAAAACCGAGGTACATTGTGAATTCGTGAGGAATTCTCTTTTAGTTCAAAACCGAATGACATTGTGAATTCGTCAAGAATTCTCTTGTAGTTCAAAACCGAGGGACATTGTGAATTCGTGAAGAATTAACTTGTAACTCAAACCTGAGGGACATTGTGAATTCGTGAAAAATTCACTTGTAGTTCAAATCCGAGGGATATAGTGAATTCGTGAAGAATTCACTTGTAGTTCAAAATCGAAGATCACTGTGAATTTGTGAAAAATTCACTTGTAATTCAAAACCGAGGGACATTGTGAATACGTGACGAATTCACTTGTAGTTCAAATCCGAGAAACATTGTGATTTCGTTAAGAATTCACTTGTAGTTCAAAACCGAGGAAATTGCAAATTCAGTGAAAAATTAACTTATAATTCAAAACTGAGGGACATTGTGAATTTGTGAAGAATTCACTTGTTGTTCAAAACCGAGGGACATTGTGAATTCCAGAAGAATTTACTTGTAATTCAAAACCGAGGGACATTGTGAATTCGCGAAGAATTCACTTGTAGTTCTAAATCGAGGGACATTTTGAATTCGTGAAGAATTCACTTGTAGTGCAAAACCGAGGGACATTGCGAATTTGTGAAGAATTCACTTGTAGTTCAAAACTAAGGCACATTGTGAATTTGTGAAGAATTCACTTGTTGTTCAAAACCGAGGGACATTGTGAATTCCTGAAGAATTTACTTGTAATTCAAAACCGATGGACATTGTGAATTCCTAAAGAATTCACTTGTAGTTCAAAACCGAGGGACATTTTGAATTCGTGAAGAATTTACTTGTAGTGCAAAACCGAGGGACATTGTGAATTTGTGAAGAATTCACTTGTAGTTCAAAACCGAGGGACATTATGTATTTATGAAAAATTCACTTAAAATTCAAAATCGAAGGACATTGTGAATTCATTAAAAATTCACTTGTAATTCAAAACCGAGGGACATTGTGAATTTGTGAAGAATTCACTTGTAGTTCAAAACCGAGAAACATTGAGAATTCGTGAAAAATTCACTTGTAATTCAAAATCGAGGAACATTGTGAATTAGTGAAGAATTCACTAGTAATTCAATAGCGAGGGAGATTGTGAATTCTTGAAGAATTTACTTGTAGTTCAAATTCAAGGGACATTGTGAATTCGTGAAGAATTCACTTGTAGTTCAAAACCGAGGGACATTTTGAATTCGTGAAGCATTCACTTGTAGTTAAAAATCGAGGGACATTGTGAATTCGTGAAGAATTCACTTATACTTCAAAACCGAGGGACATTGTGAATTCGTGAAGAATTCACTTTTAGTTCAAAACCGAAGGACATTGTGAATTCCTGAAGAATTCACTTGTAGTTCAAAACTGAGGGACATTGTATATTCGTGAAGAATTCACTTGTATTTCAAAACCCAGGGACATTGTAAATCCGTGAATAATTCATTTGTAGTTCAAAACAGAGGGACATTGTGAATTCGTGAAGAATTCACTTGTAGTTCAAAACCGAGGGACATTGTGAATTCGTGAAGAATTCACTTGTAGATCAAATCCGAGGGACATTGTGAATTCGTGAAGAATTCACTTGTAGTTCAAATTCGAGGGACTTTGTGAATTCGTGAAGAATTCACTTGTTATTCAAAGCCGAAGGACATTGTGAATTCGTGAAAAATTTACTTATAAGTCAAAACCGGAAGACATTGTGAATTTGTGAAGAATTCACTTGTAGTTCAAAACCGAGAAACATTGAGAATTCGTGAAAAATTCACTTGTAATTCAAAACCGAGGAACATTGTGAATTCGTGAAGAATTCACTTGTAATTCAATACCGAGTGAGATTGTGAATTCGTGAAGAATTCACTTCTAGTTCAAATTCAAGGGACATTGTGAATTCGTGAAGAATTCACTTGTAGTTCAAAACCGAGGGACATTTTGAATTCGTGAAGCATTCACATGTAGTTCAAAATCGAGGGACATTGCGAATTCGTGAAGAATTCACTTGTAATTCAATACCGAGGGACATTGTGAATTCGTGTAGAATTCACTTGTAGTTCAAATTCGAGGGACATTGTGAATTCGTGAAGAATTCACTTGAAATTCAAATCCCAGGGACATTGTGAATTCGTGATAAATTCACATGTAATTCAAATCCAAGGGACATTGTGAATTTGTGAAGAATTCACTTGTAATTCAAAACTGAGGGACATTTTTATTTCGAAAAGAATTCACTTGTAATTCAGAACTGAGGGACAATGTGAATTCGTAAAGAAGTCACGTGTAATTCAGAGCCGAGGGACATTGTGAATTCGTGATGAATTCACATGTAGTTCAAAACCGAGGGACATTGTGAATTAGTGAAGAATTCACTGGTAGTTCAAATCCGAGGGACATTGTGAATTTATAAAGGATTCACTAGTAGTTTAAAACCGACGGACATTGTGAATTCTTGCAGAATTCACTTGTAACTCAAAAACAAGGGACATTGTCAATTCGTGAAAAATTCACTTGAAATTCAAAACCGATGGGCATTGTGAATTTGTGAAGAATTCACTTGTAATTCAAAACAGAGGGACATTGTAAATTCGTGAAGAATTCACTTGTAATTCAAAACAGAGGGACATTGTGAATTCGTGAAGAATTCACTTTTAATTCAAAACCGAGAGACATTTTGAATTCGTGAAGAATTAACTTGTAATTCAAAACCGAGGGACATTGTGAATTCGTGATGAATTCACTTGTAGTTCAAATCCGATGGACATTTTAAACTCGTGAAGAATTCACTTGAAATTCAAAACCGAGGGACATTGTGAATTTGTGAAGAATTCACTTTTAGTTCAAAGTCGAAGGTCATTGTGAATTCGTGAAGAACTCACTTGTAGTTCAAAACTGAGGGACATTGTGAATTCGTTAAGAATTCACTTGTATTTCAAAATCGAGGGACATTGTGAATTCTTAAAGGATTCACTTGTAATTCAGAAACAAGGGACATTGTGAAATCGTGAAAAATTCACTTGTAATTCAACACCGAGTAACATTGTGAATTCGTGAAGAATTTACATGTTGTTCAAAATCGACGGACATTGTGAATTTGTGAAAAATTCACTTGAAGTTAAAAACCGAGGGACATTGTGAATTAGTTTAGAATTCACTTGTAATTGAAAACTGAGGGACATTGTGAATTCGTGAAGAATTCACTTGCAATTCAAAACCAAGGGACATTGTGAATTCGAGAAGATTTCACATGTAATTCAAAACGGAGGGACATTGGGAATTCGTGAAGAATTCACTTGTAATTCAATACCGAGGGACATTGTGAATTCAATCGTAGTTCAAATTCGAGGGACATTATGAATTCGTGTAGAATTCACTTGTAGTTCAAAATCGATGGTCAATTTGAATTCGTGAAGAATTCACGTGTAGTTCAAAACCGAGGGACATTGTGAATTTGTGAAGCACTTGTACTTCAAAACCGAGTTACATTGTGAATTCGTGAAGAATTAACTTTTAGTTCAAAACCGAGGGACATTGTGAATTCGTGAAGAATTCACTTGTAGTTCAAAACCGAGGGACATGTGAATTGGTGAAGAATTCACTTGTAGTTCAAAATCGAGGGACATTGTGGATTCGTGAAGAATTCACATGTAGTTCAAAACCGAGGGACATTGTGAATTCGTGAAGAATTCACTTGTAGTTCAAATCCGAGGGACATTGTGAATTCTTGTAGAATTCACTTGTAATTCAGATCCGAAGGACATTATGAATTTGTGAAGAATTCACTTGTAGTTTAAAACCGAGGGATATTGTGAATTCCTGAAGAATTCACTTTTAGTTCCAAACCGTAGGACATAGTGATACACTAGGCCTTACAAACTGTTTACTTAACAATTCTTCAATTTGTTTCTTGACTTCTGCTAATTCTACAGGAGACATTCTATATGGTATTGTGGAAATTGGTCCTGTTCCTGGAACTAAATCAATGGAAAACTCTATTTCTCTTTCAGGAGGTAATTGATCCACTTCTTGAAATATCTCTGTAAAATCTTTTACTATTGGCACACTACTCACCTCATTTTCAGATTTAGTTTCATTAGCGGTGATCATGTATACTTGGGTATTGTTTTCCTTTAAAGATTTTAAGACTTTATTTATGGAAACAATTTCAATATCCCTACTCACCTCCGAGTCTCGAAAAATAATTGTTTTGTCAAAGCAATTCAACAAAACATGATTAGTGGACAACCAATCCATACCTAAAACAACTTCAATTTGTTGAAGGGGTAAACAAATCAAATTGACACAGAAAGTTTTATCACCAATTTTTATTTTACAGTCTAGACAGATATCTGAGGTTAAAACTGAAGTCCCAGTTGGAGTATTTACTTCTAATTTAAAGTTTAATGAAGACACAGGGAGTTTCAATTTTTGTACACAAGAATATGACACAAAAGAATGAGTAGCACCAGAGTCAAATAACACAGTTAAAGGAATTTCATTTATGAAGCATTTACCTCGAATCAAAGGTTCTGAAGTCTCAGTTCCATTAAGAGAAAAAATTCTTCCTTGAGCCTTCGATTTTTCAGACGGATTTTCGGACATGCTTCCTTTTCCTCGACAATCTTTTGCTAGATGTCCCTTTGTGTTACATTTGTAGCACCAGTTGCACGATGAAGCATAGTGTCCAAATTCTCCACACTTAAAACACTTGACATTAACAGGATTAGATTCACTATTTCTCATAGGAGCTTTAGAAAAATTCCCAGCAGAACGTTCCTTAAATCCTTGAGAAGCTTGGTATGGTTTCCACTTTATTTTCGAACCCAAATCTTTTATTTTTAATGGGTCCACCAATATTTTTATTTTTATAATATACAGCTCTAGCACGAGAATCCTCATCATATATTCTACACATATTTACAAGCACCGAAATTGGTGAATACCTTGATAATTTATAGCCTTTTTATTTCAGACGCAGTGCCATTTAAAAATTTAACACATTTTGACCTTTCACCATCTTTTCCATGGTAGTGTGTAGAATATCGACTAGATCCTCAAACCTAACCGCATACTCAAATCGTTAAGTTCCCTTGTTTTAATTCCAAAAACTCCATTTCTTTTTTATTCCTTATATCTTCAGGAAAATATTTTTCTAAAAACAATTCCTTAAATTCTCCCCATTTTATTGTTTCTCCTTCCTTCGCTTCATACTGGTAAGCATTTTCCCACCAATATTCTGCCTCATCCACCAACATATGAGTTGCGAAAAATTACCTTTTTATCCTCGAACATCCCATTACCCGAAAGATTTTCTCAATTTCCCTTACCCATCGTTGAGCACCTTCAGGGTCATATCCACCTCCAAAAGTAGGCGGATTATTCCTCCAAAACGCTCCAGGACCACGATATTCATTATGTTCGTTGTTGTTCCTATTTTGACTTCCAATTGCTTGGGCAAGTTTTTCGAGTGCCTCAAAGAATTGCCTTATCATTTCCTCCACCATCTATTATTATTACGAAAATAAAATCACAAAGCACATCAACTAACAATCACACAAGAATATAGAGCACATAAACAAACAATCTTATACTCCACCTTATAACTTCTACCAATCATTTAATCACAACAAAAACATGGTTAGCTCAAAATTCACAAGTCCAAGAAAACATACCGCTTTCGATACCAACCAGAACGCCTCATTGTTTTTCATTGCTTAAATATTTTCCTTTTTATCTATTTATTATTATTATTTGAAAATGTTTCCTTCATTTAGATTTCTTTAAATAAAATTTTAAAATAATTTCCCTTGCTAACAAAAATGTCACCAAAATAAAACACATCACATAGATCACATCGTAATCATACATCAAAAGTTATTTACAAAATGTCACATAGTACGTAATATTGTGATAATTATAATATACACATTATTCACAAAAATCCTCATGTTTGCTTATCCTTCGTTCACATCTCCAATAGATTTATCCTGTTAATCTGCTCCCCCAATTAAAATTTAGGATCATCACAAAGTCAAACCACAGACACAAACACGCAAGGGTAAGTTCCAAAAATCTTAATAAAAATACATATCATATAAAATTATCAATATAATACATATCATAATCAAATAAATAAAGAATGAATTATGACTTAAATGAAATTTCTATATGATGCATGCTCCATCCTCAACTCCAAAAATATGCAATGTGGTACCATCTCGGATAATACGACATCATCATCGTAAAACTTACCGACCGGTTGGGATTTCACGATGGTGCACGAGAATCTCATAAACAATCATGTGATCATCATGAATTAAATGAATTCTCACTATAAAAATCCCCCAAGTCCGCATCCCACCTAGACGCACGGATTAAGTTATTATCTCGCACCTCTAACCGAGGCCACCTCTTTTGAGGCATGCATGAATGAATGAAATCTTATCTCCTTTCTAAAAATCTCATTTAAAACAATACCAACTTATTGATATTACAAGTACACTCCATCATTATATTTTACGTTGTAGATTAATAATTTATAATATAATAGTCATAGTTTTCATCACGATCTTCCACGTACATAGCATAGTTAATTAATCACAGTCTCAATCATCATCCAAGTTCAAAGAAAAGGTAAACATAAACAATCTAAGTCATCATCCAAGTACACATCCAAAGTTATTCAAGTTCAATCAAAAGTCATCCAAGTTCAAAGTATAGAAAAATTAATCATTGTAATATTATATAAATAACTAAAATTATGAAATCAGTAAAGGTGGCAGAACCTCCTAGTTAGATCTCATAATTTTAGGATCTCCAAATATTATATGCAATATAAATAAATGGAAACAGAAATATTTCAGTATAAAAATATAAATATGCGGTATTATAAACAAAAGTTGGAATAGCTCAGTTGGTTAGAACATGGTTCAGAATCAAGGTTATGGGTTCAATTCCTGCTTACATCATTTTTGTTTTTATATTTTTTTTTAAATATGCATTATTTTAGTAATTGAAAACTTAAATAAATTGCAACTTTCCTTACAATCCTTATTACTTTAAAACTTCAATAATAATTATAATTCCAAGAGAATAAGATTATAAAAATTAAAATATAGAATATATTTTTTTTTTAGGATTATTCTATAATTTTTTAGAAACTTGAAAACTTAATTAAATTGAAAATTCATAATAATTTAGAAACTTCCCTCACCTTGATTTCTTTTGGCTACTCTTTTGGAAGACTTTGAGAAAGCTTTTGAAGGTTGAAAGAAGGTTGATTCTACTCTCAAAGTTAAATGAAATAGGTTTTTGGTGAATTTAGAAAAATTTGGAATTTTAGCAAAATAAGCTTATGGTTTTGGGAAAATTGGAAAAACTAAGATTTTGGTGTTTTGGTGCAAATGAATTCATGGCTGAAGTGTTCTCAAATGGTTTCTATTTATAGATGAAATAAAATTTAAAATATTATTAGTGGTAAAATTTAATATACTTAGTGGTTTTTCCATAAATAATTAATTATAATTCTTTTTCTTTTTAGTGCTCCATTAATCAAATTGGTGCTAACACCACTAACTTAGTGCATCTTTTCATCATTCATGACATATTGCACTTGTTCAGAATTTTCTAACTTTTATTTATATATATATATATATATATTTTTTATTATTTTATTATTATTATTATTATTTTAATTTTTTTTTTAATTCCATTATTCAAATATCATATATGATTATTCCATAATTAATACTAAATTATAAAGAATCTAAAAATTATTTTTCTCTATTTTTCTGGTTCACATATTTCGCTCGTACTTATTATATACCTTATATTTTTAAAATTTATCAAATAAATTTATTAGCTCAGTTGGTAAAAGCATTCTATTTCTAACCTGAAGGTTGCAGGTTCGAGTTCTACATGTGACATTTTAATTTTAAAATTTTTTTAAACAATAAACTAGTACTTAATATATATCTTATATTTTATAAAAATATCAAATAAATGTAGTAGCTTAGTTGGTTAAAGTGGTGGCTTAATAATTTATATGTTGCATGTTCGAATCCTGCATGAGTCATTCTAAGTTTATTTTTTTTATTTTATATTATTTTTATTTATTTATTATTATTTTTTTTATTATTTTTTTTTTATTATTTTTTTTTATTTCTTAAAATATTTCTCAAATCAAATATAAAATAAGATTTCTTAATAATAATATAATTAAAACAATAAATTTTCAGTAATTCGAAATATAAAATAATATTTGAAACATCAAATAGTAATAAAAATGTCAAACCACAAATTTTTTTTTTTTTCACTACATTTTTATTTAGAAATGTAATCATAATTTTCTCAAATTACGTAATAATATTGCTACCCAATGATAAATTATTTTTGAATTACATTTTCTGTCTAATCAAATTATAACAGTAAATAGTTAATATGTACATTTTTATAGAATTTTTAGTAAATGTTTTAACTACGAAATTATTTATGAAAATTAATTTTGAGGGTGTCACAGAATACGTGAAGAATTCACTTTTAGTTAAAAATCGAAGGACATTGTGAATTCCTGAAGAATTCACTTGTAGTTCAAATCTGAGGGACATTGTATATTCGTGAAGAATTCACTTTTATTTCAAAACCTAGGGACATTGTAAATTCGTGAATAATTCATTTGTAATTCAAAACAGAGGGACATTGTAAATTCGTGAAGAATTCACTTGTAATTCAAAACAGATGGACATTGTGAATTCGTGAAGAATTCACTTTTAATTCAAAACCGAGGGACATTTTGAATTCGTGAAGAATTAACTTGTAATTCAAAACCGAGGGACATTGTGAATTCGTGATGAATTCACTTGTAGTTCAAATCCGAGGGACATTTTAAACTCGTGAAGAATTCACTTGAAGTTCAAAACCGAGGGACATTGTGAATTTGTGAAGAATTCACATGTAGTTCAAAACCGAGGGAAATTGTGAATTCGTGAAGAATTCACTTTTATTTCAAAGTCGAAGGTCATTGTGAATTCGTGAAGAATTCACTTGTAGTTCAAAGTTGAGGGACATTGTGAATTCGTTAAGAATTCACTTGTATTTCAAAATCGAGGGACATTGTGAATTCTTAAAGGATTCACTTGTAATTCAAAAACAAGGGACATTGTGAAATCGTGAAAAATTCACTTGTAATTCAACACCGAGTAACATTGTGAATTCGTGAAGAATTTACATGTTGTTCAAAACCGACGGACATTGTGAATTTGTGAAAAATTCACTTGAAGTTAAAAACTGAGGGACATTGTGAATTAGTTTAGAATTCACTTGTAATTGAAAACTGAGGGACATTGTGAATTCGTGAAGAATTCACTTGCAATTCAAAACCAAGGGACATTGTGAATTCGAGAAGATTTCACATGTAATTCAAAACGGAGGGACATTAGGAATTCGTGAAGAATTCACTTGTAATTCAATACCGAGGGACATTGTGAATTCGAGAAGAATTCAATCGTAGTTCAAATTCGAGGGACATTGTGAATTCGTGTAGAATTCACTTGTAGTTCAAAATCAAGGGTCAATTTGAATTCGTGAAGAATTCACGTGTAGTTCAAAACCGAGGGACATTGTGAATTCGTGAAGCACTTGTACTTTAAAACCGAGTTACATTGTGAATTCGTGAAGAATTAACTTTTAGTTCAAAACCGAGGGACATTGTGAATTCGTGAAGAATTCACTTGTAGTTCAAAACCGAGGGACATTGTGAATTGGTGAAGAATTCACTTGTAGTTCAAAATCGAGGGACATTGTGGATTCGTGAAGAATTCACATGTAGTTCAAAACCGAGGGACATTGTGAATTCGTGAAGACTTCACTTGTAGTTCAAATCCGAGGGACATTGTGAATTCGTATAGAATTCACTTGTAATTCAAATCCGAATGACATTATGAATTTGTGAAGAATTCACTTGTAGTTCAAAACCGAGGGATAATTGTGAATTCTGAAGAATTCACTTTTAGTTCCAAACCGCAGGACATAGTGAATTCGTGAAGAATTCACTTGTAATTCAAAGCCGACGGACATTGTGAATTCGTGAAAAATTTACTTGTAAGTCAAAACCGAGGGACATTGTGAATTTGTGAAGAATTCACTTGTAGTTCAAAACCGAGAAACATTGAGAATTTGTGAAAAATTCACTTGTAATTCAAAACCGAGGAACATTGTGAATTCGTGAAGAATTCACTTGTAATTCAATAGGGAGGGAGATTGTGAATTCGTGAAGAATTCACTTGTAGTTCAAATTCAAGGGACATTGTGAATTCGTGAAGAATTCACTTGTAGTTCAAAACCGAGGGACATTTTGAATTCGTGAAGCATTCACTTGTAGTTCAAAACCGAGGGACATTGTGAATTCGTGAAGAATTCACTTATACTTCAAAACCGAGGGACATTGTGAATTCGTGAAGAATTCACTTTTAGTTCAAAATCGAAGGACATTGTGAATTCCTGAAGAATTCACTTTTAGTTCAAATCTGAGGGACATTGTATATTCGTGAAGAATTCACTTTTATTTCAAAACCTAGGGACATTGTAAATTCGTGAATAATTCATTTGTAGTTCAAAACAGAGGGACATTGTGAATTCGTGAAGAATTCACTTGTAGTTCAAAACCGAGGGACATTGTGAATTCGTGAAGAATTCACTTGTAGTTCAAATCCGAGGGAGATTGATAATTCGTGAAGAATTCACTTGTAGTTCAAATAAGAGGGACATAGTGAATTTGTGAAGAATTCACTTGTAGTTCAAAGCCGAGGGACATTGTGAATTCGCGAAGAATTCACTTGTAATTCAAAACCGAAGGACATTGTGAATTCGTTAAGGATTCACTTGTAGTTCAAATACGAGGAACATTGTGAATTCGTGAAGAATTCACTTGTAGTTCAAAACCGATGGACACTATGAATTCGTGAAGAATTCACTTATAGTTCAAAACCGAGGGACATTGTGAATTCGTGAAGAATTCACTTATAGTTCAAAACCGAGGGACAATGTGAATTCGTGAAGAATTCACTTGTAGTTCAAAACCGAGGGACATTGTGAATTCGTGATGAATTCACTTCTATTTCAAAACCGAGGGACATTGTGAATTTGTGAAGAATTCACTTGTAGTTCAAAACCGAGGAACATTGGAATTCGTGAAGAATTCACTTTTAGTTCAGAAACGAGGGACATTGTGAATTCGTGAAGAATTCACTGGTAGTTCAAAACCCAGGGACATTGTGAATTCGTGAAGAATTCACTTGTAGTTCAAAATCGAGGGACATTGTGAATTCGTGAAGAATTCACTTGTAATTCAGAACTAGGGAACATTGTGAATTTGTGCAAAAATTCACTTATAGTTCAAAACTGAGGGTCATTGCGAATTAGTTTAGAATTTACTTGTAATTCAAAACCGAGGGACATTGTGAATTCGTGAATAATTCACTTGCAGTTCAATACCGAGAGACATTGTGAATTCGTGAAGAATTCACTTGTAGTTCAAATCCGAGGGACATTGTGAATTCGTAAAGAATTAACTTGTAGTTCAAAATCGAGGGACATTGTGAATTCGTGAAGAATTCACAAGTAGTTCAAAACCGAGGGACATTGTGAATTCGTGAAGAATTCACTTGTAGTTCAAAACAGAGGGACATTGTGAATTCGTGAAGAATTCACTTGTAGTTCAAAACCGAGGGACATTGTGAATTCGTGAAGAATTTACTTGTAGTTCAAAACCGACGGATATTTTGAATTCGTGAGGAATTCACTTGTAGTTAAAAATCGAGGAATATTGTGAATTCGTGAAGAATTCACTTGTAATTCAAAATCGAGGGACATTGTGAATTCGTGAAGAATTTACTTGTAATTCAGAACCAGGAGACATTGTGAACGTGTGAAAAATTCACTTCAAGTTCAAAATCGAGGGACATTGTGAATTCGTTTAGAATTCATTTGTAATTGAAAACCGAGAGACATTGTGAATTCGTGGAGAATTCACTTGCAATTCAAAACCGAGGGACATTGTGAATTCGTGAAGAATTCACTTATAGTTCAAAACCATGGGACATTGTGAATTCGTGAAGAATTCACTTGTAGTTCAAAACCGAGGGACAATGTGAATTCGTGAAGAAGTCACCTGTAGTTCAAAACCGAGGGACATAATGAATTCGTGATGAATTCACTTGTAGTTCAAAACCAAGGGACATTGTGAATTCGTGAAGAATTAACTTGTAGTTCAAAACCGAGGGACATTGTAAATTTGTGAAGAATTCATTTGTAGTTCAAAATTGAGGGATATTTTGAATTCGTGAATAATTCACTTGTAGTTCAAAACCGAGGGATATTGTGAATTCGTGAAGAATTCACTTGTAGTTCAAAACCGACGGACATCGTGAATTCGTGAAGAATTCACTTGTGATTCAAATCCATGGTACATTGTGACTTCGTGAAGAATTCACTTGTAGTTCATAACCGAGGGACATTGTGAATTCGTGAAGAATTCACTTCTAGTTCAAAACCGAGGGACATTGTGAATTCGTGAAGAATTCACTTCTAGTTCAAAACCGAGGGACATTGTGTATTCGTGAAGAATTCACTTGTAGTTCAAAACCAAGGGACATTGTCAATTCGTGAAGAATTCACTTGTAATTCAAAACCGAGGGACGTTGTGAATTCGTGAGGAAGTCACTTGTAATTCAAAACTGGTGGACATTGTGAATTCGTGAAGAATTCACTTGTAATTCAAAACCGAGGGACATTGTGAATTCTTGAAGAATTCACTTGTAGTTCAAAACCGAGGGACATTTTGAATTCGTGAAGAATTCACTTGTAGTTCAAAACCGACGGACATTGTGAATTCATGAAGAATTCACTTGTAGTTCAAAACCGAGGGACATTGTGAATTCGTGAAGAATTCACTTGTAGTTCAAAACCGAGGGACATTGTGAATTCGTGAAGAATTCACTTGTAATTCAAAACCGAGGGACATTGTGAATTCGTGAAGAATTCACTTGTAATTCAAAACATTGTGAAAAGTAAGTCACTTGAATTCAAAATTGTGAATTCAAGTCACTAGTACTTCAAAACCGAGGGACATTGTGAATTCTTTAAGAATTCACTTGTAATTCAGAAACACGGGACATTGTGAATTCTTGAAAAATTCACTTGTAATTCAAAAGCGAGGGACAATGTGAATTCGTGAAGAATTCACTTGTAATTCAAAACCGAGCAACATTGTGAATTCGTGAAGAATTCACTTGTAATTCAGAACCAGGGTACATTGGGAATTTGTGAAAAATTCACTTGTAGTTCAAAAGCGAGGGACGTTGTGAATTCTTTTAGAATTCACTTGTAATTCAAAACCGAGGGACATTTTGAATTCATAAAGAATTCACTAGTAGTTCAAAACCGAAGGACATTGTGAATTCGTGAAGAATTCACTTGTACTTCAAAACCGAGGGACATTGTGAATTCGTGAAGAATTCACAAAACCGAGGACATTGGGCCAGAAACAGACCTACGTCAAGATAATCCTTCTTTGAAACACCTTGGTAGTGCTCTTAAATTGTAATCCAAATAAAAAAATCAGAGCATAAGGAATCATCTCTTTATTCTTTCTGTGAAGAAAAAAGTTGGTGGACTAACTGAAATTTCTATCAGTTAATGAAAAAGCTCAATGCAAAAAAAAAATGCACGTTGGGTTTTTAAAACAATTCAAATCATTTGGATAATAATTAGTTTGATTTGTTTTACCGAGAAGGTCTACGGTTCGAGTCCGTACAGCCCTAATATTCCTACAGATACAAATAATACATTATTATACTATATCCAATTGACTTTTACAAAGAATATCTTAAAGTAACTGACCAAATCTAGTTTCTTCATTAAGTATTTTTGGATGAATGAGACAAGTACATTACCATCCCTGTGGCAAAAACAAGACACATTTGACATGATATCCTATTCTAATTCATTTAATTTCTACTGTTTAAGAAGCATACAGATTCACATATATAGTAGTTAGTAACATGAGTTATGCACTGCTCCAAGCATAAATTTCCTCTTTTAAAAGCATGTAATAAATCAAAATTTACTGTACTAAACAGTGTCATCAGAGGTACAGGTAGTCTATAGAAACTTACTTTATTCTCAAATAACTTGCAGAAATTTGGGGAAAAGGTGCATCTCCTTCCCTAAAACATTAGTTTAAAATTCGTACTTATAAAAAATCCCAAAAAAGGATGTATATAACATACATAATATGCACAGGATTTCACATTATAAGTTACTTTTGGACAGGACATTATGAGTTATTTAGTTTCAAAGATTTCATATCTTACTGGTTTTCTGCGGCTATTAAGGAGAACCAAATTGGACCAGTCCTCGAGAGTCTATTGCTGGCAGAATCCAGCACAGCTTGGAGCGATATGCCTGATTCTGCAGAAGCAGGTTCCTTTTTCTTGCGTATTCCTTTTTGTTGTACTTTTACTAAACAATTCAAAGGTTTCCAGAGATCCAATTTTACATCCCATGGTTTGGCACCATTTTCTCATCTTGTATTGCCTATGGATTGACTATCCTCGCATGGGGACATACTCTGCACCGGGAAAAGAATTAAGCATAAGAATGTGAGTAGACTAATGCTACTATAATCCAGGAAATCATAGTGACCACAACCAAGAATAAAAAAGATCAAGGAGACAACAAAATATAACAAGCTTGGAGAAAAGAGCTATATTGTCCTCTCACACTACCTGTCCAGAATTTTGACCAAACTTATTTGAAGTGTTGGGTGAGCTTGAATTCTCAGGATGATCTTGCAGTGATTCTTCCTCTTCTTTAATAGGATTTTCAATGGATGAAAAACTAGTAGACCGCAGACCACTAGCCTTTCTTGTAGGCTTTGTTCTTCTTGCAGTCATGGTTGCCTGTGTAGATACCTTGGAGCGCTGACCACCAAAGACAAAATAGATCTCTCCTTTCTCCTAGCAGGTAGTGACACTGAGGTGACATCAGGTGTCTTCACCTTTCTTCCCTTTAAGGGGAAAACTTAAGCCCTTACATCTTGTAAACTGTGGTCAGGCATGGTAATCAGAAACCAAAGTCAGTAACTTAGCATGCAACAATACAAAAGAGAATGCCAATATATCATCTATTCAGTTTTGTTTGATTGTATTTTTTCAAAAAAGTTTAATTCAATGTGTTTCATCACCAAAGCCGAATATGAAATTTTGTGTAGGTAACTCATTCCAAAAAGACACGTTTCTTCTCTTTTATCGGTCTTTCTGATCTACTTATTTTCAGATGGTTTACTTTTTGGATTACTCTCTGCTTCCCTCTATATAGAAAACTCATCAATGCAATTACTATAACCCCTATTATTTTTATCCAAGTTCAACACCATCTATTTTTGAAGTCCCACACTTTTTTCGCTGTCTTTTTAATGATCAAGTCCTTTGTTAATAGGATGATATATCAATGTTGGTTAATACATCAATTAAAAAAAACACTGCAAACAATAACATCGTCACTTGGAATAGAATCAATGATATTATGTTGAAGGTAAAGGAAATTAATAAATTTATATTTTGAACATTCTCAATTGAAACAGATGTTAAACCCATCCTTACTGGTATCAATTATCTCAGTCATTTTATCAATTAGTTGTACAACGACCATGTTTACCCAATTCCTTCTTACTCTGTTTCCAATTAAGAGCTTAAATGAAAATTATTACATGAAATCAGCTGACAGTTAAACCTAACTGTTAAATTTAATTTATTAACATTGGCCTTTGGTTGCATTCTAATAATAACATTGGCCTTCTTGGAGCTATTATTTGAATCACCATTACTGTTGTCCTCTACCTTGTCTTTGTGTTGCTTGTTATTCCCTTTTGCCTCCTGATCTGTACATGCTCCAGACCTTTGATCAGGAACTTTGAAGCTAAAGATATCCTTCGGACCAGGAGCAGGTTCATTGACAGTGATGATTGTCAATAGTTGGGATGCACAAACATCAACCAATATTAGGAAAAATAGTCATGGGAATATTGTCATGCTTGAATCTTTTTTATGGCATACAGGACAATATTGAAGACCAGTTTATGTGACGGAGCTTCTAGAGCTTCCGACTGGAGCTTGTCATAAAGCTTTAAAGACTTCAAAACAGGAAAGGTAATGACCAATCAAACATGACTTACCTGGTCTGCAACTGCATAAAGAAGTGCAATGATACATGGAAGGCAACAGCAAACAGCAATACCAATGATACACGCCAGTGCAACACAAATGATACATAGCCTGCAAAGCATGCAGATTTTTGTCAAAAGTATTTAACAAAATTGATAAAATATCACAAATTTGCCCAAAAATGAGTAAATTACAAGTGAAATGTATAATATATAATATAATAATAGAGACATGAACAATTTGAATGAGAAAGAGAGGGCAAACCAATAAAGCTTAGGAGAATCTTGGGCTAATGCTTGACCACCAGCAGATACCCAGTAGAATCCAATAATCCACCAAATAAATGAAAACATTGTATTAGCTGATTCCAGATATTTTGCAACACTGTTGAGACAAAAGGGCAAACATAAAAGTCGATAACATGAGCTAACAAGTGACAACAGATTGATCGATCAGATAATAGGATTCAATTGCACAGTATAAAGTATGAGTCCAACACTAGAAGCATGGGATTTTAGTGAGAAGTTTATAAGGCCTTGGGATCTATGACTACATAGCTAGATTTCGTGGTGTGGCTCTCCTAACTTTGAGCATTCATTGCATATCTGAGATATACCTTTACAATGAAGGGCCCCTCCAATGAGGTCTAGCGAAGGGATGGTTGATGTACAAAGTCTTATACTCAAAAGCAGAGATGCCACTTCAGTATTTTGAATCTGTTTCCTCCAAGTCTTATCATTATGCCAAGGATTACTGTCACATGCTAAACAAGAATAATAAATGCTAACATCTCAATGCTAACATCAAACAACAACAATAAAAATAATGAAAAAAGACCAGTTTGACGATTTATTCTTTCATCAAAGACAGTTAAATTGCACCTACTTCAAATACAGTAGTCAGAAAGGAATAAAACTAAAAAAGATAAATGCAAGAATCAGATCAAAGGAACTAACCAAAGAAACAATGGAGGAACCTTTGCAGAGGCGAATGGAGGAACCCACAAAAGAATGGATGCAAGAATGAATGCAAGAATGAATGAATGCAAGAGTGCATGAATGCAAGAACGCAAGAATGCATGAATGCAAGAATGAATGAATGCATGAAAAGAGAAAACGAATGAAGCAAGTGCTGCGTTAAGGAAAAACTCCATCTTCGGCTGAAAGATGTGAAAGAAAAAGTGTGACCTTTCTATTTATGAAAAATAATTGATAATGATAACATCAATAGTAATGCAATAATCTAAACGGCATCTGATGACAGATCATGATGGTTAACTATAGAAATACAACTAACCAGGTCTGAAGTTTGAAATAACAACAGAGCATTCAGTCAGCATGTATCCAGTTATACAAACTTAAATGAACTCAACAATTACATTGGACCATAAGAATGCAAATTAGAACAAGATCGAGAGATGCATCCAAACCAACACAATTCAATGTCAAATCATTTGAATATCAAATATTTCACAGTTCAACAAGTATACAAAACAAGTCAAACCTTGATTCCTTCACAGAGAGCTTGTGATCGGCAATAATGAAGGCAAGCATGATCATACTCTGAATGAACAAACTCACGTAAGCGTTGTAACTTCCTGGGCCACTGTTGCAAGGACCATGCAAGTGGATAAGCAAGAACAGCAAGCACGCTATAAATTGGTCCCTCCCACCATTGATAAGCAGTTATAGCATTAATATCATCCACAAATGCATTGAATTCACTCTCATAACTGCCAAGTCAAAAGTGTTGGAAGATCTCGATCTCAATATCAAACAAATAACATAATTAAACTCCAAAAAAAATCTCACATCCTCAAATTTCAACCATGGCACATATAATGATCAAACAGAAGAATGTTGTTTGCTTACACAACATCCTTCATTTGCTCTGAAGGTGTATGTGACAGATGCCAGGGTTCACTGAAAGTATTAGGTCCCATAAAGTACATTCTGTGAACATGACTCTGAGACTCCTCGACTCTGTTTGTTTCTACACCTATGCAGCACGTCATCATCATACCATTAATTGAAATTTCTTTGAGGAAAAAAAACAAAAAAGGAATCGCATGGTTTTGGATAAACCTCATTAAGTGATTCTAGGAACGGGAAGGAATGATCTATTTGAGAACCATGTTGGATGGGCGCTGGGTCTGTTAATTCATCAATCCCAAAAAATTTCATTCTTGCAACACTAAGAACCAGAGCCAACAGGATCAAGAGGCCCATAAGAAAAAGGCCAAAAAACCAAGGCCCCCCAAATGTGTAAATTAACTCTTCAAGAACTGCATAACAATCAGGCATGTGATATCTGTCTGAAACACGTTGGTAGGGGCAAGGGGTTTCATTAATACCACCTGCACAAGAAGACAAGACAGCAAATTATGCATTGATGCACCAGTTATAAAATTAGATGAGTATCTTTCAGAAAATACTATGAAACTGGAAGGGGATCACATTATACCACATATCCCCCTAGAATTAATAAATGAATGACAAATATATAAATCCTTCAGGTTCCACAATAAAGTACTTCAACTACATGAGAATAGAGTCTCTTGCATGCCTGTTTACATAATCATCCATTAAACTGTAAAAGCTACCTCGGACTGAAATAAAAATGGCACGATGAGGAAGCTCATTAACAGGACAATGACAACAAAGTGATTTATCAGATCCAGTAATATTTTTGTAAGTCCCAGCCGGACATTCCTGGAGGCAAGCAAGAAGTATACAAGCCTATGAGTAAAACATTTGGAGCTAAAAGAATCAGTTAGTCATCAAAATATGAAAAGCAATAAAGTAGAAAGAGAGCACGAGGCGAAGAGGGTAAAGAAAGCTCCTATTAATTTGAGCAAGCTTCTTCTAATCCAGTGTTGCAAAAGTAGTTGTCAGTCAAGTCAAATCAGAATAGGCTCAGGTAAAATGTGGTATACGAAAAGCGTGCAACTACGATATTGCAGCTAAAATAACTGTTTTCATATTTAAACATTTCTAGTCAATACATATGCAACTAAATGGCACACTGGATTCTACTAAAGTGAGCCGAAACTCCAGATCACAAGGCTAGCTAGAGTACATAAATATGAAAATATAACAGAATTGGGGGAAGTGCAAAGCAAATATACCTCACAGAAGGTACCGTACAGCCCCTTTGGGCAAGACTTCCCGGTTATTGTCCCATTCGCTCCAGAGTCACCCTTGCCCTTACCATTTCCTCCCCTATCATAGTCAGATAAGATTATGATGTTCTGAAATTGCCACTCCAACACAAATGAAAAGCAAGGGCGGAAATGGAAGTGAAATAGAGAGCTAAAATATAATACTTCAATGGAAAAAAACTGACAAATTCATACAGAAGACGGGGATAATTTTAAGTTTTCAGAAGTTTGGGACTGCAATCACCCACTGGAGCTGAACATAGTTCCCCTCCAACCCAAAGAGAATAAACAAACTAAAGATGATTTTGGGATTAAAATATGAGTTTAATTTATTTATTTGTAGGAATAGGAAGACAGTGAACAGAACCAATATCAAAACCCAGTAGTCACTGATATTTACATGAAGTTAGTCAAAAGCATCAAAAGCCAAGAGATCTTCAACTAAATAAATCAAGAAACAGAGTACGAATTCCTAAACCCAAAGGAACAAAAAGAATGATGCAAGAATGGGTGAAGAATGAAAGAATGAATGCATGAATGAATGCATGAATGAATAAATGGATGCATGAAAATGATGAATGAGGTGTGATAAAAAACAGAGAGAACTGCGTTAAGGAAACGGAGAAAGGGTCGAACGTTGAAGGAAACCGAAAAAGGAAACCATGGAGAGAGTCAGAGTACCCTGCATGACTTGGAGATTGTTTTTGGAGTCCAAATTATTTGTATTTATAACTCTGGAAACTTTACCGTTTTTATATTCAATTAAGTTTTGAACCTGTACCTACATGTATTATTAAAAAGTACACACTTAATAAACAAATTAGTTTTTAGGTAATGAAATTTTATGTAAAAAGGTATTATATAAAAAGATGATGATTAAAAATATAATAAAAAAAATAGTATGAAAAAAATGAGTTATGGGTGTATATTTAATTTAAAATAAAAATGATAAAAATAATAGATATAATAATTTTAATTTTTAAATAAATTAAAAAATTTGTAAAGGATTGACCCGTAAATGATGAGGAATAAAATGTTTCATAAAAATTAACATAAGATTAGATGATTTTCAACTTTTATTAAATGAATATTAAATTTAATAACATAAAAATGTAATGAATAATTTCATAAATTTAAAAGGTTAAAATTATTAAATAAAAATAAAAATAAATTAAGTAAGAAGAATTTCCTTTAGTAATAATTATATATATATATATATATATATATATATATATATATATATATATATATATATCAAATGTGTTGAAGTTGTTTATTAAAATATCCTTTACTAAATAATGTTTATGCATGCATTCCTTTTGAAGGTTAAATGTGTTGAAGATGTGAAAGTAGTTTGTAGTTGAGCATTTGATTGGAAGAGTTTATTTGATTCGTGTGAGTTTTGATAAATGGAGTATCTTGTTTTTTTATTTATTTTATGTTTTTTTTCTTGGTTCGGGCTATGGAGATAAAGGCAGTTATGATCAACTTTCAAAAATGTGTACGAGAAATTAAGCAAAAAGTTTGATGGTGTATCTTCTGAGGAATTGGGGAATGTATGACATGTTTCTTTTGATTAAAGTTTGTTAGAGTACAATTTTGACATAGAACTAAGACTCATCTTGATTTAAAATTTTGTCTGTAAAATTATTAATCTGAACTTACGCTGACGAGTAAATCATATATTAATACTTGATTTATCTATTGATTCTACGACTACGTAGCTTCATTCATTTTATAAATAATATTTTTATTAAATATTAATAATGTGTTAGTTAAAAAACATAGCAGTTACAATTCTGTTGTATATAAGTTCAATACAATAAAGATCTAAAAGCTATTATACGAATTTATGATATAATTGATTAAAAGATTAACATACTCTTTTTCTATATATAATTATGAGCAAATAAAATTATGTAATAATCTTATTAACCACTTAATTTATCAATTTCTTAAAGTTGAACTAATTCTAAAAGGAATTCAAAAGAGCTATAGAAAATTTCAATCATAAACAAGGTAAAAATGCACAACCCTCCTGCCTCACTTATACCTTGTCATAAAAAAGAATGTGATTCCTAATTTAATATACTAAACAAGAAATCAATTTTATTTGGAAATATAACCTAATAAAAGTAATTCCCTTTTCATCAAAAATTTTGTTTTATTTATCTTGTGTGTTTAATACATAAGAAAAATATATTCGTTGAAATCTTCAAACATGTAACAATCCAATAACAGCATTAGTAGCCTCATTCAGATGCAAAACCCCAAAATCAACAAAATGAAAAGAAGTTCTACAAAATCATTAAAAATAAATTAATATTTCATGTACAAAAGATAAGATAATCAAATTAATTCTCCAATCTATATTATCAAACTCATGTAAGATATCAACCTTGAAAACAACGTAGAAACAAGGATTTGCACTGAGGCTTTTTAGTATACCTAAAAAGCAAAATAAGTATTTAATACATTATAATTTTGTCTTCATTAAAGGTCAAATGTTTGTACATTGTTTTGCTTAGAACCATTAAGAGAAACAATGTGATAATAAAAAAACATATTTTAGAAATTTTTAGCATCTTTATTTGCTCTTGCAGTTTAGCATAATTCCTATTGATAATCATGTTCTTCATATTAATGCTTTCTTCATGTACTCTCTTTGGTATAAAATGTATTATTTCACAATTATGCACTGACATCTTTGCACCCAATTACAATACTTTGGTTGACCTTATATCAACCAATCATTTGAAGCAATCAACCTAAATACAACAAATTAGCACACATGTTAATGAATTTAGGTGAAATTGATGTCCCTTCACAAACAAGTTTTAACATCCATACTTGAGGCCAAGACATCCATAAAATAGAGTACATGAATTTAAGTAATAGAAACCTTAGAAGTTAGAAGTACATATCTATTATTCTTTAAACTAACAGAGAACTAAGCTGCTACTTTTGAAATAAAATTTAAAAGGAAACTACAAATACTTTGCTAATTTTAACAAGCTTTTTTAGGAACTCGTGGGCACTCCTGTGGAGTTGTTCTTTAACTATGCCTCATTATGTCTTTTGACCAAACTCTGTGATACAAATTTTAACAAAGGCTTTGCCAATCATGATTGATTTGCCTTTATAATTAACATTTATCTCTCCAATACAAAATAAATAATAATTTTAAAATAAAAGAACTTTACCATTGTACTTAAATAAGTTAATTCATTTATGTTATGCTTTACAAATAAAATGAACATAACATATAAGTTACATGAAGAGAGAATTTTATAAGATCATAAATAACTAAAAGAAGAATATTTCATGGGAAATATGAAAGGGAAAAGTCAGAATTGTAGACTCTGAATGAATCGAGCTAAGGGTGGGTTTATCTTAGAAACTTATTCATCACTAGGTGTAACAATTTGTTTGATACAAAATATAAATCATAAATAACTATGTCCATAATCTAATATGTCGACTTCACTAAAACCACTGTTTCACTTAAAAAAAAAAAACGAAATACAAACAAAAATGGAATAAAATGGGATTAGTAAAAGCTCTAGAATGCATATAATTAAAGAACTTCATAGTTAGAATTCATTTACATGAGTCCTATGAAATCCAAAAAGTTTAAGAATGATTATCTTAATGCTAAAAGCCCAACAAGTTGCTTACTTGCTTAACTCAACTTTTGAAAATATTATTTTTTTAAAAATCTCACTCATGTCTACACTATTAAAAATATCATTTATACAAGAGATAGAAGTATGTTATCATATTTATCCATGTTATCGATTTTTCTAACCTGTATATGTAAAAACATGTGTGAAGGCAAAAAAAACGTTATTTCTACGGATACAAATTACACAATTTGTAACACTATGGATTGTAGTATTCCGAATTGTGATGGATTTGAATAATCCGTACGAGAAAAATTATATTATATAATTCAGAATACGATTTTGAGCTACAAATTTTGCATTTTCTCATATCCAATAGTTTCCGAATTAGATAATCTATAAATAACATATAAGGCATTTCTTTTGCATGTTACACTTTGAATTACGGGGATTTTGGTCTTTTCACACATTTGATAGGGTGTAGAAAGAAAAAAAAAAAAAAAAAAGTGCGAGAAGGAAAGCCCGTTATTAACACATGATGTTGAATTTGCCACTACTGTTAATACATCATGGCCCACGGGCTTTGATTTAGTAGCTTTCTGACCCACAAGACCTTTTCTAGCTTCTGATTTGGGTAGCTTGACTTGAAAAAACAAAATTCTGGTTGTCCTATACTGACATATTTTTGGTCTATTTTAATCTTAAACTTTCATTTTTATTACAATTATTACATTTATGGTTTACCAGGAAAATTTTGCATATGATGTTATTGCACAATGGATAGCAAAAGCAACTCAACCACAAAAAGAATTACTCTTATAAGATTATCTTTCGTATCCTCTAATTAAATACGTTTTTTTCCTTATAAAATTAGATATTTTCATATTAATCCTTGAAGTACTTAATAATTTAGCCTTCTTAATTTCAATTTTTTCTTACAAAATAATCTCTATCAATAATGAGTGATAATGTGATATACACGTACACTTAGACGGTAACACAAATGATAACATGTGAAGTGAAATGTGGAGAAGTACATGACATTATCAATAAGTGATAACAGAGACTATTTTTAAAAAATTCAATATATAAGAATCAAAATTATCAAATGTTCAAAAGATTAAAATTTAAAAGTCATAATTTTTTATTTTTTTTTTGAGATTTGAAACATATTGATCCTTCTTTCAAGGTTATAGCAACTGTCCCATTGGATTGGTAGGAAAAAGAACCATTTTTTATATTCAGATTACATGAAATATGTGTAAACTTATTCAGATCACATGACCACATCTTAAACTTAGTGTGACTCGGACCAAACCCACATGTAAGTAGAACTAATTTGTTGGTAGGTAGAGGCCTAGAACAGTGTATTTTATGATATCATATATAAATTATTAGCTACATAACAAAGCTGTATATTCCTTACGAATAAAATAAGACACAATTCAGCAATAAAAAATCAAAAAAGGATTGCTGTTCAATTCTCTCAAATTATAAGTATCTGATTCTCTCATTCATTTCAAAACCTGGTTGTCGCGTGTAACATATTTAATATTTATTGTGTTTATTTGATAAATAAATAAATTCTCACTAAGACACGTGTATCAACAGATGTTGAAAGAATTTTATGTATCGATGACTCATGTGTTGATATAAATCATAATATTTTATTTACATGGAAGCAATAGAATTAGAATAATGTATCTCAAATAAAAGAAATTGGCTTTTGTCAACCTTTGTTTGGAAAAGAGGAATATATGAGAGAATAATTACTTCTGTCTAATTGCTAGAATTTTTGTATGTTAAAAATTGGTTTATCAGAAATATTTTTATTTAGGAAAGTAAAAAAAAAATTAAAGGGTATATTACATAAATTGTTAGCTTTTTTATTGCTTATTTTCTTTATGACATCAGATATTTGAGTTTCTAATTGTCATCTAATTGAATTCCCTTCGCATTGAACCCGTCTATTTAAGAATAAAGTAGTAATATTTTCGGTCACAGTTTTATTTTCAGAAGATAAAAAACTAAGATTCACAAATACAGAACCATTTAAGCATGGCAATATCTCAATGACTTTAAGTTAAATATTTCGATAGTAAATAGTTAAATTGATTTATCATAAGCTATACAAAACAAATTTAATTTCAATTTGTTAATCAATAAAATTTTATGATTAAATTATTAATAATTTTTTCTCTAGTTTTTTGTGTTCCACATTCAATACTCAAATTTAATTATTCTCTTTTTTTTTCCGCATTAATATGAAGTTTCCCTATCAAATCATTCATACCTATAATCTAAAAATAATATATTTCCGTTTGTTTAAAAATGTTTTATCTCTGTATCTGTCAGAGCTGCATGTATTTTTAACTTCAATTAAAACACACTCGTACTACGTACATCGCACGAGAATATATATATATATATATATATATATATATATATATATATATATATACTTGAGTCTAGTTCTAAATTAAATAAGGATCATCTCAATTTTATAGGAATAAAAAATATATAATTTTTTTCATAAAGACCAATAAATAATATTTCCAAAATATATTTAGTTTATTTAATCAAGACTACTTTTTATTATAATTAAAATGTAAATACTGCTTGACAGAATTATTAAGTAATTTATAAAAGTTAAAACTCTAGAAAAAAAAACTTATACACCAGGATGCTTTTACTGAACTCTCTACTCCCTTTTTATAACTCTACTAGCTCGTTTTGATACACCTTTTTGATAACCCTATTAGCTCGTTTTGACATACCTATCCATTTGTGGTCTTTTTAGTCAGAACAAACTTTTATAAATAGAAAATAAGTGATTGATAAAAATTATTTCACTAAAAATAATTGTTAAGTCTTTTTTGTATATATAAATTAATCATTAAAAAAAGTAATAAACATCTCACACTTAATCACGATAAATAAAAAAAAATCTTCACATCTACGTGGCTCTTGGTATTATAATTTTGATGTGGCTCACCTCCAATGGTGATTAACCTGAGATCACCAAACTATATTATATTTTTAGGTCGAATAATGGCTGGATCAATTGAATGCACATTTTAAAATGATCTCTTACGTATGGACTTATGAGTGATAAACAACTACTAATACATGTCAAATACAATTTACAAATATAATTACAAGCTAGTTGGTTATATATATACAGTTCTAGAAAGAGGCTTGTGATGGTGATAAACCACAAAATAGGTGGAGATAGACCAAACCAAACCACAATAATAGTAGAGAGAGATATTTTGTTAACGTGGAACTGTTGGAGAGTCACATGGAGATGAAAACGAAAGAATTAGGTGCATGTAACGTGCGACTTTTCTTTATTTACCCAAACCTTCCAGAACTTCAATTATTGACGTGGCATCCCTCTGTCACCACTCCACCTAAACAAAGCCAATTATTTAACCATATAATTCAAAATCAATTTTCCAACTCAAAATATGGTTCTAATAATAAATACAATAAAATTAAATATAAGTTTCTTTGTAACAAGTGCAGAGTATGTAATTATCACATCAATCTTCCACTCCTACGATTTCACGTATTAAGATAATAATTATATAATCCTAAAAAAAAATTATGACAGAGAAGAAAGTAGAAACATGTGTTTGGATTGGATTAATTATAAGAAACAAAACCCGTGCTTAAAAAATAGTTGGTAAGATTTTAATAAAATTGAAAAAGAAAAAAAGTAAGGGAGAAATATATGAATTAAAAAAGTGAAGAAGAAATAAAAAAGGGAAAGGAAGAAAGAATTTAGGAGAAAGACAAAAGGTTGGGTGTCGAAGCTGACGTCACCAACATCTACCTACCCAAACCGCTCAATGTTCGGTTCCTCTTCTGTTCCTGTCTTTCTGCTGTAGGCCCCACTCCCCACCAAACACTGTCCTGGCTAATCTATTTCTACACTCACACACTCACACCCCATTTTCACTGTTTTTTTTTTTTTTTTTACTTTATCTCCTTATAAATATTTTTCTTTTCTGCTAATCTTATGAACTTAGAGAACATCATCATAAAATTATTTTAGTTGTATCAATTTAAAGGAAAATATTTTTACTGTTATAATTTTTTATAAGAATTTCAAAATTATGAGATTTTGAAAATAAAATTTGTGATTTTTTTAAAATTATAAAAATTTAGTAACAAAGATTGCAATTAAACATAATTTTTTTTTTCTCAGCAAGTATATATACCTTAAGGAATGTGATGTTTTTTTTCCCTTTCTTTAAACATTTGCTAACATTCTGCCTAATCACGTGCCGTGGGCCACGTCCCTCGCAACTAGCGTAGTAGGAATGTAGGTAGGTTATTTGAATATGGTTCCAAAACTTGAATACTATACATTAATTAATTACGTTGATGTTGTTACATGGACTACACTGTTTTGTTTTTTAGGTTATGTTATTTTTTAAAATATAAAAAAATTATACATAATTATTAATAATTAATTAATTTATAGGATAATAATACCCTCTGATCAAGAAAAAATAAAATGTTATTGTTAATCATTATCAAATAGCCGCAGTCTAGTCTAACTATATTAAAAAATGTTACAAGTCTAACCTTGTTTTCGATCTGATAATGTGTGTATCATCACCTCCCAAACCAAGTGCTGAATAATTAATTGTAGAAAATTTAATTCGACTCTTGTTTCTTTCATTACACCACACCCCTTTTGTATATATTACTTGCGTTATTAATAATTTCGTTTCTAGAAGACGAGAAAAGTTCAAAACCTAATTTTTTTAAAAACAAAATCTATATTTTTCTCGTTTGCTATTCTTTTAAGTTTTTTTATTTTTAATTTTATTTTATTCAATCAACTAAGTTGGACTTCAACTTTGATTTTGTTTCCGTTGAGAATTCCTACAGTTGACCATAGTTTTAAATTGAGCAACGTTAAAGTTCTGTCGGAACAACATTTTGCAACATTAGACTGGCCGTTTCGCAGTGTATGGACAAATGTTTTCCTTTGATAGAGAAACATGAACAAATTTTCATTACATATCGCATGATCAACACAACGAATCAGAACACAAAATTCCAAATTTACAATTCCAGAGTACAGTTACCTTAATATACAAAATTTAGAAAATCTTATACATATCAATCTGTTTAAGAAAATTCACACCTAGTTCAATCCAAAATTTGTATTTTTATACATTCTCAGTTCAACCACATATGCCTCTTTAAATTTCATATTTATAACCCTTTTCGGGCGTGAAAAAGAATCCAAAACAAGTATTTTGTTAACAATAAATTTTAAACTTAAAAACCGTGTAATATGGTTACAAAATTACTTAAAAGATATGATTATTTAAAAAATCTTTACACATTTATTTTTTTAATTTTAATGACTTATGATCTCTTTTAGTGATAAAAAAATTTCCAATCTTATCATGTAAAAAATTATTACATTTAAAACATTCCCCGCTGTATTCAAGTGTATGTGTATGTTCGTTCATCCACAAAAGCTTTTGGTACATTAAATATGACGAGACAATTTTTCCCCCCAAAAAACGGAGATTTTACAAGAATGACAGAAACGACACAAATATTTTTTCAAAATTAAAAATTCAAGTGCATGTTTGGATTAAAATTTGAATTTAAACTAAGTTTGAGTGAACTTTATTTTACCAATTGAGTATAAAAATTAAGTAATAAAGTGGCTGGTAGATGAAATAATAAGTGAAACGTGTGTGTGTTTAAGTTGCATGCATATTTTCAAAAGGTCTAGGCATTTAGACATATGCATAATCTTTACTTTTAAATTTAGTTGAGTAGTAAATTCAGTGGATAAAATTTGTAATGACCATATCGATCTTTACAAGAAAAAAAAAATATATTACATTAATAATTGGTGCCATAACATTTTTCAAAATATATCGAATTCAAAATTTAAAATAAGTTGAACTCGAACCAATTTAAAGTTGGCTTTTCAATTCCAAGCTAAGTAAACCCTATGCATATGTTATTATTTCACAGTACCTAAGTAAATACAAAAATATACTACTTTACGTAGACCAAGAAAGAGCATAGATAAGCTGGCCAGCTACTGAATTAGTGAAGTACCTTTTTTTTATTAATATTATCATAACATTCTTACAAATTATCCTCATGATAGACAAATGAATACATTGATTGATTTTTGTTAGAGAAACCTTAAAATACATATAATATGAATATATTTTTAACATAATGTGTTTTATATTTAAATTAATTAAGATTTGATTCCAAAAATCCTTAATTAAATAACATAAGTCAATGCCACTTGTATTAAAAATCTTGTCACATAGCAAATGACCTTGGTGCATATATCAATGAATGTGAAAGTAACTTTGTGAAGTATAGTCCAGTTTTCCCATAATTGTCTAGTTCTTGTGACAGTAAATGGTAGGTGTGCATTCAAAAGCTGTCTCCTACCTAAACGCTAGCTACAATATGAATTGGGTTAATTAGCTTGGTTCCTGGCTTCACCAGTTACCACTGCCCCTGCCACTGCTCAGTGTTTATCATATCCCAAACTTACTGTAACTTACCAAACATATTAATGTCTAACAACTCATTACTGACCCACCAATACTCCACTACTCCAAGGAATATTCAAATTTTACCCAATAACTCGTTACCAAGTTAGTAAGTGGATCTTCCTCAGCAAGAGATTAATTCCTTATATCAAAAGGAAAATGCTAAAACTAAGTGCACCCTTTAAGAAATAAAAAGAATTTTTTTTTTCTTTTAGAAATTTTAATTAGTATCTTAAGAAATAAAATTTATACCAAAATTACCCAACCCAAGTAAACAAAGCAGTAGTACATCATCTTGCCCATTAGAATATCTCATGTTATTAGAAAGAGAATTTTAATAGGCTATTTGAATGTTACAACAATAGTTGGTCTAATTAGTTTAGATTCATCTTTATGTACAACTTATTATTAGGAAGAAGGAGGAAGAATGACATTTTTTCATATCATTTAAAATTGTTTTACTCTGAAATACATAATTTTAAAACTTCATGAAATAATTATTTAAAAGTAAGTTTATGAGAACTATTGATCTCTATCTTTGTCCTTTACAAAAAAATCACCCATTAATTACTTGTTGGAGTCGTTAAATTAAGAAATAATAAAGACGAAGAATAGCTTTAAATTTATTCAGAACGAGTTAATCCCTTGTGTGTATTTATAATATATATTTTCTAAAATTAATAGAAAGAACATTCTTATTTGATCATTATTAACTTTGATGTTCAAAAGATATTTCCCAAGTATTTGAAAATAATGGAATTAATGATCTTATTATGATAATCATTAGAGGACTGTGGGAAAAGTAAAGCATAATAATAAGCAGTTTTTATGAGGAGTTAATTACACACATGTACATTCAACCAAATCTGAAATCGAAAAGTTAAGAGGGAAGAATTTATATTTACTTGACGTTAAGAAATTTGAATTCAATATCATAAAGAAAAGAGTGAAAAGAAAATTAAAAATGAGAGTAAAAGAATATGAAGAATTTTCTCAAAATTTTGGGATTCTACGACTATTTCCATGTTAACAAAGAGAAGTAGTCACAATGATTAACATGACATTGAAGGTCTCTAAATATTCATGGGTCTATAAAATCTATATAGATTACTATCAGTTGCAGTTGTAGTAGTACTAGTAACCTTAGTAGCAGTAGTAGCCATGGGTTTGCAATAACAAGTTTGGTTAAGCCCTAGATTGTAACACAGACACACACCTTGGCTGTTCCCATACCACTGGTACAAAACTTGTGGCTTTTGATCATCATGTTCTTGCGCTTGTTGTTTCAACTTTTCTGAAACTTGTTGAGAGGGTAGCCCAATGGAAAGGTCCAAGTTGAGTTTTTGATGATTAGGGAATGATTCTTCGGTTGTAACACCACTGCTGCTGTTTGAATCTTCACCAACCACGTTGGTACCATTGTTTGTAGTCTTTGTATTTGCGTAAGTACTAGTCACCAACTGAAAACCGTTATTGTCGTTTTTGTTGTTGTTATTATTGTTGTTGATGTTGTTGGTGCTGCTAATGTTGTCGTTGTTTTTTTTGTTGGTTGAGGTGGCTGCCGTGTTAGAAGGTGGAACTGCGGTGGCGGTGGTTGCCGCAGTGGCGGAGGAGTTGATTGGTCGATGGGTTTGTGGGTCGATTCCTCGGCTATAGAGTTTTCTCTTGATGTGTGTGTTCCAATAGTTCTTGATTTCGTTATCTGTTCTTCCGGGTAACCTTGCAGCTATTAGAGACCATCTGAGAAAAAACAAAAAAAAAAAAAAAGAAATTTCATAAATATAAAAAGACTAGTTAGGGGGAATTAATTAAATTGAAAGAATTAATCATAAGACTATGATGAACAGATTAAAAGTTTGTATTTTTGTTTGTGTTTATATGAAAGTGGATGATATATGTTTGAAATGTAGTGATGAATTAAATAATGAATTTGTAGGATATATGATGTGACAGTGGGAGAAGGAGGGAGGAAGAAATTGTGTTGTGTTGTGTTGTTCATACTTGTTTCCGAGTAAGCTGTGGAGGTTAATGATGAGTTCATCTTCATCTTCAGTGAAGTTTCCTCTCTTGAGATCAGGTCTAAGGTAATTTATCCATCTGAGTCTGCAACTCTTGCCACATCTAAGCAAACCTGTTAATTAAGAAAAATGGGCTTAAATTTGTTGAAGGGTAGAATTAATTAAATAAGAAAGAAAGAAAGGATTGTTAATAATGATTACCAGCAGCTTTGGGGAGGGATCTCCAACAGCCTTCACCATGGAGTTTGATGTAGTTGATGAGGCGTTGGTCTTCTTCTTTGGTCCAAGCACCTTTGTTGGTGTGTTCTTTTTCACAACAAGGAGATCTACCCATGGTTGAGAGGGAGAGAAAGAGAGAGAGAGAGAGAGAGAAAAGAGAAAAGAGAAAGAGAGAGTGTGATGAGATGTGTGGGAGAATGGAAAGTAGAAAGTAATAGGTGAGAAAAGGGGTTAGAAGGGAATATAAATGGGAGGTGGTGGAGAACAAGAGGAGGTGCAATTGACTCGGGGACCTTCTTTTTCTGACAAGTAATGCAAGAGAGAGTATTTGACCGAGTTGGTGAGAAAGACGAGTGGTTACAATTAAGTTAGTGCTGGATTTGGTAGGTAGCTCTGCTTTTCATCTTCCTTTTTATCACCCCTTATCCCTCTCTTTTTCTTCTTTCCACTTCTCCCCCCCTATTCTTTCTTTTATTCCTACTTTCTCCTCTACCACTATTAACTATTAAACCCCTCTCCAACTCAATAACTATATATCCCTACTTTATATATATATATATACATTTTTTTAATTATCAAAATTTTTTATGACATTCTTTTTGGGGTCAATGTTATATCTCTTTAACATACTCTTCATCATTATTTTTTCTTATAAATTCTAAAATTATAAAATTGGGAGTGGAATACATTAAATGAAGAATGGAAATCACACACATTGTAATGTATTTATAAATTAATTTTAATTATTTTCACAAAAATATTCTTGATTATCTTTCATTTCTTAAAATTTAATAAATGATAAGTAGAATACATTAGCTTTTTAACCCTTTTGAAATTCTATAGCATTTTGAGAGCTTTTGTTAATTTTGTCACTTCACATGTATAATTAATACAAACTAAAGTAATATTATATTACTAAATTTAATATTTTTATAATAATTATCAAATTTCTGATTGATTGATATGTAGTGTAAAATTTTTTATATTAATAATTCACGAAAATTACAATTAAAAATATTTACAAAATAAAGAAGAGTATGTCTCATTAATATTAGAGATAATTTTGAAAAATATATAAAATTGAGATAAATTTTATTTTATTAACTAGATTAATTGCCTTATTTAATTTTTGTAAATTATTAATGAATAATTCTATTTACACATAAATTAAAGCGCTTTTAATATTCTATTCTTTTTATATAGATTTTTTTTGAATTTTTGGGAATATCTACTAATTTCATATCTCTTTGAATATATTTTTAAATTTATTTATAATTCGTTTTAATATGAATTAAAAAATATTATCAATAGTTAAAAATTAAAGTTTTTATAATAAATTTAAATAATATATATATATATATATATATTTATTTATTATAATTTTAATTATATTAAATAAAAATGAGCGCTTGCATTACACAACTTATTTATGTACAGCAACACATTTCAACTACTTTCTAATTTTCCTAGTTGAAAATTTAGTTTGATTATTTAGTAATTTCTAAATTAGTTTTTTTTTTAAAAAAAAAAATAGGTTGTAGTGTTTCTTTTATATACTAAAGAAACATTTTTCAAAATTCTATCATTTTATACTTTATTCCCATTTTATTCTTAAAATACATATGAAATTTCTTTACTATCCATTTTAAATAAAGTAACATTCTATAATAAAAGAGATATTCTAGTTAACTTATTGAAATTATCTTAACATTATAAGAATAATTATAAAATAAATAATATAAAATATAATAATAATAAATAAATAATTTAATTATAAATCGAATTACAAGAATATAATATCAAAATATTAAAAAATAAACTTATAAATACTTTAAAATATACTCTTATAAAAAATTTAAAACTTGTATAGGAATGTCGTGTCGTGTCATTTACATTCATCACCTTAACGGATGTTTTCTAAACACTTTAAATTCAATAAGTTAATTATTTTCAGTTTTTAGTAACCAATTTTAAATCATTAGCTAGTTTTTAAACTTCTAACTAACTTTTCAGTTGGTTTTGTCAAACTTGCCTAAAATGTTAATTTCAATAAATTGTCTGTAATAACAAAAAATTTATTTAAAATTAAGAGTGTATTAAAATATTTTGGTTTGGAAATATTTATCGAAAGTATTAATGTAATTTATATTTGAATGATTAATAGTAATAATAAGTATTTATATATAATTCCATATTTTTATATTCATCTTTAAACAAGTGAAATCATTACAATTTCCTATATATGTATTGTCACTCATGTGAAAAATGTAAATGATCCTTTTCGAATGTCTTGATTATTTTTACTCAATTTTTGTTGTTGTTGTTACTCTTATTTTACTTAAACTGCTTATACTTTATTTAATCATTATTTTTAAAAGAGTGTCAATAGTCTCTTCGGCACTGATCGATCCATTCTTTTTGGTAGCAAATAATGATTACTATTTAGCAGCCATGGCGTCATCACAAGGCGTAAACATAGAAATACAAAGTTTTCTTATTCCAATATTTCCTAATTAAGTTACTTGCAAGTTACAATTACCATAAATTCAGGGAGAAACGTCATTCAGTCATTGACATCTCCATTTCCAGTACTCAAGACACAAATGTTTATCGAAAAATTAGTAAATACATATATAAGATACACACATCATACAAGAAATCAGCAAACATAGCAAGTTGTTTTTATTGATCAACGGAACATAATTTTGGGTTTGGATGTAGGTGATGTTTGGTGTAAAGTCAACGCAAAAGAATTTTTGGTTTTTCATTTAGGTAAAGTTTGGTGTAACGAAAATTTTATATATTTATGACTTAAATATGCTCATTATTTTCAGGAAAGAAAAAGTAATCTGTTTGAGAAAGTTGATTATGTCAATCAGAAGAAAAAGTTAATTATGTGTTTGTGCGCTCTAGAAATGACGTGCTATATTCTTAACTAATTTTTGTTGAAAACAACGTATGCTATATTCTTAATGAAATTTCATTCCCTTATTTAATGCAAGAGAAATATTTTAAGAAAATACAATTAAATTTTCAAAAAATAATCTCGAGTGTATATAATAAAATAAAGAAACATGTATCACGTGCTGCAAGTTTATTTTTCAAACGAAACTAAGAAGCTTCACCCCAACTAAATGCAACTATTATATATGAAATAAGTTATATTAAAGAAATAAATAATTATACTTGTGCATTCAAGATCAGCAAGCAGTTAATTTACTCTGCCCAACGGTGGATATTTCGCATCCAGAGTTGATTCTAAGTATTTTAGTGTGAAAGAAAAATAAAAAATAATTTATGTTGATAACCATTAGAATATATTGTCTTCCTTCCATATTTTTTTACTACAAAATCATCAACAATTTATTTATAGTCAAGATTCTTTAAAATATTATTTTTAATAAAAAGTAAATCAATATTATTTAATATATATTAGTTAATTATTGAAAATGTTATCGATTTATTATTTGAAAGATATTATATGATAATATTAAATGATGTTATATATTATTTGAGCGAGATATTATATGATAGTATTATATTTAGATGATATGATATATCATTTAAAATATCATTTGATGGTATCAGATATGTGAGTCATTAGATGAAGGTTGAGGATATTATATTGAGTGTGAGTTTGATAGTATATAATATAATTGTAATTTTATTAGGTAGTTATAAGTATATACAATTATATATGGATCATTATAATAATTTCTTATACGAGTGTAAATGTGTATATGTGAGTATATATTGTTCGTGTATCTCTTTGAGAAACACTACATAAAAAGTTCTTTTTTAATTCTCGTAACATTTTACCTTGTGTTATCTCTTTTTTTAATTTATTGTTCTTGCATTCATTCTTTGTTGTTTCTCTTCATTTTGTCTCCACACTCACTAAGTGGCGTTGTCTATAGGATTAAAGAGAAAAAGAAAGATTATCAATAATTGCAACGAAATTTAATATTGAAAAGTTTAATGCATGTAGCAACTTCAGGTCATGGAAGATAAAGATCAAATAAATCTTTGTCTGTTATTCTCTTAAATTCTTTGTCAAAGACTTTTGAGCATTTTAAGGATGCGCGTTGTATGGAAAGGATTAGATAATTACCTTGAAGGAAGTTGTGACCTTGATTTGAATCAAGGAGTTTCAGAAACTTTAAGATTTTAAGGGAGAGGAGATATCATCGCCTGGTTTAGCAATAGTAAAGGGAAAAGAAAAGAAGAGTAGAAGGAAAGAGAAGAAGATTAATCCTGATTGAAATAAATAGAAATAATGTTACCAATGTTTGTAGATGTTGTACAGGCTTCTAAGAGATATAAGTCTATTGAGTTCTTATGGCTTCGTGTGGTGATTCAATGAATAATTGAGTCAATGAAACCCTAAAATTAAAATAGTGTGGAACAGACTAAGGATATTTGACAATAGGGGAGTGTTACTATAAAGTGTGAGGTATGTTCCAAAACTTAAAAGAAATATTATGTTCATTAGCATGTTTGATGTGATGAAGTATTCTGTGAAGATAGATGATAAAATGATGAAGGTATCCACTAGAGTGTTTGTAATTATTACGGATAGACCAAGTAATGAATTATATACTTAAAGTGTTCTATTATCATTGTACATGTATATGTGTTCATTTAAATGATAATAAACAAGATTAAGATGTGTCACTTAATATTAAGTTATATTAAAAAAAAAGGTTTAGTGAAGTTAAAAAAAATCTATTCTTTATTCTTTATTGTCTGATTCTCTAATTTATCGTTCTTATATTTGATTTTATACCTAATAATATTAATTATTTTAATTAATTATATTAATTTTAATTTTAATATTTTTATAGATCATATATAACTAGAGAATGTTGTTTTATTATATTATAATGTTCTAATGAATCTATATTTTTACAACATGATCCACTTACATAGGATTAAAATCATCATTTTACGTGTCAATATTATAATTAAACAAAATAAAATTATAACTCAATAATAATATCGGGTAACACAATTAATATTTAGGATTCAAATGTGAAATTTCATATTAATAATGTTTGAAATCGAGATAGATATGCATTAAATTTACGGCACTAGTGATTTATAAGGGATTGATTACAAAATGTAGATAAATATGCATTAAATTTATGTCACGAGTGATTTATATAATATGGATATTCGGAACTTAATCATGAAACGTGTACACAACCAATGACTTGTAGACACATGAAAAATTGGCTTGCTAAAAGTATTCACCATGATATAACAATAATTAAACAACATTTCCCAACTCCTGAACGAAGTACAAAAACCAATAAACAAAGCATAAGTTACTATTTACTACTATGAAGGAATCACGGATGGGAATAAATCTCACCTCTTTTTTTGGGTTAACAGAAAGCTTAATTGGCCATTTATTTATACTAGAAATTATTTTTAAATTTAATTTGATATTTTTGTTAAAGCTTAAAAATTGTCTCTCTCGAGAGGGTAAAAAGAATTAAACTTCAAGTTGTTTTAATTTTAAACAGAAAAACTAAATGCGCAAAGAATTTACAAGGTAAGAGGTTGCTTTGTTTAAGGGTGGATGGTTTTGATTTCTTGTTTTGCTAAATTAATATTTTCATTTTGTGTGTGTGTTGACTCTGGTTAATTAATTTGTTAAAGGAGCAATAATCAGGAAATAAAGTTGAGGTTGACGTAAGCCTTAAAAATTGCATCATCTTGGGATATATAAAATATGCAGAATGCAAGGACCAATTGGTAATAAACGAAGCCGCAGTTAAGAAAAATGAATAAAATATAAAAATCATACCAAACGACAAAATAAAGGCTATCAAGACCTACCATACCATAGCAAAAGCATTTTGCCCCCACTGATTGACAAGTTTAAAATGGGGGCAATGCACACCAAACTTTTTGTTCTGTACAAAAACAAAACCCACTCTTATCTTCTCTTATTTGTTTCCCCTAAGATTTTATATATACTTTATGTTCTTCCACCTTTCCACTGTTTTCTAACTACTTGTTTTATTATTATGTTTATTATTTTGTTTTTGATAAAGGATTCTAGAAGCATGTCTCAACTCTCAACTGACTCCACTAACACTTACTCTTGTCAATTAAGGTTGGATATGAGTTACTAACATCCCCTACCATCCATGGTTGAGATTGCTGGTGCTCATCAATAGTACCCTTTTCTTTCACCCACTACCCAAATAAATCATCAGATAAAACTAAATATAAAGAGGCAAATGTTGAATTTGATTAACAGTTAACAATTTGGGTAATTAAGTTCTAAGTTCCTACCCAAACATCATCATAATAATCTTCTTCTGTATTTTTCATATATAATCTTCAATTTCTTTAATTTTTCTTTTACATATCACATGTATCATCTATATATCTCATTTATGAGAGTAATATTAACCCAATAAAATTATTATAGGTAAGTAAGTCAAACATTAGACCATGCATTGATTAAATTAAAATAATTTTATTTTAGTTAATTCATAAGTTCATTGATTTTATTTTCTTTATCCCTATATTTAAAATATTTGCATCATTAGAAAGGATTTGTTTTTTTATTATTCCTATTAATTTATATATATGAATTATAGAGTATTATGTGTTAAAAAAATTTACTTAGTTAGTTGAATTGGATCCATGAGTTATTATAAAGTTTATAATATTTCTTTTGATTTCTTTGAAATAAGTTTGATTTTCCTTGATTTTAGTGGTCCCATGATTATATCTTCATGTGTGGAGTGAGTTGTGAGTTAAAGTCCCTTGAAAAAAGATGGTTTAATTGCAAGATGATACATATGGCTGTGGTAGTAAGAGGTGAGAACAAAACTTGATATTTTTATAATATTGTTAATGTTGAGTATGAGTAAGATAGACAAATATTAGTCATTTTCAAAGTTCAACAAACCTCGTTTTCCATCCAACACAGTTATGCCATTTTGAGCCGGCCATGTCAATTTTAAATTTTATATGGACAAGGTTGGTAAGACTCACCTTCCTAACTTAGTTTTTTGTTGCTTCTAGAAGCACTAGAAGAAAAATACTCATTAAAATAAAAGGAAGAATCTGTGAGGTTGGTGACCCACCTCGTTCCTCACATGGTTCTCCCACCTCATCTATTGGAATGAGTTGGACCATTCATTTGTTTGCTCCTCTCATGCCACACTCTACTACACTCATGCTTTTCAACCTCTTTCCCTTCATTATAATCCTTTTTTTCTTCTCTTTTTAATTGAAATGGTATTATTCTTATCTTGGAGTATTTTGACTGTGACCAAGAGTCTATTAATTTGTCACCACTGAGAGAGATTTTGTGATTTGGCCCCACATAAAGATTAGATTAGGAACACCCAAAAAAGTGAAGGACCAATATAATTTGCAATTGTTCAACGGCATGGTTGCGCATATATTCCATAATTCTAAAATGATTAAAAGGGCATCATAATTTGTTGACGCTTTCTTCCACGTTGACAAAACTAATCCATGTATTTATTGAGCTTTTATTGTCTCTGAATCAAGTGCCTAATTCCAACAACATGCCAATTCATGATCATTTTCAAGGGATATATTTTTATATTCATATATCTTTGTAAAATCTTTTTAACCAGCGAACTAGATATGCAGAATCCGGTTCCATCTCCTCACAATTCAACAGTTTAGTTAACATGCGCTTTATATGCTTCTTGTGCTCCGCTCTATATATTTATTATGTATATATACAGCGTCAATTAGTAGGAATATAATTATTCTTTAGGACATAAAAACCATGTTAATCTCAATTAAAACGATTTTTACCTTTTTAATTATTATTATTTTTTTTAACTTCCACGTGGTAGAAATTATTTTTTCAAAAATTATTTAATTTTATAATCATTATTTTTTGTGGATTTGCAACTTCTTAAAGTATATATAAATAGTAAATAATCTTTAGGATTAAAAAAATACATTCCTCAACGTGAAGAGTATGTTCAAAGTCTTAAAGAATATGTATATAAATAGGATGTAGTTCTAATAATTTAGACTCAATATTACATTCCTTAACGTGAAGAGTATGTGTAGTTCTAATAATTTAGACTCAAATATACTCGTACTCGAACTCCCGAAAAATATGTATATAAATGAGATGTAATTCTAATACTTTCATTATACTTTTATTTTTCTCGTTACGATGAGAATAGGTTTTCCTCGTTAACCTATGTAATCTATTAAATTAAATTCATATAATAAAAAAATGTATGTATTCAAAGAAAAGAAATAATTTAATTTGATAAATAATTATTATTTGTGGATTCGCAAAAATTGGTTTGTTGCAGTGTCGTGGGAGAAAAGTTTTACCCAAAGAAAATAGTGTCACATTTTTACACTCCATTTTAGTGTAATATTTCCATTTCATTATCCTATGAAAACAGAGCCCTAAATCTTTTAACTCGGAGTCGGTGGTGATACATATTGAGGTTAATACATATGATATTTTTGTCACATCTCAAGCACACTATTCAACGTTGAGGAACATGGTAAGCAAATAATATATCACTAAACATTACCCCATAGTCAAAGTTCAAAACCCTTATCGGCAAGCAATTACACACTGTTGAGATGAGGACAATAAGACTTGACTAAAACTTTTGTTGCCCATCATTTAACTTACCTAACAAAATTTGGTCAATCAACCTCTTAATTGCATTTAAATTTAAAAACAATATTTGCAGTTCTCCTATTGGTTATATAAGTTTTGTTTTTGGTCAACTTCCACAAGTTAACGTGGTTAACATTGATAACGTGCTTAAATGCTCTTGGAGCAAAATATAACTTCAAAAGTTAGAACCCAGCAAGCTCCAACTTGGGCTTTTGCAACATTGATAATCGTTAGGCCCATTTATAAGTAGAGTACATATCCCAATGTGGGCTTCCTATGTGACAGCCTCTTTTATTTTTTCATTGCCCACAAATTTATTTTTAATTATTTTCAACAAAAATACCATTGTGATGGAAAGTAGTCCCCGTCATCAAAAAATGGTGAAAGATAATTTTTATTTTTTATTTATTTATTTTTATTTTTTTTACAAATACAATGACAATAAAACTTGAACTTAAGATCTTATAAATAATAATACTTAAGTATAATATTTAAGTTATACTTCAAAAAAGTATGTTTAAACTATAATATTTGTATCAAAACTTTTATTTTATTTTATTTTTATATATTAGATTTATATTAGAATATAAAACCAATATTATCAATTGAGACCCCTATCATAAGGAATACCAACTGTGATTAATAATAAGTAGAAATGAAAAAGGTGGAGTTTTCACTGCTTTTGATAGTGAATACAAGACGAAAGAGAAACATACAAGTAGAAAATTGGAGCATCAAGAGTGGCTAACGAAATGGAAACAGAAACTAGCTAAATGAAAGCATGCATGATACATAAAATCAAGTGAAGTAACGTAGACAGACACATGACTAGTACTTAATTAGGTGCATAATTTATTTGTTATGGAAGGATGCATGGAGCAACTAATTAACAGTGTCTGGTGCAGAAGCAGCGTCTACGGAATCCCCTACACTTGCCACCAGTGAACCCTTCAACATGGCAAACCGAACCACAGTTATGATCACTTAGGCACATCCCTTTAAATCGATGACTCTTCGACTCACAGTGCCTTCCCTCAGTTTGTACCACCATCTCTGCATTAAATAAACATAGATTCATTAACTATTCACGTACTATTCCTATAACAATAATTATTGTACTTTCTATTCAGCCATAAATTTATTGCATGATTAGAGAGACTTACCAGAAGAAGCAAGGAGAATCAGCATTATGAAGAATAACCCAAATCGTGCCTTATCCATAGCTAATAATTAGAAGCACACCTAGATCAATGTATAACACTGAATGTATACAAACGGGTCAGGTACTTGTATCTATTTATAGCTAAGCTAGAAAAGGAGTAAATGGTAATTTAAGAACCACAAATTTCCAAACCTAGACGTAAACGAAAGTTTGCTAACGTTGGTAATAAACTACACGAGAATGTGGTCACGCGTTAGTGATCCATGTGGTTATCTATATTTAGAGGGAAGCTACTAGAGATATGTTATCTATGCATTGTTCTACTTAAAATTTAATCGTTTAAAGTAGGGTATTAGTTTTAAAAAATGAAATTATGGTTATTAAAAAAAAAATTAGACTTTCTTTCTTTACCTATTTTTTATTCATTAATAAAAGTCAGTTAATTTTGTTAATAAGGTTAAATTTTTTTAACTACGTTTTAAAATTATCTTCAAAAATATTGAGACTGATCATCTTATTCATCTCATATAATTAATTTTCACATAATTAATTTACTAATATGTACTAGTTATATTATTTTATTATGAAAGAAAAATGTATTTACCCTAAAAAATTAATGAAAAATAGCCAATGTAAGAAACAAATAGAATTTTTATTTTATAATTGACAGAAAATCTGAAAAAAAAGGTGTCTTATAGAATAGTGTATAAATTTATTTATTAAAATAATCAGTATTAGTGCTTATCAAAATTTTCACAAAATAATGTATAAAAATTAGTTATTAAAATTGAAAAACATTCCTTTAATTTTGAATTAAGTACTAAATTAGTGTACAATGGTGAGTCACAGGAGCCAAATCTTTGTTAAGGAATCGGTTCACGTGAAAGGAGCGACCGACATGTCTGTCCATTTATGCGGCAGAAAATGGTCGGTTATTTGAAACTGGGCACACCTCCTACTGAAAGAATCGTAATTCAGCGAAAAGGGCACGTGTTGTGCTAATCGGTAGGGAAAATAAATTAGTTTTATGATTCTCGACAAAAGTTTCAGAACACAAGAATGGGAAAACTGAAAAGAGGCTATGGGACGGTGACGATTATCAGAGTTATTAATTAAAAAGGAAAAGAAATGTCTCGTTTAGTTTGGGAAATATTGAACACTTGTATATTAATTTACATAAATGAGAAAAATAATAAATTTTGATAGATACATCATACATTATAATTACATGAGGAAAAAATTGAAAATATTATTGCTCATAACATATTTATGACGGAATTTTTATATATATATATATATATATATATTGTCGGGTGATGTAATTTTTTTTGTTTATTTAAACGTTAAATGTTGAATGGTAGAGAATTAACATGTGCGTGAGACACTTAGTTTAAATCTTATTTGATATAATTTTTATATCATTATTATTTATTAGTTTGGTGGAGTAGGTATGTAAACATCCATCCTCAATTATATTTGGATATATCAATTCGATATTTAATTTAAGAATGTTTGTATATTTTTATTCTAATAACGTATAAAAATTTTATATTTTTCTAGAAAATACTTTTAAATTCTCACTCACTCTAACATCTTTATTTATAATTTATTATTACCAAAACATGAACTAGCTTAAATATCGGAGGGTGTTTTGTAAGTATCATTATCCCCTTCATCGGAAGATTGCAAGCATTTAGTTTCTCTGAAGATCTAAGCATCATCATCTATCCGATAATAACTCCTCAAATCTCTCCACGTTAGTAATGCACATTGAATCTTGGTAGGAAAATTTGGCACTCATTGTGGAGCCTGGTAAAAATTTCCCTAGGACCACATAAACATTTATGGTATACACAAAGTCAGACAACTGTTCCACATCTCAGCTTAACATGGACAGTTCCTTATTAGACGCTTTGATGACCCAGATAGACTCGGTTGTAACCAGAATCTACAATCAACTTTGAGAAGACATGCAAAGATTAGGAGCACAACACCAAGATGAGATGCGATACTTGAGAAAATTAGCACAACGAGGAAATTATGGTCTTGAGACACCAAGTCTCCTTCTTCCAACATGAAAAGGAGACTCAACCAACGGAACCAAACTCTCCCCACACAAAGAACATGAATCCGAGTCTTGCCCAACGAGACATAACCGAGAAGAACCCAAACCTAACACCCAAAACCAAATCTCTAGCCAAAACAAAAAAAATCACCAACAATTTAGGGGACGAGACAACATAAAAAATGTGAGAAAAAGACATCTTAGGAGTGTGAATTTGGTCAACCACTTTACAAACAATATCCTTTATCGATGAAGATTTTAGCACTAATGGCCCAGATCAAGATGATTCGATGGTGATAGCTGCCACCATCGCAAATTGGCGGGTGAGGAAAATTTTGATAGACTATGGAAGTTCGGCCAAGGTGTTATACTGGTCCGACGTTTAAAAGCTCGACATCTTAGAGTCAATGATAAAGTTACACACAAAGTCATTATTGGGATTTGTCGGGTAGTGAGTCCATACACGGGGATACGTAGACCTCTCGACTACCATTAAAGGGGGGAATAGTAAGGGATGTTGTCAGTCAGATACCTTTTAGTTGACGCAGACACCTCATACATGTTATCAGTGGACGAAGGACTCTTAACTAGCTTGGTGTCGTTATCTCTACTCCTTACATGACCATGATATTCCGGTTAATGGAGTCATTGTGAAAGTTAAGGTTGACCCCAAAACTGCTAGGGAGTTCTATGCTCAAAGCCTCTGGGTATCTCCTTACTCCGTAGAGCCGAGCACAACAAAGCCTGGAGGAAATAGACCTTGATCTGAGGGTCGAGTTTCAAGATGAAAGGCCAACCTTTGATGAAGAAATGATCCCCATTCAAGATGGAGATAGAGAAGATCAATGTGTTAAGGTTGGGAAGGGCATTGATGAAAAATTGAGGAGGAGAATCTTAGAAGTACTCTTAGCAGACACCGACCTATTTGCTTCGAGCCCAACAGATATGCCGGGTGTAGACCCTAATTTTATATGCCACATGTTGGCCATACTTCCCTAAGCACGATTAGTGTCATAAAAGAAGCGTAAACTAGGCAAAGAAAGGAGGGCAGCGGTAGAACACGAGGTCCAAAACCTCCGGGAGGCGAAGTTCATTAAAGAGGTCGTGCACATAACTTTGTTGGCCAATGTGGTAATGGTGAAGAAGGCCAATGGAAAATGGAAGATACCCTGTCGATTTTTGGGTTAGCCTTAATTGTCATAATGACTCCGTTGCTAATGTGCAAGATCTGAGAAGTGATTCTCAGATAGATGGTAATGTTCGGACCTCGAGAGAAACTGATTTCTTGCAATCTTCCGACGGAGGAGGTGGTACCTGCAAAATACCCATTGATGCTTAAGTCAAAGCTCAATTAAGTGTAAGTTAGTGGGAATGATCACATAAGTAAGTATGAGAGTCTATAAATATTTTTTTATGGAGTTTGGGGTATTTATAAGTTGATGAGTTTATCAAGTGGACATGCAAGTGGTCTTGGAGCACACGCCAGACTGATGTGTTCAACTATGAATAGGGGTGTGTGGGTCAGCAGACCTACTCGATCGTCCTTATAAATAATGATGGCATAGGAGTGTTGGTGCCTCGTGCAGGTAATTGGACATGTGTCTTGTGTTGATTGACTTCTTGAGACTATGTAGGTCTGCATAGGTCAGCTTTAGGTCTTGTGACAAACATAGCATATTAATGGTTATGTGACATGAACTTCACATCACCTCGGCACAATACAATATAAAAATATGTTTAAATCAGACATGTTATTTTAAAGAAATGTTAAAGACATTTTTTTATTACGAAAGATTTCAAATTTATATTTCTGTCATCGAGAGTCACGACATCTACGTTACAAAATTTGTTTAGAGAAAATCAATAACATCATAAAATGTGTCCAAAAGGAATAAATACAAAGTTTGAGTTTCTAAGAACCTGGACATGCAAAATCTAAAAAAGACAAGAAATTTGAATGCCAAACTAAATAAATTATTATTGTATTAATTTAATAGGGAATCTTATAGTATAAGTGAATAGTGCTTCTAAAGAATTATTTAATTTTTTATATATATTTTTTTATTTTTTCCTATAATATTCTTTTCTTGTGTCTGTAAGTTCCGAGTGAGTATTGTTAAGTATTTTCCGGGGCTTGGAAATTTATAAATATAATAAATTTATTTATTTTCTTTTTGGTAAGATAAGCCATCACGTGAGTCGTGGGTCAGATGTGTCTTCGTACTTTTTAAAATTGGGCCATCTTTAATTATTGGGCAGCTGAGACGATCACATCAAATTGGGCTATCTTTAATTATTGGGCAGCTGAGACGATCCATGTGATGAATGGATGGAAGTAAGAGTTTGCCCAAATCCCCCTTTTCCTTGTAGAGGGGGAGCGCTTTAAAAGATATATGCTTGGGACAAGGTTGAATTGTGTGGGTTTGAGATCGGGCCACAATCGAGGTGGTGTCTTCTACGTTCATCGGCCCTAAGGCTTGGTGTTGACTTGGAAGCGGTTCATTGATGAGTAGCTAGGGTTGTTCATTCTAGGTGTCTTTTACAAATAGACGTGATTCAACTTCATAATTAGTCGACGGCGAAGGAGGCTGCTTGGACTGTTAGATAGCCCTACTGTGTTGGATGGTGGACACCTATTGGTGAATAACTTGAATTTCTTCCCGATGTTGGTCCTGGGGAGATTGCATTTTAATGTGATGTTGGGTCCTAAGCAACTCCATATCTTTGTCTAGCTGATGACATATGCCAGCGATGATCGAGTTAATGTGAGTTTTGAGTGCTTTTAAAATCTACGAGTCCATATTTGTTTCGGATGGTGAGGTTGTTGTCTGATTTCTCATGAATACCATATAATAAGGTGATTCCAGAAGAGTTTTACCAAGACCCCATGATGAGTGTCAAATGTTCTTACCAAATTTAAACTTCAGATCTTTTGAAGTGAACACTAAGTAAATCTAACCGAATTGATAGGTAAATCTAATCGAATTAATGCGAAACTTGGAAGAGCTTGATGTTGAACTCAAGTATATTTGAATGGTCCCTTGGTTTAGTCTAATGTGAGATTTTATTTATAAATCGGAGTGTGCTCAAATAATCTCTTAATTTAGTCTTATATTGGAGTCTATCTTAATAAAAGATTTAATGCTGAAATTAATAAAAGATTTAGATAAATGTAAATAATAAATTAATAATGAGAGTTTTCATTATACTTTCTAATAGAAAAATAGTATTTATAAATTATGAAATAAAAATAATATTTATAAATACGGGAGTCTATCTTAATAAAAGATTTAATGCTGAAGTTAATAAAAGATTTAGATAAATGTAAATAATAAATTAATAATGAGAGTTTTCATCATACTTTCTAATAGAAAAATAGTATTTATAAATTATGAAATCCAAAGATAGTTACTAAGACTACACATTAAACATGTTGCTTGCTGTAATAAAGAGAGTCATGTCACCCACTCGTATGTAATGATATGATGAAGCCACATGCAATAAATAACCGTTAACGGGACATCGATCATATCTTGTAATTCTTTTGTGTTGCGATTAATACATGGATTAACATTTTGAGTATCTGCCAAATGAACATACGCTGATACAAATAATAATAGCTATGCTTGTGAGTTGTGCCTTAGAAAAAAAAATACTATTTATATTATGTACTAATTAAGATCCCGATAAAAAATCATTGTACTGATATAAAAGAATTTATAATATCATCATTGATTTTAAATAAAAACTTCAAATAGTAGATAATGGGATTGAATGTTGTTGAGTGGTGAAGGCTAAGGAATTTATTGTTGTCATTGATGAAAGCCCATATTCTAGGTAGAAAAACAGGTTACACATACAGGCTCATGTGAATTCAGGATTATAATAGATTGCCCTTCAAAAAAACCACTTCTGTGGTTAAACCCTGATTGAATCATAATTGGATTTAAAAAGTCCATATTTAATTTCAATTCAGTCCAAAACCTTTACGTAAAAATGTAAGTAATTAAATCTTAAATATATTTTTAGTTTTTTAAATTCAAAATAAAATTTGTTCTAGTTTTTCAAAATCTATAATAAATATTTTTAGTTTAAATTTAATTTTAATATGATTAAAATTATTTGAATTAATTCGAGAGATTAATTATTCTGTTTTTAATTTATAATCTAAAACTATTTATTTTAAATTTTAAAAAATTAAATTAAATTAAACTTAAATTTAAAAAAGTAAAAATACACTTAAGCCATTGATTAATTATAAATATAAACACCAGATGACAGATAGAGGCAAAGCCAAAGTAGAGGGCATAGAAAAGCTAAGTAATTAGCAAATATGAGAGTTGATTATGATAGATCAGCTCCCAAATGGATAAAGAGTACACTAATTTATTTAATGTGGCCTATGATTTATTTCCATGGCAGCATGCATGCATGTTTGAGAACACAAACACAAATCAACAAATCTTGGTGCAAAAGCAGCGATGGCGGAAGCCCTTGCAACTGCCACCGGAGAAACCTTCGTTCCTGCAAACCAGTGCACAGTTGTGGTCACCAGTACACGCACCTTTGAACCCGTGACTCTGTGACTCACACACTCTTCCCTCCGTCTGCACCACCACCTCTGCCACCTCATCACAAAACACCATTTTAATACAACATAACTATATATATATATATATATATATATCACTCTTATTACCTCATTTTATAAGATTAAGATTTTACAATGTTTCAAGGATCCCTCATCGTAAACTATTTCTTAAAAAAGGTTTATTATTTTATTTAAATATTTTATTAAAAAAAATATGATTACTTTTAAAGAAGATATATTACCCAATTCTTTAATAATTATTTATTTCATTAAAATAAGTTATTTTTTAAAATGAAATAAATGGTAACAAGATTTCACAGGAAAAGTTTTTTAAAAATACTTTCATGTTATTATTTCAAAAACTAATTTTTAAATTATATTTATAAGCTTATTTTAAGCAAGAAAAATAAATTTCATTTTAATTCTTTTTCTTTCTACAGGATTTTATAGAAAAATTTACCCACGTAAACTAAACTTTTAGTTAAGATGGTATGCATCCACATTTTATGATAATAACCTAATAACTATTATATATAAGACACATGAAGATGTAAATTAAGAGAAATAATGAATCTTACGGGAAGCAAAGACAAGGAGGAGGAGCAAGAAGAAGAACCCATAAGATTTCCTTTCCATGTTCACTACCAAAAACAACAACCGAACCTGTACTCTCTCTCTCTCTCTGTCTGTATTGTAATTGTGTGCAGTGAGTGAATGAAGCAAGTGTGGGTCTTACGTGTTGTTGTTATATACTGAAACTGAGGCACTTATGTGGATGCCAGCGCGTGCATGGCATTGACGTGTCAGATAAAGATGCATAACACTGTTTCAAGGTTTGATTTTTGAATTAATGGTGCATGTGATTGATCACGTGAGATATATTCAGTGAGCCCACTGTGGAGTGTGCCTACTACCTGCACCAATGCATGCCATTATCTGAGAACTCAGACTCATGGTTTTGACACATTGTAATTTGCAATCCGGCAGTTTCTGCGCCGAGGGTTCTTGTAAAGTTAGCTTCACGGGAACGTCTTCCAGGGGTAAATGTCACAGTAACCACATGTTATTTTTTTTTATTACATACAGAAACATCCCACCAATATGAATTCACATTGTTATACATCACTCTCAATTTTAATAATAAAAATTTGTCACTACCCATGAACAATTTCCCACTCAATACCTAACATAAAGTCACTCATGCAATCTTAAAGCGGTTAAATCAGTCATAAAAAGATAACTCAAACTCTTGGATATTTGTGGGTTCAGGACTTTAAATCTATCACAAACATCCCATACTTCAATGTTTCGAGTTAAGTTTCATAGCATTGTACTATTTAATTATGGCTTTTAAACAATAAAAGTAAATTAGATTAGGTGTGATTCAGTTAACATAATTCACATAATTTTTTAAATAAGTTGCAAAATCTGCTCATTTTTAATTTTTTTATCATTTTTAATAAAAAAAAATGTCTTTTAATATTTCAAAATTATATAATTTTTATAAATTATTTAATATAATAAATTTTGTAAGATTTTTTTTAGCAAAAACAAAATAAATACTAAACTATTTTAATAATCTTACATAAATTCTTAAAATTTTGGACTTTTTTTTTTTTTATAATACATTACATTTTTATTTTAAATATAATATTAATATTATTATAAGAATTGGTAATCTACAATGTATTATTCTCATAGTCATTATGAATTATTGTTGTCATTATTTTTCACATTGACCACGATCCATCAAAAGAACTGAAGTACGCGCAGAAACAAAGAAAAGATAGAAGAAATTTTGCTCAAGTTATATAAGCTAAACTAACAATCTAACTATCATGTGACTCCACGTGATTCAGCTAAGACAACAGAGAGCATAAAACTAATTCTGTTAACTTAAAACTAACACAAAGAGTTCTAATACACCCCCTCGAGTTGGAAGATCATGAATTTCCAACTTTAGAAATGAACTTTTGAAACAAAGGTTTAGACAATGCTTTTGTGAGTACATCTACAAGTTACCTCTTTATTAGTACATAATCAAGTTGGGAAATTTGGAAGCAACATGTTCACCTATAACATGACAATCAACGCCTGCTTTATCCTATCATTACATGCGGGATTAGTTGCAAGTTGTATAACAAATTTACTGTCACAAAAGACTATGGAACTAACAGGAGGAATCTGAAAGGTTCTTAGAAGTTACTTAAACCACAAAAGCTCACTAGTTAAGCATGTCAATGTTCTATACTCTACTTCTACAAATGAAAGAGAAACAGTAGGTTGTTTCTTGAATTTCCACGCAATCAAAGAAAAACCAAGAAAAATATAGAATCCAATGGTGGATCTTCTAGTAGCTCAGCAACTCCCCCAATCAACATTAACATAGGTTGTGACCTTGAAGAAAGATTGTCGACTTGATGCAAGGCAATGAGATGAGAAGTTCTAGACTTTGTCATAAATTGACTCAAGTTATTGAATGCAAAAGTAATGTCTGGTCTTGAAATGGTTAAGTACATTAACCTCCCAAGAAGCCTTCTATACTAAGATACATCCTGGAAAGGGTCTCCATCAGTTTTATTAAGAATTATATTAGGCTCCATTGGAATTGGTTATGGTTTACAATTGAGGAAGCTAGTGTCTTCTAAAAGCTGCAGGGTATACTTGTGCTGACAAAGAAATGAACTTGCAAAAGAGGAAGCTATTTCCAAACCCAAGAAATACTTCAAATCACCAATGATCTTAAGCTTTAAAGCAGATTGTAGAAACCGCTTGGCATCACCAATGCAAGACAAAGTAGGAACAACTATGATTATGTCATCTACATACACTAGGAGGTTCACAAAACGAGAACCCCTTCCTTTTGTAAAAAGAGAATGATCAACAATAGATTTCTCAAACCCACTCTCAAGAAGGAATTCTGAAAATTTCTAAAACCATTGCCTAGAAGTTTGTTCAAGGCCATACAATGATTTATTAATTTTTCACACTAGAATAGATTCCTTGGTTGGATAGCCAAAAGGGAGCTTCATGTAAACCTCTTCATAAAGGTCACCATTCAAGAAGGCAATATCAGTGTCCAATTGAACCATATGCCAATTCTGACAAGTAGCAATGGAAAAAAAAGACCCTGACAGTAATGATCTTTGGTACTGGTGAAAAAGTTTCAAGGAAATCAATTTCATCTTGTTGTGTGTATCTTTTGGCTACTAATCATGCCTTATACCTCTTGATGCTTCCATTAGCTTTGTGCTTTATCTTATATAGCCATCTACAACCAATAGACTCCTTATGAGGAGGCAGGGGCATGACATCCCATGTATGATTCACCTCAAGAGCAACTAATTCCTTTGCCATAGCTTTCCTCCATTCTTGGAATTTCATTGCTTGATGATAAAATTGACAGATATAACTCTCATAAGCAAGAGCTAGCTTTTCATAATAGAGATGATCAACTAAGGGGTAGGGCTAACTCTAAACATAATCACTTGAGATAAACAGGTGGCCTTGTTGCACATGCAGATCTTCTCAACACAACTAGAGCAGGTGAATGCTGAACATGTTGGTTATGTCGTTGAGGTAATGGAATGAAATCAGCAGGAAAGACTGTGATATTAGAATTAAGAGTTGGAACCACTAGCTTATAAATGGATATGGAAGAAGCTTCAATAGATGATACTTGATGATAAGGATAAATTTCTTCAATAAATTGAAACAATGATCTCATGATTGTCCAAGCATAGAAACTTATATCCTTTTACACCAGTAGGATAATTAAGGAACGCAGGAGGTTTACTCCTTGAATCAAACTTTCTCCTTTAAGGTTGGAATGGTTGTTGTATGACACATACAACCAAAAGACTTAAAATGAGAGTAATCAGGTACCTTATGATAAAGTAGTTCATAAGGGGGCTTATCCTTTAAAACTTTTGAAGGTAGTGTATGAATGATAAAAGTTGTAGAGAAAACACTATCTTCCCACAACTATAATGGCAATTTTGACTAGAATATGAAAGATCTTGCTACATTTAATAAATGTTGATGCTTCCTCTCAAAAACTGAGTTTTGCTCAAGCCTATAAAGACAAGAAAATTGATGAAGTGTACCTTCTAGCGGCAAGAAATTTGTTAAAGACAATTCCTTGGGATTATCAGATCTCATGGACTTGATAGTAACACCAAATTGTGTTTTGATCGTAGAAAAAAAAGGTTTGCAATGCTTGTGTAGCTTCACTTTTGTGAGCTAACAACTGAATCCAAGTGAATCTAGTAGAGTCATCTACAATGGTTAAAAAGTATCTTTTGTTATCATGAGTTGACAAATGAAAGGGTCCCTGTGTATCACAATGTATAAGATCAAAAAGTTGCGCGGTGAAGTTATTATGTGAAACAAAGAGTAATCTTTCAAATTTAGATAGAGGACAAACATTGCTAGTATGACTACTAAAATCATGTGATAAAGCAAAATGAATTTGACTACTAAGCAAATGCAGAGTTTTATCGAAAACATGTCCAAAACGGACATGCCATATTTGATCAACTTTATTACATGAATGGACAAAGGGAAAAGTTGAAGTATTAGCAAAATTAGAAAAAATGTTATTGCAAGAATGAAAATTTTTGTTTAAACTATGAGATTCATACAATGGAGTGGAAATGTGAACTTTGTAAAGACCTTGACACATATAATCCATGCCAATCATCAGCATATGCTTTATGTCCTTAATAGAGAAGTCATAACCATGAAAAACAAGAGAATAATCATAGTTCTTTAAGTAAACAACTGACAGAAACCAAGTTAACTGTAAAATTAGGAATGTAGAGGACATCAGTTAATAAAAGATTAAGAGTCAGTTGCACAGTTCTTATTGCCATAACTTGTACTTTAGAATTATTAGGCAACAAAACAAACTTATCAGTCAAGTATGTATTTGATTAGAAAGATTGTAAAGAACAAGAAATATGTTATGTTGCTCTTGAATCCAAATACCATGAGGGGAAAAATTGATGAATTTATCAAGAAAAGAAGAATTGGTCATGCCAACTACTGATACAAGGGATACCTTCTGTAGTCGAATTCTAAGCCATATGAGTCTACATGTACGGTATCCATTGCTGAAATTAATCTTGAGTAATGCCAGTATCTTTAACAGAATCAAATACTAGAGTAGCAAGTGTAGAAGATTGCTCAACAGCTGAAACTTGATTAATCGTTGCCAGAGTATGAGTAGATTTGCCTTTGAAATAACCTTGAGGATAATCATGCAATTTGAAGCATTTATCCTTGGTGTGTCCAAGAATGCCACAATAAGCACAATCAGGGTGATCCTTCTTAATGGACTTGGATTTAGAGGACTAAGATCCTTGATTAGATGAGTGTGAAAAAGAAAAATGACAAATATTGGATGGAGTTAATTTCGTAACCCTCTAGACGCATGACCACTAGGCGTTAGTGAAAATGAACCATGCTACACTACTCTTGAAAATAGATGATTGTGAAAAAGATCCAAGCTGTGTCAGTGATCGAAGGAAGAGGTTGCATAAGAATTATTTGACTTAGAATGTGTGAAAAAGACTCATTGAGTCCCCTAAGAAGTTGCAAAACGTGTTCATTTTGAAAATGCTCAAGCTTCTGGCTATTAATTCCATGCTTAAAACACTAGGCAAAGAATGGAGATATGCCGGTGGAGGCTGACCATAAACAACCTCACAAGGAGTGGCATGAATCAAATTGTGGAAGGAGGTGTTGTAACACCATTCAGCCAATGGCAACCATTTGGACCAAGAATTGGGAGCATCAGCACACATACATCTCAAATAGGTCTCCAAACACCTATTAACCACCTCAGTTTGGCCACTTGTTGGAGGGTGGTAGGCTGAGGACAATTGTAACTAGACACCCTGCAAGGCCATGAACTCCTGCCAAAATTGACTAATAAATACAGAATCCATATCACTCACTTTGGAATTAGAAAACCCATGCAATATGAAAATATCATCTAAAAACAGTTGAGCCACATCTTGAGTAGTATAAGGATGAGCTAAACTCATAAAATGAGCAGCTTTACTAAACATGAACAAAAATAACCTGTTCTCCATACGGCACAGGTAAACCTTCTATAAAATCCATGGATATTTGTTGCCATACCATACCAGGAATTGGAAGAGGTTGGAGAAGACTAGGGGAAGCCACAGTTTTGTATTTGCATTGTTAACAAGTTCTACATTGCTGAACAAATTGTTTTACACCTTCAGTTAGTCCTTTCCAATAAACCACTCCTTTGATTCGCTGCAAGGTAACATGAATACCAGAGTGCCCACCTGCTGCTGAAGCATGAAACCATAGCAGCAGATTGTCCCTCAAATCTAAATCCTTGCCAACAACCAATTTTCCTTTCCTTATAAGTTCAGATCTCTGCCAAGAGTAACTTTTATGAGAAAAAGGATTTATGAGAAGAAGGATCCATCTCAAGTCCTTAAATCAATTTCTGAAAATCCTTGTCAACCTCCCAAGAAACTTGAATTCTTTTCAGCAAATCAGATTCAAATGTATTGATAGTGAGAGCATGCAACTCAAAGGTGTCTACTCTTGATAAAGCATCAGGTGTTGTATTATCGTTCCTCTTTATATATTCAATAGAGAAATCAAACTCCATTAGCATGATTAACCATTTCTGTCGAAATGCAGTTGTGAGTCTTTGATCCAGGATGTATTTCAAACTGCAATGATCAGTCTTGACAGTAAAGCGTATATACAACAAATAATGCCTTCATTTTTGTACTAAAAACGCTACTGCCATCAATTCTTTCTCATTTTTGTTGGTTAAGTCGCCTGCTAATATATGGGCAGGATGGTTATCTTGTATTTAAACAACTCCTATCCCCAAACCAGAAGCATCCACCTCCACAGTTAATGGTTTATCAAAGTTGGGTAGTGCCAAAACTGGAGCTTGCACCAATCCTTGCTTTAACTGATGGAAAACAACTTTAGCATCCTCAATCCACACAAAGGAATCTTTTTTAAGCATATCCGTCAAGGGTTTAGCAATGCAACCATAGTTCCTAACAAATCTTCGGTAATAGCCAACAAGACCTAAAAAACTTCTTAGTTGTTTAAGATTCTAAGTTAGGGGCCAACTCTGTACGACAGTTATTTTGCTTGGGTCAGTAAAAACACCTTGCTGGTAAATAACATGGCGTAGATATTCAACCTTAGGCACACCAAAGTAGCATTAAGACATTTTGGCAAACAAGCAATGATGCCTCATAGTATTCAAGACCTGTCTAAGATGAGTCAAGTGCATTTCCAACCCATCGCTATAGAGCAGAATATCACAAAAAAAAAACGAGAAACTTCCTCAAATAATCCTGGAAAACTTCATTCACCAACCCTTGGAATGTGGTAGGAGCATTAGTGAGCCCAAATGGCATCACTAAATATTCAAAGTGGCCCACATGTGTCCTAAAGGCAGTTTTATGTATATCAATTAGGTCCATCCTCACCTGATTATAACCAGATCTAAGATCAATTTTAGAGAAGATTAAGGCTCTGTGTAGTTCACCAAACAAGTCTTCAACCAAGGGGACGGGGAACTTATCCTTAATAGTAGCCTTGTTTAATTTTCGGTAATCTACACACAGTCTTCATGAACCATCCTTTTTTCGCACCAAAACAATTGGGGTGGCATAAGGGTTGTTACTCTTTTGAATAATACCAGTGAGCAAATATTCCTTGATCAAGCCATCAATAACATCCTTCTGGGTGGTATATCTATAAGGTCATGTATTGACAGGTTTAGTTCCATTCACCAATGCTATCTTGTGATCATAGCCAAGTCATTGAGGTGGAAGTTGTGTTGGCTCCTAAAATACATCCTAAAAGAGTTGGAATCACCATGAGTAGTTAAAGAGTTCAATAAGTTAGTAGTGACATTACACAATTGCAACATGGATAGATGAACACTTGCAGCCAGTGTTTTTCCCAATTGTTGTCTCTTAATGATAGACACACCAGTAATTGAAAGACCTCTTAGCACATGTCCTGTACCTGCTGCTTTAAATTCCATAGTGAGTTTATCAAAATTCCAGGTTAACACCAGTAACATGGATTTGCAATTTTTATTAGGTGATAAGCATAGGCTTTTGCCTTTCTTTCATTCGTATATGTAGGAGTAAGCTCTAGTGGCTTGTGTTTTTGGTTTAGGTAACAAAGGGGTGGAAGTAATGGCTTTCTCGGTTTGAATAATGGTGAAAGATCTAGAGGGAAATGATGTTTAAAAGGTTTGGAATAGAATGACCTGCAACATTTGGAATACTAGCACATTCATAAACATATGAACCATCATCTGTATTTCTCGTTAAAGGCCTCCTAGAAACAACTCAGTGTATATTCTTCAGACAGTGCTAATCAATTAGTCACAGCATCAAATTCCTCATGATAAGCAACTACTATTGTCTTTTGCCTCAGATTCATCATTTCAGACATACATACGATCATCCCAGACCTAACCAAATCTATCAATTAAAATTTTTCTGTACTCAGGCCAAAAAGGAAGAATCTTGGTACTTGTAATTTTGGAATAAGCAGTGTGCTATTGTAGAGCCTTGCCTTCGAAGTGAATAATCACCAATTTCACCTTGAAATCTTCTGGGGTTGTACCAACGGAGAAGTAGGTCTCACACTGGTAAATAATGATAATGGGCTTCTTAACTCCACTGCATCTACGTTACTTAATAGGCCCAAAAGAATCATTACGAAACCTTCATGGTTGAAGGACTACTCTAATTACTGAGAATTTCTAAAGCCTTGTTTTTTTAATATTTTTTCCTTAAATGGGTGCATCCTCGTAGGCACAATCCAATTACAATACTATGTTTTTTATGTTTGGTTGTAGTGCTAATAAAGCTATAAAAAATATTATTTTTCTTCTTATTAGATGACCCTAACAGTAGTAGCATTTAATCATTCACGAACTAAATTCACTCATCCTAACTTTTCAATGAAGAATTTGACATTTTAGACATTTGTTTTCGGAATGATTTGATTTCCCTAATAAAAAAAAGTATCTGATATCGCTGTTTACTGTCCTAGAAGTAAAATTGTTATGGGTGGAACTGCGTTGCAGCTGCTGGCTTTTGCTTTTAGTCCTTTGCTTTTGTGCTTTGCCAGATCAGACACCCATTTCTTGGTATAACAGTTATGAACAGCTACATCAACAAATCTATGAGGTGGAAGGGCATTTGATCCGTATCCTTAATATACTTTTACTAAAGATAACAGTTTAGAGTAATGAAAGTGCTTTATAAGATTATAAATATTAGGCTATTGCTAGGTAAAATTAAATTTGTCTCAAGATTTCAGTTTGATAAAAAAAATAATAAAAAGTAGATTTTACTTTGCTTAAAAAATTACAATAAATCTAAATATAAATCTTTAAATTTTAACTAAAATTAATTTTATTTAAAATTGATATTAAAAACACTAATCTTGTAAAAACAAACGATTGAACCAGCTGTTGTAGTCTAATTATTTATTTCTTATGTTAAAGTATGAAGTTTATGCATTCATGCACCTAACTAAAGAAACATTTCAATAACTGCTGTGCTCTGGTGAAGCCAGGTTGGTAGTTGTTCTAGTCCAGTTCTTGATGCCTTAAAAGTATAAAAAAAAGGACATGTTTGAAAATGAACATAGAAAAACATATTTAAACGGATAGAAAGATAGATAGCACGGTGTAATGAGTGGGTTTTATGATGAAATTCGGTGCCAAAAAAGGTAAAGGCAGACACATTGAATTGTTATATGGACCCCCAAATGTGTCTTTTTCAACTTTTACAGATTGAGAGCGTCTTCTGCTGTGCCAGACACATTGCATTCAAATTAACATTCCAGAGGCGTGTTTCAACTGGGACCAACAACCGCAATTTCCCCACTTTAAGAAAATAAATCTATTCTTGTGATACTACTGCTGTGTGCCCCATGATCAGATTAATCATATTTATAAATTATGAGTATCAGAACTAATGAAGAACTAGATTAATGAATTTATAATGTTTCCAAGTTTTTTTAATAAAATAGAGATGAACTTGGCAAAAATGAGGTGGAAATAGCAATTCCTAACAAAGCTTGTCTAAAGTCTACGTACGGTGCGACATATTCTAGAATTCCAGACCCATGGGCCATGATAGATATTTGTATGATGTTTTCTATCAGTGCTGGGAACACGGATCATGACAAAGCAAATATATTTTTAAGCTTTGGTGTACAGACAAAAAGACAAACATGTAGATAATATGGTCCCACCAAAAATTTGAAATTTACATGAAATTTATACATATAAATAGAGCAATTATGTCCTCCACATATGAGTAAGAATTCAAAATTCAAAACATCCCCTCCAACAATAATAATAATAACTATATATGATTAAAGAAACACAAAAAAAGTATATATGATCGAAACACATGATCACGATTAACATTGAAACTTTCCTCTTCTCCTAGCAGCAAAGTCCATCTTTGAGTGCAAGAATGATGATTTCTCAGTCAGAAGACTTGACCTTCATGCGGTACAAGACCTTCTTCTTCTTAGAGCTTTGATTGTCAATGGTGAGAACCACTTTCCCAGGTTCACCAATTTTGTAGTTGTTGCAAATCACTGGTTCTTCTGATGATGCAACCTTTCTAGCCTTCTGGATGATCACAGTATAGCTACCCTCTGAACTTGGCACAAACTCAGCACCGTAGTTCACATCCCACCCTATCACTCTTAGCTCCCAAGAGAGTATGCAGTTCTGCATGATCCAGAGTGAACAAAATTTCAATGCATTACACAAAAGGTTGTCAAGGCAAATTGCTAAACAATCATCTACCTACTCACATGTATTCATAGTAATGGAATAACCGCTTCAACTACTCAAGTTTTCATTTCCAAATTTAATACCTTGACCCCATAATAACTGGCTTCTAATAATATTAAGTGGAGCTTAACTATTCAAAATCCACACATAAATAAAATGAACATCCGTAGATAAAGACTATTGAAAGATTAGACTGATCAATTTCTTACCTTGGACTTCTCACTGTCTTCTTTAACTTTAATAAATTATTGTTGGATGCTCTAAGATTTAACATGAAATTCTCTCACCAGTTCTAATGATCCAAATTTGTAATAGCTGACAAATTTTGTAATCAAAATTATTTTAATAACCTAGCTAATAAGCATCAGAGTTGTTGTTTTCTAGCCTAGATGGTAGAAAACAACAACTTAATTGTCAGTGTGAAAAGGATTTTGACTCTCAGCTACATTTAAAACTGGAAAAAAAATAATTATGCCACGTATGTTTCCAATTGGTATGGACCATGCATGTTTATTTTGTCACTTCTTACAGTACTAATTTATGATGCATTTCCCAAGACATCTCATGTCATGAGTCTGCCTCATTTGTCGCATAGAACAAGGAAAAATAAGTAAAAATTGAAAAGGATGATATTAAAATCTTGAGAACAGAGGAATCCTAGGAAAGATTCCGCATTCCAATGCTGCATTCATTGAATTGAAACTCATCAATTCCGACAAAAGAACAAAAGGAAAACAAACCAAACTCACCTCAGTAGCCGGAAACTCCACGGTATGCTTTGCTGCTGGCCTCACTGTGATTTCTGTAACAGCATCAGAAATTCCGAATTCCCCATCTTTGCTTAGTCCACCATACTTGACCGGAAGTTGCTCAGCAGCAATGTATCTGAAATATCCATATAGCAAATTAAGCTACTCATTTGGACACAACACAAGCCAAACTGAAAATACAAGAAACAAGGAAAAAAAATAATGTTGAGTGTGTTTACTTCAAAAGAGTCTCAGCTGATTTAGAAGGGCCAGCAAAGACAAACTTGCTTTTGGTTCTCTGAGTAAGAAAAGGACTTATCATCCTGTTCACTGCCAAGTACCACCATGGCACATTGACAAACACCTACACCAACAAAACAAAAAACAACATCAAGAAAATATAACACACATTGGAACAGCCAATACAAGTGTTGAAAATTTAAGGTAAGCAAAGCAATAGCAATCTATTATCGAATCATGGTTTCATAAGCAATTTCAACCACAGTCAAGTTTTCCTTTTGTAGTCTCCATGATCATTTATCCATAAGAACAAAACTTAGATGCAATCCCTAGGTGTTTCTGATATTGTTTTCCAATCATCAATATAGATTAACTAGATAAAAGTCGAATATTGATACAAAACCAGTAATAGAAGTGTATCTAAAATAAGGCCAAATTTAGCACATTGATGGTTGTTCCAAGAAAATGTGAGTGGAATGCAATATAAAAAGATAGAATTGAAATATTGAATGTAAGAGTGTACCTGTTTGGCAACAAATTCAGGATAGTTATCCTGAAGAACTTGCAGGGCCTGATTAGTAACCTGTCTAAGTTTAGCAGGTCCAGGAGAATTGCTAAGATCATTAACCTGAACAATAGTATTAATCCCACCAGGTGTAAAATCAAGGTTCCTAATACTCTTCTCCAAGAACTGAATCCTCCACCTCAGAAACCTAACCCTCTTCTCCTCATCAGAGAAACACTTCTTATACAAATCCTTATTCTGAAACTCACCATACACATTGTAACACACAGGATGACCCTCCTTATCAAACCCATGCATGTACACCACTTTCTCCAAATCATCACCCAAATCCTCCTCCAACAATGACTCCATCCCAAACTCCTTCCTCCACCGAATGGTGCTCTTAATCATCGTCAAAGCTTCCTTCACCTTGAAGTCTCTTGCCCGAAGAAACTTCAACAGAATCACATCACTCCTCTCATCAGCCAGCAGTGGAACTCCCCATATCGAAACCTCTTCCGCTGAAGCACCACAACCTTTAGCTTCCACCTTCGCTTCCTCTGTCACACTCACAGAAACAACACTCTCTTCAATAGCCTCCACTGTTTTCGCTCCATCCTCGTCAGCACCACCACCAACAACGGTAACATCTTCCTTTTTCTCTTCAGTAACAACCTCAGTTACAGTTTCAGTTACAGTTTCAGTTTCCTTCACTTCTTCTTTGGATTCTTCATTTTTTGTCGGTTTTTCCACGTCATCATCAGCAGCATCATCAGCAGCAGCAGCAACTTGTTCCTTCTCTTCCTTGTTGTCGGTTGCATCTTCCTTGTGAACATTGTTTTGAGGTTCGGAGAACTCGTGTTTGTCGAGTGCTTCTTGAATGAGTTGTTTGAGTTCTTGCAGAGCCTTCTTCTCTGTTTCCGGTAAGTCGGAAACTATGTTGCTTTCTTCCTTGAACGAACCTGATTCCGGAATGTTCTTATCGGGAACGTTTTCAGTTTTCGAAACCTCGTTTTCAGTCTCCGGAACGGTCTCCTTCTCTGGTGATGCCTCTTTTTCTTCTTCATCATCTTCTTTTCCTTGTTGTTGTTGATGATGTTGTTCTGCTTCTTTCTCTACAACGTTGGTGTCTGGTTTGTTGTCAGAAGCTGCCACGTCAGCGACCACCACTTCCTCTTGAGTTGTGTTTGTCTTTGGAGCATCCTCAGCCATGGTTCAACACTTAAAAAAAAAATCAAAACAGTGAAAGTGAGAAAAAATGTTGAAGAGAAAAAAGAGAGAGTTTGAGTTAGTGATGTGGAGAGAGGAGATAATGGGGGAAGGGAGTTATAGAGAAGGAATAGAGTGTGCCAGCTAAGAAAACTGGGCCCCGGCCCGGATGTAACGGTGTTATTACACTCTGTACACAACAGAGTGGGCCTACGAGGCCCAATGAGGAACGTTAAAGAAGGGTTTGAGTCCGTTAATTGGTGAGTGAGTGTTCCCCACATTTGCTTTGGATGCGTTCTGTGCTTCTGCTTTGTTTGTTTGTTCACACTCTTATCTGTACCTTGCCTTGCTTTGAATTGCAGCTAAGCCGTTTCAACAGTTTTACTTTGCCCCACCTCGATCATTACTCTTCTCTCATCTGAGATTCTTCTCATCAAAAATTGTCATCAACGGAACTAATTCTCCCCTCTCCCCACTAATATTTTTTTTAACAATCATTAGTAACTACTTCTTTACTTTAAATTTTGAATTTTAATCCCCTAGAGTTAAAAGACAAACGAAGAAAAAGAAAAATACAAAATTAACAAAAAAAGAAAATATATATATATATATATATATATATATATATATATATTATGTGAGATGTTGGTGGGTTAGCTTCTATCATAATTGATCCAAAAAAAAAATTAAAATATAATTAAATCTAAAACATAAAAGGTTTACACCATAAAAGAAACTTCTGTATACGTGAATTCAATATTTAATAATTAAAAAAATACAATACAAAATCAAGAATTAAAAGAATGATTTAAAACTTAAATTAAGATAAAAAATAAAAGCTATAAATAATTCAAAAAAATTAGATAAAAAAATTCAAGGTAATTTATATAATTCAATAACAATTACTAATTAAATAGAAATTCTTTCTATTTACTTTAATATATATATATATATATATATATATATATATTTGGTTTTTATATCCGGCCCAAGGTTAACGAGCCCAAATCAAGTCCAGCCCAAGTCTAATAAACCGAACTCCGATACGAGAATAGAACTATTCTTTCAAAGAATAAGTTTCTTTCTTCTGAAGCGGAGTATCCCACGTTGCCTCAATTCAATCAAACATGAGGATGTGTTTGAATATCCGTTTGATTGGCATTAAACGAAAATTTAAAACTTTGAATAGTACGTGAATGTTGAGTTGAGTTAAATGTAGATTTAGTGAGATGAAAATAGTATTCACACACACATTTACGTATTTCTAAATGAAAAAGGATGGAAATTACGGGATGGATGGCATGATAATTTTATTATTAGCACACGCTTAGGAGATTAACACAGATTCAATTCAGACAATTTATCATAACTATTTATTTAAATTAATTAGCAAAAACAAATATAAGACATTATTAATAAAATAACACATGCAAACTAATAATATATTTAAATTTAAAAAATAATTAACAACTTATATTACTACACATAAACTAACTCATAAAAAAAATTTCTATTACATTACAAATAATTTTACTAATAAAATAAGCCATGAAAATGAATAATAATAAAAAATTTAAACAATAACTAAGAGATTAAATTATATTAGCATATCAATTAAAAAGATTTAAATGAAATTAATTTTAAAAAAACTACTTACAATTGAAAATTCTTCGAAGATATCTTCACCGCCGCCGCAGTAGATAATCCAAGCACTAAACCTCAAAGAGTCTCTTAGTGAGAGTAGGTTTTTTGTGATGGGTCACAACATTGGATAACCCTGTCTATTTATACATCAATTCACAATTTTGGGCTACGTTTTACACTAAATTAGAATCTGCACATTTGCTTCCTAACCAACTAACATAAGACACGTACATGATCCAACGTATTTTGCAATCAATATAATACCTCCCTAATCTCACGATCCGTGACAACACATCTCCCCCAACCTACAACTGCCATGTGTATAATACATCTCATAAATAGGATCAACATCTCACGATCCGCACTAACGTGTCTCCTCTAATTAGCAATTGCCACGTAAACAATGCATATGTATTGCAAAGCAGTGATATCACTTCTGTTATCTCGCAATTTTCAACACTATGACCATTTTGCAATCCGCACTTACAAGTCTCCTCCAATTCGCCATTGCCACGTAAACAATGCAAATGTATCACAGAACAAGTAATATCACTTCCATTATTCTAGAATTCCTAGCATCACAACCATCTTGTAATTTGCACTAACGTGTTTCCTTCAATTCATCATTGCCACGTAAATCATGCATATGTATCTTAAAGTAGTGATAACACTTCTATTATTCCCCAATTTTCAACACTACATTCATCTCGTAATTGACATCAACATGTCTCCTTCAACTTATCGTTGTCACATAAACAATGCACGAGTATTGTGGAACAATGGTATTACTTCCATTAATCCACAATTTCCATCACCACGCAGACGCTCACCTTGCAATTTGCATTAATATGTCTCTCTCAATTCATCATTGTCATGAATATAATACACATGTATCCTAGAGTAATGATATCACTTCCATTATCCCACAATTTTCAACACTATATCCATTTCGCAATCTACATTAATGTATCTCCTTTATTCATCACTACTATTTAAACAATAAACAATGCGTTGAAACAAATCATCCAGTAAAAATTGTAACAAACCCAATTTGGTAAATAAATAAATAAAAAGTAACCCATTTGATGAATTTGCCCGAATTAACAGATTTGAAATTATAAACAACATATTTATCCATTATACACCAATAACATTTGTGTTGTGGGGTCTCAAACACTTTACTAGTCTCGTTATTTAAATAAATTAAGCCAGATTATTTTATATTTATATACCAAATGTACATAATATAATGTTGGGAAAGACGCGAGTACGCAATAAAAAAATTACACAAAAAATTGAATGTGTAATATAAAACCTTCCCATTTGGGGGAAATAAAATAACTATAATAAGAGGTAATCTAAGATCCCAGGGAGAAAGAAAAATTAAGATGCACGAGTACAAGAAGAACACAAACAATTTTAACGTGGAAACTTCAATGAGAATGACAAAAACTACGGAACCTAGTCTAGAAAAACTCCACTATAAAAATATCAAAGAGTATAGTAAAAGAGCTTATACAAAAGAACTCACAAAAATGTTCTTGCTCAAAACCAAAATAGTGGAAAACACACTGGTATTTGACATATTACCTAAAATCTAATATACCCATTATATATATTAAAAGATGTGATGCAAGTGAATAAAACATATCACTTTCTAATATAGGTCTTCTGTTCATCCCTCTTTCTGAAACCTTGTCAATGTGAAACTTTGAATAAACACAATACACAACAAATCCTCCATTAATTCAAAGTTCAACATTATTACAAACTCTCCGTTAATTCAAAGTCTACATTATTACAAACTATTTTATGTAGTGATCCTTTCTTGCAGTTATTTGTTGCACTTTTTCTACTTCAGGCTCTGCAAAATGTGGGACTTTGATTGAATCTCAACAATCCTCCCCTTAAACAAAAGATCACAATATTTTCTCCCCAACAGCAGAAGACTCTCGACACAAAAGATCCCTCAAGATATCTCTTGCCAAGTTGAACCATGAGCTTTGATACCACTTGTTGGGAAAGACATGAGTATGCAACAGAAAAATTACACAAAAAATTGAAAGTGTGCGATACAAAGCCTTTCCATTTTGAGAGAAATAAGAGAAATTAACAGGCGACAATATAAAATTCTAAGGAGAAAGAAAAAATGAAGGTGCAGAGTAAGATGAACATAAATAATTCTAACATGAAAACCCTTAATCAAAGGGATAACAATCACGAGACCTAATACCAAAAAAAAAATTACTATAAAAATATCAAAGAATATAACAAAAGAACTTCAACAAAAGAACTTACAAAAAATGTTTTACTCAGAACTATCTAAAATCTAATATACTCATTATACATAATAAAAGAATGAGATGTAAGTGAATAAAATATATCACTCTCTCGTATAAGTGTTCTGTTTGTCTATTTTTCTATAACCTGTCAATATAAAACTTTGAATTAACACAATATACAACATAACACTCTTGCGAACTTGCTATTCCAAACACAAAAGTGGTGGCTTGCTATTCCAAACACAAAAGTGGTGGATTGCAAAACATGTCTTCCATAGGACAAAGGGTGAACGAGAGAAGAAGAATTTGGAAAGCAAAGATAATCATTTTGTTTTATTATAATGCTCAACAGGTGGGATGCACACAAAACAGCCGTAGTCACGGTCTCAATGTGATCACAAAAATATTGATGCTAATGAATTAATATGACAATCATAGTCTCAAACAACTTTTTAAAACCTTACTAATACTAACCAACATTTTTCATCCTCAACCTCAACTAAACTATGTTAGTGGAAATTCGAGTTTGAAGTGGCATGCAAATACTAGTAGTGTATATGAAAAAATCATGTGCATTCTCAACAAAATAAACAATGAGAGAAACAAGGGCAAAGAGTCAAGGATTGACTGGAATGGGCGTGAACACTAGACTAGACAGGTGGGACGTGACTCACATGCCCTGCCCTCACAAATACGTTTGACATTTTGAGTTTGATAGCCAATAATTTTATGCACATTGAATGCCCAATAGTCGTAAGTTGTATGTGATAGATATAACAATACAATGCTGTTTTTGACAAAAAATAGGAACAGCACTAAATAAGACAATCACAAACGATGACGGTGCTACCATGTCGGCCACAACCTATGGGGACCAAAGTGCTCAAATTTTCTATGTAAATCAAATTTTAGTGTTTAGACAAGGAAACCAACTAAACCACATCTATATTGGTCCTTGTCAATTTGCCTCTTTTCTTTCTATCCATTTGGATTCATAGATTTTAATTTAGTTTGAGTATGCTTTTGGTGATGTAATTTATTGCTTTTTTATTTTTATTCCTTGTGATTTAGTAAATTTTTATTTTTAGTTTTTGTAAAATTTTTGTTTCATTTTTTGTCTTTGTAATTTATTCATTTTTAATATTGAGCCCTTGTAATTATTTGTTGCTTGCATCGTTTAAAAAATTTCTAACAGAAAAGCCAATAAATCATGCATCAATCATTTGATGTCATATTATTGAATATCAATTAGTTATAAGATGATATAGTGATTTTGAACTTTCTTTCTAGTAAGGTAGACCTTTCCACTTAAAACTGATATTTATTAATAAAAGAAATTAAATATTAAACCCTTCCAATCAAGATGGACAATATAAACGTGAGAAAGATAATTGTGCGGCTAATTAATTAGAATTTGAAGCAAGATTAAATAGAGAACGAGTTTGATTATAATCCAATAAATTATTAGGAATAATTAAGCATTAAAAAACTAGTCAAGTAGAAGAATTACTAAATTTAGGCCATTTTTTCCTATTTGATATAAGATTTTTAGTATTATCATAACTTTTAAACATTAATTTTTAGAATGACTTTTATTAATTTTTAAAATGATTTTTATTCTATTGAAACTGATCTATTATCAATCATTTTAATGTATCAATAATAATTTGATCATAATTTTTTTAATAAATTGCATGGTGGTTCATGAAGGTGTGTAAATTAAGTAACGTAAGTTCCTTAAAAATAAAAAATTAGTAAAATAGCCCCTAAAAATATAATATATTTACTATTATAATTTTTGGAGTTATTGTAATTCCTGAATTTAATCATTTATCATTATTCTTCTATATAAATTTAATCACTTATTTTTATGGTCATCTAAATTAATGACTAAAATCATAATAAATAATATAATTCAAAAATTAAAATAACAATAAATATATTTTAAGAATTAAAATAATAAATATATTATATTTTTAGAAACTATTTTATTATTTTTTATCTTAAATTGCTTAACTTACATATCTTACCAACTAAAATAGTAGTTGAGTGTAGTCTTTTTAAATAATTTTATTCACCCAATAATATTCAATTTACATTTTAATTCAATTTATAAATAAGTTTTTAATAATCTAATCTAAATAGTCTTATTCAGAACATAAATATAAATATCATGGTAGATTTATTTTTCTACTTAAGGACTTGAATCTTTTATTTGGACGGTGAATTTCAAAATTTCTAAGAAATTTAAATACTCAGCATTTCAGTTGTCTTGATTTAAATTCCTTTCATTTTGTATCTATTTTGTTTGGATGAATCAATTCAATTTCTTGTATTTTAATTTCTTTGTTTAGATAAAGCAATTTAATTTTTAAGAAATTTAAATTCTCATTTTAAAATATTTATTTAAAAAATAAATTTTTAATATTGAATAAAAATAAATATTAATTATTTTTAAATACTTAAATATTTAAAATAATTTTAATATTATATGATGAATTTTAATACTTCAAAATATTTAATAATTAATTTTTTAATATTAAATAATTAAAAATATAATAAATAATTAAATATAACTTAATTAAAAATTTTGAATTGTGTAGTCTCACATTAATTTAAAAATTATTAGAAATAAATAATTACGTAACTTAATAATCTTAAAATCATTTTAAATTATTAAAAAACGTGTGAGGTATTCAAGAGTTGAAAGAATCATGAAAATAATTTAAAAAGAATTAAAATATCTCACTTTTATATAAAATTTAAAATTTTATAAATTTACTCATTTGAAATTTTTTTTAAAATTACATTATTTTAAATTTTTTAAAATAATTTATCCAAACAAATCAATTAAATTAACAGTAATTTAATTTCACAAAAAAAAATAAATTACTCTAAAATAATCTCTACAAATTAAGAGAAGCTTACGTGAACTAATGTTGTGGGACTTGCATACCTCAAAACTACACCCATCCGTTGGGGGCTGCATTTGCAATATTAAAAGCTAGAAATTGCCAATTGCAATAAGCCACTTAACTTTTTTATTTACTATTTTAAATAAACTAGCAGTTTATTTATTGGATTTTTTCTTGCGTTTCATTCGCTGAATTTAAATACATGACGAGAATTTTCAATGAAAACTATATTTAAAAATTTACAATAGTTTAATACTTTAAAAAGTTAATGAATATTGACCATAACATTTAATTTAATGGGCATGTAGTGATGATGTAAAAGAATTTTACATGACTGTCCAATCATAATCACCATTGATTTTTACATAAATTTTTTGAATGACATACCAACTATGAATTCTTATTTAATAACTAAATTAAAAAAATTCTAAAATGTTGCTATAAGAACATTAACTAGAGAACTAAAAAATAGAAAATATTTAATGCCTAAATTATAGATGAATGTAAAAAGTTTTAAATTATATACACTTATAAAATTTTTGAATATATAATATAATATAATATAATATGTTATTTATGTTTTTGGGTTCAAAGCCTCCTTCCTTAAGTTTCAAATTGTGCGACCATTTTATAAGTCAAAAATGTTTTTTTAACAATTTTTATTTTGTAACTCTACAACTCAGTACGATAATATTTTTTTAACATTAATTATTATTATATCTTCTCTTTTCTTCGTAACAAAAAGGTTTAGTCTTAGTAACTCATATCATTTAAATTTGTAAAATATTATTAAATTTATTTTATTAAAAGTAATATTCTATTTTATTATTTATATTAATAAAAATAATTTAACTATCATAATTAATTAAAATTATAACAAACTAAAATTAATAAAAATAATTTAACTATCATACTCTTTTTTAGCATTTTATCTTTTCTAACGGTAATTGTCAAAGTTGTTAGCATTAAAAAAAATTATATTTCTCATTAAATTTTAAATGTTATTATTATATATGTATATTTTATCGCAACGTTTTTAATTTATAACAATAAAAATACACATTTTTTAATGATTTTCTGACATTACTATTCATACAGGGCTATACTTCAATTGTCCCTCAGCAGAAGTTTAGATAGACCAAATCATAATTTACTTGTGGTGCTTGGGTTATTGTGCTCTTAATTAAAAAATTTGTGTCTTGACTAATAATTATACATTTGACCTAGTGGTATATGCTTGATCTAACAATTGGTATGAAAGTTAAGGTCATGAGGTCAATTTCAAGTTGATATACCAAATGAGATGACTATCCCTACTAGACTAACAAAATAAAGTTATATAGAATAAATTTATAAGTCTTTTTTCATCTTATATAAATGGAGAAACAAGTTCAATCTCTTAGTTAATATTAAGGTAGAAAAGAAAACATGTCCAATATTCTTCATGATCCAAAGATTTAGTACAAAAGGTTATAACTTTTTTTGCAAAAAATTTTCATGTGAGAAAACATCCTTCTTGACTTCACTAAGACTATTTTTTAAGAAAAATTCAGTAAATTTTCTTATATTTTGTTGGAACGTGTACTTTACTTGATAAGATTTTGTATAAAATAATATTTTAATTAGAGTCTATATGTATAAAAGTAATAGACAAAACTAATACTTATCTTAGTTCTTTAAAGTTAGTATGTTACTTCATTAGTCTGATGTGAGCTTCATATAAGACGCAACAATTGTCTGTTGTACTTACTTTGTTTGATAACTTCAAAAATCTGAAATTTTTATTCGTCTTATAAGTTCAGACTCTCAATAGTTTGTAATTATCAAAATTAAGGAATATAATTTGTCTTTAAACAAATTTAACTTAACAATTTCTTTAATTAATTAACCTTAATAATTGGTTTCAAAACCAATAAACTTCATCTATATTTGTTATATATGCAAATTTTCATTCAAAATCAAATATAACCTTAACAAGTGAATAATGAGTTACTAAATTAGGATTTTGTGTAAATGGGTAACTTATGATCCAACATGGCCTATCACGGGTCCAATTACATGGGGCAAGTTAAAGTGGGTTGGGTATTTTTTTTATGTTTATTATATTGTAATTTTTTTTTTCTGCCCTTTGACCTTTAACTATCTTTCTCTTATCTAGTTCTTTTACATCTTGTACTAATAAACTTGAATTCATTTGTAATAGAGGAGTAAGCAAATTCTCTTAAGTGATCCGGAAGAAAAGAAATAGTTGAAAATAGACTATTATAATGAAGACCTTTTGTAAACGCTTGAGAAAATGACTAATTTAATCATTTTTTTTTTAAAAATAGTATTTTAAGTCTAGTTAAAAAATATTTATTAATGGGTCAGTTTTGCTAATGAGGAGCAAAAGACAATTGCATTAAGTTAAGAAGAAATTACCAATTGTGTTAACCATGACTATAAGACACAACATCATGTTTCTAGCCAATACTATTTGGGGGAAGTTCTGCTTAGGTAATTGTGTGACACGACGAAGAGAAAAAATAAAAATGAGAGAAAGAGGGAGAAAATGTAAAAAGTGACAATAGAGTGTGAGTGAGTGGATGGTTCACATGAATTAATTGTTAAAAAATAGTGTGAATGAGTTTGATGAAATGTAGGAGAAAAAATTGGGCAAGAGAAAAAAATATTATTAATTTATGCGTTAACACATTGAAACTTGAAGTTATGAAAAATATGACGTTGTGTCACATGAGTTACTCCTTATTGACAAAATTAACCGCCTTAACAAATAGTGTGTAACCAAATTTAAAATAGAAATTTACTTTTAAATTTAAATCCTTTTAGATATTTTGCCGCCTAATAGTCACAACTAAAATTATTAAAATAAATAAGAATATTTTTAATATATATATTTTTTAAGATATATGTATTCTATTTTTTTCTTTTAAATTTATTAATTTGAGGTTACGATAAAGAATTTAACTATGTATTATCAATATAAATTTTGGTAAATGCTAACCAATTCTTTTGAATGAAATGGTTAAGGAAAGAATTATATTTATTAAGATATATATAAAATTACGCTGTTCAATTTATATATATATATATATTATGTAATTTATTTATTAAATATTTTCTCTTTTTAATTCCTTAATTTAATTTATATATTATATAAAGATAAATTGAAATTGAGAGACGTAATCCTATTATATTGAGGCATTAATAAGGAGAAAGCTAAAGTATAGGTTGGAGAGAGAGAGAGAGAGAGAGAGGACCACAGACAAAGCAGTTTATGAAGGACGTGTTGGATGGTAAGTCAATGATGGATTTTATTACCCCCATTCCAAAAGGCGTTTTTTAAACATCCAATCGCATCTAACACACACTCACTGCTAAATAAAAACAACCTAACCTTTGAATCATTCCATGATTAATGGATAAAGTAACACACAACTGACAAACATAACCGATAACCAAGTGGCAGTGTGCAACTCACTCTTCTCTTCCATATCCATTATTCATTTATTATTATTATCATCAAGGTTCCATTTTTATGATACCCTTTTGATCAAACATAGAATGGTGCTGTGATTCCATAATTCTATTTCATTACTCCATGGATAAGTATGAGGCTGTTAAGGATTTGGGAGCTGGAAATTTTGGGGTGGCTAGGCTTATGAGGAACAAGGTCACCAAGGAACTTGTTGCCATGAAATACATCGAACGTGGTCCTAAGGTTTCTTCTTTTGCACAATTATTTCATCATTTTGTGATTTATCACAACCCCTTTTTTACTTTCATTAATATTGAGTAGTTTGAGAATTGGTGGCACTTGAAACAGAACTGTTGAAAGAAAGACGTGTATATGTTGATTATTCCCCCATGATTTATGAGTTTAATTTTTATGCATGGTTAATGTAAATAACTTTACACTCAACTCCTCATAGATTATCGTTGTATAACTTTTAAGATAACTTATAAAATTGAATTTATCATATATGATGGTTTATGATTAGATGATATTGTAAAATTCCTCATGATCTATTATGTTATTTTTCTTTAAAAAAAATAGATGAAAAGTTTCAATTCTAACATGTTTTTTTCTTTTTCCTTCTACTTCAATTTTCAGATTGATGAGAACGTGGCAAGGGAGATTATGAACCACAGGTCCCTTCGTCATCCCAATATAATTCGTTACAAGGAGGCAAGGAATTTAGTTTAGTTCTTTGATTTAACTTGGTGGATCACTTTGTGCTGAGCACCAGCACTACACTGTAATGAATTATTTGCTGTTTTTTTCAATGAAATGTTGAATTTGCAGGTGGTTTTGACTCCCACACATTTAGCAATAGTGATGGAGTATGCAGCAGGAGGAGAGCTCTTTGAGAGGATATGCAGTGCTGGCAGGTTCAGTGAAGATGAGGTTAATAGCTTCACATACTCTAAGAATTTTCACCTTTGCTTTTGTTTCAGAGTTATGTCTCACTTTCCTTTCTTTGGTTGTACTGTTCAGGCTAGATATTTCTTTCAGCAGCTGATCTCTGGTGTCCATTTCTGTCATACCATGGTATGCTCGTGTTCATTTTTGTGGAAAATCATGCGATTTACCTGAATTCACTGAGTGAGAAATTATGCTTTTACTTTTATTTTGCAGCAAATATGCCACAGAGATTTGAAGCTAGAAAATACCCTTCTAGATGGAAGTCCTGCACCCCGGTTAAAAATTTGTGACTTTGGTTATTCCAAGGTATTGGAATTAGTATCGTTTAGCTTAAAATTTCAGTTACTGTTGTAGTTGTTTGATTGAATGTTTCTGTTTGTGATGTAGTCATCTTTGCTGCATTCACGACCCAAATCAACTGTTGGAACACCAGCTTATATAGCACCGGAAGTACTTTCTAGGCGAGAGTACGATGGAAAGGTACTAATATATGAGCATCACATTGGTTGGTTCTTTAGAGTTCCTTGCATCTGATTTATTTGTATATAGGATAGGATCTTAACATTCATCTTTCTGGCCTGGAGCATGTCACTGGAAACTTTGGTTTTCTGTGCATGTGTTGAGGCAGTGAGCTGTTGGGATTTGTGTGTTATAACTAACCACTTATTCATCCCTAGTTTTGTTGCTTTGGTCATCTGAAATACTACATGGAGTGAAGTGTATTGAGTATTTTACATGCTCACTTTTGAACCAATGTATTAATGATTCTATAATGTTTTTTCTGTTTTAAATATTGTTTTAGTTGGCTGATGTATGGTCATGTGGGGTGACTCTTTATGTCATGCTGGTTGGAGCATATCCCTTTGAGGACCAAGATGACCCTAGGAATTTTAGGAAAACAATTCAGGTTTGTTTCCTCCCTTTCAATACTGATTTGCATAAAGTTGAAAGTTGCTATGTTATTTTTACATCATTCTTATCCTGATTTCCTGTCTTATTCTACAGCGTATAATGGCTGTTCAATATAAAATCCCTGATTATGTTCACATATCTCAAGATTGTAGACACCTCCTCTCTCGTATATTTGTTGCAAATCCATTGAGGGTATGTTCTGATGCTTAAGGAACTAAACTTTTTTGTGCTATTATTGCAATTTGGTTAGACTTTCTTGCAGTTCAGATCATTTGCATGTATGCCGTCCATGTCTCTTCTATTCTGTGGTCTAAAAGTATACATTTGTAAGTATTATGTTTACTTGTCAACCTTTCGACCATTTTGCCAGTGAACTGAAAGTATTCAAAAGAAACGTATTGGTGAAATAAACCTTATTGTTGATTGAAAGATATAGCTAAAGAGAGTTTACAGCCAGCCTTCATTTTATTATCTTCATCATCTGGTCAATTTGTGTTTAGTGGATAACTATGATTCGAGTGTTTCCATTTCTCTTACTTTTGACTTTTCCCTGCTCCTTATCTGCAAGAACATAAATTTGGTCTTCTTTTCTCTTCCTTGTACTTCTTTCGAATAAGGACAAAATAGTTTTCACATGATCACATCTTTACATATCTTCTATGGATGCTCTACGAATATTGTGTCTTCAGTTCAGAGTCCTGTGGCTTTACACATTCTTGAACCAAAAAAAGATAGTTTAAATGTGTTATCTGTCAAAAAACAAGCTCTTGAAAATTTAATTAACTACATTTCGAATAGGACTTGTTTATTTAGAGCTAACTGCTACACCACATTCTTCATTGTTTACAGAGAATTACTCTTAAGGAAATTAAGAATCACCCGTGGTTTTTGAAGAATCTTCCAAGGGAGCTTACTGAATCAGCTCAAGCAATCTATTACCAGAGAGACAGCCCAAACTTTCACCTTCAAAGTGTGGACGAGATAATGAAAATTGTGGGAGAAGCAAGAAATCCACCTCCAGTATCTAGGTCTGTTAAAGGTTTTGGCTGGGAAGGTGAAGAAGATTTGGATGAAGAAGTGGAGGAAGAGGAGGATGAAGAAGATGAGTATGATAAGAGGGTCAAAGAGGTTCATGCAAGTGGGGAATTCCAAATTAGTTAAAGCACTTTCTTGTGTACTTTGTTAAAATATTGTACTTTCTAGAGTTTACCCTTTTTTGGTTTACAGGAAGTCTCCTATTAATGTGTATTATAATTACGCCTATCTGTTCCTGTAATATAGTACGTGTATCACCATGGTCTGATTATGTGTATGAGAATGTTAGTTGTCTGATTACATTTAAACGGACATAAGAACAGTAATTGTCTGATCACATGCTAAAATCTATATTACCTTTCATTTTATCTCCAAGATAGTTTTGCTTAATGCTTTTTATATGAAGCAGATGGTAAGAGCTCAATAAACAATGATCTCAGCCATGTAACGATGCCTAAAAGTTCCCATCACTTCATTTGGAGAATGAATCAAGACCACACTTAAAAATTCTGAATAAGAATCACATTGAGAAAAGTACTAGCATGTTATTTCCGTCTCCTTTTCAAAAATTCATATCAACAATGAATCATATCGATGATGATGAATTTTCTAGTTATACAAAATATGATCAATTGTATTATAGTCATTAGTCACAACTAAAGTACATATGAGAAACCTCTAAGATGCTGTGCTGTACAGGTGCAATGTGTCTGATGGAATTGATATCACTGATCTTGAATATGGATATTCAACCTCCTGAGCCAAATGGAATGGACAGTCATATGGAACATATCAAACCTCTTTGGGGGCTCATTTGGCAAAAAATGCCTTTGCACTTGTTTTACCCTCTTGTGCATCATCAAGTACTTCCTTTCTGAAATTCCCATGAGTATCTTTTTAATATTGTGAATGTCCTCCACATCCACTTGTAGTGAAAATGCACTCCAATTCAAAACATCACTAAAGGGTGGAACATAACTATCGGAAATCAGTACTGGCACACATTCTGCAAATATTGCTTCCACTATTCTAGGACTAGCTACTTCATAGCCACTTGGACACAGACAAAACTTGCTGCTTCTAAGCTTTGTTTGGTAAGAGATTCCCTCAGGAAGTTCCTCATAAACTTGCACATCTTGGTCTTTGTTTTGCCATGTACTTAGGAGTAGGTATCTTATGAAGCCATGCAAGTGACCTGCAAAGAAAGCAAGGATGGTCCTTTGAGATGGGGGATACCCTCCTACAAGACCTGTCTCTAGCCCCGGTACAAGGTTAATCTCAGGGAGTGGCACATCCTTTGAAGGGTTGAATCCTTCAGATGTATTTGCATTGCAGAGAACCCTTATGGCATTGTTGTACAAGAAATCCACGTAACCAGATACAACCGGACCCTGTGCAGTGCCCAAATAGTATTATTAGATAAAGGGTAGTAAAGTCAGCAAAAATTCAGTCACATTCTTAATATTGATGGCCACAAAATTGAAAGTAATGTGTAGGCCCGGCACTTTTATGAAAAATAATTGCTTTTGAATATTCTTTTAGAAAATAAAAGGAAAACATCTCGAACTAATTCAAATGTACATTAAATATATAAGACATAACTTAGACTAACTCTTATATCTTTATTATAAAAATTTTCAAGCCAGACAAGACATACATGAATGTTTTTATAAAGTTCAGCAATGTATTCTTAATAAATGCTACTTTATATTAAAAAATACATATCATTATTTTTAGTTTTACAATTTAGTGTGTGTTTGAAAATCCATTAGAAACATGTTCATCAGAGATTTTTAATTCTATCAACGTGTGTTTGAAAATCTGTAAGAACCATGTTCAACAGATATTTTGTGCATTCCAATGCAGAAACAAGAAAGCTATATGTATGGAGTTTTGAATTCAACATAAATTATGTTTAACAGAATTCTAATCAAAATACACTTTAATCGCCAGAACATAAGGAACTTGATATAAATTTTGTCCTAAAATATAAAGCAAAATGCAACCATGCATGAGTCAGTTTTTCTGAATTCTAGCTTGCTTTTACTCCTTATATCTTAATTGAGAAATTCAAATTCCTTTATATAAAAGAGAGAGCTCATTGCTTACCCAATCGTGGCAGGAGAGCATGAAATGATCATAGCCAAGGGATCTATTCCAGTAGGGATATTTATGGGATATAACCTGAATGTAGTCTTTTACTATAAGGCCAATGGGATCAAAATCATAATTGGAGCCACGATCATACACAAATTCGACCAACATGACCACACTAAAGGGCAGAAAATACACAAAAGCTTCATCTGGATCATAAGTACGATAATACTTCCCCATTTCCATTTCATTTATGAATCTTCCCTCAGTGGCATATATATCTTTGCTTACACCATTGTGGAACAGAGGTGGCTCCCCTTCTTCATACACAAAAATCTTAAACACCTTTTCCATCTCTAGGTAACTCCTGTGATCACAAATCACTTGAGTTAATAGAAATTAAACTATAGTGTAAGATGATCAGATCAAATTAATGTACAAGAACGTGTACTAAATTAGTCAAAAACAAGGTGGTTGTCACGCTCAATATAATTCACTCACTAAAAGAATAAAACCTCTATTGAACAAGATTGTTATCATGCATTTGTTTGATGCATAAACTTATGCTAGACCGAAAAAGAAAAAATAAATTATGCACCAGGATAACACTGTCATCTAATCATAAATCATATTCATTGACTTTTACATTAAGTACCTTAAAAATCATACTAATAATTATAATTTCTAATTGATTGACATTGTCGACAACTTCACACTAACAATATGGGAAATTTTATACTACTTCTGCATATTTAAATTCAAAAAATATATATGTATGTACCTGTGAAAGGCATTGGCGTTTCTGTAAATTGGACCTTGAGGAACATAGTCTGGATCATGAAAGGTTGATGTCAAATTTCGAATTTTGCTAGCTTCTTTGATGGAATACCTTGCTTTAGCCAATTTTGTTTCAATTCTTCTTAACTTGCTGTACTTGTGAGTTCTAAGGCACCCTTTATCCGAACCTTTATGCTTAAACTTGTTGCAAAGCTTTCCATCACCCTAAAGATCCGCAACGCACCAAAAAAGGAAATGAAACAAAAAGAAAAAAGCATGAGAAAGTGCACACCATATTGAAAGCAAGAAAAAAGTTAAGCAAAATCAAGACTTGCATGGTAACTTTTAACAAGATGATATTGAATACCTTATTCAATGCAGTTGAAGATGGAGCCTCTTCTTCATGATGTAATATTGAAAACAAATTTGGAGCAAGAAGACTCCGACAAGAAACAAGAACTACTAGCAAAGTTATAAAGAAAAGAGCAACAAAGTTGGAAGTGGATGAAGAGAAGCATTTGTTAGAAGCTCTCATCTTAATTAATTTACAGTATCTTTGTCACTGAAATAAATGTGAAGAAGTTGGAAGTGGAGAAAGATCAATGATATGGAGGTGGTGGATGCATTTCTTGGTGAGTACGTAGAGAATGGAGATTCTTTACTGAAGATGCTAAGTATTCTTACATCCCAAGAGTAATGTTAATATGGAGGGAAAAGCTAATCTATGATTATGCAGTTTTTCATGCAGATTTGACATCTTCAAAATTCAAATAAATTGGTAGCTTATATATACAATTATATTTAGCTTGATAAAGATTTTCCTATCGAAATCATAATGAAACATTGTACTTTGTTATGCATGAAAGTGTGTACTTTTTCATGAAATTGTTTAAGTTTGAAAGTTTTTTATTTATTTTGTAAAAGTGCATATGTGTGTTTTTAAAGAGTTTTTAATTATTATTATTGAATCTCATGAACGTGTTGATTAAAACATCATATCTTATATTCTATATTGAAAATCAATGTATGTGGAAAAAAAGTGACAGTTAAATAGACAATAAAATCATTTTATTCACATTTCATGAAATGACTTTCAATAATTATAATTAAAATCAATATTGACCTTTCAATCTATGCATTCAAATCTTTTTTTTACTGAATCAAATCATTTTATTTCTTTCTTTATGAGCCTAGGAAATTAAAGAAATTATTATTACTTTATAAACTATACTATTGGCAGTTGACTCAATCGTAAGTGTACAAACCTTATCAAGAGACGACTCAATTATATCTTGACAACAATTCATTAATATGTTAAGCCTTTTTTAGAATATTATAAATATAAAATTTGACTCTTTAATAAGTCGACCATGAAATATCTTTACAAATCTCGATCTTTTGAATCTGTTAAATAAGTAAATCTTAGTCAGAAATTTAATTATACTTAAAATTCATCATCTTTTACTAAGAATATGTTATGTAAGAATTGAATTCATACCCTCACCTCGTCATACTCAGTTAAATTGTCATAATAATTTAACAATTTTATTTCCCATGTAATATGCAATAGGATATATATTATATACTTTTTTTTTTCACATTTTATATATATAAATATTTTTCTTTTGTGACATTTTATAACTGTGTATTATAATTGTTTATTAAATATTTTTCATAATTTAATTTTAAAAAATACAATAAAACTTTTCCCAAAATTAAGTTTTGAAACTATTATATATACTTCTAGAATTTGCAACCTCCTCAAAAAGCTGAAATAATTTTATTTTACAAATAATTTGCAAGGACTACTATAAAAAGTTCACTTTTACAAATAACTATTCAATTTTTTTAAGAAGTAAATAACTGACCCGAAGAGTGAGAATAGAGGAATCAGATAAACAAAAAAGAAGTGGTGGGAATTGATTTGAGTCTCATCACTCTCACTCTCACCTATTCCTCACTCTCATGTCTCAACCTCAGCCTTAACTTTAAGGGCCCTTACTCCCTTCACAACCCATAATATACGGATATACGTATACTATACGAAATACAGTACATTTCATTCCTAACATAACAATTTCTGATTTTTCTCTGTCAAACTCAAAACCAATGAAAGAAAAAGCATTAAGTCTCACCTAACTACCCTTGTCCTAGTTCTATCTCCTTCTTTTCCAAATTAATTGGAGTAAAGTAAAGTTATCATCTTTTCTCTAAATTGATTTCTGGGTAAGTATTGTTCATACCATAGGACTTTCCCAACAAACTTCTTTTTTGTTGCTAAAGCTTCAAACATAAATTGGAGGCAGTGTTGATTTGTCACTATTATTGAGCTATGAACTCTCCAATTCATGCCCCTTCGTCAGCACCATCTTCTTCTTCTTCTTCTGCCTCTTACACGCTTTGTCCTCCTCCATCTCTCACTCATACTTCTAGGAACCTCAAGTGTCCTCTGTAAGTATTCCATTTACCATGATTTTGATGCATGATTTTCTGTGTCGGTAGTTTTTGTTATGAATTTTGCATTTCTCAGCAACCCTTTTGTTGTAGAAGTGAGGTTTATGTGTTTTTGGAATCCAACAACGTTTCCTTTTCATCCCTAGATTGGATTCTTAAAACATGACTTAAAATGTAGATAATTAAAGAAGGGTGTCCTGTTCTAAAATCTATGTTATTAGCACTGGCAACTATAAGAAGGTTTTTTTGGCTGTGATTCTATTCTACTTATTATAAAAAATAGCATTTAGTGCTTGGATGGTAGTGTTTGTATGCATCTTGGTTGGAACACAGGTCTACATGTAACAAGATTATGTTCCATTGTTTGGATGGTAGTGTTTGCAACACGAGCTTAATTTTAGAAGGAAGTTTATTTGTAACTTATATAGTTGGTTTACCTAAGGAAATAAAGTACTCTTTATTCCCTTTCAAGTTTGCATATGTTGTCAAGATCATACATTTTGCATTTTGAGTTATCATGGATAGGCATGATTTAAATTTTTGTTGCAATTTTGTTTCTTTCCTGAAGCTATGGACACTCTCGACCTTCATCCAAACATTTTTATGTGTATAACTTCTTTGCAGTTTTGAGTTGTGTATCAAAGTGCAACTTTTCTTTGTCTTCTAAACTTAATGTGATCAAAACATTTGACACCTAGTACGAACTTGGGCATTCTTTGGGTCAAATATTTTATTACTAAATGTAAAGATTAATAGAATTTCCTGAAGTGTATAATTTTTTATTTCCATAGGTTGGTGCCACAGACAATCTGTATCTCTCAGAAGAAGTACCGCTGCTTTGGACCTCATGTGGAGGCTTCTTTTAACACTAACCCCTTGAAAAATTACAAACCAGTCAGGTGTTCTCCATTGTGGTCTGAAGCACAATCCTCGGTTTCTGACCAATCACTTGACAAACAGTTGTTCTCAGTAGGATCTTTAGCAAGTTCAACAGCTCAAGATGTTTCTGATTCCACTCTTGTTGGTGATGATAAGATTGGAGTGTTACTGTTAAACCTTGGAGGTCCAGAGACACTAGACGATGTGCAGCCTTTTTTGTTTAACCTCTTTGCTGACCCGGTAATATAGTAGGGTCTACACACTTGCTATATAAGCTGTCATTGTTTATCCTCAATTCCTTGAGGCTTAGATTAATCTAAAACTATCAATTTCTAATTGTTTTGTATTGTGCACAATCACACAGGATATAATACGATTGCCAAGAATATTTAGTTTTCTTCAAAAGCCATTGGCTCAATTTGTATCTGTTGTAAGGGCACCAAAGAGCAAAGAAGGCTATGCTTCAATTGGCGGTGGCTCTCCTCTCAGACGTATGACTGATGCTCAGGCATGAACTTCCTGTTTTTTTTCTTTTCCATTGTGACGTGTTTAACACTCAAATTTTAATTTCCTGAAATCAAACTAATTATATTTGAGAGGGAGTTCTGACTTTTGAGTTCTGACATGAAATTTGTTTCTTGCCAATTTTCTCATCTTTAGATTTTTTTAAAGTAAAAGAATGGTATAAGAGTATAGCGAAAAATTGCAAAGAGATTTCTTGTGTGTTTTCAATTTCCTCCAGCAATAGTAGTTATAGCTATTTTTATGCGGTTCCTTAAGTTAGGATCTTGGACAATGTAATATGTCACCTCATCCTTCATATTCTTGTGATCATTTCAATCAAACTCTGAAAATTTCACTAATCCATTGAGATTAAACAATCAACTTATGTTAGATTTTCAGCTGATGATTTTAGAAACTTTATAATGCTATGGGATACATAACAAATTCATTCCATTAAATAGGTACTTTGTTTTACTCTATTATAGTCTTAGTAGTCCTAGCTCATCTAATGAGCTCCTTCACAGGCTGAAGAGTTGAAGAAATCTCTTTGGGAAAAGAATGTCCCAGCTAAAGTGTATGTTGGCATGCGTTACTGGCATCCTTTCACTGAAGAAGCTATTGAGCAGGTAGTTCATGATGTTCGCTTCAATAGAATTTGGTTAAGACTATGCCATTGGTGGATTCTCTTCCCTGTTATTGTCCTACTGAGTTTAAAAAGTGTAGCTGCATGCGTCATTCTAAAAAGAAAGCTTGCAAAATTTCAAAATAAGGGTTGCTTGCAGAGTTGAAGAAATTGTCTTTGATCTGCACTTTTATTAAGATTGTTAGTAGTTAGCTTGAAATATTTTCTGGTCTCTATACTGTACTCTGGTTAGCTCACATCCATGTGCTTGTGTGAATAAACATTGAGCTCATATTCTTAGAAACTATAGCCATTTAAAGGAATAAAAGTTGTGCTTGTTGGGACTGTTGAGTGTTGAAGATTGCTGTGCTATTAATTCAATGTTATCCAGTATAACAGGTTATCCTTTTGAGTCTGCTTCCTTTGAACTGATTCATACTGTAGGAAAATAATATATCAAAGTCATATGAGAGATGAACTACTATTTGGTTTGAAGTAGTAATGTATGTAAGAAAACAAATAATGCTAATAGTATTTTTTTAAAAAAAAAATCTCGAAGAAAGACGAGATTTATTAAGATTATTAAAAAATCAGGAATACCGAAAATCAGAGATTGAAATTGTAACTTTTACCTCTATTTTTATCATTTGTCTTTTTGTGATTTCTTGCAAGCCTAATTATAATTAATTATCCTTTGAAATATTTTGTGCAGATTAAAAGGGATGGAATTACAAAGCTTGTTGTTCTACCACTTTATCCACAATTTTCAATATCAACCAGTGGCTCAAGCCTACGTCTACTGGAGAGTATATTCCGGTGATTACTATAAAAATATTATTATTGTCTCAGTTATTATACTTCAAACATATACACTATCTAACATTCTGTTATATTGTGAATTGGTATTGATTCTTCAGAGAGGATGAGTATCTAGTCAACATGCAGCACACAGTAATACCGTCATGGTATCAACGTGAAGGATACATAAAGGCCATGGCAAATTTAATTGAAAAAGAGCTGAAGAGTTTTGACTGCCCTGAGGAGGTACAACATTTTATTAATGTTTCAAATTTTAATGACTTAGAAAAGGCATGTTTCCTTGACATTTTTCTATTACGATTGTCATCTTTATAATTGAATTCTTGGCAGCATCGCAACAGATTGATGACTGTAAGGATTAATTATTATGCTTGATTTCATTAACCTTTTAGGTGTTTGTGAGATTGTGAAATGCTATTCTACTAATTTTACTTGTTTTATTGAAATTGCTCTGTCAAGAATCCTAGTTTTACTTTATATATTTGTTTGGCATGACTGAGAAATATATTTCCTGAAATTCAGTGTTGGCAATTAGAATTCTGTATTAAGAAGTTTTTGGCCAGTTATTCTTATATTAATTTCGGATTTGGTAGTTATAGGTTATGATGTAACAACTACACTGATATATAAGATATGCTAGGGACTTGTAGAAGGCAATTAAGGTATCAGGTTCTCATTTCTTGAGTTTTGAAGGAGGAACTCTGTGTTACATGGAAACCCCGTGGTTGTTAATGATGCATTCAAATTTAGCTTAAAAGCAAGATTGTTTCTATAATTTAATCATAATTTAGCTTGTTTATTTAATCCAATTAATCCATGTTCATTGCAGGTAATGATATTCTTTAGTGCACACGGGGTGCCTCTTGCTTATGTTGAAGAGGCTGGTGATCCATACAAGGCTGAAATGGAAGAATGTGTGGATTTGATCATGGAAGAACTTGAGACAAGAAAGATAACTAATTCCTTCACCCTTGCGTATCAGGTAGCTACTTATTGTCATTTTCTGTAATTGATTCTACAGGAGTTCTGATTTTTACAACTTATTCTTTCTAGATTCTGTCTTAAAATGATAGTATGTAGTCCTTTCTGAGAATTATAATTGGAAATTCCCTCAATTGAGTGATCCACTAGGCAATAATATTCTGAATAGTTCATGGAGTTCTCCAACCATCACAAAAAGAAAGCTCTTTGGAAGAATTTTTTTCACAATTAGTCCATCTGTCTTCAAACCTTGTATCTCTTGATACCCCAAATCTGGACACTGCTTTTAGACATTTCTTTTTCTGGATTTCTAACATTTGACTTGTGTTATAGAGTAGAGTTGGACCAGTGGAATGGTTAAGACCCTATACAGACGAGACAATAGTTGAACTTGGAAAAAAAGGAGTGAAAAGTCTGCTAGCTGTTCCAATTAGGTAAATATACTAGTCTTAGTTTACTTCTGAGTTCTTTCTCTCCATATCATCTCCACATCTTTTCTTTATTTCTCTCCATATGCTCATTATTAACTTGTGTTCAATTCACAGCTTTGTCAGTGAGCATATTGAAACTCTAGAAGAAATTGATGTTGAATACAAAGAATTGGCTCTAGAATCTGGTATAGAAAAGTGGGGCCGTGTTCCTGCCCTAGGATGCGAACCTACCTTCATTTCTGATTTGGCAGATGCAGTAATTGAGAGTCTCCCGTATGTTGGTGCCATGGCAGTTTCAAACCTTGAAGCTCGACAGGTACACTTTTGAATTCCCTGTATAAATTTATATTTTCATGTTCTAGTTGCCAGTAGTTCATTTGGAGTTCTTTTGAGAAGTGATGAAACAGGCACTTTTTCTTGCCAGACACTGCCATGCAGATTCATTGATGATCTATTTTGTAGTTATATAGTCGTATCTTATGATCTAATTGGAAGTTTGGACTCTTTGGCAGTCTCTTGTTCCACTGGGCAGTGTAGAAGAGTTGCTGGCAGCATATGATTCACAACGCAAGGAGTTGCCACCACCAGTTATAGTGTGGGAATGGGGTTGGACAAAAAGTGCTGAAACTTGGAATGGAAGAGTAGCTATGCTGGCCGTGCTTCTTCTTCTGTTTTACGAAGTCACTGCAGATAAGGGTTTGCTGCATCAGCTTGGAATATGGCCCTCAGTTATGTAAATGAATCATCACCGTGTGCCCTATAAGACAGGATTTTTAGTTGAGTTCAATTTTGATCCTTGGTCAGTCTATGGCTTTTTTTTTTTACTATGGTCAAATCATGTTCTTAACGCATGATTTTAAAATTGATTTTTCAAGTAGTTGTTATCATAATCAAGCTCTTTTACAATGCGTTAATGCATGATCAGGTCTGTGTAAAAACTTGACAGTGGATCAATATGAAATCCATTCAGTTTTGCTTCTATAACCATAATGTTAGGATCATATGCTACTCAAATTGAGGGCATGCACTCGGGAGTTCTTAGATGTAGTTTAGGCAGAGAAAATTTACATAATACACGGAATCCTTTTTTATGTATTTAAACTTAAAAGCTTTGGTAATTGGTTTACGTGAGTTGGAAAACTACTAAGCTGTTGTAGCTTAAGAGCAATTAAGGGAATAACAAGTTCTAAGAGTGAACTCATCGCAGACACCTGCTCTTTTACTATTGTATTGTTCAAAAACTACTAGAGAAATTGTGAAGGTGCAGAAATTATTGTTAATTTGTTTGAGCCAGGGACTGTAAATCACAGAAGCACTGATTTAGACATGTCAAGCAATTTGACAGTTTTTCACCGCTTCTATTAATAATAATACATGAAATTAATGACACTTCAAAGTTCTAAGCAAAAGATAAATATGCAATGTATGCAATTGTAGCTAGTTACGATAATAGCATGATTTTACATACTGTTTTAGTTTTTATATTTTAAATCCAAATTCAGTAAAACTTGACAGAAATGAAAATGGATATCAAAATTGCAAGTCTACTTCTAAGAAACCCATAACCCGTAAAATGTAATGAGAATGGGTTACAAAATTGTAAATCTACTTCTGTAAAACTCAAACTCACTCTTGATCCATTGCCGTGCCTATTAAAAGGTAAAATTTGTTCAACTATAAATACTAAATGGATAATTAAACAAATAAAGAAAAAAGTCACGGACACGATGAGTTTCAAAGTGGTTCCGGTAAGAAAACATGTAGTTTCAGGAAATCAGGGAAAGGAAAAGCAAAAACATTATCAGTTATAACACTTGCACCTGAAACTTGCGAACCTCAAGTCATGGCATATGATCTCAAAGAACATAATTACAAGTAATTTATAAACTGAAGCACATGTGGTTTCCTTCTTGTTCTCTCATCTCCATACTCACCAAGACTAAATGAGAAATCACCACCTACAACTTATAAATAATAATAATACCAACTCCAAATTTAGACAAAAATGAAAAGAAAAGCTCTAGAGGTCCTGTTGTCAAGAGATCAATCACTAAAATCAAAGCTTCCACTGTGACTGTGAGAGCTGCTGCCATTGCGACTATGCAAGGAGAGGCCTCTCATGTGGCCCGACAAATTAGAACCATCCTTGTTTTCCTGGAAGAACCTCTCCCTCTCAATGTGCTTTGCAGGTGGTGGTGGAATAGCCACGTGATGAGAAACCTCCCCATTCTGTTTTGGCCGTGGAGGTGGCACCACAACAGGTGGAAGTCGAGTCTCAACTTCTTGAGATGGGATCATAGCAGGTGGAGATCGAGTGTCGACTTCTCGAGATGGCGGTTCTATTGAGAGTGGTCGTATTAGTGGACGATTGAGTCTCTCTCCAAGTAAACCCAAGCGAGGGATGTCAGTTTCAGTCTCCTCATCTTCAGGCCTTGCACAAGCCTTTCCCTTGCGTAATCTGCAAGGCATTTAGTCAATACAGAGAAGAAATAATATTGAAAATCTGAGTGTTATAGTTCATTACAAAAAGGAAATAAACTGAATTCCATGAACAGGCAACGCACCTTCGGATCAACTGTTCAGGCTCCTCTTCCTCCTCGGCTTCTTCATGGTTATTAAATCGAGTGGCAACTGTTGTAGCTCTGCCAGCAAGAAGATCATCATGTCTTGCAAGAACTTTCTGGAGTTGTTCATTCAATTCAATTGCTCGAGAAACAATCCTCTCATCTCTACAAAAGACCAATGCAAAATCAGTTCAACCATATAATAATAATAAATACATGTTTTGAGCATGTGCAAATACATAAATATTAGGGAAAATTATAAGTTCTTGCTAAAAGTTAATCCCAGTTTAGGAACAATTAACAATTAACTACACCAAACCCACTTACTGACTTATCTGTGAACTACTCAAATCCTTTAATGTGTTTAATACTGTTTACTGAGTAAATATTTATTGACCTAGTTGTTAAAAAAGCTAGAAATGTTATCACTTTTTAAATTGTGAAATTGTGCGAATTTACTAACTCACAGCCTTCTCCCAAGCTGGATCGTGTGTGAAATCCATTCTAAGTGGGACCAGACAATTTTCTTGATCCTGAGAGTTCGGTTGTGTGACCCAATTTGCCCTAAATGTGCTTCTTACCCCGTCATGCCCTAAATCAGAGGTTCAGCCCTCATTCTCAGACGTATTCTCAAATTTGAACCTCACTCTGCCCACCCCACTCTCTCTCTCTTTGAACATCTCTCAGTCTCTCCCTCTCGTCTCTCTCAGTTCTGATTTTCGCAACTATTCATTGGTGCTTGTGTGCATGACCAATCCTAAACATCTCGCCCTCACATCTCTCTCAAGTCTCAACCCTCTCTGCCGTGAGCACTCTATCCTGGTGATTCTTCTTGTTTCCGTGGTTTGATTGGTGGTGCTGTATTTGTTTTGTAAGAGATGAAAATGGCTTCTGGTAAAGGAGATAGTGGGACAGGGGCTGGTATATATAGTTGTCATTTATAAGTTTGTTTTCATATTTTCTGTGTGGGTATTAGTATAAATGGATAATGTTTCATTTTGATAGAGGATCTTATGATAGGACTCAGGGTCATACTCTCTCCCATGCAGCTCATCAAGTAATTCATGTACTACAGGAATAGGGAATTTATCAGGAACTGTGACCTTATTTAACTCCCTGTAGTCCACACACATCCTCCATGATGAGTCTTTCTTCTTGACTAAGATAATAGGGCTAGAATAAGGGCTATTAATGCACCTTATGACTCCACTTTTCAACAAACCTTTAACCTGTCGTTCAATTTCATCCTTGTGATGATGTGGATATCTATAAGGCCTGATACTTACAGGACCTGTGCCAGGGTATAACACAATAGAGTGTTCAATGTCCCTTTTGGAGGTAGTCCATTGGACTCTTCAAATACGACTGCAAATTGTTGCGATGATTTCTGCAACTCCTCAGACTGCTCGGGTGCCAATTTGTTGACATCTGCAAGAATCTCCATGTCTGTTTTTCTCCAGCATAACCCATCTACTCGGAAGATTTGGCCACCCAACATCTCATTAGGGGTAGGAACAGTTCTCCTTGTTTCAGTTTCAATTCCCTCAGTTCCACTTCCAATCAATAATCATCTTCCCCAAGGTTTTTAGCCATGCCAGACCCAAAATCATATCCAAACCTCCCAAGTCAAGTACATGTGCATCAAGCTGGACTTGAAAGGGACCAAGATTGACATGTAGATTGTGACAAGTGCCCCACATTCTGACCTTATGACCATCCCCTAACTTTCACATCCATTCCTTCACGAACAGCTACCTTCAGTTCCAGGGCTTAAACAACTCTTAGCATTATGAAGTTGTGGCTAGCCCCACTATCCACCAGAAGAATTATAGGGAACTTTCCCAATCTTCCCTCCAATCTCATTACGGAAGTGTCAGCATGATGGTTCCCACCAGTCCCAACAAATCCATAGTATAGCAATCCAGTTGTTCCTCCTCAGAGTCATTTGATTTAGCTTCCAGCCTTACAATCTCTCCAGATCCACTGGCGCTCTCATCTTCTCCTAAAATCGCCAACCCCAATTGTCTGTCTTGGCGATCTGCATAACAGTGCAGGGGATGATACTTCTCTCCACATCTAAAACAGAGTCCCTTATTCCTCCTTTATTTCCCTATTTGACAAATGCTTGATTCCTTTTTCTTTGAAATTTGAGACATTGGATCTTTGATTGAAGGAAGAAGAAAGAGAATCTGCTGACGTCACAAAGCCCTTCTCTGCAGAAGGCAATGCATCCCCCCCACCCCCAACCAGAATTGGCCTTGAATTTCGTCTCAGGCTGAACTGTTGAGTTACCCGAATATGAACGAGAAAGATTACTCTTAAACCCAATGAAAAGAATCCGTTGTTCCAAGACCTATTACACACATTCAGAATGTCCACGGAAACCACAATTTCTGCCTCCACACATCTTGCCATACGAATAGCTTCCAAACGATCTTTGGGCTGAAGTGTACGCACCCTTAATAGAATCTTTTCCCTTAGGCCTTTCATGAAGAATCCAACGAACTGATTCTTAGGTAAACACTCCACTTGAGCCACAAGAAACTTGAATTCTTCGACATACTCTTTAATTAATCCCCTCTGTTTCACTTCAGCAAGTTCCTCGAATGGATTACCCAGGTGATTTCCACCAAAGCGCAATTGGAAGCCTTTTTTGAAATTTTCCCAATTTGGGTTCGTTTCAAGGTCAAGCCATGTGTAGAACGAGTGGATTGTTCCCCATCCATGCTTAATCTTGTTTGAATCAGAAATTCCTTGGACCTCAAAGTACATATCCGCTCGTCTAACCCATCCCCTGCGGTTGATTTGGTTGAAAGAAGGCAATTCCACCTTCGTGGGCATTAGACGAAACTCGTTCAGACTGTCAGGACCTGAATCATATGGGATTTTGGGTTCCTTTTCGCCGGTTTCGTGTGTTCCCAATTTTTATTGATCTATATGTAATAAAATGTGCAACAGTTAAATGTGAGTACAATTGCACCCTCAGAGCAATGCTCCACAGAGAGTATCTCTGCCAAAAAATTGAAACTAATTTTTCCTCCCTTCACTAACTAACTCCAGCTGCTACTTATAGCTGAAGATGGTAACAGAAAACTAACTTCTAACAGTTTACTTTCTTCTAGAGTATACCAGCCAAGGCTTAGCCTTATCTGATTTATTATTTACAATCAGAGCTAGGACCCCGAGTCCTATCATCTTACGATCCTTGTTATGATCCTACGTTTTATGATCTTGCAAACCCCCCTCCCTGATCCTAAGAAGGATCTCAATCTTGACAACATTGGTGAACCTGCACATGTTTATCTAAGATTCTTCCTTCATCTGAGAAAATAAGCAACATAAAAAACCAAAATTTATTCTTTTCGCAGGATCATGGTAGAACCAACAAGGATCTTCTTTCAAATATCCAAAATAGTTCTTGTTATTCAATACTAGAAGTCGTCCTCTTTTGTGGAAGAGGCAACCCTAAACAAGGAAACTAAATCATAACAGAAATAAATCCTATCTAAAATAAAGAAACTAAGTATCCATCTAAGTGTATCAATATTGGATTCTATATTCAATTAGATTCTATCTAATTATCAGCTGCTGTATCCATTATTTACAGTTCTAACCTTGCCTTTCCTAGAATCCGTGTAATGTACAGTGGTCTAATAGATCAACACCAAAACTACTTGGTGTATGTTATTAATCAAAGCCTACATAGTTTTCTTCTGGGGGTTTGCTAATTTGCATAGGACAAATATCAAAGCAAGATTCAAAGAGCTACCAACAGACTAGAAGCATAGGCATTGACATCCATCCTCTGAAGCATCTCAAGTCCTTAAAGGAGAAAGAACGAAATTGTAAAGGCAAAAATAGGAGAGAATTTTGAAGTAAGCCTTACCGAGAAGCCATCACAAGATGCATAACCCTTTGCTTTTGAAAGGAACATTGTTCTACAAGATCAAGGGTGAATTCATCCCTTGCTCCCTACAAAAGAAAACATTTATAAAGCCAAAGTTATAATGCAATTATTTACAGATGCTATATCTAACTCTCGGGACTCACCTGAGGATTTTGAGCATCAACAGCATCAAGGACCTCTTTTAGTACTTCTAATGCATTGCTAGCCTTTTGAATAATGCTGCAAAATACAAATAGAAGAAAATGAAGAGTGAACAAACATTTTCAGAATGAATTTATCCAAAAAAAAAAATCCACCCGAAAATTAGATTCTCAGACTATCTCTAATCATTCATTTCATTTGACCAAAAACAATTTGTATTTGGCTAAAGCATCTTATCCCAGTTTCTATCCTATAACTAAGGCAAACAATTCCCCTAACCATAATTAATCACTTTCAATAGAGTCATCTAGAAAACGATTTCTAAAGTACCAGTCAATCACAAGTACACTAAAAACTGAAAAGCAAAAGTCACCTAGATTCAGGGACAGTCTGGGACTCTGCTTTCTGAGCAACCACTTCATGTCTAGGTGCAGCTTGCTCCCTGTTTGGTACATTATCAGTCCTGCTAGGTTGTGAACTAGGATGATTTGATTGGACCACTTGATCCCTTTGAGGAAACTGCACTCCAGCACTCTGTAAAAAGTATAAACCCAATGTCATGACTTCGTTTTAGTATTGGCATTCAAAGGGCATATTATGACTAGCGTTGGAAAAATAAATAACTTCCCCCAGCAACCATCTTTCTTTTCTTTTTCATTGGTAACTGCCACTTGTATTATGTACAGAGGGAGTAGGAAAGTGTTAGCTGTATAATTGTGTAAGAAATAGAGAGGTTTATTAGCATTTAGCAATGTGAGGAACTGTAAATGCTTAATACCCAGCATATTTGCAGACCATCCATGGACTTGAGCTCTAATATATAATAATACCACCACCATTTATACAAATCATACCCTTTTTGATATGACCAAGAGCGCTTGCCATCATGTCAGAAGCTTAAGCAATTAGTAGAAGCGCAACTCTTGACTTTAAGCTTGACCAAGGTTTGTCTCGAACTTTAAGATAACTGGAAACATGTCAAATGGTATGACCAAGAGTGCTGCTTACCACCATGCTAGGTTGTTAGTTAAGGCATAACTCTTGACATGTAACACTTTGTATTATATGCAAACCTTTCCTTAATTAAGCTATTGGGTATGGATCACAGGATTGAATCTGATTCAGTCTTAACTTGTACCCTTGCAAACCATAATGCATACCATTTCCTTCCTCTAGTCTTAACGTGTCAAACTTAAGATTTGAACCTATACCAGTTCTCATACCAAATAATATATAACCAAGAGTGCTTACCACCATACCAAAAGCTTAATTTGTTAGCTAAGGCGCAATTCTTGACATATAACACCCTACATCAAAGCAGACCCTTCCCTATTTTAGTCATTGGCATGGGTTGGGCATACAGCATTGCACAAAGTTCCTTTCCCATTTAATCGTCACTAATGCACTCTAACCTATCTTAGCAACTATCATATAAGTATAACCTGACCATAATTACCCTAAGTTAGAACTTAACGGTTAGCATCATATATCCAGTTCAAATATAAACACAAAAATCCAATAAGCACTTAAGTTCCAATTGCAGTAATAGAAAAATGACTGCTGACCTCTTATACTTTTAAAATCATAAAGTTCAAATAAACTCTTTTCTTTGCCTAGACAGCAGCCTAGTCACCACCTATTAATCATATGAATCCATATCAAACCATAAGAATGACCCAGGGGTTAGTCACAAATTTGTACCTACCACCAATTCATAATAGGCATTATAATACTGTGGAAACTTTCCAGATGCACCACCAAGGGATGTTTGTGTGGCATCTAGTAGGAGAAATATCCGCTCCCTCACAGGCAAATCAGACTGCAACGGAGGAGCAAGAGAGAATTAAAAAGTAAGGTTGAGAAAAACTGACATTGCTAAATAACAGAAGTCTTTGTGGAGAAAGCTCACCTTTTTTTTCACAATTTTCATCAGAATAGGAATAATTCCAGTATCAATCACCTGTTCGTGAATATGCTCTCCAATATTGTTCATCAACATTTCCAGCAACTAGAAAATCAATAGATCAAGGATGACTCAGTATAATGTTACAGCACAGGAAAGCAAGAAATGTAAATATTCAACACAAGAAAATCAAATAACCAAGCTTCTCTGCATCAGATACAGCAAAAAATGTGGTTTCAAATTGTATTATAAGCTTTTTAGTGTAGGAAAAACTTTTAGAAATTCACACATATTATGAATGACACTATTCATAATAAAGTCATTATACTCACCATGACAGCATAGAGTTGAGCATTGGGGTGTTTGCTTCCTAGCCTCTTTTTTATAGCTTTAACAACATCTCTAGCTTGCCTGCATATTCAAAAGATATGATAGTTAAAATCAGTAACAGTGTTTGGATTATTCTGACAAGCTGACACATCCATCTATGTTCATAGTCAAGTGAAGAAAGCCAAGTGAGGGATAGTGGTGAACAAGAACCATAAAGAACATAATTCAAATTGCAAATTAAGATCTCGTTTGGATTGATTAATTTTTAAGATGTAATCATTTTTTTTCTCAAAAGCTCTCCTAGTAAGATTTTGATTATTAGCTATTTTGAACACAAGATGAGAGCTAAACCAACCACAACCTAAGCATGTCACACAGTAGATATAAGTTATTAATCAACTAATCAAACAGTTGTACTTCCCTTTAAAAAAAACAAAACAAAATTCCAAATAAGAAAGGTGCACCTAGAATGAAAAACAATTTATTCCTAGGAACCCGGAAAATAAAATTCAGCAAGACCCAAAAAGAACGATCATTAATAAGGGTTATCTTCCAATAATAAACACAATTAGCTGATTGGCATAGCTCAAGTGAGAATGGTAGAGATCACAGGTTCAATTTCTATGCAAAGTAAGAAAAAAGAAATGCGCATTTACAAAGTGCCATAATCAAAATCTGAAAAATAAAATGTTATGTATGAACAAAATTAAATGAGTTTAGTTGTGTGATATATGGATCATACAATTGGCATCAGCAATTCATTTTCCAAATATTTGAGGACAGTGTTCAATCAGAAAGAAACAACACCATATAAGGAAATAAAAGCTCTGTCGGTACCTTTTATCACGAGCAACTAACTCACAGATTTCAATACTTCTTGTCCAATCAGTTTCAGCCAGTTTCTCACTAGTTGCAGCATTGACTAGTTCAGCTGCCATCTTTCTCTAGATAAAGATCTAAAAATTAAATAGCATATGACACGTTAAAGATATTTCAAAAGCAGCAGCAAACAGACAACAAAGAATTAATATTCACTAAATTAAATTTAGCGGTTTACCAGCTTTTGCTTGAGCAAAACAAACAAAGCCTTTTCTTGTAGGTTTTCCAGCAAAAGGATAGAGTAAAATAAAGATTTGGAACATACAACTAGAGATATAAAGACAATTTTCTTTTTTGAAAAAAAAAAAAAACAATAGCTTTGAGTAATAAATAACAACAACTGAAGACCAAGTGAGAACCAACTTTGTTCCCATTATAAATAGCATGAAGGGACACCAAGAAAAACTAAAGGCAAAACCATAAAGAAAAATTTAGGGGCCAATGGTTAGTCTGTAGATATAATTTACAATAGAACATCATAGCATCATCTGATCCATGTAACCAGCCTCATCCAGTGGAAAAAAGCTTCGCTTGTTGTCATTGTTGTATGAATAGCATGATATAATATAGAGTATCTCTTGATACTTTTTGTAAACCAGTAACACACATAGTTTTAGTTAAAAGCAAGTCTTTAAGCAAATATAAATAAAGCAAAAAAAAGAAAGAGTTTCATATCAATCATATTGTTACCAATAATATACAATATCTGCAGGGAAATAGATGGTGATTGAAAAACCATATACAAAGAGTTGATATCACGACACTCAAAATTTTAACAATATGAAATCACCTTCCAGTAAATTGACCTCAGTCCAAAGTGAAAAATGTCATCATGTCACAGTAGCAATCAAAGTCGGAACAGCATGTCATGAATTACCCTGCAACATAAAAAATCAAAGGCAAAAAATTAACAATATATGACTCAAATTCAGTGTCATTACAAAGAAATCGCATTGAAGAAAAGCAAGCCAAAGTTACAATCTGTAGAACCAGAAGCTAAAAAGTTATATACCCCAGAAGGGGAAAAAGAAAAAATGAAAAGCAGAAGATGATGAATGACACAGTGAACAGTGAAGTTAAAATCACTGCACATTGCTCCGTACTTTCTTCCCTCATAAGCAAGAATAATCATAATGGGTATCAAAATTAAGCACAAAAAACATGAACTGCTTCAACATTTAACTGAATCATAATTTCAATTGCTCTCAGATCTGAATTAAAACACACCAACAAAACCCACAACTCGAAAAGACATGATTCAAACTCAAAAAGAGCAAAAACCTCTGAAAAATCAAAATTTTAGGTAGTTTGATCTCATGGGTAGTAAGAGCTAGCACCTGAGAAGACAGAAACAACGATTGAGATGACAAGGAAGAAGCCAAAGAAACACTGATAGGTCCTAAAGAGGTTCAGCATTTCATTTCATCTGTGAGAAGAAGAAGATCAAGTGCCAATTCTCTTGCTTTTCTTCTCTTTATTGTTTTTTTTAACTTTAACCCTTTTTTGGAATATGATGATTGTGAAATTCGCAAGTGGGGAACAGTATTTTAAGGTTGTGGACAAATTGTTATGCTGCTGAAGAAAAAAGGGGTTTGCGTGTACAGTATAGTGTGTGTATAATAGCTGTTACGTTATTATTCTTATTATGTGAAGAATTATAGATATACTTAGAAAAATTAAGTGAAGAAATGAATTTGATTAATTAATTGAAAAGAGTTAGAAAAATAGTTGTTACGGTTTACTTGTTTATAGTGACAGCACCGCCGTGAGGACTGTCGCTAAACTTTCTTTTTGCAATGAATCTGTGTTATTGCTAACCTCAACATGTGCTTCTCCTTTTTCTTCCTCTTTCTTTCCTCTCAAACTCAACGCGTGTCAATGCTTTCTTTTTCAGTGTATTGTCATTTTAATGTTTATTTGAAATTACATGGATTGGGATGAATAAATTAAGATTGAATAGGATATTTTATTAGATTAATATAATAGATAGAAATTATAATTGTTAAGATTTATTTTATTATTTTTATTTTTAAAATTTAAATTATTGGATTTATATATATTTTGATAAAATGATGGTTTTAAAATTACGTAGATTTTTTTCACACTCACATTAAGGACTAATTTTATTATTGAATTTTGAATAGGTACATGTGAGTTGAGATTTTTATCTAAGATTTTATTGAACATTATATTAAATGGGAGGATCTATTTTCTATGCACTGAGTATAAATTATACTTAAATGAATTTACATTCAAATTTTAGAATACTTTATTATCATTTATATTAACTATAGATTATAAATTATATTTCTTCTGCACAAGATAATTCAAATAAAGTTATTATCAACTATACTATATTCAATATATTCATGCATATAAAACTCAAATTTTAAAAATTGAATTTACATTAGAATAATCTGATGTATTTGACTTGTGGTGTGTAAATTTTAATTATGCCCACCATTTTCTTCTATGTGGTTAGAATAATTCTAAATATTTGAATAAAATTTTTATTAATTTTTTCTAAAATATTAAATGTATTTAATTTGTATTAAATATATTCACTTTATTATAAAATTTTTAATGTAATATATGATTGAGAAAATAGTCTATATATCAATAATATAAAAACATTTTTATATTACCATTTAACTATAAGTTAATATATATGTTAAGTTTTATTACTTCTTTTTTCTTTTAATAAAAAATAGTAAGTTTATTAATTTATGTAGAATTATTCTAAAAATTATACCTGTCATAATTTATAATTGATTGATGATGCGAAAATTACATTAATCATGCATAAAAATTCTTCTATAAAGCTTTTTCTCTTCCTTTTTTAATGAGTTTTTGATGATTTGGTATACAACAATTCTCTGCTTGGCAAGAATATATTAATAGAAAGTATTTAAATTATTTTTCTCACTAAGCAATTATTATTATAGATGAAAAGTATACCATTAAAGTTGGTTACTTTTCATGTAATCAACATTTTGCAATATTTTGTCTAAAAAAAAACAATTTAACAGTCTGTTGGGTGTCCTACATAAAGATATTCCAAGAAATACTATTCCTTTTTCAGTTGTCGCTACTTAAATATTAAGAGAAAAAAATGTGAAAAATGAAACACATAATTTCTAGAAAAATTATTGCAAAGATTGGGATGGTTAGCTAAATTTTAAATGCAGTTGACAATTACAAAAGTTAAAATAATTGAATGGTGAGGTTTAGTATACATTTATATCATTGAAATATTTATCATTCTTTATACAGTTATGTATAAAATTCCATATTCTAATGATGATGACACTCTGGTCCTCAATGAAATTGCTTGCTATGAAGTGTATTTTTCTTTTACAAAGTATTGTTCTACATGCATGATTAAGTGTTTAAAATACTTTATGGTATGTGTCCCTAACTACGCTGGTAGGTGTAAAATTCGACATATAAAGAAAAAGTTAGATGATCAATTCGTCATTTTATAAAAATAAAGAATAGTTATGACAAAAGAGAAAAAAAGAAATTAGAAGATAGAATATTATGAAAGAAAGACAGGGTTGCTGAAAATACAGCATTATCCATCATTACGCTTTGCTGGACTTAGATTCTGGTCCTTGTTGTTCCAGGTGTCTCATTTAATTGCATACCTCAAAAAAAAAAAAATACTAAAAAAAAAGATTTTTTATTCCCTTATCCATTAACATGTCACCATGTTAGCAATAGTAACTCATAAAATCATATTTAGTATTCTTCCCAGTTTTGAGAATAAGAGGACTTAGTTAGGATATGTAAGATACAATTTATGAGACAAAGATTCAGCATAAAGTGTTAGTTTTAAAACATGGGTTATATTATAAAGTATTATTTGTTATAAAAGAGTCATTTTGAAATCATTATTAATGGGATTGTTTTTGTCATTTTATTGTAACTAGCAATTTTTAATTTTACCTGATTTTTTTTTCTATTATTATTCATGTAACGTGCTGTATAGGCGTTATTTCATTTTTATGAAACAAAATTAAAAAAAAATAAAATTGCTGTTCATGAAAATGAAAAATAACAATATATTTATTATTATTTTAATTTTTGAGTTGAATCATTTATCGTCTTTTATCTTATATTAATATCATTAATTAGGAATTAAAATAATAATAATAAATATAATTAAATGAGTAAAATTATAAAAAAATATAAATATATTATATTTATATAAAATATTTTGTTATTTTTCATTTTCTTAACGGCTAAATTATTGACTCACACTTTCAAAAATTAAAATAATTATTTATTTAATAAAAAATCCATTTACGTGAATGTCATAAATTCTAATGAAAATGTCAATCTTTTATAAGAAAAAGATATAATATAATGGAGTAAACATAAATAATTATTAATTAAATTAATAAATTTTGGAATCCTACACTTAGATGGATAATTACATAGAAACTTCATGTCTAATAATATATTTAATTTTCAATGTGAGAGTAACACTTTCCACTATAATTTTATGCTTGCGATCAAAATTTGCAAATTGACCTCACCTTTAATAAAAACTCAATGAAGCATGTTATTATATGTAAAGTGGGTATAAGGGTTGAAGTCCATGAGCTGGTTTGTGGATCCCGCGACCCGTGTGAGTTTGTATTAATTTTTTTAGAAAAAATTTAGGGTACGGTCCATAAAAGTTTGTCTCACGCAATCTGCGGGCGTTGCAGGCCAAACCCACGGGGTCTGCAGGGTGACTCGCAAGTCCGCAATATTTAAAAGGTTGAAAGTTGAAACTCTAATTTAACTTCATTTTCCATGCTGCCTATCAATCTTCTCATATGTCGCACCTTCCCAATCTCTTCGTCGACTCATTCCCCCTTCAATCTCCTCGCACCTTCTCAATCTCTTCACTTGTATTAGTTCCGTTGCCAATCTCACCAGAACCAGTTTCGTTGTCGTTCCGCCAAAACCAGTTCTATTGTTCCAAAACCAATCCCAATCTCAAACCCTAAAAATTTATGTTGTTGACTTATTTTATTAAGAATTTAAGAGGTAAAATATAACATTTTTTTAATTTTTTTAACTAAGTCTGCGGGCCGACTACCAAGTTAGGTTCGTTTGGCATTGCGAGGTGAGGCGGGGTGAACCAAGCTCTCCGCGGGCCTACGTGGGCGGGCCTTAAGCGAGGCGGACCAGCCCACTTACCCACCCCTAATTACACATCAATTTGATATGTACTTTTAACATGATAAACAATAAAGTTTCGTTTTGAAAAAATATTATCATGGCAATTCATATGTAATATAAAAGTTGTGCAAGCCGCGCTAATTTATTAAGACGTGGTCGGGAGAGCACTTGTGTAGCCAATCGTGTTTTATTAGTTTCTCTGCAAAAGTAACAACAATAAGAGATGGAGGAGGTGAAAGAGAATGAGCAAAATATACATGCTCCATAAGTTAAAAGTGGAGGAGAGGAACTCCATAAATATAAGGTATAGAGTGTACATATTCTTCTATTCAATATAGTTTGGAATCTTCCAAACATTATATTAATGGATTCTCCTTTCTTCATAGAGAACATCTCATATTCTCTTTGAAGAGTGACAGCCTTTCACAGTCTCACATCTTCTATTCCTTCATATGAGATTTTAAGAGCATCCCAGAGCTCTTTTGCTGATTTGTAGGCACGGAATATGTTGTATTCTATCCTTGAGAGCGCACGTGAGAGCATATCTAGCCTTGTTGTTTAGCTCCATTGTAGAATATTCCTCATTTTCCCATTCAGTTTCGGGTTTAACAATGGGAATATCTCTTTGTGTGATGATCCTCCAAAGTCTATACTGCATAGACTTGATATACATCTCCATGCAATCATCCCAATAGGGATAATCGTCTCTAGAGAACGCTGGAGGCTTGTTCATGGAAGAATCGCTGGAGAGAAACATAGGTCCTTGAGACTCCATCTTGGATCTTTCCTCTAGTAGTTGTTAAGCGCTCAACCCTTACAGGCTGAGCTCTAATACCAAACCGTAAAAGATAAAAACACAAGAAGGGAGTTGAATTGTGTTAATTAAAAATTTTGGTCTTTCGTCTGTTGTTTTTCAAATGCAGTAAAACGAAACTTTCAACTCTTTAACTGTTGATTTTAATTATAAGACGATTTGATAGTTATCCTCGTTAATTTAAAATAACACTTAAACGCAAGATATTTTTATACTGGTTCGTCTATTCAAGACTACATCTAGTTACCCAACAACTACTGAGTTTTCACTACAAACCATGAAATGGTTACAAGTATTCTTTGCAACCAACCACTTCTGCCTAAAATGATATTCTTTGAACACAGCCTTCTTAGGCTAAACCACTAGGTATTCTTTGGAATGCAGCCTCCCTAGGCTAATACAAGAGGTATTCTTTGGAACGCAGTCTCCTTAGGCTAAGGTACCACACAAGTGAATTTTAAAAGTGTTTCTAAGAAATAAACTTCCTTTTCGTAGAGAGGGTTTTACAAAAAAAAAGTTTAGAGTTTTAAGCAAGTGAGCGAAATCACAGATGATAGCTTTTTGCAGCGTGTTCGCCAACTTGAATAAGAGCAAATGAAGTCCTTTATATAGGCAACAATTTGATAGATTCGTTAGGCTCATAAATCTAATTGCAGAGGTTAAGCACGAGTTCCCATTTTGACTTTGGAAGCTTCTTGAGTAACGTAAACATTTAAATTCTGGCGCGAGTTACTCAGATGAAAGACTTGAACTTCTTTAATCTTCATAGATGATGGGTCTTCATATTCTTCAGTCTAATATTTCGTCTTGAAAAGACTTCCTTGAGTTCGGTCTAAAGACTTCGTCTTATGCTTTCAACTTGAGGCATGTTTTTGGGCAGACAAATGACTTGAATTGAGATGAACTTTGAGGGGTCATCTTTTTTCTGATATGTTCCGTCTGTTCTGTAATTAATCAAAACTTGAGACGTTAATCATCTTGATCTAACACTAATCTTAAGAAGTCCAAGCTACTTCCTAGAGGGACGATCCACTCAAGATTTTGGAGAAGCTTCGCCCTAATGCATACAACCTTGAGTTACCTAGTGATTACATTGGTAACAACTCCTTTAATGTTAGTGGCTTGAGTTTTGTATTTTGTAGGTGATGATGGTGTAACTTTGGAACAAGTTTACCTCAAGAATGGGAGTTTGATAAAGGACTATCCTCTTCCATGAGAGATATAAGAGCAATGCAAAGGAATATACAAGAGGAGGTGGAAAAGGAATTAACCAAGTCAAAGTCAAAGTCAAGACTTATATCTTATTATTAGCCCTTGTAATTTTCTTTCTAGTTTGTAATTAATTTGACATTTAAACTTGTAAAGCTTGTTTAGCTTGGTCTTTTAAGTGGATCCAAAGTCCACGACCAAGCCTTGTTAGTGTGGACCGAAATTACTTAGTGTTTCTAAGTGGATAGTGGGTGCCACTTTCCCAAGAGAGTGTGAGGAGATTTTAGAGGAAAGTTATTATTTTCTCCACTAACTTAATTTGAATCCTAGCCTTAGGATTAAATTTAGATCTAAAGGTTTCAATTCAAATCAAGCTAGTCACATTTTTTGCACTAATTTAATTTAAATCTTAACCTTAGAATTAGATCTAGATCTAAGGAATAGAATTCAAATTAAATCACATGTTTAACACTTCTCTCATTTGAATTAGGACCACTAGATTAAATCTAAATCCTAAGGTATAGCTTGAAACGTGGAGTGTTGATCTATGTGCTTTCTTAAGAAAGCTTAGAATCCATTGAACAAGCTACTAATCTAAGGCTTAAGATTGAATCAGGAATGGGCACCTAATTCAAATGACTTCTCCTTAGTTGGTGCCGCCCTTAGTAGTATATATAGCTTATATGAAAATTATATGGCACTTTTCGCAAAATTTGAATGAAACTTAGTTTATTTTGAGAGTAAATTTTCTCTAGATGTTCTTGTGGAACCTTTGAATCCTATCAATTGACCTTGCTTTCTTGGTGGCGATTCTATTTTGAGTTTATTGATTCAATCATAGCGCTCCCTTCCATTTCTTATCTCCATCCATTTTTCTATTTCTTCTTCTACTTGTTTGAATTCGTGAGACTTGTGTTGAGTTCATCTGTGATTATCTTTGAGTTGAGTCTTAGAGGAGTGTGTTGAAAAATTGAAGATAAGGACATTTCTTGCAAGTTTTCGTGGAGATCTTCATATTCTTTAAGGAGCTTGCATCAATCCTGAGAATATCAAGGGCAATACCCAAGATATCAGGACTAGGGGTGGGTATATGAGTGGAAGTCCATGGGCTGGCCCGTGGACCCCGCTACCCGCGCAGGTTTGGACCAATATTTTCAAAAAATTTAGGGGTACAATCCGTAAAAGTTTGCTTGTGCAACCTGCGGGGCAAACCCACGGGGTATGCGGGGCGACCCGCAAACTCACACTATTCAAATGGTTGAAAGTTGAAACCTTGCCTCTCAATCTTTTCGCACGTCGCACATTCCTAGTCTCCTAATTCTAATAATGGAAAAATGATTCTTGATCAAAGTGTGGTATGTGAGATGATATATATGATCCTTATTGAACATGGTCTTCCATTCTCTATTGTTGAATATAGGAGGTTTAAAGAATCATTACAAGATGTAAGGTACCCTCTAGGCGTGTTGCTACCATTAATATTAGATCAAGACGATTAACGTCTCAAGTTTTTGATTAATTACAAAACATACGGAACACATCAGACTAAAGCATTTCAAACCAAAGTCAGACGGAACAAGAACACACGGAAGATGATCCCTCAAAGTTCATCTCATTTTAAGTCATTTGTCTGTCCCAAACCATGCCTCAAGACGAAAGCATAAGACGAAGTATCAGACTGAAGTTCATGAAGACCCAATCGTCTATGAAGATTGAAGAAGTCCAAGTTATTCATCTGAGTAATGCGCGCCAATATTCAAATATTATCGTTACTTGAAGAAGCTTCCAAAAGTGGTTGGATATTGTGCAAAACCTCTACAACATGAAAAGCAAATCATGCTTTTGTTATCCCCTTTGATCAAGTCAGAAAAAGGTACTTAAAGTGCGCTGACTCCGCTGCACATCATTAATTATTCTGATTGATCTCTGCCACATGATGTGAAAGCTTATGGAAAAGGACAACGATCACCAAAGTGAGTCTAACGGATCTCTCAAGACGTTGCTTATATAAAGGACTTCTCTTGCTCTTATTCAAGTTGGCGAACACGCTGCAAAAAACTATTCATTTGTGATTTCGCTCACTTAAAGCTCTGTACTTAATTTTCTATATCCCTATCTGCGAAAAAGAAGTTTGTTTCTTAGAAACTTTATTCAATTCCACTTGTGTGGTACCTTAGCCTGAGGATGTTGTGTTCCAAAGAATACCTCTTGTATTAGCCTGGGGAGGCTGCGTTCCAAAGAATACCTAGTTGGATAGCCTGAGAAGGCTATAGACAAATAATATCTTGTTAGCCAGAAGTGGCTGAGTTCAAAGAATACTTGTAACCATTTCATAGTTTGTAGTGAAAACTCAATAGTTTCTTGGTAACTGGACATGGTCTTGAATCGACGAACCAATATAAAAATAATTGTGTTTATTTTTATCTGATTTGTTGACTAACGGGGATAACTGAACTTAAACGTCTAATAATTAAAATCAACCTTTAAAGAGGTCATAAGTTTTATCTGATAGCTTTCCAAAACAGCAGACAAAAGGCAAAATTTTTTTTAATAACGCAATTCAACCCTTCTTCTTGTGTTTTATCTTTTACAGTTTGGTATCAGAGCTTAGCCTCTAAGGGTTTAGCGCTTAACAGCTGCTAGATGAAAAGATCCAAGATGGAGTCTTAAGGGCCTATGTTTCTCTTCGACGGTTCTTCCATGAACAAGCCTCCAGCGTTCTCTTGAGATGATTATCCATATTGGGCTGATCGCATGGAGATGTACATCAAGTCTACGCAATATAGACTTTGGAGGATCATCACGCAAAGAGATATTCCCATTGTTAAACCCGAAACTGAATAGGGAAATGAGGAATATTCTGCAATGGAGCTGAACAGCAAGGCTAGATATGCTCTCACGTGTGCGCTCTCAAGGGCAGAATACAACATATTCTGTGCCTACAAATCAGCAAAAGAGCTCTGGGATGCCCTTAAAATCTCATACGAAGGAACAGAAGATGTGAGACTGCGAAAGGCTGCCACTCTTCAAAGAGAATATGAGATGTTCTCTATGAAGAAAAGAAAATCCATTGATATGATGTTTGGAAGATTCCAAACTATATTGAATGGAAGAATATGTACATTTTATACCTTATATTTATGGAGTTCCTCTCCTCCACTTTTAACTTATGGAGCATGTATATTCCAAACTATATTGAATGGACTCACCTCCTTGGGAACCACGTTCACGAAAGCGCAAAATAATATGAAGATTCTAAATAGCTTGCCCTTTCCTTGGGAAGCTATGTCCACTGCCATTTCTGTTAGACGTGATATGAAGACATTAACTCTGGACGAGTTAATAGGTGCACTGAGAGTGCATGAGGTCCATCTGTGGAAGAGGGACAAACTCAAAGTTCAAGAGCCGATAGCTCTTTCGTTTGTTGACGAAGCCCCCAAGCAAGAGTCCAACAAGAAAGAGAATAGAAAGAACAAGATTCTGAAAGATGAAACCACAAAATCTGATACTTCTGAAGAATCATCTAATGATGAGATTTCTCTCATGGCCAGACAGTTTAAGAAGATGATGATGAAAAAGGGAAAAGGACAGTGCTTCTTCAAGAAGAAGGAGAGGAAGTTCCCTGAGAAACCTTCGAACAAGGAGGAAGGTTCTGAGATCGTCTACTATGAGTGTAGAAAACCAGGGCATATGAGATCAGAATGTCCAAAGCTCAAAAGAAGATGGAACCCCAAGAGAGATAAAGGAAAGAAGAGCTTGCTGACATGAGAAGACCTTGACAGTGACAACTCAGAAGAATCTAGGGAAGAAGAAGAAGTTGCAAACATCTGTCTCATGGCTGGAGACATTGTCCCATCTGAGGTAAATGAATCTTCTCTCTCGTCTTCTTCGTCTAAGTCTGATTCTGACACAGTAGAGATTTCGTACAAAACTCTCCTGGCAAATTCTCATTTTATAGATGAACAATACAAAAGATTTAAATCCAAGCTAAAAAGAGCTTTGAAAGAAATTGATGTTTTGAAAACTGAAAATGAGAATCTGTCTAAGAAAGTGACATCAGAGAAACTGTGTCTGAATCCGACAAGAGTCATTCTCTTCTTGAAATCAAAAGATGAAGAGAAGAAAATGAATCTTTGCTTAAAGACCTAACTAAGTTCACTAAAGGGTCCTCCATGCTAGAAAATATTTTAAAATATGGGAGGTCTCTGTCTGATAAAAGTGGATTGGGTTATATTGAAAAGTCAGACAAAACGAAAAATAAGTTTGTTTCGTCTATTCATAAAAAGAAAAATGAAAATTATCACAAGGTTCCAAACAACTACAAGAAAAAGTCTAGAACCTTAAACAAAAAGAAACATTCAACTAACAAGGTAGGACCCAAAAAGGTTTGGGTACCAAAGTCACTCATTGTTCTTGTTGCAGATATCCTTAATAGGAGAAGATAGGACTTCAAGCTGGTACTTAGACAGTAGGTGCTCGCGACACATGACGGGAAACCTGTCTATGTTCCACGATCTTAGACCAAGTAAAGGGTTTGTATCCTATGGTGCAGGGAAACGTAAAATCCTAGGGATTGAGACTGTTGGTAAGGCACCCAACCCTCTTATCCAAAATGTGTCTTACGTTAAAGGTTTGAACTTCAATCTACTTAGCATAAGTCAATTTTGTGACAGTAGATATGAAGTTTCTTTTAAAGCTGATGAATGTATAGTCAAAAACAAGGATAAGTCCATTCTTTTTATAGGGAAAAGAAAGAATAATCTTTATGAGGTTTGTCTTTCTGACCTCAGTGATCAGAATGTAACATGTTTAATTTCAGCAGACGATGAACAAGATATTTGGCACAAAAAGCTTGGACATTTAAGTCTAAAGTATATTTCTAAAATTTCTAAAAAAGATCTTGTGAAAGGTTTGCCAAAAATATCTTGGAAATTCAATCGTCTGTGTGAATCTTATCAACAACATGGGAAACAACTCAAAATTTCTTTCAAATCAAAAAATGTTGTTTACACGATAAGATCATTAGAATTGTTACATATTGATTTCTTTGGACCCACTCAGGCTGAAAAGTCTTAGAGGAAAGAGATATGGGTTTGTCATTGTAGACGATTATACTAGATTTACATGGGTATATTTCCTAACCCATAAATATGAGTCATTTAGTGTTTTTGAAATATTCTATAAACATGTTCAAAAAGAAAAAGGAATATGTATTGCATTTGTAAGGAGCGATCATGGAACAGAATTTGAAAACTCTGAGTTCAAAGCCTTTCGTTTTGAAAATTGTATATTTCACAATTTTTCGTCTCTAAGAACTTGTAAAAGATAAAACACAAGAAGGGGGGTTGAATTGTGTTAAATAAAAATTTAATTCCTTTCGTCTGTTGGTTTTAAACAGAGTCAGAAAGCAGTGATTATCTTTAAAGATGAATTTTAAGGACAGACGTTATACTTAAATTATCCCCGTTAGTCACAAGTTCAAAGAAGATAAACACAGTTATTTTTATATTGGTTCGTCTATTCAAGACTATGTCTAGTTACCCAGCGACTATTGAGTTTTCACTACAAACCGTGAAATGGTTACAAGTATTGTTTGAACCCAGTCACTTCTGGCTATTACAAGATATTCTTTTAACACAACCTTCTTAGGCTAAACAACAAGATATTCTTTGAAACTCAGCCTCCTCAGGCTAAAACAACACACAAGTGGATTTACAAGATTTTCTATGAAAGAAAAGTTTCTTCTTCGCAAAGAGGGGTTTACAATGAAGTTTGAATGTAGCAGTGAGCGAAAGCACAAAATCTTAGCAATATAAGCGTGTTCGCCAACTGAAACTTGAAGGAGTGAACTCCTTTTATAGGCAACAGCTTCATATGTCCGTTAGAAACATAAGAATATCGTTGAGCTTTTCGAAGTGCAGTCCAAAAAGGTGTCAGAGCGCAATCAAGTGATGGGATAGCGTGTGCAGCGGATATGATGGCGTGTTCAGTCCTTTTTCTGACTTGTACAGAGAATTCCTAGGAAAAGGGCAAAACCTTTTCGTGTTGCATATGAAAGCTCGAATCCCCATATAGATCTTGGAAGCACTCATGAGTAACTTAAACGATTTGAACTTGGCGCGAGTTACTCAGTCTAAACTTCACTTCCTTTACAGACGATGTGAATCTTCAGTCTTAAGGTTGGCTTATAAGCTTCGTCTGAAGAGTATCGTCTATCCTTTCGTCTGATAACATGGCTTTGAGACAGACAAATGACTTCAACTTTGAGGGGTCATCTTCCGTCTGTGCTTGTTCAGTCTGACTTTGCTTGCAATGCTTTGTCTGAAATGTTCCATCTATCTTGTAATTAATCAAAACTTAGAGACGTTAATCACCTAGATCTAATGAAACTCCTCAACAAAATGAGATTGTGGAAATGAAAAATCATACTTTGCAAGAAATGGCTAGAACTCTTTTGCATGAAAGCTCCCTTCCAAAATATTATTGGGCAGAAGCAATTAATACTTCCTGTTATATTCAAAACAGAATATTGATAAGACCAATATTGAATAAGACTCCATATGAACTATGGATAGGAAGAAGACCCAACATTTCATACTTTCATCCTTTTGGGTGTGAGTGTTTCATCTTAAACACCAAGGATCAACTTGGAAAGTTTGATTCAAAAGTGGTAAAAGGATTTTTGCTTGGATATTCTAATACGTCTAAGGCATATAGATTTTTTGACTCTAAGACGAAAGTAGTAGAAGAATCTATCCATGTCAAATTTTAAGATAACTCAAAGGCTGATAAAGAAATATCAGACCTAGAAAATTTGTTTGACAATTTACAGATAAACCCCTCTGGTCAAGACGCTGGTCCATTCGTCCGAACAAGTTCAGACGCAAGATCAGACGAAAGAACATCTGCCAACACAGACGAACCCTCTTCGTCTGCTCCTCAACAACAAGATGATTGAGCTCCTGTCAGAACTTGGAGGTTCACCTCAAACCACACCTTGGATCTGATCATTGGAGATAAACATCAAGGAGTACAAACAAGATCAGGGCTTAGAGATGCGTCTGGATATGCTCTTATGTATGATAGAGAGCCCAAGAACATTGAAGAAGCTCTACAAGAGAATGACTGGATTTTAGCTATGAAGAAGAGCTAAACCAGTTTACAAGGAATGATGTATGGACCTTAGTGGAAATACCAAGGAACAAAAGCATCATTGGAACAAGGTGGGTTTTCAGAAACAAGCTAGACGAAGCTGGTAAAATGGTAAGAAATAAAACAAGGTTAGTAGCTCAAGACTATAACCAACAAGAAGGATGAGTTTGAAATGAGTATGATGGGAGAATTAAAGTTCTTCCTAGGACTTCAAATCAAACAGACGAAAGAAGGGATCTACAGCCATCAACAGAAGTATACTAAGGAGTTTCTCAAGAAGTTCAAGATGGAGAATGCTAAACCAATGAAAACACCTATGCATTCGTCTAAAGCTAGTCTAAACAAAGACGAATCAGGTAAGATCGTTGATCAGACGATTTACAGAGGTATGATTGGTTCTCTTCTTTACCTCACAGCAAGTAGACTTGACATCATGTTTAGCGTCTGTCTTTGCGCTCGTTTTCAGTCTGACCCTAGAGAATCACATTTACAATTTGTTAAACGTATTCTTAGATACCTTATTGGAACCACTAATCTCTCTCTCTTTTATAAGAAAAATAGTGATTTCAATTTAAGTGGCTATTGTGATGTTGATTATGCTGGAGATAAAGTGGAGAGGAAAAGAACAAGTGGTGAATGTCAGTTTTTGGGCACATCACTTATCTTTTGGTCAAGCAAGAAGCAAAACTCCATAGCACTCTCAACCACTGAAGCAGAATACATCACTGAAACTGGTTGTTGTTCACAAATGCTTTGGGTAAAACATCAACTTGAGGATTACTCCAGGTTTGAAATCCAAATACCAATATTTTGTGATAATACAAGTGTTATTAATCTCAGCAAAAACCCTATTAAGCATTCAAAAGCTAAACATATTGAAATTAAATTTTATTTTATAAGAGATTATGTTCAAAAAGGTATTTTTGATATACAGTTTGTTCAAATTGATTTTCAATGGGCAGATATCTTTACAAAAGCTTTAGACGAAACTCATTTTAATTTCATTAAAGAAAATTTGGGAATTGTTTCTTTAAAAGGTTAAGTTTTTGTTTCGTCTGATCCTTTCGTCTAGTTCATTCGTCTATTTGAATCATCTGTTTTTATCTCTCATGTTAAGATGAAGCATTGCGTCTGATCAAGTTGAATCAGTCTATAACAATTCAACAGACGCATTGTTATTATTTAACTAATTTAAATTGAGTGTGCAGGAAGACACAATAAATGCAGCATTAAATGTATTTGTCATTTATTACACTATTTTAGGACAATGAGAGGCACGCGTAGTAAATCTCAGAGGTCAAATCAATCATTAAAAGGACAATTATAAGATAACGTCAAATCAGGAACAGTTTCCATTCTTTCATCTGATGATAATCGTTTCATTAATCTGCCTATAAATACTGAAAGTTAACATTTTTACTCTTTACAGTATTCAATACTATTGCTTTTGACCCTCTATCTCTCTAAGAACTCTCACTCTCATAACCTAACTCTTTTCAAACTGGAAAATGTCTGCCAAGAACACTCAAGAGGTTGTTGCTGAAGAAGGAAATTTCTTTTCACAAGAGATGTTCCTTGCTAGCAAGTGGATTCGAAGGAACACTTTGTTCAAGGTCTCCGGTTACACCTTCCGGATGATTAAAGCTGCTGGGTGGTTGAAGTTCTCAGAATGGGAAAGTCCATGGATGCTTGAATGCTATGGCGAGTTCTGGGAAAATGTCAAGGTCGTGGATGAAGGCATTGTTGAGCGATTGGAGACAAACAGTTTCTGATCAATGTGGACTCCATTGTTGCTATAAGCAAAGCAAAGGTTGAAGGTGAAGTGTATACGTCTGACTGGAGTGCTCAACTGAGCAATGAAGAGGTTGATATTCTTTTTTATGGTAAGCCCAAAACGTCTGATTTGGTAAAGTTTTTGAGGGCTGGCAACCAAGTTGCCAGAATGCAGGATTATCCACAACCTGCTCTTCAACATCTTCACTCCAAGGTTTGGTTCAAGGGACAACGTAAGCAACAGAGATCGCTTATGTCTCTACCATCTGATGAAGAAGGTGAAGATTAGTCTTCCCAATGTGATTATGGATCACTGGGTTTCCGCTCTAAAGGGAAGGACATTGAAAAGAAAATCAAGTATCATCTACCTTGCCATTTTCGCCAAGATTGTTCTCAATCAAGGCTTTGATCATAGTGGATGTGATTGGTACAATGCTGGTGCAGAGATTAAACAAGTTACTTTCTCTAAAATGCACCTGTACCTTTAACCTATGACGAAGAATGAAGCTGATAAGATTTGTCTTCATCCTGAGAGACTTCTCAACCCTCAATCATCTTTATCCTAATCGTCTCAACCTCAACAACAAACTGAACCACCTCAACCCCAACCTTCACCCTCACAAACTAAACCCAAACACAGAACCCTCATAAAACAACCCAGAAATGCACCTCCTCCATCCCAAAAACAAACTCAAACACCATCTCAACCATTATCTCAAACATAAGCCCAAACACAACCTAAAACAGTAGCCCAACCTTCTGTTAAATTGACAGAGGTTCCTTTTGAAACCAAGGCAATAAGGCTTAAAATGCCTATACCGTCTTCATCCCCACAAGACGAAGAATCAGCCATGAAAGCATCTAAGGATGCTGAGTCTGCTAGAAGGCGAGCAGACGAAACCAAAAGGGCCGAAGAAGAAGAGGCAAGGGCCTTGGAAGTTGCTTTGAAGAAGGCAATGCTGAAAGGAAAAAGGAAGGCTATTGTTGAAACTGTTGTACCCTCTGTTGAATCAGAGGAAGAACAATTGAAGATGGCGAGGAAAGCGTCTATCCTCCCTGAAGCTGAAAGGGAACGTCTGTTCCGTGAAAGCACAAAAGGCATTAGATCACTAAAGCTGCTCCTACTCCAACAACTTCTGAGAGCATGAACAATGAAGAGACTGTCCAGATCCAGAAGAATAATGTCATTCTTGTTGAGCAACTTAAAACCATGCTCAGTGAAGAAGTGTCTTTAATGGAGTTAAATTCATCTGCTCCACAAGACGAACATATGGAAGCTGTGGAACCTTTGGTTGTGTCTCCTATCAATGTAGTTCCTCTCCAGACTGTGTTTGCTGCGTCTAAAGAACCAACATGCTCACAGACGAAGGAGGTACCGTCTGATGTTATAGAAGTTCACCCATGCTCTTTGTTTGATGAAGAGTGTTATGAAGTGAAGAAGCATGTTGAGTCTGAAGTGTTGAATCCAGAGGATCTCCCACCTAAACACAATATTCACTACTCATTCCTCAATGAGTTAGTCGTGAAGAGGATGGAAGAATCTTCTTGTGTTGAAACGTTTGAGTCTGTCAATGATGGGTATTGTTCAGATGATGAAGATATTTTCATCCATGACACTCCCTACATCGAGTTGAAGAACCCTTACAGGTACAAAGGGAAGAAATGCTTTCAACTTGGGAGATTTGTCAATCCCATTAACTACTACCAACCTTTAAAGCCCACAGAGTTTGATATGAAAAAGAAGTACGATTCAGAAGAACAACTCGACTGGCTAAAACGTCTGCCTTGGGATGCTTTGGCAGAATTGAAGATTAAAGGTTTGGAAGGGATAGGTGATTATAAGAATAATCTTAATGGTCTGTTGATTAAAGGACCAACTATGGGTTATGAACCCAATATTGTCTCCAGAACTCCAACAAGGGAGTTTGTTCGACCATAACCACACAAGTCAACAATCTTCCATCATTGTATATATGGAGATTACATGTTTGGAGTTTTTTAGCCTCAAGCAGATAAACACTGGCATCTAGACGCAATGGATTGTCATGACCCTCAACCATTCAATATTCCAATGAATAAGATGAAGTACATTGGATTAGGGTACACTCTTGGCCTAACTCTCCCATGGACAAGGCCTCATTGCTCAAGAATTCATCCAACTCATTTCTTAAATTTCGCTAAGTATGAGATGCCAGACGAATGTGTCCATGCACTGCTTGTAGACAATGATTTGTCTTATGTTTTGATGGAGAAGGCTTACAGAGACGAAATCAAAGGAAGACTTCAATCCTTTCGTCTACTTCAGAACAAGGTTGAAAAAGAAGGAAGATTTTTACCCTTTTTGATGGGCTTTCTGTTCTCATCTCTTGCCTCGAATGCAATGAAATTTTTCGTCAGGTTGGATCGACTGCGACCATGCTTGGTGAAATACTTAGCAAAAGGCAAAGAAAAGAAGGTATATGATGCTCCCAAAGTCTTCAAGTTTGCAAGGCACATTCCCAAACGTCTATATGAAGATGCCTATGCTTATATGAAGATGGTTCAAGCTCATTCTTCCCAACCCATTCACCCTAAGATACTTCGGATGATCAAGGAACATGAAGCAACCATGGCTCACTGCTCAGGATCTGTCTTTGATGAAGATTTTGCCACTGTTGACAAGTTCTTTCCTGGTGTAGCGTCTGCTTATACTCTTCCTCCTCATGAACCTCAGTATCAATAACTTGTGTCCTTCAACAGAGGTTATTCATGGCACTGGGATCAAACTTTTAGCACTCATATGGAGTTGCCCTTATTTTCTTTGCATCTGAAAGGATCTCAAGTTGACCCTATCATAGAGGAAGTAGACTCTAATGCAGACGAACTCCAACCATCTGAGCCATCATCTGAACAATCATCTGATCAATCTTCTGATAAGTATAACGCTTTGAAGAGGAAATATGATGAGTTTGAGGAAAGCCATGAGACTCTAAAGAAGAAGAATAAACAGCTTAAAGAAAATCAAGATGTTATTAATGCTCGAATGGAGCAACTCCAGGCTCTTGTGATGAATCTGGTAAAGCAGCAGCCTCAGCCTCCACCCACGTGATTTTGATGATTCTCAGCCTAAGGGGGAGAATATTTCAAGGTAGGAGGAGTGATACGCAGAATACAGGTGGTAATTATACCTCATGCATCCCTTGTTATGGCAAGTATACCACAACCGTCAAGTAATAAGTATTTTTAGATCAGGGTTGTCGTACCCACGAGGATAAGCAATTCATAACTTATTTTTATTTAATGATTTTATTAATTTCTCAAGAGGCATGAAAAAAGTAATTATTTGTAAGAGCAATTATTGTAAAAGAATAAAGTAATAACAAAGAAAGAGGGGTTGAGATAAGAAGCAATTGGGATCCCGATCTCACCACTGATTCCCTCATTATATTCCTACCCTCGTAACCGTCCCTCTCAGGATCACCCACACCGCCTAGGTTAACTAGATTAATTAATCTCTTAAGTTAATACTAAGTTAATTGGGGTTTTAGATCTGTGAATCCATGGGCAACTTGTGTGCAGTCCACACTACTACCTACTCTTATCTATAGGATTCTAGCATAATAATGGTTGATTTCTCCAATATCACCTAGGTTTCTTTTCTTAAATTTCTCCTAGGGTTACGATCAATTTATTTCGTTGTCAATTTAATAAATAGCATTAAGCATAGAAGAAATAAAACCCAAAAACATATTAAATAACATCGAGAATAATATAAAGGGATAAATTAGGATTACATAAGGGGATTTAGTTCATAGGGGGATTTAGTTCATAGAAGCAAGAAAAACAACACACAAGTAATTCGAAAGATAATCCACATGATGATTGATTCCAATGGAGGTCAAGTGCTCCTAGCGTCTCCTTCTCCTTTACATGGGGTTGAATTCTGTTGTCGTCTACGAACCGAGAGTGAAGAGGTGTGGAGATTGTCAGTCTCCAAAGCATTGGCCGAATTAGGTCAAGAAAATATGAGAGCGGTCGGCCCTTTGCTGACCGTAACTAGTGAATATATAGCTTTCTTAGTGGACTTGGGCTTTTCTGCGAGCCCAACTCGCGCGAGTTGTGGAGAGATGTCCGCGAGTTGGTGTTCCAGAGAGTTAACTTGTGCTGCAAGTAAGGTCATCTCGCGCGAGTTGTGGAGAGATGGTATTCCAGAGAGTTGGTGTTCTAGAGAATTAACTTGTGTTGTAAGTAAGGCCATCTCTCGCGAGATGATTGAGAGATGACTGAGAGATGCTCGCTAGAGCTCCAATTCACGCGAGTTCAGTTCCAACTGGCGAGAGATGTACTATTTAGCCCATTTTTTTCCTATTTTTGGCTATTTTTACCCTGAAACACTTAAACACGCCATCAACAAGCTCTAACATGAATTATTATTAATTAAAAGCAACTAGAGTTATTTTAGGTAGATTAAGAACATAAAAAGGATAATTTATTGTATATAAGGAGTATAGAAATAGCTCACTTTTGTGAGTTATCAAACACCCCCAACTTAAAACTTTGTTTGTCCTTGAACAAAAAGGGAATTTTACTAAATCAGCAAAATATAACATAACTCAAATTGGCAATGAAACACTTAATTCTCAGCATTGAATTAAACTAAGCCTTACCCATGATGAACGAAAGATCTAAGTTACCGAATTTTTTTCGTCGTGATTAACCCTTGGATTGCTTAGCTCACTGCACAAGAGAGTTAGTCATGCATGCATATTCAGATTATGTTAGTGGGTCATCTGTGTGTGTGAAATTTGTTCCAAGTTCCCAATGAGATCAAGTGATTTTAGATTTCAGAAGAAAGCATTACTCTATTCCCCTCATGTATTTCCTGCATTATCTTCCACACAAGTTAGCATTTACTCAAATCAATAGAGCTTTTATTAAGCTTGTAATGTTCGGCTTAGGTATAGGTACGATGACAAGTCAAATTTAAGCTCATTACCATGTTCCTCAGCTTAAGAAACCATACTCCCCAAACCTTTCTCTTAGATAATCTCTTAGCACTTAGAATTTTATTTTTTTGTTCTATGTTAATTTTCAGGGGATTCTATTGATACCTCTTTATTTAATATTTTTGGTTGCCACAAACTGGTGGCTTTTTCAGCAATTTTTAAAAAAAATTTGTGTGATCACAAACTGGTGATCTTTTTATTGCTTTTTTTTTGTTGTATTTTTCTGAATTTTCCTAGAGGTGTAAATTCCTTCACTGTTGAACTCATAATATTTACCAAGAGATTTTTCTAAAATAGGATGAGTTTTCAGGCCTGAGGTACGGTGGGTTTTTCAAGAGGGCAATCCACATAATTGGAATTATTGGCTTAACGATTGCTTATTATGAAAAATCTGCTTAGGCTCAAAGTTGGTGTGACTAAAGTCATTCATTTAAATTTAAGGTTGGCCGAGAAAGCTTTTTATAGGTTCCAAAGAAGGCTTAAATCATTTCCTTCATGTCTCACTTGGCTTAACTTATTTAGGATCAACTTGGTTATTTGAGTTTTAACCTTTTCCTATTTTCTTAAACACAGACACATTATTATAGTTTTCCTATTTTCTTATACACATACACATTTTAGTATTAAGAACAAAATAAAAATACATTTAATTGATTTCTGTAGCATAAATCATCAAGCATACATTACATTTTCAATCTTGCACAAAAGTATTAATATCTCAAAGTGGATAAAAATTATCATTTAAACTCATGATAACAAGAAAAATTTCCATTCATGCATAAAGAATAAAGAAGATTAGAAAAATATTTCACAAACTTTATGACATTTTTTGACCGTATCATTAAAAATAAAGTAAATTAGAGAGAGCCAACAATTTTCAAACTTACACAACAAACAAAAGCATTAAAGTTCCTTTAATTAAAGTAAAACAATATCATTAACATTATAACAAGAATTAGTTAAACATCTGAATTAAAGATAAAATGATAATATTATCTTTTTAAAAAATTAAATTAAATTATTTTTTAATCTATTATAAGTCTTTTAAATCTATAAAAAAAATATAAAGCTGTTATTATATATATTTTTTTATAATTATTTTTATCTTTTTTAACAAAAAAAACTGTTTGTTATGATTTTTTATATATATTTTTCGAAAATTTATGATATCTCATGGTGATTTATTTTTTAAAAATCCATGGTTAAAAAATAAAATAAATATATATTTTTATTTTAAAATTAGGGTATTTTTTATGGATTGCTAATAAATAATTCATCCTAAAACTACAAAAAAAAAAAATCATTTAATTTTACACTATGGATATATTTTCCAATGCCACTTTGACTCGTCTTGATAGACTCTATTAATCTTTAAAGTTTAATTTAAATCAATAAAAATTAAAATATATTTGTTAAAAATATTCATACACTTTTATATATATTCATACATTTTTAACATATTAACGTCAAAGCGTAAAATAAATTTGTGTTATAAAGTTCCTAATACTTGGTTGAGATCTACACATCATAACTTGCTACTTTAATGCTAAATTTATGTCCAAATTTAGCTTACACTATGATACTAGCATTGATTTTAGTAATGGAATTTTGAATGCATGTTTTAAGAGTACTAAAGTGTTCAGTCTAGTAGTAAACTTCATTGAAAAGAAAAGAAAACAAGTGTACAAGGAAACAAAAATAAAGTGAGAAAAATCAAAAGAAAAAGTTAGTAAAAATTTGTGTTAGTAGAGATATTGGAAAATTGTATTTCAGTCGAAAAAATTGAAAAAAAATAAATTAGAAAACACATGCAACAAGAGATTCTAAAAGAAAAGATACAAAAGTAAAGAAAGGAAATTAAGTGAGACATTATTTGAAGCTTAAGACATTCTACATCTGTGAAATTACTAAAACTTGAAATTTTGGACCTAGTGTATTAGATTTGCCTTGCTTTTATCTCAATTTTCTTGTGTTTGGAACTTGTTGTGTAATATTTTATCTTCGTCATAGAATTGCTAGAAAATATGCTTGGTAACTTGGCTGGCTGTTTTGGTGACGTTTCGGTAACCAAAAAATTAGTCTTTAAAAGTAGTCACAAGATCGGCCTCCAAATTCGGCGGCTAATCAACTTTGAGTATTTGTACTTCTTTTGAATTCTTTTGTTTAGTGATTGATCCAACAATATTTTGGGCCATTGTTGTCCAACTGAGTGCCATTGTCACATTTTAATTTCAATCCTTATTTGAGTAGCCTACTTGTTTCTATTTTGTTTTTTTATTGCTTGTCTTGATTTTGGACTTCTTTGGTTTTGTTTTGAGTTTTGTGATTCCTTGGAATTCTTAAGTTAACTTTGGAATTGTTTCTCTTTCACAAGGACATCATCTGTGGTAATTGATTAAAGAGGTTCAATTAAGAAACTATAAGTGAGACTTGAGAGGGAAATGACAAGAGTGAATCATCATAGAAAAACTCTTCTAAAAAGTGATACACGAGTTGCTACTTGAGAGAAACACCAAGTGACTAACATGGGTCTTTTTTATATATATATTTTTTGTTTATCTAACCTTTCTTTGCAGCCATGGAAAGCTCTTTTAAGTGTAGGTAATGATTTCTAACCAAGGACTAAGAAGATGGTGAACTTGATGAGAACCATGATTCACACTAGTTTAGATTAGAGATTTAAGTAAGAGATGAGAGATAAGAAGGAAAGAAAGGTGAGGAAGAAGTGTGAGAAAAGAATCCTTGAAAAAAATAGTAGAAATCGTGAGGAGCAAGCGAGAAGGGAAAGAACATTGAGAGAAAATTATAAGAGAAGAATTAGGGAAGAGAATAAGGCAAAAGAGGGAGCTAGAAGGAATCACCATAGGAGAGATGTGGCTTCACCAAGGGGAAGTGATGAGGGAGAGTATTATGAGGAAGAGTACGCCTATGGGGAGAGAAATAGGGGAAGGAGAGGACCTAGGTTTTTGGCCGAGACTTTGGGAGAGAATGCCAAGATGATGGGGTAAGGCAAGGTGGAGTTAACACCAAGATTAAGATACTTAAGTTCTTAGGAGAGAGTGGGGCCAAAAACTACCTAGAGTGGATAATGAAAGTAGACCAAGTGTTTTCATGCTATCCCTTGTTGAGTGAGGAGAAGAAGTTGAACCTTGCAATCTTGGAATTTGAAGGCTATTCTTTGATTTGGTGGAACCAATTCCTAGAAGATGTTATGAGGAGAAGGAGGCAACACATTACCTCTTAGACCCAATTGAAGGAGGCACTTAAAGATAAGTTTGTACCAAGATCATACACCAAAGAATGCAGCCTTTAGGCAATTTAAACTTCCATGCGTCCAAAGTGTGATGAAACATAGTGGTATTGTGTTTTCGAGGAGCTACCAATGGTCTTAGTTCAAACTTGGGAATATGGGGCCCGTAACTCAGCGCTGGCACTTTCAAAACAGGATCAACATTTCTTCTTAGGTTGGAGGAAATAACTTTGATTCTTAGGAGATTCATCTTGCTTAGCACATCCAAGGGAGAAACGTAATGCAATCCATCTAATTCTCAATATTGTCTTTTGTTTCACAGACATAAATTTCTCCATTCTAGAGACAATGTTTGTGCATGGGGTTAGGGGTTCTTGGCACTCTAAATCCTGATGATCTTTTGAAGTTGTAAGGGCTTCAGAACTAGTTATTGGATAATAATCTTCATGTGGAGGGAGTTCTTCAATGAGCTAATCAGGCTTTATTGGTCTTTCTGTACAAGTAAGAACTTGGATAGAAGGAGGAGGAGAAGAAGAAGAAGGAGCAAATTGTACAAGCTCCATAACTTACAGAGTGGATAAGAGGTTCCTTCCAAATGTAGAATTACCTGAGAAAATGCATACTCTTCTCGATGGAAAGGTCCATCAATGGCTCTTCTCTAGTTAGGCACTCAGTTTCATCTACTAGCACCATGATTTGTTCTTAAGAAGGTCCAGCCATATCATCCATATTAGATGCATCTGTTAGGGTAGCACAGTATGAACATCCACTTTAACTTTATTAAAAGGAGCAAACGGAGTGTGGGCATCCAATTAACTTCATTTGTGGCAATAGATGAAATATGGGCCTCCACAATTGCATCGAGGAATAAATGTAGTGTGGGCATCATGTAAACAAGAAGAGTCAAAAGGCTTTTCGTTGAGCATGGTAGAAAGCTCCTCATTAAGAAACTCATTGTCTTCATTGTGCAGACTTAGGTGCAAGCACAACACTAGTAGCATCGGATAAAGTTGCTCTAGAGCCAGACTCTGCCATTCGTCTTTCGTGCTCAACATAAACTGCAGGAGACTCATACTGGGCTTGCTCCAAGTCCTTCGAGTGTTGATCTTGAGTAGCTTGGTAAAGTAGGACTTCTTCACCTATCTTCGTTTTTCTAGACGCAATTTCATCTTTCAACTTCTTGCGTTTAAGACCTACTAATTCATTCTTGGCTCTTGTTTCTTCGACACATTTTGCAACTTCATCAGCCTTAGCCTTTGGTTTTGCTGCTTTTCTCTCTCTTGCATCAACCAATTCATTAGCATTCTCTTTTACTTCTTGAAGAAGCCATCTCTCCTACTTTTAATGGCATGAACAATGGTTTTTATTAGTACCTGTTTAGGCATAGTAGCATGAACCATTTGAGCAACGAAAAAGTTCACTGTTTTTGGTAAAAGGTGATGACGAAAAAGGTATAACTATAATAAGAGGCACAAAGATGTTATCTTTTTCTGAACTAGATTCTTTTGCAAATACTAGTTTTGGTATTTTGCATTTCACAATTAGTTTTGGTCATTTAGTTGGTGGCTTAGAGGGTGAAGAATGTTCTTTGTGTTTGGTGGCTTGTGTTTGAGGTTTATGTTTAGGAGATGAAGGTTGTTTATATTTTGGTTGAGAATGTGTAGGTTGGTCTTGCTGTGGTTTTTATTTTTGTTGTTTTGGTGATGGAGGAAGAGTCTTTTGTTTGGGCTTTGTGGGAGTAGGTAGTCTCATTTATGGTTTAGACTTCCTTGGCTTTTCTTCTTGTTCTTCTCTAAGGAATAGATTCTCGTATCTTGTTGAACGTATCCATCTTCAAATCTGCACCAGATGGATACCAGTCTATATCATCAGTCTTGAATCCTTAGTTCAAAATAATTTGTGTGAAAAGAAAAGGTTAGTTAATTCTTGGCTTCCTCTTCAGGTCCCTTCCTCTAAGTGCTCATATCGAATGGTCCAAGACCACAGACGGAAGACTAATATAGGCCTTCCTAATCCATTGGAACAGGCATAATCTATTTTTGTTGTTGACATATTCCCTTGACCCACTCCGATGGGTAAAGATGTTGAAGAGCATATTGTGCAACACACAACTAATGGGAAGCATGCTCCCTAATCTAAAAAATTTAGAGTCATTCTTTGACCTTGGTGACCCATACAAGGTGATGTTCACGAGTTTCTCATCAATGTCTCTGTCCTAGTTGGGAGTGAACTTAACTCTCTCGTCCTTGCATTTGGACATAGTAGTGATGGTTTCTACAGAAATCAAATATTACTTGTTAACAATGGTTCCACATATGCACTCACCTAGGCGAAATAACCTTTTTCTTAGAGGCTAAGTTTTGAGGTTGTCACCCAGGCAAAGGGAATTTCGTTCAAGTGAGAAGCTCCTCGCCCAGGCAAGAAAACTTGATATGTCGAGGAAGCCACTACTTGCTTGTAGATATTGTTGCTCGGTTGTTTTGACGGTAAAATATAAGCGAAAGTGTAGTGGAAATGAAGGTTGTGTGTAGAAAATGACGAAGGTGTAGATAAGATGAGCGAGGGTAGTGGCTCTAGCGAAGACACATATAAGGGAAAGGGGGTCATGGCTCCCAAAATATTTTCAATTTTTTTTTCATATATATATATATATATATATATATTATTTTAAATAAATAATTATGATTTTAATTTTATAATTTTAGTTTTATAATTTAAAATAAATAATTATAATTATAATATTCCTAAAATAATTATTTTAAATAATAACTATATATAAATAATAATAAATAATAATAAATAATATATATATAATAATAATAATAATAATAAATTTTAATTTTTGATAATTTTCTATTTTTGATTTATAATTTTATATCTAATTTTGAAAACATACAAGTTTAAGACTCCTATTTAAATGATTTTTAATTTTAAAATTTTTAATATTCATCTTTAGTTTTAAAATCCCGTCTAAATGATTTAGTTTTAAAAATTTTAATATTTTTGATGATTTTTGATTTTTGATTTATAATTTTATATCTAATTTTGAAAACACACAAATTTAAGACTCCTATTTAAATGATTTTTAATTTTAAAAATTTTAATATTCATATGTAGTTTTAAAATCTCATTTAAATGATTTTTAGTTTTGAAATTTTTAATATTCATCTTTAGTTTTAAAATTTTATTACCATATTATATATTTATTTAAGAAATTATTGATTATAACAACAACTTTATAATGTATTTTTTATTACTTCACCAGAAATTATAACTAATATTTTTAATATTCATCTTTAGTTTTAAAATTTTACTGTCATATTATATATTTATTTTTAAAAAAAATATCATAACAATAATTTTTAACAATTAATAATGTAATTTTTATTATCTAACCCAGAAATTATAATTAAATAAACTAAAATAATTTTAACTTACTTTTCACATACACACTATATCATTCTAAATAAATTAATTAAGAAATATAAAAAATAATAACGTAGGAGAGAACAAGAGTAAGGGTTGTGTAAAGGAAAAAGTGGAAGAAGCAGATGCCATGGGAGGAAATGAAGTATTGGAGGTGAAATGTCCTGTGATAAGAAAGGTGCATTTAAACTATTCAAAGTATCTAAAATTAGCAATTCATATTATACATGACAAAGCAAGTGATATGTGTTGTGTGGTGCCTACAAGAGTCCCTCGTCATATTTTTGGTGCCATGCATGAATCATTTTTAAGGAACACTAAAAACTTTGAAATCTAAATCATTTGATTAGAAACATAGGTAGTTACTTTTTGTGTTTTCAGTTTTCATAGGAGAAAAAAAAAAGTTATGCTCTGGCAGTTTAAAGTGGTTTACACAATTAAACAATCTCTTCTCACTGTATATTATGAATTGATTTTGATAATGAAATTTTTACCATTCGTACAAAATTTGATCTATGGTTAAATAATCGCGTAAAATTTTAATTTATACGGTGTATATAAGCTTTAAACTCTTTTTATTTACTTCAATACTAAGAGAGATATTCATTCTAAGAGAAAAGAAACAAAATAAAATATCATGTCTATATTTTCATTTTTACATAAATAATATGATCAATTCCTAAAACTATGCGTATATGTTGATTGAAATATGGTAATATTAGTATTAATTGACTAATTAAAGAGAATTGTCTTAATTTTTATAATAAAGTTTTCATATATAATTTTAATGATATAAGTTTCCATATTAATATTTATATAAAGTAAATAAATGTTTGCATCCGGTTCCTGGACAATTACAAACCTTAATCATGTTAAGGGGTTATCACTGGGTGCCTTCGTAAAGTTATCTATGGGTTTAGATTACAAAAAATAATTTATGTTTATCACTCACTACAGCATGAATGCATGATCATAATGTGTGTTATTAAACTCAATATTTAGTGCATTGTTCAAGTATTTTGGAACCTTGTGGACATTGTAATCGATAAATCCGTCCCTCAGTCACTTCATGTGAGCTAAGAATTTGAGATGCGTCTCCATTTGCTTTTGGTATAAAATCCAATAATTTCTAACAGCTAGAGCCTAGAAATTCTCAGATATTGATGGAAAAATGAGTGCAATAGTGGAGCATGCATAAGAATTAGTAATATTTTAGCATATCCCTAAAAACAGGTTGTATATTATAGGGTAGGGTAATGTCATTGTCATTGTCTTCCCTGGAACTTGCCATGTGCTGGATCAATGGTTCCATTTGGAATGTTCTGCTAGACTATCATGTTATACTATAAATTAATGAGGATACTTGGGACTTGATCCACACTCATTATTTGCTAATCCACATTAATTCTCGCAGCAAACAAGTCATATATAATATGAGGGATAGATTAAGCGACTTTGGAGTGTGGTAACTTTCATGATTTAGTCATTTTTTGGGTGTTTTGAATTATTAAATTAATAATAAAACTTTCATGATTTAGTCATTTTTTGGGTGTTTTGAGTCATGGAACTTACCACTCTCCAAAGTTACTGAATCTATCCCCAGTAAAAGCTCCTTAATTTCTCCTAAGCTACCGTGGCTCAACGTTTTATTCTTTTGGATTATTTAGTCTTTCTAGGAGGGGATTAATTTGCAAATAATCATTATACCCTATAAACTGTTGATCAGGTCAAAGATCCTAACTACATTCTCTTTATTATATATAACACTCATTTGAGTCTGACCTCTCCCATGTAATGCGCATCTTGAACTTACTAAAAATGTCTTGTTTTGAACAATTTAATTTCGAATAATTGATCCTAAAAAATTAGTAGCATCACGAAACAAAATTAAATCACTGAGAAATGATACTAATTCACCGTTTCAAAGTTTTTGATATACGTTTTATTAATAAATAAAATTAATACGTGAAATTAAATACAGAAATATGCTACACTAAATGAAATTTGGACAATGGTGAGATTTGCAAACAATATGCAAGTAATTCAAAATCAACCGATATTCAAATAATCAGAAAATGGCAGGAACCTGGCTGTGCCCACTTAAGGTTAATTTTCGTCCAAATGGAAAATGGCAAAATGAGACAACATACAATACTAGAGTAAAACGACATTTTATACTAGTTAATACTATCATGTAGTAGTTTTGCATGAATTTCAAAAAGCAAGCATATACAAATGCTTGTCCATCTGCAAAAATGGAGTGAAAAACAATCCCTATTCTCTCCAAGCCTGCGGAGCCTAGTTAGTACCTATAAAGTATGGATTAAAATTCCCCCGAACCCAATTGTATCCACAAAATGAATAAAAAACCATGTTCCTTAAAAGTTTGAAGTTTCATCGGTCTGAAGAACGTTATAAAATGTCAGACAGACAAACATTAAATCACTTACTCTTCCTTCCACTCATTGACATATCTAAGGAAAGCTTTAGCAGGATTTTCCCTGGGTGGAGCCCGTACACGAGTAGACCTTCGGACAACAGAGTCATCATCACCCGGGGTAATCTTATCCTTATGCATCAAATCCTTTGAACTTTTCTGGAGTTCTGAGCTATAAACATACAACAAAAAAGGAAGGAACCTCACAAGTCAATGGGGTACATGTTGATAAAAATAAAATAAAATCTTAATCTTAATTATTAATAAAGCAAACACAGAGATAGCTTTCAATCTTCATTTTTTTCAAAAATATTTTTGTACCTATTTAAAAATCTTCATGGTCAAAATACTGATAAAAATTAATGTCATAATGCAAATTATTTGTTAATATTTTTAAATAATATCCCGTATACTCCCCATTTCACTTTATATATATATATATATATATATATATATATATATATATATATTCAAAGAAAGATTATAAGCTTGACAATTTGATTGTCAATGCAATTATGTTCTTTGTTATACTATGGCAATTAATTTAACTTTATTCAGGTTAAAATCTGCTTTAGTCGGAGCTATTCCATAATATTAGTACAACCTGAAGATCCTGTTACATACATAGAACATTAAGAAACCTATATAACAGCAATTTTCTGACTTATTCCTTTATTTTTTATCAGAAGCATCATTTATTAAGCATATGGAAATATTGGACTTGAACCGCAATCCTTGATTAAGGCTTTTACTGAAGAATGCATCATGAAATAGTTTAAGCATTGTCTGAAATGAAATCGTGGAGGGGAAAAAGCTATGTATTATATTTGATGAAAGTCAACTGAAGCAAATCTAACTCACCATATTCTACTATAATAGTTTTCTAGTTGTTTGTGCAGCGCCCTTTCCCTCTCTCCTTTGCAGTTGAGTGAACTCATCAATGCATCAAGCTATTCAATCATGCCAACTGAAAATGAGAACAGATATAATTGTAAAACATGCATACATAGCAGGCTACAAGAATCGAATACCTCTTCCTTGCTACTGTAGTATCCCCACTCCTTAGAGTCAGGACTTTCAACAAATATCCTCCCATCACGGCGAAACCACCAATACCTATTATAATATCTGTCTTTACCTAATGGACTTGTACGAATACACCATTTTTCCATCTCCTGATCAAAGTATTCCCTCTGTAATAACTAACTTCAATAAAATGACAATTCAAGATAAGTAACATAAAACAGTTGAATAAAGGAGACAGTTTGCACCCTCTGTTCTATACTTCTCTCCGACTGATCCTTATCACCCTTCAGTTGTTTCCGCGATTCCTTTTTGGATACTTTGTCAATTTCTGCTGGCCCATTCAGCTCTGAATCAAACCTTTTAGCTGTCATTTTTGAAGCAAGTTTTGAATGCTTGATCCCACTGCTGAAATATTTAAAGTAAAAAGAATTAAATATAACAATAACCCCAAAAAAGAGAAAAATGTGATCAGTAGATATACACAAAGTCAAGTAGATACAGCATGAGCAAGTCAAACCTATCCAATGCATCTTTTTTCCTAGATAATTCTATCTCTCCGTTTCTATTCTTCTTTCCAATGTCTCCACTCTGTATTCTATGATTTTTATTTGTTGACACACTTGCATCATGGTCAAGATGATGCCCATTCTCACTGCCGTTGCTTCCATAATCAGCTTTCAACTGCTCCTTCACTTTTCTTCTCTTCTCAGCAGCTTCAATTGCCTCTTCCCTTTTAGCAGCTCCAAGCACCTGCCTCTTTTCAATAAACTCATCCAATTTTTCCCTCACAGTTGCAGTTTCAAGGACTCGATTGACTAATTCACGAAAGATTTTTAGTTTAGCATCAACATCTACATAACCATAATCTCCCCGTTTGATGGCTGCTTCATACTGCCGCAGCTTGGGAATATTGATAATTTCTAGAAAATCACATAAATAGTCTTTCCAGCTAGTCATTGTAATCTGAAAATAAAATTGCCCGAGATATATTACATATCAAACACAGTAACGGGATAAGTCAAGGACAATACATGATTACGAGAAAAAAAAGATTATTTGAGACCAACTATCTTTATCCATTACAACACTAACAAAAGGAATATATTTGAGGGTAACTAACCTTCCGTATTTTTGCCCGTACAGCTGATGAGTATTCATCATCACCTTTGATGAGCAAGCGAAGGAGTACTGCATGAGATTCCACTAGAAGAACTACATTGCTATCCCTGTGGTTGATTGCATTTTCAAAATCTTGGAGAGAGTAAGGCCACAACCGTAACAGTTTACCAAAAGACATAAAAAAATCCCAAACCATTAAGAGATCCCCAACACAATAAATTGGAACATTGAAGTTTGTTGATGGAGAAGGACAACTACTGAAAACAGGATCACCAGGACTGGGCTTCACTAATAGATCATCAATTGGATATTTGATTGACTCCTCCTAAACATGATAAATTAGAAAAAGAAAATCATAATTTATTTACAAACCAATCTAAGGCTATAATCTATAAATTATGATATTTAAGTATTCTTGTATTCTAACTTTGAGGGCGAGCCTGACACAACAGTAAAGTTTCCCTTTGGGACCAGTTAGTCACAAGTTGAAATCTGGAAACAGTCTCATTTCATATGCAAGGGGAAGGCTACATACAATAACCCTCCCCTATACCTTCATGAAGCAAGGAGACTTTCGGCACTGGTGTACATTAGTTTTTATGTACTCATTTTTTATCTTATTGTATTTTATTATTATTGGAAACAAAATGTGGTTGAAACTACCACCTCCCAGTTTCTACCTACCTCATATTTTCTTTTTTTGGTGCAGACCACAAGCCCATTGTTGAAGGAAGCCTTTCCTTGTAACTCCGCTGGAATGTCAGTTGAGATTCCATGTTTTTTTGCCACTTTATCATGTAAAACCCAAGGAGCATTTCGATATGTAGATTCACGGATAAAAGCCTTCAAAATATTTCTACTAAAAGGTTGCTTCTTCAGTACCAAATCTTGAGAGCTGACTTCTGCTCTTTCAATAATGTTATTGTTTTCATCAAGCCAAGCTACCACATAGCGAACATTTTCAGCATCTTCCTGCATCACTTTCAATATTTTGCATGGACCTACTCTGTCATTCTTTTTGACATACAATTGAGTGCCCAACAACAACTGCTGCTGCAACTTTTCAGCAATAGAATCAGCAAGATCTTTCAAAGGGAGCATGCCTGCGAAAACAAAATACCACTTGAGTACAGAATAAAAAACAGTACAAGCATTTAGATCAGTGAGAGATTAACAGAACAACCCAAATCTGATATACGACACAAAAACATTTTTCATAGCTATTCTTAAACAAGCAATGCTTGTAAAATTTTAAATTTGTCATGAACATTCTAAATATCTTCTCTTTAACCATTTACCAAACACTTAATTTAGGAAGTCTAACCCCAGAAAAATTATGGCATATGTTAACTAATCAAGTGAAACTATGCAACCGTTGCCAGAACTATTAATCTAACATAACATAACAGATTAAAAAATACATCATACTAGGAAGATCATCCAGAACACTGCTCATAATTCCAAGAATTTCTCTAAGGGGAAAAAAGTTCTTCATTATCATTCATAGTAATACACGAGAAGAATTTAACAACCTCCTTCATTTGATGTACAGCATTGTATGACCAAAAAGTCAGGGTGCACAAATTGATATACTTTTGTACAACAAAAAGATGAATTTAACAAACTCCTCCATTTGATGTATAACAAACATTATCTTTCAAATATCATTGTGGATAGCATGATAAACTTTTTGCTCAACCATTCAAATATGCAAATCCCAACTTAAAGTCTTTTACCCCTAGTGCAGGACTCAACAAGCACATCCCACTACATGTGCATCTGTACACAATATTCTTCACAAGCATCTCATTTTCAGACGAAGTCATTCAAAATACTGTATGTTAAGCTTTTAAGAATTACACACTGGTAAGCTCAACAAATTGAAAGACAGTTTTGTGAGACCATATAAATCTAATATAATTTTAAATTCAGCAAATGCAGAAAGCATTAGAAATTTCAAATTACCCATGTAAAGCAAAAGGGCATAATCTATATGACAAGCCATGAAGAAAAAGAAGAAACATACAATTCATTTGAAATGAACATCAACCTCTTCATCTTGGATCTAAACACTTACTATACTGAATAATCCTTAGAGCAGGTGCTACTACTTCTTCCGGAATCTGTTGAACTTTCTCAGCGGCATGTTTCTCTGACACCATAGCCTCTTCAAAAGTCAAGCCACTTCTTCCAGTTACTTTGCATGTCCAAACCCTCTGACGGTATTGATTTAAACGGTTCAAATAATCACTAGCTAATGTTAAGGAACACTGGTCATTGAAGCAGTAAAAAAAGCAATAGTAGAAAAATAAATTATACTATTTAACCTCTTCCAAATCAAAATCACTATCCGCTCCTGGTTTACTCCAACTTCCCAAGAAATAAAGAGAGGCAGTTAAATTCCTTTTTTAAAAAAAAAAATGAACAACAAAAGATACTTATAATCTCGAAATATCTCTTTCGTGAACCGAATTTGATGGACATTCTCATGTGGTTCCAAATCATTAAGTGGCTCAGCCAAGGCAAAAGGCTTTCTCCTCAACAGCGGCATAGAGAAAAAGCCTCAGTTTCTGTCAATCAGAGAAACCCTGCATTGAGAATTCAGCACAAAAGAAATTCTCAGTGATATAAGAAACTGCAAAATAAAATCCATTTGCAACACTATTTAAGCCTACCTAGCAACTAAAGAAGCTTAAGTAGGCACAGTATCAATGTTATTTAAGAAACAAATTCATAAAAAAACTTAGATGAGTCATAAAATAAAATGATTAAAATCATTCCTGGTCAACATGAACAGAACTGTAAAATAATCATTACTATTATGAATATATAAATGCAGCTACATTACGGGGGTAACGAAGCGTTACTACGAGAGTGAAAAAAACCGAAACCCTAGAATGTGTCATTTTCGCGATTTCAGAACAGATGAACTTTGTGTAACAGAACACGCAAATGACGCGGTTATGAGTTAATCAAATAATAATAATAATAGTCATAAAAAAGAGAGCATTGGAGGAAAGGAAAGTGTAACGTCGTCGTTAAAAAGATATGTGGAAAAAGAAACGAACAAGAATGAAGGTAGACGGTGAAGAAGAACCTGGTTCCCGCCAGAATGAAACTAGTAAAAGAGTTAGAGTTAAAAAAGAAAAGGAAAAGAAGAAGGAGTGAAAAAAGTTAGAGAATGAGAAAGAGAGTTAGGAAGAAAGTGTGAAAGCAATAAACTTACAGAGAAAAGTAGGAAGCAGAAGAAGAATGAGTGTGGAGAAGAGAGGTGTTCTAAGTTTTCGAATATTCTGAACTGAGACGAGCAAGTTCTTATATAGCGTTGTTCTCTTCTCTCCTTTTGACTTGCCCCTTCCTCTCCCTCGCCAAAATAAACACGTATTTGTTATTATTAATTACTATTAATATCACTGTTCTTAATTATGTAATTAAATTATTAAATACTATTTCAATCATTCAAATTCAACTAATTAAATTATTTAAATCTATTTCTTTATTTGGTCTAATCTTAATCAATAAAATTCAATAACAGTTGATTTAATTATGGACAGAATTGATGTTTTTCAAATTAGGTACTATACGTAAATTATTTTTATAGATTTTAAGTGTGGATTGAGATAATTCATCTCTTTTAGACATTTCTAACTTTTATATTCCGACATAAAATGATAACTTATTTTTTTAGGTGTTTTCATATATATATATATATATATATATATATATATATATATATATATATATATATATATATATATATATATATATATATATATATTGGACTAGAAATTTTATTGGACTAATATTATTATTAATATTAATTAAATATTGTTGAATATAGTAATTATTAATTATTATATATTATTAAATAATATTAATATAAATAATGTAATAATATTAAAAATATTGTTCAAAATAATTTTATTATATATAATTTTAATTACTTTTTTATTACATGTCTAATAAGACTGAACCAATATTATAAAAAAAAATTAATTAAATCAACCAATTAAAATTAATTAGTTTAGAATTTATTTTATCTTAAATTTGAACAAATACACGTGTAAATATCTCGTACTAAATGTTAAATATATCTTTAAAAACACACATCACACAAATGAGAAAATAAGGTATAGACGAATATTTCAAAAGAAGAAATAATGGATCATAGACATAAGTTTAAGTTGAAAGATAAATGAGTTACAAACGATGAGTATTGATTATTCTTCTCTACTCTATCGTCTTTGACTTGAGTTAAGTCCTTTTAAACTACAAAGTTTTTCTGCGTCAACAATTATTGACCTTACTCGAGAACTTCTAAAGATGGAAACATTTTTCTAACACAAGGCTCTACAACACGATAGCAAACACTGCTTTTTGCGGTTTAATTTGAACAAATCAGAAATCTCTGGTATGCGTCGATTTCTGCCGTGAAAATCATAAATATTCTGAACACTACAACCTCTGATGAATCAAGGAAAAAACAACTTTCAAATCCAGTATGTTTAATAGATACTTCAATATTTCATCTATAAAATGACTTCATCTTTAACAACGAAAGATTGACAAAACTTACGCTAAAAGTCTACTCTCTAAGTTTTACTCTAAAATCTTCTAAGACTGAAATCTTCTTTGTAATACTCCTTTTTGCGAAGAGGCTACAACTCAAACTCTTTTCAAAACCGCTTTTCAAATCCACAAATTGTGGTGCTTAGCCTATAAAGGATGTATTAAAAATAATACTTTTATTCTAGTTTGTGGAGGTTGTGTCCAAAGAATATCAGTTATTTTAGTATGTGGAGACTGTGTTTAAAGAATACCATTGTTTATTAAGAAGTGGTTGAGACTAAAAAATACTTGTAAAAGTTGTTTCCTTAGACTAGTGAAATCTTAGTTGTTTGCTAAGAAATTTAACATAATCTTTAAGACGAACCAATATAAAATTCTCGTCTTATCTACTTATTTTTATCTAACTAACAAAGGTGTTTAAAATCCTTTTTTAAGACATCATTTTTAACATTAATATTTTAATTGAAATCTTTTCCGTATGTTATTTCAAAAAGAAAATTCAATCTTATATCGCCTATTCGAGAAGAAACTTTTTTAATTTACACAATTTAATTTCTTCTTGTATTATTTCTTTTACGTACTATTAAATATATTAAACATTATTTAATAGACCTTTTAACATATTTTTTATACATATTTTTTTTAATACATTCACTCTTATTATAATAATTAATTAAAATTAATTAAAAATTATAAAATTATTACTAAACTTTCTCCTTTGTCCCATTATACTTGTTTCGGTTTAAATTTTTAAATGTAATATTAAGTACTATTTTATATTTATATCTTAATATTATAGTTAGAAGAATTAATTTTATTGAAAATAATAAAATTAATTTTGTTAGAGTGTTATTTTATCTCATTTATTTATTAAGTAAAATTTTAGGACAATATTTATATGTTTGGATGAGTTAATTTTATGAAACAATTTATGAGAAATTTAATTACTATTTTATTAATTGACTTGTTTGAATAAATATTTATGAGAATTTAAAATAATATCATTTTTAATAAGGAATTTTAATTATGTAAAAGGTAAAAATTTAAAATTCTATCTAGAATGTAAATATTTCAATTTTCTCATTTCCTAGTTATATTATATTATACTATTTTAAAGTTTTTTTTAAATAATATTGAACTATAAATTTATTTAAATATTAAAATTCATCACATTTATATTATTTTTATATTTTTTAATGATATACAAAAGAATTATTTTAATATTTATTTAATTAAATTTATAATAATAATTAAAAATAATAATTATATGTAAAACTAAAAATTAATTTAATTATTATTTTTTATATTATTAGAATTAATATATATATATATATATTTAATGACTTGATATATTATTTATTTAAAAATAAATGAATTAATTAAATTTTATTTAAAAACGTGAAATAAGTTAATTAAATTTTTGTAAATTCTTTAAGTATTTTGAATATTTAAATGTTTGAAAATTATTAATATTTATTTTTAGTTAATGTTAAAAATTTAATTTTTAAATAAATATTTAAAATTATTAATTTAAATTATTTTATTAAAAATTTTAAATATAAAAAATGAAATTTATTAATCTAAATAAAATCTAAACAAAATAGAATTTAAATCCAAACAATTAAAATTTTAGGTATTTATATATATTTTTTTAAATTTTCAAATTTTCCTGTTTCACCGGCGCCGGTCAATTCCATGTCGAGTTTCCACGTCGGCGGCAAGGTTGTGGACCGTGTCGATTTGTTCAGGAAAAAGCATTGGCCATGGCGTATCGACGTTTGGCCCTTCGCTATTTTGTACGGCGCGTGGGTTTTTGTGATTCTTCCAAGCCTCGAGTTTGTCGATGTTGCTATTGTGTTTGGCGCGCTCATTTCGGTTCACATCCTCGTTTGCCTCTTCACCGTCTGGTCCGTTGATTTCAAATGTTTCGCTCATTATTGCAAGGTAAATTGATTTGTGCGTCTTCTGTGTTCTTGAAAGAATGCTAATTAGTAAATGAAAGAATGTTTGTTAATTAGGAAGAATGTGTGTTCATGAAAGAGTGTTAGTGTGTGTGTGTGAAGGATTTTAGTGATTTTTTCATTCTTTGTTCGGTTTGTCTTCAGGTTAAAAGTATTGAGCAGGCTGATTCGTGCAAGATAACTCCGGCGAAGTTCTCGGGTTCTAAAGAAGTTGTGCCGCTCCATTCTCGGAAGAGTGTAAGTGTGTCTGACCGTGTTTAGTGATTGAATTGAAGTGTAGTTGTGTTCTTATGTCACTTAGATCCTTGGTGTTATCTGTTTTTCTTTGATTTTAGGGATGAGTGATGGAGTTTGTGCAGGGAATATATGTTAGGAAAACTATCTATTCTGGCAAGGTGGTAGTTATTTTAGAAGGTGGTAGTTATTTTCTTTGATATATTATTCTTTAGTAGGTAACACTTAACAGGATTGATACAATTATAATTGTCCATAGGTTTTGGAGCACTCTTCTCTTCACATGCCAATTTAGAGGTTCTGAGAAGAGTAAACAAAGTAACGTTCTTTGGCCCTCTGCAATTTATGCATTGACTAGGAAACTAGGTGCAAATGGTTTGGACTTTGGAGAGCAAAGCCAAAAGGATAATTTTTTGTTGCTACCACATATGGATAACTCAACTTTTTTGTGATGCTGAGATAGTAATAGATGATCCCAGTAGTTGTTAGTTAACATCTGTAGTTAGTTAGTTATAATCAGTAGTTAGCTAGCCTGAGGTAGTTAAAATGGGTAGGATATTGCATGTAATCTATACATATAATAGAGGAGAGGAGATGAAGGATATCTTGTCATTTTGAGAGAGGATTGGGGCTTTTGGGCTTAAGGAGATTCTAAGGTGCAGATCCTCAAAGTTCTGCAAGTTTGTAGTTGTATATTAAGGGAAGATTTTCCATTATTTCTAATAAAATACAAGGTTTATCATATCTCCTTCGTCCGGGAGCAATTCATGGTAAGGGACAAGAATTAAGTTGCTAACAAATTGCATGGAGGTGCTGGAAAGAATCCTGCAAGAATTGTGACGGCAGAGAGAAGAAGAAGAAAGACAATGACTGGTAAATGCTCACATCAGGAGCACCTAGGTGGCACTGTGGAAATTGTGCCAGATTGTGAGCTGCAGCAAGAGTAGCTTGTCTGTGGGGATGATTATGGGCTTAAAGCAATGATATCAATTGTAGATTGCAGAAAATAGCAGAAAGCCAATAGTCTGCCATATCATATAGTGGATACTGCCACGGGAAAACAGCGGAAGTTGCGTAACAGTTGAAATATATGATATATATCAATTATATATGTTTAAAAAATTAATTTAGTTGTGTGCAAATAAAAATAAAATGCATTAAATTTGCATAATATTAGCTCATCAGGTCAATTGGCCAGAGTTTTTTGGAAATCACAAGGTGCAGGGTGCATGCTGCAACTGTGACACCTGTAGCAGTCTCAATAGCAGGCAAGAGTTGTAGTTGCAATTACGGATCTGAGGAACTCTGCAACATATAAGGCAGTGATTTAAAAACACTGGTTAGTGGAGATTGGAGAAAGATGGAGTAACCCATTTTTGTGAAGACGATGCTTATGTCTGGGTAACTCAATTGGAAGACATTTCTGATTGAGGGGCACCAATAAGAGGAGTGCATGATGGGTGTTATGATGAAAATAGAAGATGAGCGATCTGGTTTCAATGGTGGGAGTCTTGCATTCCAGACTTGACTTAGATGATGTTGACGAATGCATGCATTAGGCATTTTAGCCATCCATGATCCAGAATTCTTGTGAAATCTTGCGGGGTCAGAAGCAAGAGGGCTCAATGCAAAAATACAGGTAGAAATTCAAGGTTTTGTAGGACCACTTCTTGTCATAAAGCAGGATTACCTTTGGAAATCTTGTTGAAGGACTCAAGGAGGAGAGGAGAGTGGAACAGTCTGCGAATGGAGCTTTGTCCAAAAGGATGGAACTGGTCCAAAGGTCAGTTGAATTTTAGAGGCCCTAACACTATTTGATGGCAAAAATTACTCAGAAAACAGAGTATTTGTGATTGTTTTTTGAACCAGATGGGTTGAGGCTATTTTGTGGTTGCAGTGCTGGAGTTGGGTTTTCAGCTTGCTGCAAACAGCTGGAACCCCTGTGGGGACTTGTTGAAGTATTGATAGATAGTTGATAGATAGATAACCCCATTACTTGTTAGTCACAATCAGTGGCTAGTTACAATCAGCATTTACTAGCCTGAAGTAGTTAGAAAGGGTAGGATACTGCTTTTATAAGTATATAAATATATAATAAAGAAGAAGATCGAGGAATTTGGGTTAACCCTTGAAGTTCTACAACTTTGCTGTTGAATTCAGGGAGGATTTTCCCCCTATTCATTCTTAATAAAGTACTGGGTTTTCTATCAGATAGCCACGGCTTTTGAGGATTTCTTTATTGAATTTGGAATATATAGTCTGGCTGGCAACTAATGTTAACTTGATTGTGTTTGGGCTTGACTTTGTTTATTGATTTTGTATTTTGTGGTTTTTTTGGAGGATAGCTTTTCAGGTTGGAAAAGGAAAATAGACAGATCTATGGATAATCTTTTCTTAATTTTATTTTTGAAATTTAATCCATATTTTGTTTTCATCTTCTTGTTCTTCAATGCATATTGTGCATGAATTCATAATTGTGATTCCTTTTATATTTCCATTAGATTTAAACTAAACAGCGCTGTGAGTTTGCAACTTTCTATGTCTGCTTGTTAACTCTGCTTAATAATTTTTAATTTTTTGGTTTGTGGATCCAGATGCCTCTTTGTTTACTTGTTTTCTGCTCTTACAGTTCGTGTTTTGATGAGCAAATTTTATTCTCTTTCTTCCTTTTTTGTTGGCTCTTTCTTTGGTTTTCTATTGTGTTTAAGTGCTTGATTGTGCAGTCTACAGGTTCTTCATCAGCAGTGGATTTAGAGGAGAACTACTTTGATTTTAGAAAAAAATGTTTTGTGTATTCCAAGGAGAATGGGACTTTTTGCAAGCTTTCCTACCCTACCAAGGAAACATTTGGATATTATCTAAAGTGTAGTGGCCATGGCTCTGAAGCTAAAGTTCTTGCTGCTACTGAGAAATGGGGGCGGAATGTGTGGGTTTCCTTTTCTCTAACCATTTTTATTATTTTCATGTGCATTTTCTTTCTTTTGTATTATAGATATGTATTTTATAGTTGGATCCAGATGTGTATACATCAGTATTTATAAATTAGACATCTCTTAAATGCAATCCCATATTTTGATATTTTTGGTCATTCTTGATTTTTTCCTGCTGTCAAAACGACATGTATCTTCTCAATTGATTTATGGGCATTATGCTGTTTTAGTTTGCTCTCTAATGCTCTGCTTGTTGATCTTCTAGATTTGACTATCCTCAGCCAACATTTCAGAAATTGATGAAAGAGCAATGCATGGAGCCTTTTTTCGTATTTCAGGTATCCTTTCTTTTAATTATATTTAGTTCTCTATTTTTTTTTTGTCTTTAATTTTCGTGTGAACTCCTGACTTTTTCATGCTTATATTATGATCAGGTTTTCTGTATGGGTCTCTGGTGTTTGGATGAATACTGGTATTACGGTTTGTTCTCTCTATTTATGCTGTTCATGGTTGAGTCAACCATGGCAAAAACTCGGTTGAAAACTCTTACCGAGTTAAGACGTGTTAGAGTGGATAGTCAGATCCTAACGGTACATCGCTGTGGCAAGTATGTTATCTCATTCGTTATATTGAGTAAGCCCATATTTGGTGTTCAAAGGAGTAAAATTTTAATACATTCATGCATATTGTTTGGATTATAGGTGGGTAAAACTCTCTGGTACAGACCTTTTACCTGGGGATGTTGTCTCCATAGGTCGCTCTTCTGGTCAGAATGGAGAGGAAAAGTCTGTACCAGCAGACATGCTTCTATTGGCTGGAAGTGTGATTGTGAATGAAGCTATTCTCACAGGCGAGTCTACTCCTCAATGGAAGGTGTTACTCTTTTCTTAACTTATAACTAATATACTTGTCTGATCAGGATGGATATATGATATTTTCAAAAATATAAATTGCTTTTGTGAGGGGGGGGGGGGATTATACTTTACTGAGCTCTTGTGTGGATGATCGCGTGTTATTGCCAAAATTGTATCATTATTTGTTTGCTGTTTTTGTCATTGTTGTCAGTATTTGCTTCTTGGGTACCTCTGCATACTCTATGCTGGTTTTATGTCTTGAATATCTAAAAGTAATGATATTGGATTTCACCCAAGAAGCTGAGCAACTTCTTCAGACAAATTACTGACATGATGAAATATTCTGTTAAATATATAGTTTGTCCTTTGCTCTCTGTTGAGCAACAGTTGTGCCACACCATTTTTTGCCTCGTGTCTTTCTTTATAAACCATATGCCCACTATATTGATAATTGACTATATTATGATTCATATAGGACATTTAATACTGACTTCAGTTTCTTCTTTCCAAAATTTTTAATGTTTGTGCATGTCCTGGTTACTTGTTTATATATTTGATCTTATGAATTCTTTATTGTATTTGGCCCCTTCTTTCACATCAAAAAAATAAGGTTGGAATAGGACATCTTAAATCTTATGGTTTGACTGCTATATTCAAATACATGTCTCTGATAAGCCTGTGGAGACTGAAACTTTTTTATATTCTGTTCTCCTGCACGAATCTTATTTTGATATGACCATTCTTTTAGATTTCAATTGCCGGTAGGGGGATGGAGGAGACATTGTCAGCAAAACGAGATAAAAGCCATGTTTTATTTGGTGGAACTAAAATATTGCAACACACTCCAGATAAGGTTATTTTAGGCTGATAAATTATATATATTCATTTTAATGTTGTGCTAGTGTTCGTACTTCTCATCTTTTTTTGTTTTTATAAATTTTGTTGGAGTCAGAGTTTTCCTCTGAAAACACCTGATGGTGGCTGCTTGGCTGTTGTCTTGAGAACGGGGTTTGAAACAAGTCAAGGAAAGTTGATGCGGACAATCTTATTTTCTACAGAAAGGGTAAAGTGATAAATACCTTACTGAGCCCAAGTTTGTGATTTCAGTGTAATTTTGATGATTTTCCCCCTGGTTTCTGATTTGGCATATTATAGGTGACTGCTAATAGCTGGGAAAGTGGATTGTTCATTTTGTTCTTGGTTGTATTTGCTCTAATTGCTGCTGGTTATGTGCTTATTAAGGTAATGCTTCCCTACAAGTGCATGATGAACATTGATATGGTTTGGTCTTATTGGTAATTTGTGATATGGCTTGATAAAATGTTAACTTATTTTTGCAGGGGCTAGAAGATCCTACAAGGAGCAAGTATAAACTTATACTAAGTTGTTCACTTATTGTTACTTCTGTGATACCTCCAGAGTTACCAATGGAATTATCAATAGCTGTTAATACTTCTCTGATTGCATTGTCAAGACGAGGGATTTTTTGCACAGAGCCTTTTCGAATACCATTTGCTGGAAAGGTACCTTGAGTTCTGCCTCTATGTTTCTACCATTGTACATGATATATAGATCATATGACATTTTTTTCATTTAACTTCTTGTACATACCTTGCCCTGCAGGTTGATATATGCTGTTTTGACAAGACTGGGACACTTACATCTGATGATATGGTATGTCCATATCAGATCATGGTAATGATTTATCATTTTAGACATACTTTGTGGTGTAATCTTTTAGTTCCCACATTGTAGGAATTTTCTGGAGTTGTTGGGTTGAATGGAACTACAGATTTGGAATCTGATACAAGTAGAGTGCCTGTGCGTACAGTAGAAATCTTGGCTTCTTGCCATGCATTGGTATTTGTTGAGAATAAACTGGTATGCCTCTCTGCCTATGGTTAAATTCCGTCTTAGTTTTCAGGCCTTATAGTGTTGAAAGGGAATGGATTCTCTCCAGTGGGAAAATAAAATTGACGAGGTTGACATGATCTTGCCATTTATTCTTTTAAACTTCAACCTTTAAATTTAAATATATTAAATTAATATAATTTATTGAAGGCATAGGATCTCATGTGGTGTTAAAGTTATTACACAGGATCCATTTCCATGTTGAACAATTGAAGAACAGTTCAATATTTTTCTTCAAATCATATTTTTTTTCCTCCTAAAATCCTTTATCTTCTCTTTTGTAGTTTATGGAATGTAGAATTTAGTTAAGAAAATGACTATTAAATGTAGAGCTAGAAGTACTTTCTGTGTTTGGTCCTTTTATATTTTGAATTCTTTTTACTGAACTCCCTACTTTTCCCCAGGTTGGTGATCCTCTTGAGAAGGCTGCACTTAAGGGCATCGATTGGAGTTATAAATCTGATGACAAGGCTGTTCCAAAAAAGTAAGTGAATCTATTGTTGCTTATTTAAATATCTTAATTCTGCTTGTATTCTCTATCCAGCCAAAAAAATTGTCTTTAGTTTTGATTGTTGCCAGTCATGGTTGGTAAACTGGTTTACATTCAAGTGTTCCTGTTGTTTGAGCAAGGAAATATAAAAGCAAAGATTGTGACTTTTGGGGAAATGTTATTATATTTATAGTCAATGATTTTTGTGGTTTGAATGATTAATTCTTTTTCTTTCATTTTCCTGATTAATATGTCCCTGTCATGTTTGCTGCATAACAGCCCTTTGTCATCTTTTATCAAATTTCAGGGGAAATGGTCATCCTGTCCAAATTGTTCATCGGTACCATTTTGCATCTTACTTAAAACGAATGGCAGTTATTGTTCGCATTCAGGAGGAATTTTTCGCCTTTGTGAAGGTTTGTGGATTGCTCATTGTTCCGTATATATGATTTTGGATACATGTTTGTTACCCAATTACGTCCTTCCTGACTTAAGTTGCTTCTTCATAAGCTTAGCTGCCCACTTTGTTTTTCGGTATTATGTACTTTGGCTTATTGTTAAAGTAGCCATGACATGAGGATTTAAAATGCCAAAATATAACACATGATGTTTAAGGGGGCTATGAAATGGTCAATAATGTAAGTCTGAGTTGGGGAGAAGGAAAATTGATTGGTAAAGTAGTCATGTGGGTTAACTAATCATCAAAGAATGTGGTGCTATTGTTTTTTTTTTTTTTTTTAACTTAAATTCTTGTAATGATCAATAACCTCTCAAATGCTTGATTGTTTTATGGTTGAATGTGTTGATACCATCTGAGTTTAAGTGTTAGGCTATTCTGGTAGGTGTTTCTTTCTAATTTGAGAGCATATCTTTTATGGATTAAGAGGGTATGTATCATGTGAGAGGTGTGACTTGTGAGAGTTAACTTTGACCATCTATGTAAGGTTGAATGAAGAATAGCTTTTCTTGAACTCTCACTTGATAAGCTGCCTGTATATAAATCTGTGTTTTATAAATGATAATAATTTATGCAATTTTATCATATATGGACTGTGGCTGCTCTATTTTATTGATCTCTCTCCCTCTCTCCTCTCCCTATTAATGGAGATGTATCAGGAAATTAATTGAAAAAAATCTGTAGAATTTGATTCCATACAATAGAATAAAGAGAAATTATCTTTTAAAAATAAGGGCCTAAGAAATGAAAACTATGTTGGGTATGTTACCATTGTCTTTCACTTTTGATTGAATTATATGATAAATGTTAAAGATATCCCACATTGGCTAGGAATAACTGACCCATGCACTTATGCCATTTTCCCAAGAGCTTTGATGGATATGTGTTCTGCGATAAAATGTTTGAGTGGACTGGTTTTGGTTCTACTTTAAGGCTTGCATTTTTTATGTTTTAGAAAAGCTTTTAAACAATAATAGCTAGTGAGTTACTGGATTATTTTACTTTATTAGAAATTCTTTATGACCTTTTATTTCAGGGTGCCCCAGAAGTTATACAAGATAGACTCATTGATATACCACCATATGTTGAAACCTACAAAAAATACACGCGCCAAGGGTCCCGTGTTCTTGCTCTGGCTTACAAGTCTCTTCCTGACATGACAGTAAGATTATTATGGGTTTTACATGGTTTAATGAACCTTTCTCCACTGTATATTTGATTATGCGCAGGAGAACAAGAATATTTGTTCAAGTTTCCTGTCTTGTCATTTAGTTAATCAAAGTGGTTAAACTTTGTTGATTAAATAACATGTTCAATGTGTTTTTATTTTGGCCTTTTCTAATGATACCTATTTTTGTATAGTTTGATATTCTATATAATTTCCTTTCTCCGTTATTTTGACAAATATGGGTCCTTGGATCCTAACTTTAAGTGTAATTGAGAGACTAGGAACTGCAGCCCCCCTATTGTCTCCTGAAGAATGCTCTTTTTCCTTCTTCCTTTACCATTTGTTTCTCCATTAGTTACTTTCAACATTTGCTTGTTTGCATTGTTGCTTATTATTTGTTATGCTCGAAGGTCAGTGAAGCTAGAAGCTTGGATAGGGATGGAGTGGAGAGTGGACTTACTTTTGCGGGTTTTGTGGTAATCTATCAACTTCTTCATATAATCTTTTAGAGTTAATTCTGCACATTTTCCCTCTTCATTGATACTAAAAGTTGGTACAATGTTATTTTCAGGTATTTAATTGTCCCATAAGATCAGATTCTGCTACTGTTCTATCTGAATTAAAAGAATCGTCCCATGACTTGGTAAGTATGGTATTCAAGTTAGCTTCTCTTGCAAGAAAATGAAAGTACTTCTCTTATTGCTAAAGAATTTTTCTTTGATCTAAAAACTCCAGCCTGAGGCAAAATGAACTGAAAAGTAGCTTCTTTATTCTACTTTAGGAGGTAAAGTTTAGCATATGTCGAAGAGTACATTTTTGTCATAAAATGTGTATTTCACTATCCACGGGTTAGCATTAACGAAAGATAAATGTAATAAAAATGAGTATTCCATTATGCGTGTGCATTTAGGATGGATAAGATTCATAAGATTAGGAATAAGATCATTAGTGGGGGCCAGGGGTGGAAGGTTGGGTTCAAGATAGTCACATCACGATCTTTTGTTAGATTATACGATTGATGCTTCTAGTATTTTTGCTTACTGCTACTAATATGATCATACTCAGTAACACGATTTATTGTGATCGTCTGGGACCACCACAATTGATTGGGGGATTGGATGAGCAAGAAGTAACTGACTAGTCTTTCACTTAATTGATAGGTGATGATTACTGGTGACCAAGCATTGACAGCTTGCCATGTTGCTAGCCAAGTTCATATTTTATCAAAACCTACATTAATCCTTGGCCCAGCACGAAATGGTGAGGGATACAATTGGGTGTCCCCTGATGAGACTGAAAACATTTGCTACAGGTAGTTTTAAACTTTTTCTCCTCATTGCACTACCTTATGTGTGCAATTGATTCCTGTTTTTTTGGCTTAAGACAAGTAGTTGTTGATTGTAAGATTTCTTTGTTTGCATTCTCAATACTTTTTATTATGTTTTTGGACAATGGTACTTGTTATGTAAAATTTTTAAGCTGGAGTTTCTACTCCTCAATGCTTCCAAAATCCAGATTATTTTCTGCAGTCATTTTTATTTATTTATTTTTCATTTAAATGATTAGACTGATAATAGGTATGATTGGTTTCAGTGAGAACGAGGTTGAGTCTTTATCAGAGACTCATGATCTCTGTGTTGGAGGTGATTGCATTGAGATGTTGCAACAGACATCAGCTCATCTTCGGGTCATTCCTTATGTGAAGGTTCTGATCTGTGCTAAATAGCTAAATATTAGAACTGAGTTTGTACTGCTTTCACCAATGACAGTTACATTTTTGTCCCAGGTTTTTGCTAGAGTTGCTCCCGAGCAAAAGGAAATTATCATGACCACTTTCAAAACAGTGGGACGAGTAACTTTGATGTGTGGGGATGGAACCAATGATGTTGGAGCTTTGAAGCAGGTAATGTGTATTGGTAATAAATTTACAATCAACAGATTGTATTTTTTGTTTACTGAATATTATTAAACTTGTCAGTCATGGGTAGAAAATAAAATATTTCAATCTGTTTACAAATTATAACCTCCATACCCACCAAAATTCCATTTAAGAAACCTTACTTAACAGTTATTTAGTTACATCTGAATGAGAGTTGTCAAAACAGGCCACTATGCTCACCTGGCTTGGCCAGCCAGCCACCAGTTTAGATCAAAGGTAAGCCAACTCAATTTGGCCCTCTGTTTTATGAGCTGGAAATTGCTACCCCAGCTCATCCCACTGGATGGTTGAGCTCGGTTAGCTTACCCTAATTTTTCTTCAAAAAAGGAGAAATCTGAAAAAGGAAGACCATAAAATATGTGGGGAAAAAATACAGATAAATAATAGTAGTGGGATGGGCTATGAGTAATGATTTGACACTGAAAAGTCAGGAAAATGTAATTTCAAAATCAAATATATAGAAACCCAGCCTCTTACAATGAATTGGCTTGATTAACCTGGGTGTTGGGTGGGCTGGGTCAAATTTATCTGGGGTGTATGTGAGCTAATTTTCTTTTGCAATCCAATTCATTGGGTTGAACACTTGAACTGGCTTGGTTTTTGTGTTGGAACCCTAATGCTCTTGGATTATAAGATGATCCATTGGCAACAGTTTTATTATGTAGCCATGCTATTTCAGTCCCCAGTGAGTTTTTTCTTGTTGTAAATACAAAGTTACAAGCATTTTAATCTGGTATTTTGTTATCACTGGTAGTCTGTGCTGCTGTTAGTCTTGCATCATAAATTGACATTAATTTGGAGGTACTTGGTATCCTGCATATATATTTTACCAAAGAATAATAAAGGCCGCAGAACTAATGGCTAACTTCTCTGGTTTAGGCCCATGTAGGAATTGCTCTTCTGAATACATTGCCTTCACCAAGTCAAAGTGGAAACTCCTCTTCAGATTCTTCAAAGGAAGAAGGTTCAAAATCTGTCAAGCAAAAGAAACCCAAGCCTGCACTGGACTCAACTGGAAAGACTGCTGGTGAAGGCACTTCAAAAGCCCAAGTTGCTTCAAAATCAGATTCTACTAGCCACTCATCTGTTAAACGTCAAGCAGTTGATATGCAGCGGCGGAAACTTAAGAAGATGATTGACGAACTTAATGAGGAAGGAGATGGTCGGGCACCCATTATCAAACTTGGTGATGCCTCAATGACTGCTGGTGAAGGCACTTCAAAAGCTAAAGTTGCTTCGAAATCAGACTCTACTAGCCACTCATCTGTTAACCGTCATCAGCAAGCAGTTGATATGCAGCGGCAGAGACTTAAGAAGATGATTGACGAACTTAATGAGGAAGGAGATGGTCGTGCACCCATTGTCAATCTTGGTGATGCCTCAATGGCATCACCATTCACTGCTAAGCATGCATCTGTTTGTCCCACCACTGACATAATTCGTCAAGGTCGGAGTACCCTGGTAACAACCCTCCAGATGTTCAAAATTCTTGGCCTCAACTGTCTTGCAACTGCATATGTTTTGAGTGTTATGTATCTGGATGGTGTCAAGCTAGGTGACATACAGGCCACGATAAGTGGTGTCTTCACTGCTGCTTTTTTCCTCTTTATCTCACATGCACGCCCTCTTCCCACTCTTTCTGCTGAACGTCCTCACCCCAACATCTTTTGTGCTTATGTTTTCCTTTCCCTCTTGGGACAATTTTCTATTCACCTATTGTTCCTGATTTCATCTGTTAAAGAAGCTGAAAAATACATGCCAGATGAATGCATTGAACCTGATGCAGATTTTCATCCCAACCTGGTGAACACTGTTTCCTATATGGTAAGCATGATGCTTCAGGTGGCCACATTCGCAGTGAACTATATGGGCCATCCCTTTAACCAGAGTATTTCTGAAAACAGGCCATTTCGGTATGCACTTGTTTCTGCTGTTGTTTTCTTTACTGTGATTACATCTGATCTCTTCAGGGACTTGAATGACTGGTTGAAGTTAGTGCCATTGCCAGTGGGTTTAAGAGATAAACTATTGTTTTGGGCGTTTCTAATGTTTTTGGTATGCTATTCATGGGAGAGACTATTGAGGTGGGCATTCCCTGGTAAAATCCCAGCTTGGAAGAAGCGACAAAGACTTGCTGTGTCTAATTTAGAAAAGAAGAAACAAGTCTAAGTAATTGAAGAAGATTTGTGATGAAGAAAAAGACTTACAATGGACAATGCAAATATGCAATGTCCATTAGGTCAGAGACGAGCTTGTGAACCAATTAGCAGCAGAGAGATACATCACATAATGAATTTTGTCATAGGTTTATCTTTCTAGTTCTCTTCCCAATGATAGATGGGGAATTTATGCGATGTCAAATTATTTTTTGGTGAAAGGTATGAATTTTAGGACATCGTGCCTTCCAAATTATGAGATGTTTTTGTCAGCCCAGGAGTTTTAATCATTTAAATGTTACGGTTCATTATACTCAACCTCTTTGCACGTAAACTAAGTAAAATAAAAGCCGTGTTAATTGGGTATGTTTTTGTGCGCTAAGCATGCTTTGATACATAAACTTTTGCTCAACATAACAAGTACAATGAGCATTTCTTTAGGTACTTGGTGAGTGGGTAATCTGATCATTTGTTATGCTAAGAACATTACATCAAAGCGGCAGAGACTAATTCCTTTGACATTTGAAAATAGGGTAATTAAAATCTATATGAACACATGATAAGATTGCATTGTAGAGTGTTTGGAGGATGCACCATGTATCAATATGTGGCGGGGACGCATTAATGTATGTAGCGGATTTGAAAAGGCAAGTGACATTAGCAAGACATGGTACACATATCCTGAAAAAAAAAAAAAAAAAACACGTCTTAAGTTTCTCATTTTCGAAGCTGTAAAAGAAACCTCTCTTCTTATCTTTTCTCATCACCATCACGTAAGTAATTCTTGACATTCTCCATCTTTGAAGCTGTAAAAAAAAAAAACCTACTCTCTCTTTGCCATTTCCCATCCATCACCTTCATGTTCTCTCTCTTCACCTTTTCTCATCACTCTCACTTCTTTTTCTATTACCCTCACATAACCCTTGATGATCCACATTTTTGAAGCAGTACCAAAAAAATACACTCTCTCTTTATCTTTTATCTTTTTCACCCTCATGTAACCATGATTCCCGTTTTCAAAGTTGTAAAAAAAAAAAAAACACATACTCTCTGTGACTTCTCCCGTCACCCATGTTCTTTCTCTTTATCTTTTTCCATCACCTCACCTAACCCTCATTCTCCATTTCAAAGTTTTACCAAAAAGAAAAATAGTAGATTGGATTTGTTGACTGTGATGTCTTTTTAAGAATAAACATGTGACGAATAAAGTAGGTTGCACTTAATATTAGAATGTATCTTTTATAGATTTCTAGACTAACCAGATGTGTTGGCGCCTGGCATTTGAGGAGGTCCGGTGCATAGTTGAAGAAGCTGTCCTACTTTGAACCTATTAGATGAGCTCACAACTTTGAGAATAAAATATACGTCAATAAATATTATCGCGGCTATCAGAATCTTAATTCAAGGATTTATTTAATTTTTTTACTTTTTGAGAACAAAAATAAGAATATCTAACTAATTCAGCCCTAAAATAATTATTATTTAAGATTTATTATAAAGAAAAACTTAACACATCTTTAAAATTAAAATGTCATAAACCATTTTATAAGCACGAAAATTGGTAAAATTGGAATAGTGTTATAAATTTTTCTAATACTTTATAAAGAAAATATTAAATAAAAAAGTAAACATATATCTTGTCTTTAAAAAATGAAAAAAAAAATTACTTTATCATATAAATAAAATAACAAGATTAACAAGAGACGTGGGATTTGAAACGTGTAAGTAAAAACATTAGTAATATTTACCATAAAAAAATAATAAACGTGTAAAACGGTGAAAAACTTGAGACGTGGGATTTGAACTCTGGACAAGTTATATCTCAAAACAATTTGAAGTTCTTTTTTCAATTTGCGACAAAACATTCTTTTGTTCTTAAACAGATTAATTTTAAATATTTTTCTAATTTCTGTAATATGATCAACTCTAGTTTTAATTTTAAAAAAATGTTTATTTTAATTTTCAAAATTTATTTTTTATAAAATAATCCATCTTTCCTCATTTAGTAATGACATGATATGAATTTAAATGTATTGACTCAATGATCATTTTAACGTGATATGTTTAGATACATATTATGTTATTGATAAATAGTAATATTATATTTGATTTTGTATATAAGAAATAAAAAATTAATTCAAAACCAGCAAAATTGATTAGATTAATTATTTTAATTTACAATTAACAAATTTATAATTTATTCTAAAAATATTTTTAGAATTGAATGCATTAATCGGTGGGTTACCTACTTTTGTATAGGAAATAAGTGAATGCTTGGTAAATAGAATTCATAAAATTAAGAGTACAAAATAAATTTTACAATGAATAAGTTTGAAAATAAGTCAATATTTATTATGATTAAAATCAATACATTTTTACGTCTTATATATATAAGACCAAGAATAGTAGTAAAGACCATTTTCAAAATTTTATATATATATATAAAAGAACTAAAATCAATAATATTTTCAATCATTAAAATTAAAATTTCTCATATTTGCGGAACTTATGAACATCTTACACTTAAGAATATAAAAGTGGTGCTATCCAAAGTTGCATTAAATGTTTTGATGCTAGTATGGAGAGTTTAAAAATACTTTTTATTCTGAAAGTAATAAAATTTCGTTTCTTTATTCTGTGTCTTAAAACCAAAGTTGGTATATTGTTTTATGTAAAATTATAGTTATATCGTATTTTTTCGAAGTATATAATAGTCTTTTAAAATAATATATAATTAATTGTTATCGTAAGTGGTTGACTAGAATAAGGTTGACTACTAAACAATTTTGTTATTGAGTTGTTTATACAATGAATTCGGATAAACATGAAATTATTGTCGATTGTGGTAAACTTTGTTGAGGCTTATTATAATTATTATTTACGGTAAATCTTTTTACCACAATCAAATTCGTTAAGTGTTTCTGTAATTGTAATTGGCAAGAGGATGTATTGTCTTATATGTTGACCCTTTTCATCACTATGTACACAAATTACCTTTTACTTATTATAAATACAAAATAATTCAATGCATTCCATCTCAAGAAAGTATCATAGTAAAAATAACTGATGAATCCCTTTCTAGAGTGGGTGGAATAGGTTCTATTGTTATTTCAAAGGATCTGACTTTAAATTCAGTACTTCATGTCCCAAATTTGGATTGTAATCTTTTGTCGGTCAGCAAACTCACCAAAGATCATAACTGTGTTGCAAAATTTTTCTCGAATTATTGTGAATTTCAGGATTTGGATTCGGGGAGGATGATTGGCAGTGCTAAGGGGTGCTCAGGACTTTTTCTTTTGAAAGTCGAGGAATCTCCTAGAAGACAAACTCATAAGGCAATGTGTGTTGAGTCCACAAGTAAGTCCAATAATAGTCTTATCTCCTGTAATGATTCAGATAAGGACAATTCAGCCATGTTATGGCACTATCGTCTTGGTCATCCTAATTTCTTGTATCCCAAAAAAATGTTTTCCATCCCTTTTCGAAATAAAAATTTGAAACTATTTCAATGTGAGGTGTGTCAATTTTCAAAACATATTCGTAATTCTTATCATAGTATTCCATATAAATCATCACAACCCTTCTCAATGATTCACAGTGATGTGTGGGGGCCATCTAGAATAAAAAATGTCAGTAGAACTAGGTGGTTTATATCATTTGTAGATGATCATACTAGAATCACATGGTTGTTCCTCATGAAAGAAAAATCAGAAGTTGGAACCATCTTCAAATAATTTAACACTATGATTCAAACCCAATTCCAAACAAAAATCCAAGTGTTAAAAACTGACAATGCAAAGGAATACTTTGAGAAAACTCTAGGTGATTATCTTACAAGTCAAGGGATTATCCATGTGAGTTCTTGTGTGGATACACCACAACAAAATGGGATTGCAGAGAGAAAAAATAGACACCTCCTTGAAGTTGCTCGGTCATTGATGTTTACCACCTATGTTCCTAAATTTTTCTAGGGTGAGGCAGTTTTAACAGCAACTTATCTCATAAATAGGATGCCATCTTGAGTTTTGAACTTCCAAACACCTCACCAAGTCCTCCTCCAATCATTCCCAAACACTTGTATATTGTCAACTATTCCTGTCAAAGTATATAGTTGTACTATGTTTGTCCACATCCATGCTCAACATAGGAGCAAACTTGATCCAAAAGCACTCAAGTGCATCTTTGTGGGATACTCATCAAATCAAAAGGGGTATAAATGTTATTCTCCTGTGACATGAAAATTCTACAACTTTATGGATGTCTCCTTCTTCGAAAATCAGCCCTACTATAAAGCTGATATTCAGGGGGAGAATTATACTCAAGAATATCAACATTGGGACAGTAATACCCCTTCTCCTGTACTTGCCATCCAAACAGATTCTGTGCAGCCCAACCTCCCTGTTCAAACAGAATATCTTAATGTCCAAATTGAACCAGAGGAAACTGAGCCCCAAACACCTCCATGTCTCGGCAACACACAACCTACAGTGAATGATGAGTTCCGTGTCTACACTAGGAGAAACAAGACCCAAGGAATGAAAGAAACACAACTATTAGAGCAAGGCCATGAATCTAATTCGAATCCAGAAGCCCCTAGTTCACCAGGTAACAACAGAACTGATTCAGCTTCTGATAATTCTCTTATTGATGATAGACCTATTGCTTTAAGAAAAGGCAAGAGAATGTGCACTGATCATCCCATTTGTAATTTTATCTCATATGAAAAACTGTCACCCGCTCATCGTGCATTTGTTAGCAAAATTGACAAAGTACAGGTTCCCACTACAATACATGAGGCACTTGCTGTACCAGAGTGGAAGGCAACAATTTATGAGGAGATACATGCTTTGGAGAAGAATGAGACTTGGCAGATATCTGAGTTACCTTCAGGTAAACGTCCTGTAGGTTGGAAATGGATTTTTTCAGTCAAACACAATGTTGATGGAAGTATCAACCGATTTAAAGCAAGACTAGTAGTTAAGAGATTTACTCAATCCTGTGGGATCGACTACCAAGAGACATTTTCCCCTGTAGCTAAACTCAATACAATTCGGGTTATTCTTTCACTTGCCTCAAATCTAGACTGGCCTCTATATCAGCTAGATGTAAAAAATGCATTCCTCAATGGGGATCTTGAAGAAGAAGTCTATATGGAAATACCCCTGGACTCAATTCACCAGCTACTACCAACAAAGTCTGTAGACTCAAGAAGTCTTTGTATGGCCTCAAGCAGTCACCGAGAGCTTGGTTTAATAGGTTTACAAAAGATGTAAGAAATTTGGGTATGAACAATGTCAGACTAATCACACTGTAAACACCCCCTCTTATTTACTTATTTTATTTATATTTTGTAATTTAAAGTGGTTAATGATATAGTAGATAAAAGAGAGATTTAGAAAACAACACTTTTATTACATAGGTTTTAAGGTTCATTACAACCAGATTACATAACTTTGTCCTATTATTATTTTACATAACTACCTTAGAACATATACTCAACACTTTTACATGCAAAACATAGCAAGCATCTTCACAACAAGATAGTAGTAACAACCATTGCGAAACAGTGACAACTTCTCAATCCTGCAAATCTGTAAAAATAGAATTGCAAGGGTGAGCTTTCCTTAATCCTCAAATAATTTTAATTATAGTAAAACTTTTGAAAATAAGGAAAATTATTCATAAAACCAATATTCTTTAATATTCTTCAATTTCTTTAAAAATAGTAATTTATTGATATAAAACCTGTGTCCAAACCATTAATTCAATTCACAAGGTAAAACCACCAATCAACCATTAAACGAATTAGTAATTTATCACAATAATCATGTACACATAATCACTATTGCATGCTCTTATTTCTATATGATGCATGTATCCTCACGATGTACTTTCCCTATTTACTCAACATGCAATGTGGCGCCATCCACCGAAAATAGCACAGGGCATCGGTCCTCACATCCTCCGGACCACCAGGTGGTAGACACTCCGTAATTGTCGAGTTCCCTCGGTGTCCGGCAGGGACCTCCCCGCAACATGTGATCATCATGAGCGAGCGGGCAATTTCCCCACCAAGAGAACCCCTCTAGTCCACGGTATTCCACTCACACGAGACGGGAATCCGTAACTTGGACTTATGCTACTACTATCCGGTCATCATGCAACATGCTCTAGGACCTTGAATTGTATAATGACCTTCATCATATCTCAAATATCGACCTTTCCACCAGGTCATCTTTATCTCACCTCATTCTAAGCATTGCCCATTCACCAAGCAATCTTAGAATGTTGCCTCTCCACTAGGCATTTCAAATCGGTCATTAAGCAATTCAAGTCCATCACCAATTTCATGCAACCATGCATGTCACCACTTATTCATATCCAACTCAAAAACCGGACATATTTCGATATGAAATCAACACCAAGAAACACCAATAAACACCATAAATCAAGAAACCAAGAAACAAGAAACACCAAGAATTATCAAGGAAACATCAAGAACCAATAAAACGATACCACACTTTTCCTCGTAACAAGAATAATTACATTTCGATGTGGAAGATCGGACAAAACCGCAACCACGAGCATACTAAGAATTATCTTAGCACCTTAGTATCCGAAAAACTAAAGAAATATAATGAAAGTAACAACAAAACAAAGAATAGAAGAGTAGGATAAGGACAGCTCCCCTTACAGGTTTCTCCCAGCTTCCTATACTCTTCCTCTACTTACTTGCTCCTCTTTTAGAGATATTTCTTCCTAAGAGAGAGCTTGAGAGAATATAGAAATGTTCTTTGGTTTGTTTTCTCATCCGAAATCCTAAGCCTATTTATAGAATTCCCAGTCTTATTTCTTCTGAGAATATTCTCTGAGAATATAGAATATTCCACAGAATATTCCACAGAATATTCCACAGAATATTCCACTACAGTAATTTTACTATTTACCACGGTAATTTTACTATTTACCACAGTAAATTTACTATTTACCACAGTAAATTTACTATTTACCACAGTAATTTTACTATTTACCACAGTAATTTACTATTTACCACAGTAATTTACTATTTGCACAGTAATTTACTATTTGCACAGTAATTAACTATTTGCACAGTAATTTACTATTTACACAGTAATTTACTATTTACTATAGTAATTTCAAAAATTCATAATTTTTTATATTTCTCTCTGTTATAAAAACCTCTCTTAAACTATATTTAAATTTTTGGGATGTTACACACACTATGTTTGTCAAACACTCATTGGCGGGAAAAAAGGCAATACTCATTGTGTATGTTGATGACATCATTTTAACGGGGAATCATGAAGAGGAAATACTCAAACTAAAAGGCTTCTTGGCAAAAGAATTCGAGATCAAAGACCTAGGAAATCTTAAGTACTTCCTTGGTATGGAGGTGGCTAGGTCAAAAGGAGGGATCTCAGTATCACAACTTAAATATGTGTTAGACTTATTAAAAGAAACAGGGATGCTGGGGTGCAAACCAGCTGACACTCCCATGGACTCCAACTCTAAATTGGGAAGTAAAGATAACGGGGCACCTGTTGACAAAGGGAGGTACCAAAGGTTGGTTGGAAAATTAATCTATCTCTCTCATACTAGACCTGATATAAGTTTTTTTGTAAAAAGTGATAAGTCAATTCATGAACAGTCCAACCGAAGAACACATGGAGGTTGTATATAGAATTTTGAGATACTTGAAGATGACACCAGGTCGAGGACTATTTTTCAAAAAGACATTGAACAAAGAAGTTGAAATATACATTGATGCAGACTGGGCTGGATCAGTAACTGACAGACGCTCAACTTTGGGTTATTGCACTTATGTTTGGGGAAACTTGGTCACTTGGCGAAGCAAAAAGCAACCAGTGGTATCTCGGAGTAGTGTAGAAGCTGAACTAAGAGCTCTAACACAAGGTCTCTGCGAGGGAATATGGTTGAAAAGGTTACTAACTGAGTTGAAAGCTCAAGTTATAGGTACCATGAAACTGTTTTGTGATAATCAGGGCACAATCAGCATAGCAAAAGACTCAGTACATCATGATAGGATAAAACACGTGGAAATTGACAGACACTTTGTCAAGGAGAAGATAGAGACAGGCTGGGTATCACTCATATACACTCCAACCAGCCAACAAACTGCAGATATTTTAACTAAAACCTTACCTAGGAAGTCATTTAATGAAATTAACTCTAAGCTGGGTCTTCTCAACATCTACGACCCAGCTTGAGGGGGAGTGATGAAATCCATAATCCAGTTACTGATTTTTAAGGAATAGTTACTATAAATTGTCTCTTTATTATTTAGGCTTTGTTTCCATATTTATCTCCTAGAATAAAGAGATTTTGATATTATCTCTAGAGAATCTCATCAGATTGTATTTACCTAATTTAGTTCCTAGAATTAAGGGAGTAATTTACAATTTCTCCCTATTTATTCATGTACGTTACTATTCAAAATTAAGCGAGAAATATTCACACAAAATAATTCAATGCATTGACCACACACAGATGGAAAGGAATTAGTAAAAATTTTAATTTGATGTTATTAATATTTTATCTCTTTTATCTTTCGTTGTTAAGTATAATTTTTTAAAATCAATAACAATTTCATATGCTAATAATATTTGATGTTTAAACACAGGTACATTTGTGGGTGATAAAATGACTTCAACTGTAACACTTTTATGTACTATTAAAAGGATATAAAGTGACGAAGAAGGTGTTATATTTAAAGAAACTAAGAGTGTAATCAAAATTAAGTGTGGTTTGGTATTTGATAATTTGAAAGGAAGGATTAGAGATAAATTGCATTTTAATTAAAATGAAATTATTTCCAATATAACTACAAAATTCTTAGTTTCTTGTAAATGTGTGACATTATAAATTTGTGATGATGAAAATATTGAAATAATAATTGATACCCTTCAACAACAAAATAAAGTGCATATGAATGAATTGTATGTTGAAATGGACATTACTCATGGTTCAACATTTCGTCTCACAAATTTTTTGTTGTCAGGTGGTAATAATGTAGTCGTCATTGAAAATGATAATGAAGATGATGATGATGGACATTATGTCTTTTATTAATATGAAGATGAATTGGTGGAAGATAAAGATGTGGAGGACAATTTTAATGACACCGTGAGGATGCAATAAACATAGCCTATAATAAAATGATGGTTCCACTTGTAATTTCTAGTTCATATGAACAAGGTAACACATTGATCATTTAATATTTTACGACCATCTAATATTTTACTTATAATACATTAAATGAATGTGTTTGATAATTATCATACTTGAACCACAAAACTTTGGTTCAGGTCCATTTAGAATGATGAATTACATTACACAAATATTAATTTAAACCGCCCTAATGACAAGGGAATTGTTGGTGATAATTTGTCAATATTTTTAAAAATTAGTTTTTAATTATATATTGAGTTGTAATTTTAGATAAAAATGGCAAAATAATCGGTTAAAGAATTTCCTCAACACTGTGATGTGTTAAAATAACGCGTTTAATTCAATAAAATATCATCTTCTTTACCGACGCAAATAATTTTATACTGATTCGTCTTAAAAGACTACGTCCAGTTACTTAGCAACTTGCTAAGTTTTCACTATCAATAGTGAAACAAACCTTACAATATTATTTTCACTCAGCCACTTCTGGCTATACACAAATATTCTTTGAACTCAACCTTCTCATGCTAAACACAAGGTATTCGTTGGAACGCAGCCTCCTCAAGCTAATATAAGGTATTCTTTGAAACATAGTCTCCTCAGGTTAAAACACCACAATAGTGGATTTTACAAGGGTTTGAAAAGATAAAAGTTTGTCCTCTATGCATAGAGGGATATATAGATGAAGTTCAGAGCTTGAGAGCGAAACTTAGAATTTCCAGTAAGTTTGCCAACGATAACTTATAGAAGAGAGGTCATTTTATAGGCAAGCTCCTTGAAGTAGTCATTAGGCTGATGATTTGAACATTTTCCTATTTCTTGGGCACTTCAGAAATGATAAAGTGAGCAATTAGAACATTTAATGATCTAATGACGGAAGTCAGCGTGAAATCAAGCTTTCACTGTATGTTTAGGGATTTCATCGAAAAGTATTGTTTACTTTTCCTTTTGTAGAGGTTAAGACCGAATATCTCTCCACCTTTAGAAGCTGAGTAACGACTTGATTTAAAATAAGACACGAGTTACTATGTGTCTTAAACTGAGACTTCAATAGACGAATGAACTTAACTTAGTCTATATTGATTCATTTGTCTGTCCTCTTTTTCGTCATCTCAACTTATAACTCATATTTTCACAATATTACGAAAACATATAAATGATAAAGTTTTCGCTAAAACCTTAAAACAAAAAAACAAAAAAGCAACGAAGAGATAACTTGTATCTATAAGATGTGGCAAAGTAAGGCAAATTAACATGTTTTGACACTAAAACAACAATATTAATCATATGTAAAAGTTTTAAGGTAAGCATTTCATATGGAACAAATTACCATAATTAAATTAAAATATTGAATCTTAGTAGATGTAGGAAGACAAGTATACCAAATGCTTATATTGCATTTGTCGATAAAAGAGTAATTAAACAAATATTAAATAAGGTAATACCTAATATTACATGGGACTGAATATTTATTTCATAAAGATTTATTTGATTCAATTGTATCGAGTAATCTTTTAAAAAGAAGTGAGTTATTTCATTTTCATAATTTCTTTTTTTTATTAAAACTGAAAATAAAATAATAATAAAATAAAAAAATATTAAGAATAAAAAAAAGTCAAAGAATCTATTATATAACACTTTTAAATCCTAGTACTGGGCATATTATTCCAACCATGTACTACTAGATCAACCGTAATAGGTCAAGTATATCTACCACAATATCACGTGAAAGTCCTGGTGAACATATACATAAATGCATGTATAAAATTTGATCCACTATTTTGAAATGTGTACTTAATTAAGATATCACCAATGTCTCTATTCTTCAGTACATTCTATTAGACTGGGTTATGAAAGAACTTATTCCAATGCCAACATTCTCCCTATTTCTAATAAAAGTATAAACATTTCATCAACATGACTCCAAGAAACTATATTAATGTGACACATAAAACATAAAATCAAAGCTTTAGTTAAATTAAATTCATCTTCAAATAATAACCTCTTGATATAATTTTGAAAATAAATGGGGCAAACAAAACAATGCAAGCATATTACTCATGTTGCATTATGAAAACTAATGACGATGATAAATCCATGTCCCATGGTCAAATAATCAATCCTACGATCTGAAAAATTGTCGAAAGAAGCATACTTGAAAATTAATTTAGAAGACATTATTAATCTTGAATTTGAAGCAAAATCATGAAAAAATAAATAAATAAATTGCCATGTGCCTTAAAATAAAAAGCTTCCACATAGTGATTCTTATTTAGCGTTCATAAATCTTCTACCCACATTGTGAAGTTCTATTGACCTTTCCTTGGTTAATTAAAACAAAAATTTATAATCCAATCAACTTGTCGCCCTAGTTCAATAAATACAATAGTTATCCAAACCGCTCAATGTTTTAACAACTAGTAAGAACTTCCTCTGGAAGACGTGATCTTTCACCAACAACATAACAAGCATTCTTCCATTAGCCTAAAGTAGATCGTAGCTAATCAATTTAATCAGAAATTGAAAAATTGTTGGAAGACCTATATCTCAGTGATATATATAAATAAAATATATAAATTATTTTTATCTTATAAGTAAGTTTTGTTGAATTAAATTAAACTCGTAATCTTAAGATGATATGATATAAATTAATATAACTTTTCCATGCGTATTCTTTAGTTAAAACCTCTTAGGAGTCCTAATGGTTTAGACTTGAATAGACTGAAAAAAGACATACAGCCTTGACAAGAACGTTATTCCATGAAATATATAAATCAGTGAGTAGTATAATTACAAAAATTAATGCAGTTAATTATGTCTCTCTTAAAAATTGATTAACTACTTCTCATTTTATTGGAGGATTTGTCCTATTTATGAATCATTTATGACACGCAAATGCAACAGAATTTAAAAAAGAAATTAATTGTGATTTTAAAATGGTCACTCCTCTTAATTGAGACATGAAATCCAATGATGGGTACACTCACATCCATTACATAAGGTATTACATCAAAATCCTGAATTTGATGAATACAAAAACGATTTCGGGAGAAATCAAATTAGGATTTAAGAGAAAAAGATTAAAAAAATATTTTCATACCTTCAGTCTACCAGTCCCTGATTCACTATCATTAAGAAATAATTATAATTACAGATCAGTCTCTAGTAATCACTGATAGTTTACAAATCAACCCTGACAATAAAGTATAAATATAAACAAAATAAAAACACTGACAATGACAATGAGATAATAAATAAATGCCAAGTGAAAAAAATAAAAATATTATAACGATAATATGGCAAATAAATGGCACCATATAAATAATAATAATTAGATCACGTCAACTTTATTTACACCAATGGTTAAACTCTTAATCAATCATAAATTATATATCATTAAAAAAGAGTTTCTTAATTTTTATTTTTTACTGATATATATCTATTATTAATGTAGTCTAATTATGGTGATTAATTATTTTTCCGTTACTAATTGTGTTGGTGAAGCTTGATTAGAATTGAGGTAAGTGTGATAATCGAAATATTAATATTGATTGTTAAGAAAAAGGAAAATGAAAAAAGTGGCGATTTTCGCTACGAGCCACCCTTGCATGGATATGGCCGCTAAGAACGGAGCCCCAGAGAGAGAGAAAAGAGAGAAGAAAGAGAAGAAAGAAGAGAAAACTGTTTCGTATGCAAATGCTAACTAACTACTTTCCGCACTCAATTCTTCATTCTCATTATCAAAAATGCACCCAATGAGTTCCATCCCTCCCTCCCAAACACGCCCCAAACCAAATCCAGCTCCTCTCCCACGCCATTCCGACTCCACTCCGCCTACCGCCTCCATCTCACGTTTCCGCTCCCTCTCCAGCTGCGGCCTCAACCGCCCCTCCTCCTCCTCCTCTATCGCCGCCGCCGCTGCTGCCGCCGTCAAGCGATCCGCCTCCGCCAGGTTCGCCCGCAGTAACTCCAATCGCGCCGAGGTCACGCTCAATGACATTGTCGGCAATGGAATCTCTGGCATCCTCCACAAGTGGGTCAACTATGGCCGCGGTTGGCGCCCTCGCTGGTTCGTCCTAAACGATGGCGTTTTATCGTATTACAAAATCCACGGTCCCGATAAACTCGTTCTCAACCGTGAGGTTGAGACCGGTTCAAAGGTCATCGGCGATGAGTCCTTCCGCCGCTTGAATAGCCACCGCAATTCCCCCTCCCGTTACCACAAACCCGTCAGTGAAATCCACCTCATGGTATCAAATTTATCTCTATCTTTCCTTTTTACTGTTTAGATACAATTCTGTGCTTATTAAATCATTCATTCATACATCAATCAATGTTACGTTCTCTTTATCACGTAACTTAATCCATGTTTGAAAATGTTGATGCTAAGAGGTCACTCAACATCAACTAATTACCTTATAAAATATACGCATTCTTATTATCTGTATTAGAATTATTTATGAACATGTCTGTTTGAAGTTATCATTAAACACTTTAAAGTATCAAATTGGACATGAAAAAATAAAAAAAAAATCGAATATTTATACAATATTTGATTTATGTAACATGTTAGAATTATTTAGCTATAACATTTACAGAAGTAATAAAGGTAAACATCCAAAACAATTAGGAAATATTTACATATTTAGTTATATACGAATAATTATGTTAGAGTTGAGTGTATAGATTCTAATCTATTATATTTAAGACTTTTTATGATCAATATTATGCACAAACTCCTTCTTCTATATTTTTTTTTTTTTAGAGAAAAAGAATTAATTCATAATCTATTCAAAAAGTTAGAACCAACTTTTAAACTAGTAAGGGATAAAAACATATTTGCCTAATAATTTATTATCAACTTACATTTATAAAAAGTGAAGAAGTGATGAATAATTTTTGTAATATTTTAAAAAGTATTGTAAACAGTTCATAACAAATACTAATACATGATTAATTTAATTTATTTATTATGTATTTATGATCCTTTCATCGTATATTTCTTATATCATTAAATTTCTGGATCACAGTTGAGAATTAAGATATTAAACACCTGAATATTAATTACTTTTTAGTTAAGGTGTAGAAGAAGAGTCTGAGTTGAAACTAGGGCAAATTAAACGAAATAATAGAAATGAAGTTGAGTTGGGTGTGAATTTGTTTAGGTGTGTTCGGTGCGAACGAACAAGTCAGATGAGAGGAGGTTTTCAGTGTGCACTGGAACAAAGAAGAGGCTGCATTTGAGAGCGGATAGCAGAGAAGATAGAGAAATATGGGTTGAGGCAATGATGGCAGTGAAGGACATGTATCCTCGTTTGCCCAATGCAGAGGTTATGTTACCTGTCGCTTCGGTAGTCATTTCAACGGAGAAGTTAAGAGAGCGTCTTGTACAAGAGGGTGTGAGTGAGGCTGCTATTAGGGACTCTGAGGATATCATGAAATCTGAGTTCGCTCAGTTGCAGAACCATATTGTCGCTCTCAAGCAGAAACAGTTGCTACTCATTGACACCCTTCGCCATTTAGAGGCAGAAAAGGTTGACTTGGAGAACACACTTGTTGATGGCCACAGACAATCCAGGGATGAATCAGATCTCTCAGTATCAACCCCACAAAAGTATTACAGTGGTATGTGCTGATAATACAGTTTGAAACTATCATTGTCTTTATTCAACTAATCTCTATTTAATACCTGACTGACAGAGGAAAGTGGTGGTGATTCTTCTGATGAGAACGATAGGCATGACAACTCTGAGGATGACGACGATGCATTCTTTGATACATGTGAAATTCTTTCAACAAGTTCTGAGCAAGTGAGACCCAGCCATGATTCTGAATGTGGTGAGGAGACTAGTCCAAATGAAAAATCAGGCATGGGAAGTGATGGATTTAACTATCCTCATATCAAGAGAAGAAAGAAGTTACCTGATCCTGTTGAGAAAGAGAGTAGTGTCAGTCTATGGTCAATCATAAAAGATAATATCGGGAAGGATCTCACAAAAGTTTGTCTTCCAGTTTACTTCAATGAGCCTATCTCCTCATTGCAGAAATGTTTTGAAGATGTCGAGTACTCTCACCTTCTAGACAAAGCATATCAATTCGGTCAAATGGTTAGTTTCTTTAACGAATTATATTTGCTAAATCTCCTTACATACGTAAACTAGTTAGTGCGTGCCATAATTACTTCAACAACATATTGAAAACCGGTGTCATGGAAAGGCCAAAATTCTGCAATACAAACCTGCTATTGTGGCTTATGGTGGCACTCTCATATTATGAAATTTTTTGCAATCACCCTTCCCCTCCGGAATCCCTCCATCCTAAAATTGAATGTCAGAGGGATTTTACTCCTCTCCTATCCCTTCATAATATAAATTTGAACTAAATAAAAAACTACTAAAATAATTTGAACTAAACAAGTTATTGTATGAAAAATTGAAAATTAAGACTACTAACAAGTTGTTGGTTAGAGTTGTACTACATTCAGATAGAGTAAATTTTTAGATTTAAAATGGTATGGATAGGAAAAAAAAAAGTGCTTAAAAATAGAGATCATACTAAACGTGATTAGCCAAATTTTTTAAATGGAACTTAGTTATTGACTAAGCTGATAGATATTTCATATCGATGATATAACATGATTGTTAAAAAAAAAAAAAAAAAAAAAAAAGAGAGAGAATTGAGAATTATCAAAATTTATAATTTTGAATAAAATTTAACTAATATTATAATGTATTTAAAGGAGTACGTTATGGTGCGTTGTACAGTATTTCTGAATCTGCTACTTGTTGCAGACACAAGATTTAGGAGGTGTTTTGTAAGATATGTGTCTAACATTGATGCCACTTATATATGCACAGGGTGACAGTCTAATGAGGATGCTACATGTGGCTGCATTTGCAGTTTCTGGGTATGCTAGCACCGATGGTAGGAGTTGCAAACCATTTAATCCACTGCTGGGTGAGACCTACGAAGCAGACTTTCCAGAAAAAGGCATTCGCTTCATCTCTGAGAAGGTACAATTTAATGTCCAAATCATTTTGTTGATGAAAATTGCCATTTGTGTGTACGTCCCTTCTTCTTGTTGGAAAAGAATGTATAGACAAAGATGCACCAATCCATCTATTGGGTAGCACATCGCTCAAAACCCCAATTTGTCATATTCTTTTGCTGAAAGAATTCATGGCCTGAATTTATTTATTTTTAAATATTCTCTCTTACTCTCTTCTCATGAAATTCTCCAAAATTATTTTTATACTAAATATTTTTATCTTTTCTTGAATTTGTCAATCTTCTTTAATATTTATTTCTTTGACTTTACTTAATGTTTAAAATTAACGATAAACTAGCTAATAATATATGCGTGTAAAATAATGTAATTCTATAAAACTCAAAAAATATTATTATTGAAATTGAAGATATATATGATTTTGAATAAGAAATACATGATCCAAGCACATTATTTATTTAGGGTGAGAATTAGCGTTGAAGTCAACTATATGAAATACACAAAAACACATCAACTGCAAAAAATAATTTTTTTATCCACCAAATATGTTTGGGCTTCAATCTTATATACTAATAATTTGCGATGGATTTCGATGTTGTGCTTTTATATTAGTATGTAAAAGAAAACATTAAAGAGAGGGCATATTTAATTTAACGACAACACATGTCATTAATTCAGAACGAGTATGTAGGTTTATAAATATCCATTAAGCATGAAGGTAAGTATCAAAATTATTATAAGTGTTTTTACAAATAAAAAAAAGAAGTTTTGTTTGTTCTAATACGATTATAAGCATAAATAATTTAATACTCTTGCCAGCCCCTACTTTCTTACTACCATCTCAATATTTGCATATTTCAATTCTTCTTTTACTTTTTGTCCCTTTCCAAAAACATTTATGTTATTAACTTAAGACGAAGTTATCCTGAGATCTCACTCTCCACACAAGTCAAAATCGCATATACCACTTTTACCTTCCCACTTGTCATTTCTTTTCCCAACAATACTTTCTAACATTTGTGGGACTGCTATTGCATTCATATAGTAATTCAAATCCGTTCATTTTGAATACTTTATGATAATAAGCCAAAAGCATGCATATCAATAATTTGGCAATTATTTTTTCATAAGTAAAGTGCTAGAGGTCTGAAGAAAAAAAAATATTTACGTTATTCATCTTGAGATAGGTCAGTCATCACCCCATGGTTGTTGCATGCCACTGTGAGGGCAATGGCTGGAAATTTTGGGGTGACAGCACTTTAAAAAGTAAATTTTGGGGTCGTTCAATCCAGCTTGATCCTGTTGGAATATTGGCCGTGGAATTTGATGATGGAGAAGTCTATCGTTGGAGCAAGGTATAGTTTTTGTTCACATCAGTACTACCTTCAATTCAAGCTCTTCCAAATATTAGTTAGCTAATTGATTCATATTATATCTGCAGGTAACCACATCCATTTACAACCTCATTTTAGGAAAATTGTATTGTGACCATTATGGTACAATGCGGGTGGAGGGGAACCGTGATTATTTATGTAAGATCAAATTCAAGGAGCAGTCAATAATTGATAGAAATCCTCACCAGGTGCCCTTTCTCATATCTCACTATTATGTATTTTATTGGGTTACTTTTAGGTGATGTATGGGTCAAAATGTGTTACATTTTTTCATAGTATGACGTGTGCCACTTGAGGCTTTTTGACAAAGATTGCATTTCAAGTTAGAAAATTATGTTATGTTGTTTTGTTCATACGGAACCAATCTATTCATTTATTGTAGGTAGTTACTAGTTAGATATTGCCAACCTATGCTTTCTTGTTCTCCTTGTCCTCTTCACCTTGTTGCATGTGCTGGTTCTGGGATTTCCGTTGTTGTTTTGACTATGAGGTGTCTTTGGAGTTTGAGGAAGAGGCTATCAACTTAAGAGATTTTACAGGAAATTGATACACTGAATAGCTCTGCCTCCTGAATAATTTTTCTCTAGAAATTGCAGTTGAGAACAAAAGGACATGAGTGGAAAGTAAAATATTTATTGGGATTGCAACTCTTAAAAAGTACAAAATTATTAGAGAAAAAAATGTACACAATATTTTACTTCAATCTTGGGTATTTATTATAATGAAAAAAAAAATTGTATGTACTGATGTACACTTCATTCACTGTTTGTTGTCGATGATAATTGCATTAGACAGTTAAACTTGCCAAGTCATTTTAATTTCAATCCACTTATATCAATATCACTATTTGTTTTTAATTACCTCACATGAAGCCTGTGTTAAGACTTTCTTCGACATTTCTTCAATGTTGTTGAATCGAATGAATTCCAGTTTTAGCTTGATAATGGATGTGAACTTTACTATTTTCATTGACTATAGATACAGAGGATTACATTATGAGTTACATAATTTACACTTGAGTATAGTCCATAGACATATTATGTAACTTATGGTATGTAATTTAAGTTGTGGTGCAGGTTCATGGCACAGTGGAAGATAAGAAAGGTAAAACAGCGGCAACTGTATTTGGGAAGTGGGATGATAGCTTGCATTGCATAATTGGTGGGAATTCTGGGAAAGGAAAAGGGTCCAACAATGTGTCATCAAAACCACAACTTCTGTGGAAGCGAAGCCCGCCACCAGAGCACCAGACAAGATATAACCTTACACAATTTGCTATTACACTAAATGAAATCACACCTGGACTTAAGGTCTGTATTGATTCCGTTGTCCTGTTTTTTTTAAACCCCTCCTTTCTTCATGTTTAGTCATCCAAAATAACGTTGGAATACTAGATAATGTGATTTTAAATAACTCTTCACATGTCTACCTGTTTAGTTTTACATTAAAACTTAATTTTCAATAGAAATAATTTTGTCTTGAATTAAAAATTTTATAATAATAGCGTGTGTGGTTTCTCTTGGTTAAATATAAACATCAAAGTATAGTTTCTGCACTTTATGGAAATAGTTCAGTTAGCAACACTTACTGAGCAATGTTGTTCAAATCAATTTTAGATATGCTCACTCGAACATACATTAATCCTATGTGATTGGTTAGTACTTAGTATTTATTACTGACATTTGGACTTAACAAACAGGAGAAGTTGCCACCGACAGATTCAAGGCTAAGACCTGATCAAAGGTGTTTGGAGAATGGACAGCATGAAATGGCCAACTCTGAGAAGTTGCGGCTAGAACAAAGACAGCGGCAGGTACAATTGTTGCCTCTGATATTAATTTGATTATGCTCTCCTTCATTTAATAACCAAAGACTCATCGTAATTGCAGGCACGTAAAATGCAAGAGAAGGGTTGGAAACCATTGTGGTTTGCTAAGGAAAAAGGCAGCAGTTCTTACCGTTATCTTGGAGGGTACTGGGAAGCCAGGGAAAATGGGAAGTGGGAATCTTGTCCTGACATTTTTGGTCAAGTCTCAACTGATCCTGAATTTACTCCAACTCCATAAATTCTCAACACTTTTACCTCATATCCCTTCCTACTCCCCCTACCGTCTCATCCCTTTCATCATATTTGGATGAGTTGTGAATATAAAACATTTTGTAATTTATATTGATTTTAAGGTGATGTAATTTATATTTGAATGTTTTTATCAGTAAAATTTAGTATAAAATTTATTATCTAATGCAAAATTTAGCTAGAATGTTTTAACTCAAAAGTTATACATAACCATAATTGTGTATGTATATTATTCAATGCAAAAGTTACCGACAGTTACCCACGGTTATTGACATATCAAATTGATCTTAAATCAATTTTGGAATGCGAAAGTAAGCGAGCACATACTAACCATATTTATGATCATTACTTTTTTGAGCACTCAAAAGATATGTTCGAGTAATGGCTGTTATGTATATATAGGTGTATGTTCAGAAGACAGAAAACAGTTCTTGTCAACAAGGTAAGTTCTCATTTCCCAAGTACAACTGGCACTAGCAACTTTTTCTTGCTGTCAGATGCTCATTTCAAAGCTGGGTTTAGCATGGGTGAAGTGGAGCTTTTCATGAAAGTCATAGTAGGTATACTATACTAATCATTTAAAAATATTACATTATTCTACAATGTGGGAAAGGAGGAAAACTCATTAAATGAACGTGCACCCTTTTTTAATGTTTATTATTCTGATGCTCCATTGAACATGTTTAACTGTTTATACACGTTTGTTCGAATTTGGTGCAACAAGTTTGGCACTGGTTTGGTTGTGTCAAATTAAATTTGGTAAATGAGTAGAAGAACAAAGAAAGTGTGCATGAGAGAGGAAACTCTATTTGACTGGAATCTTGTTTGTATATATATACATACCACTTTTATTCGGTGGATAGATACATGGGTTAGTTTTAGAACATTTATTAAGAAAGTAGATACAAGAATGGTCTTTATATTATAGGAGGTGCCAAAAGATTAAGCGGCTACATCCGTGAATGTTGTTCCTCCAGATTCTTGTAGAAGCGAAACTATTAAGATCATTACCGTGACATCAACTTTACTGAAAATAATAATACGTAGTTATATATATATATATATATATATATATATATATATATATATATATATATATATATATATATATATATATATATTTTTACACGTACAATTTTTTTTTTTTTATACTTTATAATTGGTTCTATGCGTATTTAAGTTGTCTAACTTGAATTATGTTTACTTTTAAATATTTCATCAAAAATTTGATTTTTGTTTCTTGTATATAAAAAACATCTTTTATCAAATATTTAGAGTGTATATAGAAAATGTTTGAGTTGTAGTTGAAACACTCAATCTAACTTTCATTTTATTTTAAACTAAATATTTAGACGTTTAACAATTCTTAAAGTTAAATGTAATTCTTTCTTATTTTTGCAAATTTCATGAAGAGTTACTGTATATGTATATGCAGTAGCAAAATATTTCTTAAAGAATCTAGTACTTCTATGACATTTTTGACAAAAATACTTGTACAATAATGGAAGTTAGGTTTATCGTGGGGGAGAATTGTTTGGACATAGTGATAAATTATGATTTGAATCTTCGTCATAAGATTTGTTCAGGTTTAATATTTAACTATCTAAAAGACCCATGGCCTTCGGCAGAAATTAGAAAAATACTCAGCAAGACAAATAAAGACTGATCTAGAAAATTTATGTGGGATATTAAAATATTGTAAAGATTCCCATGATCTTCTTCAAATTGCGTAATTTTTAAAACGTGTTTTCCCCCCTTTTTTTCTAATAATTAAGGATGCAAAATTATAGGCATCACTTATAATCATTCACCGTAAAAATCTAGTGAAAATCTAAATAGTAAATTATTATTTTGGACAGTTAATGTATCAGGGTTGAATAATTTGATTTACAAAAGATGAAAATAGTTTTTAGATATTTTTTATTTTATATATTTAATTATTTATTATCATTTTATCCTTAAATTTTATAAAATTCTATCATTTTAGTTTTTAATTTTTAGAAATCAAAATGATGATAGGTATATTTTAGGAATTAAAATTGATAAATAATTTTACATTTTTATGAACTATTTTACTATTTTCTATATTTTAAGTACTTAATTATTCATTTCAAGTATGAAATAATTATTTACTCAAATCTAGTTTTAATCTCATAAATGTAAATATTTTTACAATTATTTGTAAGAAAATAATGACTAACTTTCTTGTATTTTGTTGCAAATTAGTGAGGATAATTGCAACTATACGATGGGAGGGCAACATTTGGATTATTTGAAAGGGATTTATTGGTTATACTCAATGTGCTACAAAAAGTAACACATCAATTTTATATTACATTTCAAATCCACATTAACAAATTAAATATTAAAACAATTATTTACAAACATAACATAAAATATTATTCAATAATCAGTAACACAGGATATAAAGTTAAGCAATTGTGGAATATTAAGAAGACATGTTATGTCAACTGTCCCTTCTTCCGATCCAAGTGATTGATCAAGGAAAAAAGTGCATTGTTAATGTTATTTTATATTTTTGGGGATTATAAAGTAAAAATGGCAATGTATCTGTTCAATCTTGGTTTGGTTGATAATTTGATTTATTGAGTTTGAGGCCACCTTTGTGGCCCAGAAATCATTGCCACAAAACATGGACAATGAGATATGTTTTATTTTATATTTTCAGCCGACAATTATCACAGATCAAAGTTACAAAATGTCATGTAACACATTACTTTTTCCTTTTCCTTTTCTTTAATAACACTTACATTATATCATGTTTTCAAACTTGTCTCTATTCACTAAAGTTCACTTCAGTACCTTAAATTATAGATGAAAAACACATACATACAAAAATTGTTAAAATCAAAAGCAATTAAAATAACTTTAACATTCATATGTAATAATATAGTTTTTATGTTTTGACTACTTTTTCCTTTTGTTCAAAAAGAAAAGAAAATTAATTAAAATAATCATCATCTATGATTGTTGGATTTTTTTAATTTTTTTTTTTTTTTTTTTTTTTTTTTTTTTTTTGCATTTCTTGTAACACTTACTATTGCTTCTAATGAGTTATAATCAATTAAAAAAAATGTTGGAAAAACTGTTGTTGAAGTGTATATAGTTAATTTTTAATGTATATTAATTACTAGAATGTCTTTAAAAGATAATTTTATATTACTATAAAAGGTCATTTGTCTCTTGCAGATTGCAAAGTTCAGAAATAACAGGTCAACTGAACTGTAATTTATTATATTAAAATCACATCTAAAATTTGAGGTCAAACTCTTGCATTGAGCTTCAAACATAATAGCCCTCCAAGAAATTTGATTTCGGTTATGATTTTCTTTATCACACATTTAATTTTCATCACAATTTCATAAGCTTGGTATGGGTAGTAATGGGTGGGTGGGACAATACGTGATGACAACTATTTCTAATTCAACGTTTAATATTAATATCCGTCAAAAAAAACAATTAATATTAATAATATTGCATTAACAACAAGTTTGACAATGAACACAAACAATTAATATCTTAATTGGACTACTTCACCTTTGGGACTTTGCCTTACATACACTAATCAAGAAAATAAAATATACTTTGTACCTAAAAAATTTGAACAAAAAAAAAGGGAAAGAAAATGTCTTCGTCTTCTTACCGTGAAAGCAAATAAAACCATAAGAATGGTAGGTAAATAAAGAACATAGCACTAACATTTCATTCTGCATTCACATTGATTCCTATGAATCTGGATTTCCCCAACTTTTTAATTTTACTCCTAAACATTAACATTAACTGCTATCAAACCTTAATTAATTATCCGACAGAAATTCATATTCTTCTGACTATTACTCATGAAAATGATTATACAACTAATTAATTTTGTTTAGGATCAACTAATTACCATATCTCAAAATTGTGTTTTAATAAAAAAAAAATAACATTAGATTTTATTTTTTTTTTGTAAAAATACAATTTTAGAATACGGTAACTTGATTCTTTTTGTTTAATTTTTGTGTTTTTTTTAGAAATTAAGAAATATAATAAATTTCCTTCACTGTAAGAAGGTAGTAGAAATTTTCTTTTCAACTTTATAATAAACATATACATATGTTAATTAAAGAAAATGAGACAAATTAGACTATAACCAATAAAAAGAAATAATTAATGTAATTTTGAACTTTATGTATGACAAATAAATAGAAATATTTATTTTTAAAAAATCCAAGAATTGAAAAAGCAACACTATTACCGAGGTGATTATATTAATTATATGGGTTTAATTAGTATAAAAAAGTTATTTAACTACATATCATAATTAAACATTATTAATTTTTATACAAATACATTAAATAATAATTTTTAAATAAACATTATAAAAAAAAAGAACAGAATTAAACTGATACATTATTGTGCAGGTTTTGTGAAATGAAATAAATTAAGAAGAACAAAAGACAAAGGAAAAATAAAGTGAAGAAGAAGAAGAAGAAGACAGTAACATAGTGCTTCTTCCATTTGGCGCTGTTAAACCATAACCACTTTCTCTCTCTTTCTCTCTCTCTCTCTCTCTCAGAAACACGATTTCCCATTGATTCTTCATTATCATTGTTACCGTTATACATTCCCAAGTAACTGGTTTTGAAATGTAACACTTTTCACAAAACCAAAAGAACAATGCAAATGCAAGAGACACTCCTCACTATCTCACAACAAGACGGTAACACCAACAACAACAACAAACAAGATATCATCGACCACCACCTCCTCCTCCCGCCGCCGCCGTGTCGCCGTCAGCCGCGGACACGGCGCGTGTCTCCAGGCGCCGTGGAGAAGTCCCTCCCCAACGGAGACATCTACAGCGGAAGCCTCTCCGGGAACGCGCCGCACGGCACCGGCAAGTACCTCTGGTCCGATGGGTGCATGTACCAAGGTGAATGGAAGAAGGGCAAAGCTTGCGGCAAGGGTCGGTTTTCCTGGCCGTCCGGCGCCACCTACGAGGGCGAGTTCGTCGCCGGAAGGATGCACGGCCATGGCACGTTTGTTGGTGTTGATGGTGACACGTACCGTGGCGCGTGGGTTTCTGATAGAAAACATGGGTTTGGTGAGAAGCGTTATGCTAATGGTGATGTGTATGAAGGTTGGTGGAGGTGCAATTTGCAAGAGGGAGAAGGGAGGTATGTGTGGAGAAATGGGAATGAGTATGTTGGTGAGTGGAAGTGTGGTTGTATTTGTGGAAAAGGGGTTTTGGTTTGGAAGAATGGGAATCGTTATGAAGGGTTTTGGGAGAATGGTGTTCCTAAAGGGAAGGGTGTGTTTACTTGGCGTGATGGTAGTACTTCTTCTGGGAATTGGGGTAAGGAGTTTGTTGATGATAAAAGGGTCTCCTTGAATAGTGGTGATTGTAATAGTAATAGTAATAGTAATAGTAAGAGTGTGTCTTTTCCTAGGATTTGTATTTGGGAGCTTGATGGTGAGGCTGGGGATATTACTTGTGACATTGTTGAGGCTTCAAATTTTTATGGTGGTGTTGGTGTTGGTGGAGGGTGTGAGAGTGGTGGAGATTTTGATTTGAAGTTCAAGAGGAGTCCTTGTGGTTTGGTTGATAGGGATGTTAAGAAGCCTGGTCATACTGTTTCTAAAGGCCATAAGAATTATGATTTGATGCTTAATCTTCAACTGGGTATTAGGTATGTGTGTTCATGTTATCTACATTGGTGATTTTGAATTATGCTTTTCAACTTAGGTTGTGTTAGATTAGATTAGATGGACCCCTTTTGAGGAATTGTTTATTGTTATTGTTGTTGTCATGTTAGGTACTCTGTTGGGAAGCATACTTTGGGTTTGCGAGAGCTAAGGCCTGGAGATTTTGATCCAAAGGAGAAGTTCTGGACGAGGTTCCCTCCGGAGGGGTCTAAGTTTACGCCCCCACACCAGTCAGTTGATTTCAGGTGGAAAGATTACTGTCCTGTAGTGTTCAGGTATGTCAACATTTTGTTATTCTATGGAAATTTTTTGATTTGTTTTGTATGCTAATTGTGGGTGTTTATTGCTTAGACATCTAAGGGAGTTGTTTGGGATAGATCCTGCGGATTACATGCTTGCTATTTGTGGCAATGACACCCTCAGGGAGATGTCTTCTCCTGGCAAGAGTGGAAGCTTCTTTTACCTCACTCAAGATGACCGGTTCATTATCAAGACCTTGAAGAAATCTGAAGTCAAGGTTAGGCTATAGTCTTTAAGATTTCATTAAATTTGATGGAGAGAACTGTGAATATATATTTAGTAAGGTGAAAGTTTCACTTTCAGCTCTTGGCCACCGTCCTTTTTTCTCTGTGGGTACTCAATAATTAGTTGGTGGACGTGTCAGGTTCTTATCAGGATGCTTCCAAGTTACTATCAACATGTTTGTCAGTACAAGAATTCCCTGGTAACTAAATTCCTGGGGGTTCATTGTGTCAAACCTATTGGAGGTCAGAAGGTATGTATGAACCTTCTTATTTTGAATTATGTGTCAACTGGTATACTGTGGTATGAATTGATTGTTGCAAATTATAATGAGTTGAACATTTGTGAATAATGTCATGAAAAAAACAGACTCGGTTTATTGTGATGGGCAATGTGTTTTGTTCGGAGTATCGGATCCATAAGCGGTTTGACCTCAAAGGTTCATCTCATGGTCGCATCACCGATAAACCCCGAGAGGAGATTGATGAGACTACCACTCTTAAAGACCTTGATCTTTGTTTTGTCTTCCGCCTGGAACAGGCTTGGTTTCAAGAGCTTAAATGGTACAAAATCTGCTGCAAGGTTACACACTGCTTTTACTTTTAGCATTTTTTGTGATGTTATAATAATGAGTTTGTCTTTTTTGTGATGACTTCCAGGCAACTTGATAGGGACTGTGAATTCCTGGAAGCAGAGGGAATAATGGATTACAGTTTCTTGATTGGCCTTCATTTTCGTGATGATAGCTGCTCAGTTGATGAAGTAAAGAGTTTACCAAACAAGTTCTGTTCAGGTATTATATGTCTTCTTACTTCCTTCTAGTTCTGTGTTTCCTTTCAATTTGAATTAATTGATTGGATCCACGAGATAAAATATCTGTGGGAATACGGGTTTGGCAGGCAAGAGAGACATGCAAAATGATGACATACAGGATATGAAGTGGGTACCCATTGGCCGGTATGCTTTTTACTCTTTATCTACAGTATCTGATTCTGACTGTTTTTGTTGTTTCTACATGATGAATAAATTGCCATGAAGTTATGGAAATGAACAAAAATGATTGTCCTCCTTGAATATTTTTTTTTCTTTTCTATTTTCCCCCAAAAGGACAATGTTTGTGGATTTTAGAAATCTTTGTGCATCTTTTATCAGCTTGAACTGTTATGTGAATTCCATCCCTTTATTTCTCAAAGAAATCAAGTCAATTTGGATTCGGGTAAACATGGACCATTTTAAGTTATTTTATGACCAGATGGTTTAGTGGGGATATACCTTTATTGTGGTCTCTTGACAATTACATCCATTGGTAGCCATAACTTTCACTTCTATGATTTATTTGAATGCATGTGCGATGTTCTTGAGCCTTAGTCTGTCTGGACCCAGTCATGAAACAAACAGAAGCCAATGCTTCTGCCTTAAACTGCAATATGGCCCCATACGCATGCAAATAGCTAAGAGCATGTGGCCACAATTCATGTAGAAACAAAGCAATGGCAAATAAATGAGCGTTATATTTGTCATTCTCCAGCCTTCTCCATTTGTGATTTAGGAGTAAGTGACTTGCTAGTTATCTCCTTTTTGGAATATGATTCTGTTGGTGGAGAGATGGACCGCAAATGACTTGAGTTATTAGGTAGTTTTATTGACAACAAATGCTGGTGGGGTCATTTGATTTTTCTGAGAAGGGAAAAACGTTTGCAAAGATAATTGGTAGTTGACTGTGATATCAATAAAGCAGTGGTGGTTGCTAGGACTTGAAGCTTAGGAGATATATATTTGCATGACAGTAACATATAAATATTGTCATTGTTTGTTGATATACACTTTTCTTTTTTCTTTCAAGTTTATAAACTACAATTAAGGCTTTCTACTTTTAAGATCCAGTCTAGTCAACTGTGGAAACTAATAGCCACAAAATTACTTATTAACTAAAACTGATGTACAACTTTTTGTACATATTTGTATATGGAAATATTCAATTTAAATTCTTATTTATTCATAAATTAAGGTGATTCTTGATATTCCAGGGGACCTCTAATTCGGCTGGGAACAAACATGCCTGCCAGAGCTGAGAGAGTGTGTAAAGGTGGATTGGATCAGCACACTGGTACTGGAAGTAGCAATATTACCCCTTCAGAGAGTGGTGATGAGGTCTTTGATGTAATCCTTTACTTCGGTATAATTGACATTCTCCAAGATTATGATATAAGCAAAAAGCTAGAGCATGCATACAAGTCACTGCAAGCGGATCCCTCCTCCATCTCAGCAGTTGATCCCAAGCTATACTCCAAAAGGTTTAGGGATTTCATACACGGAATCTTTGTGGAGGACAAATGATAGATATACTTGGGGAGAGAGAGACAATTGGAATTGAAACGGGACCAACTCTGGCTTGGTGACACCTTAGCATCAGGATATGTCAGTGAATGCTGCAAACTTTGGTGATTTAAAGTTGAACAGAGATGTTGGTGTTAAAATTAAATACAAGTCTCGAAATTGGTAGTCAATGGCTAAATTTTTCTCATAGCCATTGCAAATGGAATGAACGGAAAAAAGTGAGGGTGGTGGGGGGTACTGGTAAATGGACATAGCAGGGGATGCTTTTTTGTTTTTCTATTGAGGGGAGAGAGATTGTGGCAATAGTTGTACATGTAATGCATCATAGGGGCATGTGGTGAGATATTCTTTTTTGGTGACTTTTGTTGTGGTTGTGATGAGAAGGGTATAGGGAATAGAAAAATGGGTACGTATGCATATGGAGGGATTCAAATTTGACTAGGGTGGGGGTGAAATAACTGTACAGACCGTCAAAGATGGATAATGGAATTGAATTGAATGAATATACATTTTTGGTTGGCGAGATCAAAAAGAGGATGGTTTGCCTGTTGAGCAAGAAAGAAAAGTTCCCACAGAGGACCCTCTGTCTCAGTCTCTCTCTCTCTCTCTCTCTCTCTCTATCTGTGGTTTGCATTCAAATGGGTGTTTTCACTTTTGCAGTGAATAAGGCATAAAAAGAAGAGAAAAGCACAAGAAAGAAAGAGTTGGGTGTTTCCTTGGTTCATGTTCTTTCTTTGTCACTCTATAAACGAAGTTTGAAAAGGCAGAATAACAATAATACAAGGGCGTGTCCTTTTTGCTTCTTTTGAACAATACCAAGAAGCAAACAACTCGACAAAGTAATAAATTTAGGCACGTAATGTGAACTTGTTTGGTATTTGAGAGTGATGGCTATCCATGCATGTTGTGCCCCGGTATTTTGATGACATAAAAATAATGAAGCTTGACCTCTTTGCATTATTGGTTTTGAATAACATTGATTTCATAAAATTAATTTTAATTCAATTTGGTCTTAAAGTACATTAATTTTTTTTTAGATATTTTTATTCTAAAAATAAATTAATAATGTCCATCTCATGAAGTTATTTAAAATTATTTTAAACCAGAATCAGTTTTCTGTCTTGTAACCAAATATATAGATATTCATCCATAATTATGTTGGTATAGTGTTAAATGATCCAAGATGAATGTAATGAAATCGAGAGGAGATGACTCTGAAGAGTCTGGTTAAAATGAAAAAGAAGAGGACAAAATAATGGACTATTTAAGTACTGAACTGTTTAGCGATACTGCGCTGCTTTGCCTGCTTTGATACTGAATTTGACAGGGTTTGTTTTGTAGTTGGAGTGAGTGTGGTGTTTCTCCCATGGAATATTGTAATCTTTTATTTCTTCTGTAAACTAAACTAAACTTTACCAGAGTCAGGGGACCCATAATTTTACCCTATTAAACTCAACTTTTTCCTCCCTGTAAAACATTGGATTTGTTTTGTACTAATCCATTATAATATTGAGAGATGATATATCAACACTATTTATATTTAATATTTTATCCATATTTGCTATTTTCTTTTAATTTTCTTTATTTTACATTGGACTTGGGATCCAATCCATATAAGAATTCACTTTTGCTCCAAGAGTGGATTAAGCCAAATTACTAGTGTTGACTGAAGTAAACACTTAAATATAGAACTCCTAATCTACACTTGAGAATAGATCACACCTGGTTTAGAGCAAAGGTACTTTATTATTACAGTGAGACAAAGTATTATTATCTGCAAGAGGCCTTGTATGTACCAAAGAATCCAACTATTCTTAGACATCTATAAATACAACATGTCACTATAATAGGTAAACAATTATTGCACATCATCACTGGTATCTCTACTTATTTAAGCATCAAAATGCCCTCTAGAGATACCATCTTTTTTCAGTGTCTTTACCTTGATCAAGAACTCCTAAATCATTACAAGTTCTTAGATTTTGGTCTACTTAAAAGCCTATTTTAATATCATCAACTTATAGTACAATTTGGAACACTGTAATTTTCAAACTATTTTACAGCATAAACATTTTTACAATAGTTTTAAAATTGCAGAATAATGATGAGCACACGCAGTGGTGAGTAATGACAGGGACATAGACAATGAGTATGGATGGTGAGGGTGAAAAATGAAGAAAGAAAAGGAAAAAGAGTGGAAGTAAATGGTGGGCGTGGGGTGGGAACAGAACTGTACAGGGAGGGGCAGAGGAAGAGACACAGCAACAGTTACAGTAACAGCCAGCAATTGACAACACGAACGAATAAGTTGGAACTTGCTAGGCACATATTTATATACACACACAAACACACGGACATGGATCCATGCTCCTACACATAACATAAACATGAAGCATGTAACATCCAGAAAGGACTATATATCTAACGTAACATTTTTCATCTTCTTTATTTTCTCAATTCTTTCAAAATATGAACCCTGTCACTCATTTTCATGTTACTTGGTTTTTCTCTCTCACCTCCCTTTACTCTGCTTCTCTAACCTATCTATGCTTGTCACTCTACATACAATGGTACATTTGTTTATTAACATCTCATGCACTTGGAAATTTTGCATGGTTAGGGTCAAGGTACAGGGTTTTCTATTTTCATTATTAACTTTTATTTTCTGAAAATAATTTTTGAAAACTATGATTACGGAGTGTATAATATTTCTTTATTTTCACTTAAGTTTAAAAATATTTTCATGAAAACATTTTTAAAAAATATTCTCACCTCAATTTTTTATTTTCAATAAAAATAAAAACAAGAAACACTTAAACTAAATACCACTTTAATTATCAATGTCCAAAACATTATTCCATTTCATACTGCATAATTCAATTTTTTTATACTCTAGCTACCACACTTACCCGGATTAGGATTAAACATGGTTGAGGGGTTTCTCTATGTCATTAGGAGTGAGGAGTAAGAGAGAGGGTCAAAGGGTGTCTAATAAATGTCATTCTTCAAGGGACTGTAGTGGGAGAGTGTATCTGCAAAAGTATGTGATGATCAAGTTAGTATGAAGGGGTTATATATAAGTAGAATTATAACGTTCTTTATCAAAACCGAGTCTAGGTGATAGAACATGATTTTGTGATTCTGAAAGTGGAGTAGGCGGAGACACGAACTTCTTTATGTGTCATGTCCTAATTGACCCATGGTTCGACACGTTAGATTTAACGTGATCATTCAAATCTTAGACACTATAAAAATAATCCTACAATTTTTTCTACGAGTTTAGAATTTTATATTTAACGGTGTAAAATAGTATTTCATAATCATATAATCATAAATTAGATTTTCTTTAATTTTTTAAAGATTCTAATGACTTCATGTCCCTAAATCAGATCATACGGAAAAAAAAAAAAAAAACACAAAATCAATTGCCAGTCTCTAGAGAGCATATGGGCTGAGAGCAATAAACAGGCCCATTGAAAACGGGCGAGCCCAATCCAACATGAATTAAGCGGGTCCCATTAAAAAAAATAAGTTAAGCTGAAGCTGGTGGCAACAGTGCAATAGAGTGTCACAGTTTCAATGGCCGCAGAAATTTGTGGCGCGTCTCTATTCTTATCCGTTAAAACTGAACTGCAACGACACCACCACCAACGCGCGTTCTTGCACGCTCAACGAAGTAGAACTAGAACAACCACTACCAGATTATTCAACTCATCCAAACGCTGCGTTAGTTCTAACTTTCCAAATGCTTCCACGTTTCGCCGCCGCCGCGTCGTGTGCCAGGTCGCGAGCACCGACTTCGAATCCGCCGTCAAAGCCGGCGAGGATCGTCTCTCTAAGGTATCGCTTTTACTCACTTTCCTCGTGTTTTCCCCGAATTGCCCCTCGTTCGTAGCTTCAAGCTAGTTTGGTTTGAATTTTAGGTGCCGGTGCGTAATATAAGGAACTTCAGCATCATTGCGCACATTGACCACGGAAAATCGACGCTTGCGGATAAGTTGCTTCAGGTTACTGGTACGGTGCAGCAGCGAGAAATGAAGGATCAGTTTCTCGATAACATGGATTTGGAGAGAGAAAGAGGAATCACTATTAAGCTCCAGGTTCCACCTTGTGATCAATATTCAATGCTTAATTACATAATTTTATTACTTTAGAGAGTATTTAGTGGAGAGAGTAATAAGTTGGGGATGAAATTTATGGTTTATTTCTAAAATAAATTGAGAAAGCATTTGATTAATTTTGATCATGGCAGGCTGCTAGAATGAGGTATGTGTATGAAAATGAAGCTTATTGCTTGAATCTAATAGATACTCCAGGGCATGTCGACTTCTCCTATGAGGTATTTGTATGTGTTATATAATGTTATGAATGCTGCTCACTGTTACATGCTTTATCTTATTTTATTTTTCAGCAGTTTAGTGTCGTTTCATTTCTTCCTGTTTCAAATTAGATGTAACACCTATATGGAGTTGGAATGAAGAAACTTAAGCCTCTTGTCTGTGTGTGTTTCAAGGAATAATTTCAAGAATTTATAGGCGGGAATAATGAGATTTTGAATATTTATACAAGAAACTGAAAACAAGGGACAGCCAACAAATTTGGGAAGTATTGTATTTGATGAGAACCAAAAATGCTTTAAAATATTATAAATCAAAATGCATTAATTAATCACATTTCAAAATTTCCATTTGGTCTTTCTGAGTGATATTTTCTTGTCAATTGAGTTCAAGTGTTACATGTGGTTTTTCAACTAAAATTCGCCCTCAAACAAGAAAATAGTATTATTTTTTCTTTCTTTTTTGGGGCAGTTAAAGCCTCCTCTAACATCACCAACATAATAATATGATTGTGACTATTCATCTGTGACCAGGTTTCTCGGTCACTTGCTGCATGTGAGGGAGCTCTTCTTGTTGTAGATGCTTCTCAGGTGAACCTCTCTGCTTTTATGCTCTTCATTCCGTTCTGGTTTTATGGCCTTTATCATGTTAGGGTGATGTCTTTTGGTAATTCTAGTTTCTGCTTTCACAAAAAAAAAAAAATGTTTTCAAATTACAGGGGGTCGAAGCACAAACACTAGCTAATGTTTACTTGGCTTTGGAGAACAACCTTGAAATTATCCCTGTAAGTATGCCATTCTAGTATTCTACTTTTAATTTATATTTAAATTTTATTTTAATTTACTGAGATAATCATTATCCTTTACTGATTCTATTTTTCAACATATATATATATATATAAAAATCGCACCTTATAAACTGAGGCAAGCAATGCGGGACTTCCCAACACACCCCCATTACCCACATATGTCTCCAAAACTGGCAAACCACAAGCCTACTAGAATAGGCAATTTACCAAGATGAATTATAGACTCTGGTATCATGTTATATTTCATCTTAAAATCAATTGGCATTAAGTGAAGGTACTCGACAGATATATAAACCATATCCTAAGAATTGAAGCAGTTGATGTGGGAGTTCCCAACACCCTCCTCCACAGATGTCTGCCAGAACATGTGAGCTTACTAGAATAGGCAATTTATCAAGACGGGTTCTAGGCTTTGATACTATGTTAAATTTCATCTTAAAACTAATTGGCATTAAGTGAAGTTTCCCAATCATATCCCAGGAATTGATGCAAGCAATGTGCGACTTCCCAACTTATAATATGCCCATCTATGTTGTTTGTTTGAATGTTTAGTAACACTAGATATTCTGTAACAGGTTTTGAACAAAATAGATCTCCCAGGTGCAGAACCAGATCGAGTTATCAAGGAGATTGAAGAGGTTAGTTTGGCAAGTTAGACCCTCAGATGTCATCATTTAATTTTGTTCTCATTTAATATTGTTCTCTTGCAACACTATAATTTTGTTCTCATTTAATTTTATCAGGTTAGTTTCTCATTTAACTTATGACACCATAATTTTCTTTTTATGATAAGGAATTTACCAAGATAGAAAAGGAAGATACAGAAATTAAATTAGAATCCTCAAGGACTAAAAATGACACAAGAAAAAGAAAAAGCAAACAGGAAATAGGGAACATGAAAAACAGCATGCCAATCTCTGGAGATCTGATAAGGACCTACCCACGCCCACCACCAAAATGACCATCAGCAGAACACCACAAAGAAGCACTACAAAACTACTTGATCCCAAATGTACTTAATAGAATATTGCTGTCCTGAGAATTCTAGACTTTCTTTCTGAAATTCCAACCAAATACCTCAAAGAACTGCAGCTTGAGAACAAAACCAAATATTTTGGCACCATAAAATTTACTTGTTCTTTGATTGAAACAATCCTTTATTGATCATTAGCTTAACATTCTAAAGTCTTACTAATCCTAGTTTATAACAGCGGTAGGCAAAAAATTTGAGTATGTTAAACTTTGGCTTCCTTGATGAGCATTGCTGGTTTCTTTATTTATTAATTCTTGATTCATGATTATGATATTCATAAGAAATTTTTTAATTCGAATTGACTTCTTGTATAGATTGTAGGTCTAGATTGTAGCAATGCGATTCTCTGCTCTGCAAAGGTTTGTTATTGTTCTTTATTTCCTGTTTTTTGGTCTTGTTTACAATTTTACATTATATTATGATAGAATAATATATACATATACATGTAATGAAGTTACTTTCTACTGTAGGAAGGAATAGGTATAATTGATATTCTCAATGCAATCATCACAAGAATTCCCCCGCCAGAAGATACATCTAAAAGACCATTGAGGGCTTTAATATTTGATAGGTACTTGTCATTTTTTTTTCAATTGTTATCATACTAATCCATTTGATGATATATGTTGGGAAGATACTAAGGATTCATATGGATTATAATTTAAAATTTGGATGACATTGATGCCGTGAAATAATTTTGGTAAGGTCCCTAAAATCTGAAAATGATAACATGGACACTTAAACTGAGACTTGGTAGACTTATTGTGAAGATTATGTGTATGATGGCGAGTTTTACACTGGTTGCCAATGGCCTAACACAACCCTCCCCCTTAACCTGGCCTAGGACTGGCTATAAAACCTAGGTGGGGTTATTTACTATAAAGTTCAAGGATCTAATTACCATGTCTAAGGTTTATTTACACTTTAGCTAATACTCTTGCCATGTAGTTTTGATGCTGTGAACTTAGCTTAATGCAAGTGCAGAGACCTTTATTTTATGCATCCAGCTGCTATACAATTGCTCTCTCTCTTTCTCTCTCTCTACCCAGACACACACCCTTAGATGCAATGATTTCCATAAAGATGTATAGTATCTACAAGGATAAAATTCATTTAGTATGTGTGGCAGATTAGCCTCCCAACATTTGCGTTAGCTAATATTCTCTACTTGTGATATTTACCCTTCAGGCACTCGTATTTATTATTTCTTTAAATGCAGCTACTATGATCCATATAGAGGTGTTATTGTATACTTTCGAGTTGTAGATGGGACTATAAAGAAAGGTGACAGAGTATACTTTATGGCTAGTGGAAAGGTACAACACCTTTCATATATTTTCCATCCCCTATTTTTGCCAGCAATGATTTAGTTTGGTGGTGACAAACTGCCTTTATAGTTGCCAATTCATTATTTCACTCAACATTTGTTAAATCTGCAATGACATGAAATCAAACAAAAGCAAGTTCTATTCTATCATTGGTAACAATTTAGTCATTATGGTGACTAGTATTCTCTGAATTAATCTGATTATTAAATTTCAGGATTATTTTGCTGATGAAATTGGAGTTTTATCTCCCAATCAACTACAAGTTGAAGAATTGTATGCTGGTGAGGTAAAGTAATACTTATGAATTATTTTTCTGAAGAATTGATGTATTGTTTCTCCTCAGCAAGTCTGTGTATATTTTTTGCTGACATTTAAATTCCATTCAATGTCATATTCATTATTTTTTTTCATTTTTATTCTCTATAGAAAGATAAAATAAACATTTTTTATTCATTCTGAACATTGATGTCTTGTGTGGTGCTTTAATAGGTGGGCTATCTATCTGCATCAATAAGAACAGTTGCTGATGCTAGAGTCGGTGACACTATTACTCACTATGGCAGAAAGGCTGATAATTCACTCCCTGGATACGAGGAAGCCACTCCTATGGTGTTCTGTGGCCTATTTCCTGTTGATGCGGATCAGTACTGATCTCTTATTTACTCTCTTCTTTCTTTATTGAGCAAAAGAATTGCTGTTACTCTTGAATATATTGAATTAATCATTTGCTTATGATCTGTTGACAGGTTCCCTGATCTGCGTGATGCACTCGAAAAGCTACAACTCAATGATGCTGCACTAAAGGTTATACTGATATCCTGGAAAATAGTGCATCTTTTACTTTAGATACCTTGAGATCAAATAAAAAGATATGAAAAACTGTTTTCTGATTTATTAATTGCAGCAAAAGGGCTACACAAATATATAGACACAAAAAGATAAGGAAAAGATTAAGCTATTATCCTATACAGAAAATATCCTAAAAAATAGGCTACTAAGATAAATACCAATTATATTTCCTAAAATCTGCAACACAGTAGAATCTGAGCCATAGCTCAACACTTTTGTTTCCAGACTTTTGGTAAAGGAACTTAATTTGCCCTTTTTTTAATATATATGCTATCATCTGTTAATTGTAATTTGCTATTCAATTATACTTTTCCTTGTTTTAGTTATAATAGCTCTTTATCAATTCAATTAGTCTTTAACCTGTTTGATGTTTATTAAATTATTCAGCTGTACTTTTGAATTTTGTGAGAGTAGCATTCATGAATCTGCTGGTCAAAGTTTATTTGAACTATGCCATGTGAGATCTGCATGCTTAATTGTTTATTAAATTTTGTGGATTGTAATATTTATTTTTTATCTATCTTAATCTTAAAAGTTCCAATTTTCTGCAGTCAAGTTGAAAATGGTAGGTTAGTGATTAGTTATTCAAAGGCTTTTTTTCCTTTCTGGTTTACAGTTTGAACCTGAGACCTCGAGTGCCATGGGATTTGGCTTTAGATGTGGGTTTCTGGGTCTTCTTCATATGGAAATTGTCCAGGTTCGAAATTTGTTGAAGCATCTACTCTTTGGCTTTAATAGGAAATGCTTGATTGTCCTTATATGGCGTAATTGGCAGAAATATGATTTGACATGCAGATTAACTTTGGAACCTGGTGTAATCTTACAAGTTCTTTACATTACAGGAGAGACTTGAGAGAGAATACAACTTGAGCCTGATAACAACTGCTCCAAGTGTTGTGTACAGAGTAAACTGTGTAAATGGTGATACTGTAATTTCTTCTCATTCCTAAGCTCCCTTTCTATGTAATACTTTATTTTGGTGAACAATTCATTAAAACTGAATTTCCTCATTTTTTTAAAATGTCATATTAATGCCATCATTTTGTCTGAATCACAAAATCCTTGAAGGTTGAATGCTCAAATCCATCTTTACTTCCAGAACCTGGAAAAAGGAAATCAATTGAGGAGCCAATTGTTAAGGTTATTTCTTGCACTTTGTGCCGTTTCTTGTTCTCCTTGGTCAAGAATTGTAGTTAGAGCTGAACATTTTAATTCACAAGTTCTCTGTGCATTTGTTTGTCTTTATTGTCTATATTTGGAATTAATGTATAGTTGTGTGCAGATTGAGATGCTTTCACCAAAGGACTACATTGGTCCACTTATGGAACTAGCACAAGAAAGAAGAGGGCAGTTCAAAGAAATGAAATTCATCGCTGAAAATAGGGCTTCAATCACCTATGAATTACCATTAGCAGAAGTAACGTCTTGTATTTGTTCTTGCCAATTGACCTAAATCTCGTGCTTCTGTTTGACTACTTTTGGCTTTCAAGTATCTAAACTTTTTTAATGTCAATTTTGTAGATGGTTGGTGATTTCTTTGATCAGTTGAAGTCAAGAAGTAAGGGTTATGCTAGTATGGAGTATACATTTGTCGGGTAAATGTCTCTCAGAGCATAGTTTATTGAAAATATTCAGGCCAGATTCTGTTGGCTTACAAAATACTGTTGACTATTGCAAATAGTGTAATCAAGGTAGTTCTATAAATAAATAAGACACATATTGTTTAGGGATTGTAAATTAATGCAGACATTGCCCTATGTTGGATGAATTTCTTGTTCATGGGAGCTTTTCAATTGTAAAACCTACCATTAAGACTTTTCTGAGGCAAGAATGTTGCAATCTCTTAAGTTAATAGCTGCCTATGGAGAAGTTAGGTGAGACAGCTTATAAAAAAGTTAAGGTGTATAATTTAATTTCTTTTAACTTATTATGTGTTGTCAAAAAAAAAAAAAAATTACTGTGTTTGGATTAGATTTTGTAGAGATTATTTCAATAGTTAATTATGGATATACTTGATTGTTGTTATAATCCATTTTGTAAAAAATTTCATGCACAGTTATACACATTTATATGATGTTTAATTCATTTTATCTTCTTAATTAATTTTATTTTCTTTTCTCTGAGTGTTTATTGAAAAGTTGATCCAAATTGGTGATTTATCATGTTGTAAAGTGTAAATCATGCACAGTCACAGCATGTACCATAAGTGTAGTATATATTATTTCATATACCTTGAACTCTGCTAGAAGATGATGACTTTTTTAATTTTTAATATTTGAAGCACATAATATTAATATACCAAGTATTCTCCCAATGTACTAATGCTTTCTGTTAATTAATTTTCAGGTACGTAGAAAGTAATTTAATTAAACTTGACATACGAATAAATGGTGATAGTGTGGAGCCATTGGCTACAATTGTGCACAATGATAAGGTAACTTATCAATTCTCTCTTTTTGTCTATACATTGGTTGGAAATAAATATATATATATATATATATATCTGACTATATGTAAATTTCCTGTCAGTAGAACTTGATTGTGGATTTCTGAAATATATTAAAGAATCGTACTGGTTTGGGGAAACTGTAATTGAATGTATTTATTTATTTATTATTTTTAAAACAGTCTGGTAAAGCATTGTTTAACTCCAATGGCAAATGTTTAAATGCAAGTGCTTAGGCATCTAAAAAGAATACATAATCTCCACTTAATCTTCCCCATCTCACTGCTAACTCTTATTTTACTACAGTACCATCCTACTGTTTTTCCCCCTTGCACTCACATCAAGTGTTTTTGCCACTTTTGGAAGAATTTGAAGTAAAGAATGTGTCTGCCGCTCATGTGGTTCAATATTGCTCAATTTATTTAAGACTAGAAGCAGGGTTATCAGCTCTTAGCTGCCATTTATGAGGAAATTATGCTTCACAGTTATGATTCAAGTGCTATAGGCCAAACCTTTTTAATTAAATTTGGCTGCATATCTTGTGATTGTACTTTTTGATTTCAATGTCAATAGATTATCAGAAAGTCAAAAGAGGCTTGTATTTTCAGGCATATTCTGTGGGAAGGGCTTTAACTCTAAAGTTGAAGGAGCTCATACCGCGACAAATGTTTAAAGTACCAATTCAAGTAAGGATTGTGTAGGCATTTATGTTAATCCGTCAAAAGAAATCATTACTCCTTTTCTCCCTAGTTTTCTGCTTTAGTTGGTCTAACTTTCATTTTGATGTTTATTTTCTCTTTCTCCTCCTCTGACACAATTACGTAGAATTGCTTTAATTTTGTTAAAAGTCATTAAACTAACCACGATGCTGGTCTCTCTATTCTAGGCATGCATAGGATCAAAAGTGATTGCTAGTGAAGCCATATCAGCAATAAGGAAGGATGTTCTTGCCAAATGCTATGGTGAGAAATTGGGAAACCCTTTTCTTAAATAATATTTAAACCATTATTTTCCTCAGGATCCTTCAGTAGTTTTTAGGTTTCTATTTTGACTTAAATCTTTGACTTTTTCTGGTTTCCCCGCACATTTTAAAAAGATTCCTGTCCATGTGGCTCTCTACATTAAAAATGAAATTTCCTTCTTCTCATGTAGATATTCAGAAAATATAAACTATGAACAGTATTTTTTTTTTTGTATAACCTCCATCTTTTTTTTTTTCACTTTATTTTTCCTTTCTCTGTTCTGATTGCTTGGATTGCTTCTGTACGATTTTTCTCTTTGATCTTCTAGGTGGGGATATTTCAAGAAAAAAGAAATTGCTTAAGAAACAGGTATGATCAACAGATCAAAGTATAGATTCACTATATAATATCTTTTATTATTTAAAGGTTATCAAAATGGCTGTCTAGCTGTGGACTGCACTGAAATCAATTTGTAGATGTGTTTTGCGTTAACAAATAAAAATGGTTGCTATTTCATTATTTGCAATTTGCATAGTGGAAATATGAAATTACTTATATGGCATTGAAGTTTTTCTTTTCTGATTTCTACCTTAGATTACTCATAATAATATTATGGTCTGTCTTCAACCAGGCTGAAGGAAAGAAAAGGATGAAGTCTATTGGTAAAGTTGATGTGCCCCAAGAAGCTTTCATGGCAGTTTTGAAACTTGAAAAGGAGGTAATATGATTGTGTTTACGTGTAAGTTGCAACATTATTGAAATTGTAAATATATTGAGAATATTAGAACCTCGATCTCATTTTGTTTGTATAATTGTTCAAATGATGTTATCCTGTGATTCTTTGTTGCATATATAACAAGATTTTGGATCATTGATAGGATCACGTTAGCTTTAAAAATTGAAATAGTGTGTATCAACATTCTAATTATGTCGGTTGTGTTTGTTTCCATCCAACATGGTTCTAACGGATTTCCAAACACACACTTAATAGTCATGACTTTGACTTTTTTATCACAAGAATTCGAGTACCTAAGAAGATCACTTACTAGTGCATGAGGCAAATAACAATTTAGATATTTGAGAGATAAAAGTGGTAACTCGACATTTACTATCATTTTGTTTTATAAGTTCAAGATCCGAATGATGCTTCATTGTAAATCAATAAACATTTTGACCAAATTGATTAATAGAATGTACTTTGCGATATTATTTTCTATTTTATAAAAATCAAATTGTTTTAGAAGAATGTACTCTTAGAACTTTGCTTTCGTTAAATTGGTAATATATACACAATTGCAGGGACATAAGGATTGAAGGGATAATAACGATAAATAGAAAAAAAATTGTAAATTATTTTAAATTATAAAAATGTTAAATAAATGATAAATACTTAATGACACATTTGCTAATAAAGCTTTGCGGATCCTAATTTTTTAGACTACTTCTTTATTTTTAGAATTGGGTCATTCAATCAGATTATAAAATTAGTGAACTGATTTTGTGTTCGGTTCTGTTACCCCATGAAATCAATTAACAATTGAATTGATGTGAAAATTGGTGAACCAGATAAAATTGGTTTGAATTGGTCTTATTAAAAAAAATACTTTTTAAAAAATTAATATACAATTTTTTAGTAAATAAAAATACAAATTTAATAAAAATTATACATGATTTAAATTATTTTTAACTTTTAATGATCTAAATCTATAATATCATATATTTATTTAATATTATTTTATGTAATATGTAATTATTATTATTATTATTATATTAATATTAATTCATTCACCAGTCCACTATATAAAATCTTAGTTGAAAGGCTATAAATGTATATTTGAACTTTTATGTTTGATTGAATCAAATCAAATTGAATTTCTTAAAGTCAGACCATAAGGAAAAAAATTTGTCTCATTTCCTTGACATGAACATATTATATTAAATTTTATAACAAACATACTTAAAGGTAAAATTCTTTTGACCTAGATTTCTTCATAATTTTTCGGCATTGAAATCATCTAAAATTAAAATTTAGAATGGTTCACCTGCACACACTAAAATGAGCAAGTGCAGTACATTGTACCTTGAAATTGGTGTTATAACATTGCTTGGCAACAAAATTATGGGGAGAAAACTTGGGTGCAAGTTTCTCCACAAACTTTAATTAAATTATATTTGGCGGGCTAGAGAGAAATATCACTGATTACATATTGGGTTTGAAATCAATAGCCTATTCAACTTCAAACATGAAAAAGTGTAAGTTTGCTGATGCAATGTTGTTCTTGATGTGCAAAGAATACGATGAATAAATTTCAGATGATGAAGCAAAGGGAATCGCCTTTGGTTATTATGTGTTTTATATATCTGGAGCTCTAGATCATTTTATGGTTTGATACTTAAAACTTGTAATTTAAAGACTTGAAGTCCGCTAATGTATTTCTTAGAATGTTTTGTAAGATTTGAGTTTTAAATATCTCTAATTTTAAATTCATATTTAAAATCTAAATTTAATTTAGCTTAAATTAGATTTAAATTTTAAATTGTGAATCCAAGGAGAAAAAAAGGAAATATCCTTCTCTTAAATTAGGATTCGTGCCTATCACAAGAAAAGATCACCACCTTTGATTTGAATCTTCTTTCAGATAATATTCAAATTAAAATCAGATGTAAGAATTTAACTTTAAAACTTATAAACGCTTTTGATCAAATTTTAATGGAAATAAATTTTCTTGTAAGAGTTTCTTGTAACTAATGATTTATAGTACGAAAATTCTATAAGGGCCTGTTAGATCTTTCCTTCACACCATTTCCATTTCTTTGTCGTTCCACTTTCTATTTTTTTTTCTTTTATTCATTACCGAGCATCATGCGTTGATCCTTAAAGAGTTTTTGTTGAAAATGAATACGGGACAAAATAATTAACTTACATCATGCTAACGTTCATTTTTATTTTAGTCCATTTAATTATATTCTATTATTAATGAGGTAAGCCCATTACTTTCTTTATTTCTTCGTGATGTTTGAAAAAATTGTAAGATTATTTTTATTTGATAACATAAGTTTTAAAATGATGTTTAGAAAAGGGAACAAATTAAAAATATACATAAAATAGGAAAATATTGTGATGTTAAAAAAATAACAAAAAGAAATGAAATGAGTAAAATCAATGATTAAAAAAATATCAAATAGACAAAAGAAATAAGTCGCGTTTTCTAGCATTGTACATGTTATGTTCAGCAAAGAAGAATAAGTTGCATGCAGTAAAGGAAGGAGTAATGAGAGTGTAATAGCAAAGGAGCACGCAGCTTGTACATTGCTTCGACTCAGAGTGAAACTTCTAGCAGGAGTTGGATTGCACGAGAAGAAGGATGTGGCAGCTGTGTTGTACGTGCTATGTTTGGCAAAAGAGAATAAGTTGTAGGTTATGAATGAATGGGAGATGAGGGTCCAACAACAAAGGAGAATGTACATTGTTTGGACTTGCACAAAGTGAAGGTTTCATGTGGTAACTGTGTGGTACACGCAATGTTTGACATATGGGAATAAATTGCCGGTATTGAAAGTAAATTGGGTCAAGCATAGTAGAGAAGGCAACGCACATGGTGGCAGAAAGCGACACAAAATGAGATTATGAATGTGCAAATAACTCTTACGAAATGTGTAATATAGGTAGGTGGGTTTTGCAATCAAATATTGCAAGTGGCTCTTGCACAGTAGGTGTTATTGTGCAAGTGACTCTTGCGCAACAAATGATGTTACACAATTGATCCTTACACGATGACTTCAAAACAGACTCTGCGACTCATTTATGCAATATGTTTGTAAAAGGGATCCATGTGCTTTACTTTTACCCAGAGAGTTCAAACCAAGCCACGCTAGTACCTGGCCACTAAACAATGAACTCCCCTCACAAACAAACACCTGCTCATTCTAATAGGCTCTGTACCCGTCTTTCATCTTTATTGTCAGACAACTCATCGCCTTTGGGGTTGAGACCTATGACAGAACAGACATCAACCCACATACAGACAAATTTGTAAATTAATCAGGATATATTTGTAACATCATTTATAACTTCAAAATAAATCAAAAAAGGAAAACATACTCAACCATTTGAACACACTTCATTGAAACCCTTAAATATTTTATGATCATATCTAATGATCTTCATTCATTTGATTACTCTAGTCCACCTAAAGTAGATGCAAAAATTGAGATGTGAACAATTCAGTAACTAAATTTCTAGATTCAGCAGTAAGCATGGGTATTCACCAAAATAAAGAAAAAAAAGGCAGTACCCATGGGTAGCCAAACCCACAAACAAAAACTGCAAAACTCTGTGCACTACATACTCGTTACCTGATAATAATATATACACTCGAGAATGAACTGCGGCTCCTATACCAAGTGGGCATTGCAGTCACATTGAAACAAGCATGAATGCCTATCGCCTCAACAGTTACCTTGGTGCCATATAAAGATGCTATCTACATCACTTGAAACTTCACTGAAACAAACCACACTCATTAAGCCAATGGAATCCAAAGTACCAAAGGTGCCGCAAAAATATGGCATTCATAGCTTGCTGCGAGATGTGGTGTATGCACAGAAAGAGAAGCCATTCCCACGTACACATGTACTATTGCTCCTTTCCATTCATTTCAGAGGAAATCACCTTCAATGCTCTTTCTTTGTCAATTATTACCTTACCACATCCAGCCTATCAATCACGTTCAATGCTCTTTCTTTGTCAATATCAAAATCAATCACTGGAAGCTTAGACAATATCCTATTAAAAGATATTTCCTTGCTTATACTTGATGAATAACTTCTACTCTTGGTCAATCTGCAGCTATCCCTGAATCTAATATTCACACTGTCAAGGTCCAAGCTTTTACTGTTCCGTCTGATTGATATTTTCTTATTTACATCCTGAAGCATGTTTTGCTCCTCGATTGTTAACAATGACAATAATGCGTTTGCAGCCTGCTTATTTGTTGTCTCTTGCAAGGCAGTGCCAACAGGGGACTTGATGGCAGACCTTACTTTGCCAGCATCACTGATAGCCTTGCTTCTGATGGCCATGTGATGAAGCCAAAAGAGAAGTTCAAGAATATAGTGTTCCACTTTGTCTTTATCTGCATGCTGGAATGTCTCAATCCGCATTACACCAGTCTTCCTGTTTACCTCGGAGCTTCAAGAACCAAGCAAGTATTTAAAATTGGAAATGATTAAAGACAGAGAAAATACAAAAAGAAAAAATGTACGAATTTCTAATTCAAAATAGAGCGGTAGAGGCTTGCTCCTTACCCTGTGTTTGCCCACTCCCCTACCCAACCAAAGCCATGATGTGCTCTGAACCAATTTTAGAACAACCAAAAGAAAAGGCCAAAAAGGACTAGAGTTAGCTTATGTGTAAGGTAAATAAACTGATGATTAAAGAAAGCTTTTCACATGGGTAATAAGGAGCTAGTAGACAAAAGGCCAGATATCTTACTTGGATGTGTTAGTGGCCATGGGAGCCAACCAATGTAATGTTTTCTCCATCTCTTCTGTGATATCTGCTACAGTTAGCTGCAAGACTCAGACAACAATCATGAGGAAAGAGCCAAAAACCAAGAAAAAAATTTAAGGAGATTTTCATATTTGGTTGAAAGTGGAAAGCTGAAAGCAAAATAAAATTTATTCTTACAAAGTTGTTGAGCATTTTCCGTGGCATTCTAAATAATTAACACGTTGTGTAGTGAGTTAACAATCTAAGTATGAAGTGGCATCTTATGGGTGAAGGAGGCATCGGTTAATAAAATTAAGGGCATTAAATGAGGATTTAGTACGATGGCTCAGTACTTGATGTCAAAAAGGAGGTTGGTTGAGGAGTTATTGATTAATAACTATCTAGTTCGTATATTCTTCCCTCTTCTGTTGTGGGCGAGAAGCAATGTTTCAACCTGAAGCTTTTCTATCTCTAGTCTAAACTTTCAACTTATTTCTAGTGACTTTTCTGACAAAGTGGTATAATACAAAGTATTAGCAAGTACCTCTTCTACGACATGACGGGATGCTAATTTGGAGCGCAGAGCTAATTTTATATTAGGAGGCAAGCTTTGATACAATGCATCCTTTGAATTTGCAGGTATAGAGGATCTGGCTACCTGAAAGTGTCAACACCAGACTAATTAACTTAATAAGACATAGGTTTGAACAACTATGAATTTTATATATAACTACACCTCATTAAATTACAGAAAGCACAAAGGGAATCAACTGTTAAGGGTGAGCATGGGTCAGGTTTGGGGAATCTTGAATCCTAACCAAATGAAAATAGTCAGCTCGAGTCTGTTAAATGTGTGTGGCTCAATTTTTCATGATCACAATCGGGTTGGTCCACAGTCAAGTCATTGGTTTAAAAATTTTACGAAGGGGGGGGGGGGGGACTAAAAGTTATAAAAATTGAAAGAAAATATGGGATTCCAGTGTGGGTTTTATAAGGCCTTGGGCTCTCCAACTACAACAACTAGCTTTTGTGGTGTGGTTCTCCCAAAGTTCTTATCTCAAGTGTTAGAAAGTAGCAACTAGAAAGTACATGGCATTTTCTATCGATATTGCACCATATAATGTCAATGACCACAAAATTTATAGAAGTTAAGCTTTATTACTGACTCATGGTTGAGTTTCCCTCTTAATATTAATGATAAAAAATTCAGTCTAATCCAAAAATCCACTAACATTAAATCTGAATGTAATAAAAGGGAAGCTACAGAGAAGTAGCACAGAAGAAACTCAATACTTAGGCAACAAGAGAATCAACTCTAGAAACTCAATTAATTTTCACCTGGTTCAAGGTAAGGCACAAAAATAGTAGAGATGGAATAAAGTAAATACAATGAAGATTAACTCACAAGAGTATCAATTTGAAGCACTATATTTGCATAATGCAGAGCTAGGCCTGCAGGGCCCAATCTTTGGCGATTGCTCATGTGCCCAGTTAATGGTTTGTTTCCATCTGCAGGTGTCCATGGATAAGCAACATTACCGGTAGGTAGAATATAAATTTCATTTCAAAGTGATTTAAACAGTAATTTGATAAAAAAAAATTGAGAATATAAATACAGTGCCCCCACCCTTTCCCTTCCCCCCTCCGAAAAAGGAAAAGAAACACACACCGTTTTCTCCCATTCTAATTTAAAATGAAAATTACTACAAAATAATAGCATAGACATTTGCAGTGGCTATCACTTGTGTTAACTAAGTCACCACATTGATAAGAACTGATAGTTAATACGTTAAGTGGCACTAGAACAGCATTACAAATCAAGTGAAGCAAACATAATCTAATGTCCTTGAGTTAGTACAAACCTGCATTGCCAAAAGTGTTGCCGATCTCCAAATGTAAAAAATGCACAATGTCTACAAGCTCCTCCATAACCTGTAATCCATTAGATTATGAATTATATTCAATTTTTCTCAGTTTTCCATTTATGACATGCACAAGATGAACTCACATCTATTAAAATATTCATTTCTATACAATACTCTTGGCATTGTACATGGATTGTGGATAGAATGACAGTCTAAAAGAGGATAAAAATAAAACATTATATCGGGGAATAAAATAGAGGAACACCGACAGACAAGATAAACACATTGTACAGAGAAACAATCTGAAATTACCTCCTCCAAACTTCTACCCCAGAGTGATTTTTTTTTTAAATGTCTAATTTGCTTCTTTTGACTTTTAATTTCTGCCCTCAAGAATGCAAGGCTATCACCTATACAATGAAGAGAGATACTGAAGGTCAGAAGTATATTTATAAGAGACAACATAAACAATACTGCTGAATATACTGCAAGGTCAAACCCCTGAATCTGAGTGACTGTTTCTTAAAAAATGTGTAACATAGCAAACAATCATTTAGGCTTACAGAATTACATTGTCAACAATATGTAGTTCTGGCTCAAAAAAAAATAAAAAATTAAAACAAATATTTGTAAAAACCAAAGTAGGTTTATGGAAACTGTTATGATATTCATTTCAGAGTCCTTGATGAAAGAGTTGTTGATGCTAGCATATTATATGATCAATGTGAACCTTGTCCTAAGGTCAAAAGTAATAATAATAAAAATAATAATAATAATAATAATAATAATAATAATAATAATCCCCTGTCCCATTATAACTGTCGTATAAGAAGAAAAAAATTAGTCCCAAAATAATTGTCAATTTTGCTTTTCAATATAATATTAGTTACTCATTTCTCATTTTTACCCTTAATATTGTATGGTTTCCAGTAAAGTAAATTAATTCCATTGAAAATGATAAGGTTAAAATATCCAAGGATGACAATTATAATGGAACAGAAGGAGTAATAATAATATCAAAATCAATAATCACTTTAAATTAGAAATCTTTTAAGAACTTAGATTTAAGGTTAAAAGTTGCTAAGTTATAAACAAAAGAATCATAGTAGTCATGGATAATGTTCCAAAAATACCTCTTTCCTCGTCATCATCACATTTATGCTGAATATCTTGTTCAAATCTATCCAAAGCATGTAATTCATGGTACAATTCCTGCAGCCACGGAATAATGATTTTCCAATTTCTTCCATAAATAAAACCCACATAAAAAATTACTACATTGAATACAAAGCAAATGTATGGAGCACTTGGTTGCAGCAAAGGAAAGAAAATAGAAAATTTTGGAGATGAAGTAACTGCGAAATGAGCACAAATGAGCAGATGCATTACAGCAAAAGGTGAAATAAAAATAAAGCCCCATACCTCAGGTAATTTAATAAAACTACTCATTTTTAAATAAGTAAAAGTATATATAACATTTCCATAATTAATAATAGTAGTCCATTCTTTGGGTGTAAATATGATACATTTAAAAGGTATTACACAGGACACAGAGAAAGTGATGGAAAGAAAGAAAACTCTAATACAATGAGGTGAGCAGTTCAAAATCCTTCAATAAATTTCCCTGGTAATACATTTCTGAGAAAATAAGGAATTACTGGATACAAAGTATTACCTATTTGGGGATAATCACTCACTCAACTGGTTGACAATATAGAAAGAGTGGTTTAATGAGTAATTATTTATAAATTTAATTAACCCCTTGAGTTAATTATTCTTAAATTGCAAATACTTTTACCAAGAATTTATTTATTTTATTTAAATTCCTTATTTTTCAGCTTCAAAAGTTAATATCAGTCCTTGAGCAACACTAAGCATTTTTTTAGTGACACAAGGAATACACCCACCGCTGTAAACTGAACCAAAGTCATCAATTGTTGCATTATTGATTCTGCCTCGTCTCTTGACAGTCTTTGAGCATTTAATTCTCTGCTAATCCTAAAATTCACAATGAAAATACAGCTCAGAATAAATATAAGAAAGGCTAAATATTGTTTTGAAGATAAAAGGAAAGGCTAGACGAATTGAGAGAGTACAATTTATATTACTTCTCAAAGTAACGGTCTAAGTTGTGCCACTGAGGATTCTTTGAACGATTTCCAAAACGAATCACTTCATCAGAAAAAACTTTCAACTCCTGCCTGACAACATAATCCCAAATCATATACAGGTGAAATTTTAATTTCAGAGTCATGGTAAAGCAAAACGATAGAATAGTTAGCTTATTCATGGTAAAGAAGCCATGCCTAGTAATTTGATTTAATCCAATATTTACCTCTTGTCTTCTGCAACAATCCTAAGAAGTTCATCCATATCCTTTGATACCAGATCTTGCACACCATGTGAAAGAAGCAGCTCTTCTTTTAAATGCCTAATACTTTTCGTGGAAAGAGATTGCAGAAGATTAAAACCTTTGACAATTGTGTTTGCAACCTCAAATGCTAAGATAGAAATTTCATTCCCCTTTATTGCAGCTTCAGAGACAAAGCCACTGCTAGCATTTAAATTTGCCATGCTGCTCCCAAGAGTGTCCAAAACCTCTACTGCCTTCCCAAATCCAGCTCTGCCCAGCCGTAAACTCATCTCTGAGACCTGAAATGGAAAAAGGTCAGTAGATATTTCATTTTTCTCTAACATTATTCTATTTAGAAATATGCAGAAGCAAATATACACACCCTCTCACACAAAAACCATTTGATGCACAGGCCTATTTTACCTAGTGATACACCTCATCTCAATCACGTAGAATGGCACCTAACCACTTGATCAAATTGATACCACACCAAGGACCAACTCTCAGCAAAAGCTTAAACTATTAACTAGAATCCTCCAACTTGTCTTATATCTGAAATAAAGCCTATTGTCATTCAAATCCCTCGGATAATATTCCTTACTAGCACAAATAACCAAGACCCTGTCTGGATAAGAACTTACATGAGAAGCAAAACTAAATTAAGCTTCTTCCATAAGCTAAAACCAACTTCTGGAAAAACTAAATAAGAAAGTTCCTACAAATCAACTTATGCATAAGCTAATCTTAGCTTATTAGACAAGTTTTCTTCATTTTCCTTCTTATTTTCTTCTCTCATACATGCTTATAAAAAGTAAGTACAAACAGGACCCTAATCAACAATAAAAAAGATAAACTCTTAATTACCACCAAACAAACCCTAAATCCCAATAAGAAACCATATTTCCAAACTACACAAGTCATCACAATAACAGTTAATTACCACAACTATTATCTACTCAAACCGCATCTCCAATCATATTTCCTTTCAAAACTCAAAAAACGGCAAAACATGATGATGTGCGAGGTGAGTATAAAACAATTTGGAATAGAGAAACGGTTTAACCTTTGACCTGGGCTTGAGAGGAAGAGAATCCTCAGGGAAGCGAGGGATTCCGTCGTAGAAGTCATGGTCGACGAGAGTGGTAGAAGCACCGCCGTTGGTTCTAGAAGGTTCTGGAAGATTCCGGTCCATTCTCTGAGGCGCGGTGGTGAAAACAGTAACGTTATTGTTAGTAGTCTTATCGTGAGAATCGGCGTTGACAAGAAAGACTCGGTCATCATCTGCGGACCTGGAGCAAAGACCTCCCATGAATTGAGAGAACCAGACCAAGAATTCAATCTTTGAATTGGAAGCCCCCGCCATATGGTTGCCACTGCCTTGTGTAAGTAAGAGACACCACAACACACAACACACAAGACACAAGACACAAGACACGACTTGCTTGTGTTTCGTTATTGGTTGGTAGGAGTGAGAGAAAAAAAGGTAGTGAGGTAAACTAAACTAAAATGGTAAAACGAATTGGAGACAGTGGGGGGTCACATGTGTGTGGGGTTGGTGCAAAAAAGTCTAGCACTCTCATTGGGGTGCCAGCGTAGCGTAGCGTGTAGGCTAGGCCTTAAAAAATAATTCTCCCACGGCTACTTGTGCCTCTTAACTCTTAAACGTTGCAATCCCAACATAAACCCCTATTTTCTGTTCATAGCCTCCTAGATAGCTCGGTTTTTTTTTTTTTAATATTTGTTATTATGTTTTAAATGTGTGTATAAATAAAATAAGAGTTTTTACTTATATTAAAATCTAGGAAGTTATAAATTATATATGTGTCTAATTATTCATCCAATTTCTGGGTAAGAACTTCACATATTAACCGTATCCGAGTATTAGGTTTAGGTCAAAGTCATCCGTACCTCCAAAAAATAAAAATCTCGAATTAGCTACCATCTGAGCACCAAGTTGGGTCAAAGTCACTCATACATACAAAGAAAGTCTCGCATTAACTATTAGTCAAGCAACTAGAGCAAAATAATCTAAAAGTAACACTCGGCATGGTCAGGAGGGCAACTCCAAATGGCAAAACCCGGAGTGACACACTCAAATAAGGTACCAACACCCTTCTCAACAACTTTTACGAGTCAATAGTTCCTAATGGAGAGTGTACGTTAAATTAGCACTAAAACGCATGAGCCTAACTAAAAAGTTAGAGAGTTATGATTCCCCAAGAAAAGGTCTACAGTCGACCTTCTCCTCGCCCACCGTGGGGCCCTAGGTATGAGAAAAACGGGGCATCAACCTTCATATTAAGGAGAAATGGGAACCTATTTAACAAAAAAGGCATCGTAAGGAGAGAGTCACTCGTGCGTGGGCAGACCCTTGGGAAGGAGGAGCATACCTGCAAAGATACTCCGACAATCAAGTTAGTATGTGATTAAAGTGTTAACATACAAGATATGTTAAGAATAGTATTGAAATTAGGGTTCAACCTATTTTATTCCTTGCGTTTGAATGTCACTATATAGGCAGAAGGTAACATTGTACATGGAGCAAGCCACAATGCTTGTTTCCAAGGCTAAGTAACGAGACGCGAGCAGACGTAGGCGATGGAGGTAAGGTTCTTCCAGATGTCCAGCTCGGATAGGCGGTTGTTCGGCGTGACATAACTAGACATGACTACTCAAGTCTCTAGCAATACAGAAACATGTATATTGATAATTTATCTATAATTTTTTACATTTCATTATTACTTAAAATAAATTATTTTAATTTTAAATGAATGTTTGTAAAATATATTTTAAACTTATAAAATTAAAAAATAAAATAAACTTATGTATACACAACAATTTATTTAATTTATGTTTTTAAAATAATTTCTTCTAATTATTATTTTTTGTGAAATATATTTTATTAACTAAAATTTAAAAATAAAGTATAGTTTACTAAAATAAAAATTGAGAATTAAATTATAAAATAGAGATAATAACAATAATAGAATATAAATTTATAATAGTAAAAAATTATAATAGCTTGTTTGAGTATTATGAATATAAATAATAGTATAGAATAATAGGAATTATATATAAGATATAAATACATAGTGTCAAAATTATAATGATTTATTTGAGTATTATCAATATAAAAAAAATTAAAATTTATTATTATTATTATTGTTTAATTTTAGTATTATTATATGCTATTTTAAAAGGTTTCAATTAATTTTAAATATAAAAATCTAATATTAAAAGCGAAAGTTTATTTTAGTTTTAAAAGATCTTAATTAAGTTCAAATTTACAAAATGATGATAATGATTATTAAATAGAAAATAAACAATTGAATTTAAAAACATAAATTATAAATTCATTACATCATTGTATATAAATATAAAGTATTATAAGTTTCATTGTATCTCAATTAACATAATTACAAAATTGGAAAAAAAAATACATAGCCTAAACTATTCTAGACATGATGTAAGCCTAAAAGAAAGGAAATGCAGAAAGAAAAAAAAACAATGGTGTTTTAGTCTAAAATACCTTTCCTTAAACTACTTTAAGTATATTTTATTTACCCGACATTCACAGGGCCATAACAGGGATCACCATAAGACAAACAAAAGGTTAGCTTATAAGATATCAATAATAACAATCAATCGAATAGAAAACATTCATACAGATAATTCACACGTAACACAATTCGCCTCAAGAAATGAGATTCTTCAATATGATGCATGATAATTTACTTAATTTAACGCTACGTGGAACCAATCAAATGAACTAGAGCATAACTTGTGAGTACAAGTCTTTATTACACTCTCCCAAGCAATACTTGGCAGCCACATGTCAATGCCACTGGTTGCGCACAAGAATAATCTTGAACTCATGTGATCGACACAAGCAAAGTATCTAGACCAAGTGACAACCTCTAGTCACAAAGCCCTAACGACCCAATAGGGACCTACACAACCAAATTCACACCATTCTCGTTTTCAAAAATCATTTAATTCCCATAAAGTAATTATGATAATCCTCAAATGTCTCCATCAAAACTCAACCATGTTCCATGGACATGTTCATAACCAAAAAAGTATCCTTGAGTAATAGGCATACGCCCCGTCAATTTAGAAAATATGATTATAGATAATCCCCCATGATTTCTTGTATGCAAACATGTTCCTTCAACAATGCATTATAGGCTTAATTCACTTATCCAACCCAACATATGTATAACCATCATAATATTATAAAAAGGAAGCAAAACAATGAAAGAGAATTCAAACAATGTCTTACAGAACACCCTAAAATATAACACCAATAAAGGACTCACGCTAAGAATGACTTCTTCCTCACGCTCAACATGAAGCTCCAGAGGCTTCCTTTAAGTCATTGTAGCTTCACTCTTAATGTCACAACAAGTTGACGCTCTGCGTAAACCTCTAGAGGTTACCCCTAGCCTTTGATCCCTTATTCTGAGTGTAGCCTACATGGCATGCTCGGTGTGAGCTTTGAGAAACATCCTCACCTTCTTTGTCCTATCACACTAAGTGTGAATATTGTTAAATTCGAGTGATGGAGCCTAACTCAACCCTACAAATCGGCTTGTATGGTGAGTTAGGCCCATCACCCAGAGTCTATCCTAGAATTGTTTGTGCCCCATTGTAGGGGATTGTTGTAGTGGGATGGACCATGTTGGAGATCCCACATTGCCTAGAGATAGGGTCTGTTGCATTTAAACGTGAGGAGTAGTCCTCACCTCCCAAGCCGGTTTTGTAGGGTTGAGTTAGGCTCCTCACTCGAATTTAATACGGTATCAGAGCCTACCCTAGGACCCTTTGTACCCCGTTGTTGGGGACCCTTTGCAACCCATTGTAGGGGATTCTTCCCTCTGTTTGCACCCCATTGTAGGGGATTCTTTGTAGTTGTGGGATTTATCGTGCCCTGCTGTCACGCTTGACATGAGGGGTGTGTTGAAAATCTCACATCGCCTAGAGATAGAACCTGTTGAATGTATATAAGTGAGGAGCAGTCTTCACCGTACAAGCCGATTTATAGGGTGAGTTAGGCCCATCATCCAAAGTCTATCCTGGGATTGTTTGTGCCCCGTTGTAGGGGATTGGCCTCGTGGTAGGGGATTGTTACAGTGGGATGGACCATGTTGAAGATCCCACATCACCTAGAGATAGGGCCTATTGCATTTACAAGTGAGGAGCAGTCCTCACCTCCCAAGCCAGTTTTATAGGATTCAGTTAGGCTCCTCACTCAAATTTAACAAATATCATCTCACACTTAATGTGACAGGATATCACCACCAAAGCCTATCAAGCTCATCACACTAAGCGTCGCTTGTGCTCACTCTTAACATGGGATGACTACAACATAATGTAGAGTTTATCACTCAACATAAAGTGCTATTAAGTCTAAAATACTCTAACTTAGCCATCTAAGTGAATTTTTAGGTCCAATTATTCTTAAAACTAAAACTTAACTCTTAAAAGCCTAAAAGTCCAACTAATTGATTGTCCTTCACTTTCACTTTGAATCTCCAACTTACAGTAGTCCACAATCAAACATCCAAAATGCATCAAAAACAATTGCCACTCAAGTATAAGCCATAATAGTCAACTTGTGCATAACACAATCAAGGTATACACTCAGCACATGGGTAACAACAAAGAAACCACCAAAGAAACACTGAGCATTCACATTCAATACACCATAATGAAATAACATTTATCTCTAAGAGCGCAATACTACATAGTAGAGGATTATCATTATTATTGAATCAAAGAATCATTCCTTACTTGAGATAACCAAATAAGGAACTTGAGCTTGAAAGCAGGAAGAGAGGTTCCAAGACCTCACTTGCAACTCCAAAAGCTTGAAAGAAAAATGAAGAATGATGGAGAATAAAGCTTCAACCACCGGTTTGGATGTGCTTGAATCAAATAGGGGATGAAGAAGATGATGCGTTTGTAAGAAAAAGAAAAGAGTGAGAGGGAGAGGTTCACAATTGATTATGGGAATGAAAAGTGTGAAGGAACAAAACAAAAGGAGAATGACAGTTGTAGGTGTTTTTCCAAATGAATAATAATAAGAGAGGGAGGTAAAACGGATATGAAATAAGAGGGAGAAAACTTCGAATTTTTATGTCACTTGAGGGTAAAAAAGGAAAATAAGATTTCAAGATTACTATCTCACACCAAATTTTATTTTGAATTAAAAAATGCACATCGATAACTCAACAATAACTTTATCAAACTCATCTTATACAGGTTATATGAGAAACTTGCTAAATTAATTTAGATGGGAAAGTAACTCTAATTAAGTGAATTTTAAATCTAAATTTCATAAAATTATGTAATTCAAAATTAAAATTAAAATAATAATTTTCTAAACTCAAGAAAGTTTTAAATCAATTATTCAAAATTAAATCCTTAACTTTGACAAGTTACAAATTTAATTCCAAGGAGAAATAATTAATTAAAAACTCTCTTTAAATTGTATCTCAACTTTTTACATACATATAAACATCGAAATATACTTAAAAATTATAAATAAATTTAAATAACTCAAACATAAAATCAAAATAAGAGAAAAAATTCTAAGATGTGATAAGAGACATGATAAAGCTTATTCTTGCATAATTGATTAATTGGTTATACTATGATAGTAATATTTTTAAAAATTTTTTAAAATGGTTTGTTAAGTCAAGATGATTTAGCATATTAGTTTTGATAATTACAGAACAGTCTATTGTGTTTGTAGACGGAAGAAAGAGCAGACTCAGACTGAAGAGCAACAGACTGAAGAGCAACAGACTGAAGAGCACAGACTGAAGGAACAGACTGAAGAGCTTCAGACTGAAGCATGAGACGGAAGAGCACAGACTGAAGGGAAGAGCCTCAGACTAAAGCATAGACAGAAGAGCACAAACTGAAGGAACAGACAGAAGGAGACAAACGAATGGATTCAACACACAACTCATTTATTTATTCATTCGTCTACCTCGTTTAATGAAGTTCAGACAGAGTAACTCGCGCCCCAATTCAAATCTAACCGTTACTCGTAGAAGCTTCCAAAGACAAAATAGAGATCTGTGCAAAACCCCTGCAACACAAAAAGCAATCATGCTTTTTGTTGATGTCTCTGATCAAGTCAGAAAAAGCCTGTGCAAACATTAATTTTTCTGATTGATCTCTGTCACATGTTTGTAGACCCCAAGACAGAGGACTAACGTTCCAATCTTTAGTCTAATGGATACTTCAAGAAGCTCTCTATAAAGGGACTTCATTACTTCAAGAGAAGGTTGGCGAACTGCATAACAAAGAAATTATATTCAAGCTTCAAGCTCTCAAGCAAAGTTCACTCGTCCTGAACTTAGAATAGAACTGATTGTAAAACCCCTCTCTCTGTGTAGAGGATAAACTTATTCTTTCATCTTCCTAAATCCACTGTTGTGGTGCTTTTAGCATGTGGAGGTTGTGTTCAAAGAATACCTTGTTTAGCCTGTGGAGGCTGTGTTCAAAGAATACCTTTGTTTAGCCTGTAGAGGTTGGGTTCAAAGAATACTGGTTTAGCCTGAGAAGGCTGTGTTCAAAGAATACCTTTGTTTAGCCTGTAGAGGTTGGGTTCAAAGAATACTGGTTTAGCCTGAGAAGGCTGTGTTCAAATAATATCTGTAATTAGCCAGAAGTGGCTGGGTTCAAAGAATACTCTTAGTAGAACCTCAGTGTATTGTTAGGGAACTGGATGTAGTCTTGATCAGACAAACCAGTATAAAAATATTGTTGTATTGATTTATCTGTTAACTAACCGGGGATAATAACTTGAAAAGTCTGATAATAAAATCAATCTTAAAGAAGAAAATAATCTTGCGTCTGATCAAGCTTTGAAAACAGTAGACGCAAACACATCGTCTTAGAGAAAAAGTTTTAAAAACAGTCTACATAATTCAACCCCCCTTCTTATGTGTTTTTGTACTTTACAGTTTTTGTATTTTATGTATTATTATTAGATGTTCTAGTTATGATGTGATTTAAATGTGTGATTTTAAAATAAATAAATGATGGACATATTGTGTTTTTTAGTTGATGAGATGTAAATGAATTATACTAGATTATACTTGTTGTTTATGAATTGTTTGGACTAGTTGCAGATTGATTTGATATAGGTTTAATTTTGGGAAATGTTTAAATTATAGGGGAAACTATAACAATTTTTTTAGAAAATCCTAAGAATTACAAAAAATAATTAAGTTTTTGGGAACCTGTTTAGGTAAAGTCTCTCCTATAAGTTGGTCTAGCTATTATGGTGTGTTATAATGAATTGATTAATTGGTGTTGATGAAGTGATGAGAGAGGTGATAATGTGTGAATATTCACATCATAACATGTTGATATACGCATTGAATTATGTTCATGAGGGGTGTATTGATGCAATAGATGTATTTTTTTTAGAGAGTACCTTCCTAGAGAGCTAAAAGGTTTTTTTTTTTTTTTTTATGATGTGGAATGAGTCAATATATTGATAGTGTCTATGTGACATAGGTGCATACTATGGTGCTTTGAAAATGAAAATAGTGTGTACTCAATGGAGTAGGTCCATATTGGGTTTTTAGAGATCTTGGACTAGAGGGTTGTCACTTAATTTGGATACCTTACTTATATTGATCACATGTGTTAAGATTAATTATACACGCGACTTGTGGCCCTGACACATGACTATCGAGTATTCCTTGGTGAAAGTGTAACTAAGGCATGAAATTTCAAGCTATTTTTGAACTTGATTGAATCGTATCACATTATATATTGAGGTGAAGTGAGAAACAAACATCATGTACATATATGATTGGTATGTATCGTGTTGTATTTGATGAATTGTTGGTTCGACTTTGGATTATATATATATATATATATATATATTATGTTTTGAATTTATTACTCTAACCTTTTTGTAAGAAGCTCTTCCTTACATGTTTATACCTGTTATCAATGTCTATGATGTTCACAAACTTATGCTAGTAGGAGCATATAAACAATGGGTGATGCCTTTGGTTTCAAGTTAAAGATATAAAGTTGTGTGGGTCATTCTGAAGTTGGTTTTTGAAAAAACAAAAACTATATTTTGGTTACTTAACTCTTTTTATCTAAAACTTGAAAAAATAAGTTTTGTGATCTTTTGTACTGTTTGATGTATGGATGACATGGATACTTTTCGTGCTTAGTGTAATTGTATCGTAGCAATAAAGTGAGGTCGTTATATATTATTTAATAATGAGGAATAGACAAATCTAACCGATAATAAAATTTGACCATCATAATCGACTTATTTATATAGGAAACCTTAGTCTTCATTTAAAATTTATATACTAAGATTAAATTTAGTTCTCACTAGTCAAATGACTCTTTTTAAATTTCAAAGATTCAATTTCCTCTTACCGCTTACATCATTATGACTGTTAATAATGGTTAAAGCCAAACATAAGCAAGGTTGGTGTATACCCTCCAAGACCATTATTCACGTGTAGTCAATTGTAAGTTGTATTTTTTAGTGTGAGAAGTAAACCAAGCCTAAAAGTTTTTATTGTTGACAATAATAATAATAATAATGTTTGTTATACTAAAAATATCATTTACAAAAAAAAAGCATTTCAAAAAATTTAACTGCATTTATTCAAGTATTGAATCACAAATATTTTACCTTACTTATTATTTACTCAATAATTTTATGTGTGAGTGATATATGTACCCAGACATCATCGCCAGTTAGGAAAATTAGTTTCTTACATACAAACACACGCATCCCTACAAAATAAATTAACTTTGGATTACCACATAACATCTTCCATAAACATGTTATTCCTAATGGTGTTTTGGTATTAAGTGATATTTAATTTAAGTTGAAGTTTATAATGATCTTTAAATAATCTTTACTTTACTTTATATATGGTTTAAGAATGTTTTTTTAGATAAAGTGTTGGTGTTATGATATTTTACTATTTTTAATGGTTTGATTTAATCAAGTTCTAAGTTTAAGGACACTAAATTAGAATTAGGTATACTAAGATAAAAAAAATCACGTAATAATGTCATGCTACACGTAACTGACTCATGACATTCTTTCTTGTCAACACAGACATGTAATTGTTGATTGGTTAAGTCAAAATAGTTATAATTAATTTTTTTTCTAATATCTTTATCATCACAAATAAAAATAAATAAAGTTAAAAGGATTTAGTTAAAGGGTTTCTTTTTTATTATTAAGTAAATATTAGTTGTCAGCGGGAGGATTCAAACTTGCAATCTTCCCCTTCTCTTTTTGTTTTAAAATTCTCTTCACTACCATATAACTCTACATTGGTTATTAGTAGGTAGGTTCGAACATAAAAAAACCTAAAAAACCACCTAAAAATATATAAACTCAAATAAAAAAAAAATACAAAACAGTCACAATTCACAAAAATTAGAGGACATTTTAACTAACTTGTAACAATAATATATTTTTAAAAAGAATTATATAACAATATATCACTAGACCATATGTACTCCATGCACGTATGGCAAATTGACAATGACCTGTATGTTATATAAAACTAAAGCTGAATTGAATCTAAAAAATTTGAATATTGTGATTTTCAGTTATTTCGATTAATTGTTTGTACCAAGAGGGCAACCAGCTTGTAGTTATACCAGACACAATTTCACGTGTCACTCAAAATTTGCACCATACCATTAAATTTTTTTCACAACATTTAATGCACGACGATATTTTGTGATAGGCACAATTTTATTCTCTACCTATATAAGGTTTATGTTACATTTTGTTTAAAAAGATTTCTGACATTCAACTGTGATTCAATATATAGCAAGAGAGTGATGAAATAGAAAAATTTATAAAATGTTAATACTTAATAAGTGCAATGAAATAAAAAAAATATTATAATATAAGAAATAGTATCATTTAATTAGAAAAATATAAAGAAAAATACAAAATATTTATAAGAAATATCAAACAATAAAATTGTTTTTATCGGAATTCGGTAAAAACATAATTAGAAAAGAATATAAGAAAGTCGTGGCTCAACTCAGCAGGGGAGTATGTTAACAGGGGAGTATGTTAATGAACTATCTTTTTTAGAACAAGGAGTATAAATTTAAAAGACATTCCGACAATTAAGATATTATTTTGCTTGACTATTTACTTTTTAGATTATAACATAGTAAATAAGAGTAAGTAAATTGAGTTATTTTGAGTAGATATAACTTTTTATTAGCCTTTATATATGTTGACAGGATTTAATAGACACCTCTAACCTTATTGATATCATAACATTATTTATATTTTTTCTTGGTCTCTTCATCTTATGATGTATTTTATATTTTTCTTTCTACATCTTGCATGTATGAATACATTTTTTTTTTAATTTGAGAGAATAAAAAAATATTTATTTTAAATTTAAAAGACTAAAAATAATTTTGTTTTAGATTTGAAAGATTAAAAATATATTTAATCCAATAATTTATACATATTTAAAAAACATGGCTAGTGCTTGAACAAGTATAAGATTTTGCATTTGTTTGTTTGTATTGACAATGTGAGACTTAGCGTGACGCTCCCTCCAAAACCAGACCCACCGGTCAACCCTCCCGCATTGACCAAAGAGGGCAGTAAAATAAGACGAGGCCCCCGCCAAAAGAAACAATGAATTCTGTTCATTCATTCATTCATTCATTTATGTAATCTAAATCGTAATTTAGGGTTCCAACTGAGTCTCTTTGTTCAGTCAATTACCATGTACTCCAGCAATTTGATTGGTTTCATCTTAGCTCTCACCTCCAGCGCCTTCATCGGCTCAAGCTTCATCATCAAGAAGAAAGGACTCCAACGTGCCAGTCTCAACGGCACACGTGCCAGTTACTCTCTCTCTCTCTTTCTTTCTCTCTCTCAGTCACGTGCGCTTTTTCCTCTTTCTAACTCTTGGTTGCAGGTGGTGGAGGCTACGGTTACCTGCTACAGCCTCTTTGGTGGATCGGAATGATTACCAGTCAGTACTTAACTCTTTCTATTTACACTTTTTTGCATTTTTAGTACTTCCCATATCTCAATTTTCCCATTTTGCTGTTTTCGTCTTCCAATTTTGTTATTTGGGTCCCTCCCTCAACTCTTTTCATCTAATATTTAACACAATTTGCTAACTTGATCAATTAAGCTTCACTAAATAACAGTTAAATATTGAATGAAGAGACCTTGCTGAATCAAATTGGAGCAATAAGAATTTGGGGACCCAAATTGTAATTAAACCATTTATTTATTTATTAATTTTCAATTTTTTTTTTCACTTCTCATTTCAAGCATCGTTTTTTGTCAGTGATTGTAGGAGAAATAGCGAATTTTGTGGCATATGTATACGCCCCTGCCGTGCTTGTCACGCCGCTTGGTGCTTTGAGTATTATTGTTAGGTATAATAAAATGGTTTCCATTTTTTGTATTATTTTAAAAAAAAAAATTGATTTTTTTTGGAGTAAATTAACTGTTTTGTGACCCTGTGGGAATGGGTAGTGCTGTGTTGGCGCATTTTATGTTGAACGAGAAGCTGCAGAAAATGGGCATGCTCGGGTGTGTTTTGTGCATTGTTGGATCCACTGTGATTGTGCTCCATGCGCCACAAGAAAGGTCTCTTAGTTCTGTACAGGAAATATGGGAGTTGGCTGTTCAACCAGGTATGCTGTTGCTTGCTGAGGTTTCATTGTTTGTTTCTGCCATGAAAATACGGATTGTTTGTGGCTGTAGATAACAATATCAGTACTGGATTTTGTTTTATATATGCCTGATATTCTGTTTTCTGTTCTGGCCTCCAGCATTTCTGTTGTACACAGCATCGGCGGTTGCTGTAGTGTTCTTTTTGATTTTGTATTGCGCTCCTCGCTATGGTCAGACAAATATTTTAGTTTATATTGGAATATGCTCCATAATTGGATCCTTGACTGTAAGTGACTCTTACTCCAATTGATACTCAATACCTGTGGTCATCTTTTGTTTTACACTTCTGATAGAATGTCTTGTTTCTCAGGTCATGAGCATAAAAGCAATTGGCATTGCTATAAGACTTACGCTTGAGGGTGCCGACCAGTTTGTTCAGTTTCAGACTTGGATTTTTACGATGGTCGCTATTTCCTGCATTGTTACCCAGTTAAATTATCTTAATATGGTCTGTATCACCCTTAACTTTTATATGAACATGATGCTTGCTTGGTATTAGATATAAAAGTTAGAGCCTGAGTTTATCTTTTCTTTAGAAGAAGGGATGTAGATATTCTGTGTTGGCTTTCTACTCTGTATGCCATCCTGCTTGTATTTCATGTGAAGAAGTATTTTAGTTTGCAGGAGAAGGGGATAATACTTTTGTAGGCTTTGTATCCCTGCCTATTATCAACCTTTCTGGTTTGATGTTTTTATCTAAAGTAATTCTATATCATTATGTCAATTATTGTAATATTTTGTAGGCTATGAGCTGATCTAGAATTTCAATATGCTTGAATCTAGTCCAAATAACATCTGTTTAGTGCTTGACCTGGGTCACCAGAACTGATAATGTTGTAGTCCTGATTGCTATTACGTGATTGTTGTCTTGGTGCCTTTCTGTTGGTCATCATATGCTTGTTAGTTGGTCTTCAAACTGGGATTCTGTGCTGACCAACTCTTGCATGACTGCAGGCATTGGATACTTTTAACACAGCAGTTGTTTCTCCAATCTACTATGCCTTGTTCACATCTTTTACAATACTAGCTAGTGCAATCATGTTTAAGGTTGGTATTTGATTGAAACATAATGAAAAATGCATCTAAAGAGGCATCTTAATCATCAAGTGATCAATTATCTGTTGTAATCCTTCCTCCCCACTTTTCTTATCTAGGACTATTCTGGTCAAAGTGTAAGCAGTATTGCATCAGAGCTATGTGGTTTCATTACCATTTTATCTGGGACAATTGTATTGCACAGTACAAGAGAACCAGATCCTCCAGTCAATACAGGTAATGGCTGATGAGTCACCCTCTTTGTTGGGGAGCCCTTTGTTGATGTAAGGTCCTCATTATATGTGCCTTTGTATTTAACTGCAATCAAAGACTTTATCAGTATTGGGTAGCTTGACCCGTAATATAGTTTGTCTACACCAAAGGCTATACCTTAACACAAATTTTAGATAATCTGTGAAAGTTTTCTTGTTGACTTGTTGCTCAATTCTAGCATATGTAAGTATACATGGCATAGATGATTTCCATTTTTGTATAAATTTAACAAGCAAGGTTGTCAAATCAAGGTCTTATTTAGGATTGGAAAGGGAGGGGAAAAACATAAATTTTGGAACCATAACAGGGATCATAAGATCTTACATAAAATACAAAATTGTGTGCAATGAAAACAATTCTCATTTTAAGAACATGAGAATAATAAATTTTGACCATGCAATTAGGTATTTAAGACTAAAAGTTAGTTAATGGTCAAGACCACCTATAAATGTGATGATGCACATTTATCTTTTAATCTTAACCATACTATTAAGATCTAAGGATCTATACACAATTTTATTTTCTCTAGTAAGTTTTCACGCTTTAAAACTCCCTATGTGTGTAAAGAGAGGGGGTGGGGGAGAGCAGGGATCAATTTATAGTCATAATTCTCATTCATTCCTATAATAAATGTGTTTTTTACCAATCTAATCATTGAATTATAACTATATATTACCTTAATTATTTGTGTCAGAACTTACAAAAATATAATGACAATAAAAAAATAATCAAAATGGTTCTTATTTTCATTTATTTCGAAAGTATATCTCACATTAAGTTTGAATCGTATTAATAAGGTATCACATAGTTTTGAGTTAATCTTAAATGTTGCAGATATGATTTATATGATAAGAATTTTCAAGTTAATAGCTGCATTTGGAATAAAATTATCCCTTACAAAACTATTCAATGGTTTAGGAATGACTTAGACTTACATGAGTGTAAATTGTCCCTCCACACGCACACACAGAGGTGATGTACTATTATTAAAGTCATTTTAATATGAGTGTAAGAAGTAAATCTTGTGACTAATGTGATGAGATGATTTAAAGGAGTTTGAATAAAGGAGGTCCAAGAATGTCATGTGATTAATGTGAGTACAGATGGGAAAGAAGAGGGATTAGGTGAACAAACTCCATTAAAGTCTTTTTCCCTTTTGAGCTGCCATTCAAGTGACAGCTACTAAGATGCAGGAGTAGAATCTTAACTTTATGGTTCTTAAGCAAGTTATGAGGAGAAAACTGTTCAATAATAATAGCTATATTGATCTGCTGGATGATAAAGAATGGCAAAATTGTATGATTGGTTTTATATGTCTCTTGTCATATGATTTTCCCCCTTTCATCTCATTAAATAGTTTCTTCAGGTTTCTTTACTGATTTTTCTTTCTATCAAATGTATTCATTAAAATTAATAATAGGCGTGCATTTGCTGCTCAATCTTCTACTGAATTCTTAACATTGTAGTGTACCAAAGAAAGTGAATTAATAGTTTATATATGCTTAATGCTCGAATAACTTCTTTCTTCAGTAATGGATATTTCTTTCTTGAATACTTCTATATGGATAAGGATTCTTCTTGATATGTTATTAATTTAATTTTCAAAAATTGAATGTCATGAATTTTGTCTGAGAAGTGCATTTACAAGTCAAGTTCTAATAGTAGTAGCAATATTTGTTTTATCCTGCTTAAATGCTCAAGTTTGAATTTACTTGATGGGCTCTGGGGTTTGGTTCTTTGATGGAAATTACTATTATGATACAGATGCTGTCAGATTAATGATGAGTCCATAAAATGAACTAAAAGCCTTTTAGTTTCTGGGTTAAAAGTATACTGTAGCTCTGATATTTATTAGAGTTGAATTCTTTTATATACACCTAAATTAATATTTTTTTTTTTCATTTTAGACTTCTTTTCATTCTATGATTCACTTTCTAAACATAAATACAGGCAGTTTTTTATACCTACATGATATAAACCCATGCAATGGCAAACTAGTTCTGTTAGAAAATAAAGGTACATTCAAGGAGGAAAGTTAAACCAGAAAATGTTTGGACTGAGGGCGCATAGACAACATTGCTAGACTAAGATTTGTTAGCATAACTTGGATATGTTTTGACTTTGAGATTTGAATTTTTTTGCTTATTTCTTGCTATGTTCAAGTCGTGAGGTTAATGCTCTTTTCAGAAGTGTGTATTTTTCAATTGTCCCCTCCCTTCTGAACAAACTGGGGGATACTGCCTAATTATTCTCCACGTGCAGATTTATATAGTCCACTGTCTCCAAAAGTATCATGGTATTTTGAAGGCAATGGCGAATCTTGGAAACAGAAGGAAGAAGATGGACCAAACTTTAATTTGATCACAGTTATCCGGCAAGACCATTTCAAGTGATACAGAAATCTTGTACAGTTGGATCAAGAAGTTAGATCTGTCAACTACCGCCGTGTGTTTAGACAGGACCCATATTTTTCTCATTGTCAGATCTCTTCAGATTCACTCTTAAGAAATGGAAATTTAGCAGGCTTATTTACATTAAGCGACAGAAATCTGGTGGTGTTTATATGGTTTGGCTCTGACCCCATATATTTGATTTAGCAAGATTTAGGAGAAGAATATCACATTGTACAGGCAGAGATGAGATAGTTCTTAAATTTTTCTGGGGTTTTGTTCATTGGTATCATATGAAATGAAAACTTGATTGCTACCATCTAAGAAGCCGGGGGTGTTGTAATCTGAGTTGGCATCAACATTAATCTTTAGTTTTGCATTATTTTTTACTCTCCTGTATGTATTCCTTTCGTCAATTGTATTTATTTGGGTTCCATCCTCCCTCCCCTGTTTGATTCTTCTAGACAATGAGAAATCTATGAATATTGATCAATGTAATTTGATTTATTTAACTAAAGAAGATCCTTAATAATAGTATTCTTGGGCATAAATTGTTTGTCGCCAAATATTATGATTTATGACAAAAGTTTACATTTGATGCAGATAAATTCTTGTGCCACAGAGATAAACAGAACATGAAATGACTCGCAAAAAGATGACAAATATTCTGGAACTAGGGATTTTTCTATAAAGTGAGCTCAATATTACATACAATTTTAAAATGTTCTATTATTTAATATGCATATGATAATGTTGAATGCAAAACATTCACATTATAATCTTTTAAAAGTTTAATATAACCGTAGTACTTCATATATATGAATGCCCCATCATGTGATAGATTCTGCCACCACAACAATGTATAAATCAGAAAGATGGCACTGCAATAGAACCTCTAAGTCTTCATTCTGAACTAATATGGCAAAGTCACACAAAAATCTATCATTTAGATGGAGGTCCCACTTTTTGGGAGTAATAAAAGATAAATGAAGATCAAAATCTAAGTGAGTTACAGAAGGATACGGGTCCTTGTAGTGTTGCAAAATTGGGCAATGTCATAAAGTTATTTTACATGTTATAAAAAAATGCATAAAAAAGCACATATTATAAAAAATGATGGCTATTTTACATGTTAAAACATGCATAATAATGTCATAAAGTTAGTAAGACTACTTCGAAAACTTCTGATTCATTGTAGTCGCAAATATAGTAAAACTTATTATTCAATATAATAAAATCACAATTCTTAGAAAACTTCTGATTCATTGTAGACCTTTAAAGTAAACTGTTGAGAGTTTATCAAGAAGGTGAGAACTAAACCGAAGGAAGGATATAACAAAATTTAATGATGCAACAGAGGCCTACCGACCAGAAGAAGATATTCAAAATGCCTTGAAGGTCAAATATTTTCAGGTCAATGTAGAAATATATCATAAGAAACTTACTTTCAACCAATAGAAAAATCCAGGCAAGAGATTCACAACTCTAGATGATCATCATGAGCTGTTTCCCTCTTCTCTTTAAGATTGGCAAGACAAGCAACGTCAGGAGTATGTCTCTCATCAATTATAAAAAGAAGCTCAATGTGGTACTGAGCTTAGAGATTCTCCGACCCAGTAAACTAGTCTTTTAGATTAGATTCTTCTTTTAGGCTTAAATCCTAATGATGATGATTTCACAGAGAGTCATGTTATAAAAAGAAAGGGTTACCTACAAGTTAGATTAAGGTATAGATTGTCTTAAAAAATAACATATAGAACTAATAAGAACACACTTTAAGTGAATTTTACCCTCTCATCCAAATTGTCATATATGGTAAGATTGTTGACTTATGATAATATTTTTAAATATCATATTGAAAGTGATTTCTATTTAGCTGATAGTGTAAAACACCTATTATAATGTTTTTATTAATTTTATTGTATTTGAACACTACTATAAGTATTCTGATTGAACGTGCAAAATTTTTATTTTCAAAATTAAATCAAACTAAAGAAAGCTTTATATTCTATTTTTATCACGTCATAAGAAAAATCCAATTTCTAGATGGAGCAACTGTCCCAATACTGAAAGATATATGATAGGATTCTCTATTTCTACATGGAACAACTTGTCCCAATACTGGAAGATATGTGATAGGATTCTCTATTATTTTTTCTTTGTTCGTCATTAATTCCGTGACATTCCAAGAAACAAATAACTTTGTCTCAGTCCTAAAGAATGCACTAGCATCGGTAACTTGTGATAGTCACTAGTAATTTTACACCAAAAATTGTAAGAGCGTGTTTGAAAAAAGTTGGGTCATACTTGACCTGTGTTTCTCAAAGTAACATTCATAACTTTTTGGATTTATACTTTGAATGGATAAAATCTCTGTTAACCAACTAGTATCCAAAATAGCACTGAATAATTACAACAATAGACAATAGTTGATCGCCAAGTTCCTAATACCAGTCAAGCTTTCACAAAAGAACAAAACACACAGGCATCGATAGTCACATTGTTAGGAAGAAACTACAAGTCACCTACTGACAGACTCATCGCTGTCCAATCAGATACCTTCAGATTCTTTACCATTTGGCACTTTCATGGAAAGGTAGAAGTGTTTTGTAAACACTTTCTAGCTTGAGGGGTATTAGGATACAAATGAGTGCTGGACTCGCATTCTGAAGTAGACATAATGTACTCCATCATCAATGGAATGATTCATTTTCCTGTGCCAAACTTCTCAATCACTATCCTTCCATTAATGTTGTGGCAGTACATCCAAACAAGATTGATCTTTCCATGGTATGAATGCCCCATCATGTGATATATTCTGCCAGCAAGCAACTTATAAATAAGAAAGAAAGCACTGCAATAGAGCCTCTAAGTCTTCATTCAAACTAATACCATGATGTAAATTTTGTAAAGCTAACTTTGATTCAGGATATAATTCACATAAAAATCAATCATTTAGATGCAGGTGCCACTTTTTTGGAGTAATAAAAGATAAATGAAGATCAAGATCTAAGCAAGTTACAGAAGGCTACGTATCCTCATAGTGTTGAAAAATGGGGCAATGTCCACCAAGATATAAAAGCACATATTTTCAAAATGTTAACTAGTTTACATATTAAAACATGCATAATCAAGTCACAAAGATACTAAGACTTAAAAAATTTCTGATTTATTGTAGTCAGAAATATAGTAAAACTTCTGATTGAGTACAATAAAGCCACAAAGATAGTAAGAAATTAAGACTTATTGTAGACCTTCAAAGTAAACTGTCAAGAGTTATTTGACTATCACATTATATTTTTCTTTATATTGAAAATTAATCAAGAAGTGAGAAAATGAAGGGAGAATATAGCATATTAATTAGTGATGCAGTAAAAGCCTACCGACCAGAAGAAGATCAAAATCCAACTGCTAATCAGATACCAAACTATTAGTATGTGGTTAGTTTGAGATTAGTTACTTAGATAGATACTCAAAATGCCTTGAAGGTTAAATATTTTCAGGTCAATATAGAAAATAACGTGTATTGAGACGCTGATATATCATTAGAAACTTACTTTCAACCAATAGAAAAATCCACGCAGGAGATTCAGAACTCTGGGATGATCATCACGAGCTGTTTCTATTTTCTCTTTAAGATCTGCAATACAAGCACACATCACATAGTAGTTTGTCTTCAAAAATAACATATAGAATTAATAAGGATGCACTTTAATTGATTTTTACATTCTCATCCAAATTGTTGTATGTGGTAAGATTGTTGACTAACGCAATAGTTACTTCAAATATCATATTCAAGGTGATTCTAATTAGCTAACAGCGTAAAACTAAGTATATAAAAGTTGGACACAACATTCCTAGTAGTCTATACAAATTCCAATCCCAATTGGGTAAGTAGACAAGTACATGAACTACAATAGCATCATGCAAACACAGCAAGTGGAAAATAAAAGAGAAGGGCCACGTCCTACTTACCAACATGATAAGCAAGAAAAGACTTTCCAAGATATTGTTTCTCATAGATTTTGATACGTCCACGCAGGTCTCTATGGTGCTGTACTGGCTTTTGAACAGTAATGTCATGTAAAAGCCTCTTGCACTCCTCTTCGCAGTAAGGTGCCTTAAGTTCTTCCACGAGTTTTTCTCTGAAAAGTATCCTTGCATTGGTTTCATTATCTTCTTGCCAACACACCTTCAACAGGGAAGCACCACATAATATATACATAGCTAATGAAAACTACATGAACAGTGTTTGATAAGAAAAATGAAAAACTCATGATTTTAGATACATACAATCTGCCTTTGCATGGAACTTGTTATATCTTCTACTTCATCATCACTATCTTCACTCCTCAATGTAGTTTTCATAGCATACTTTTGCAGCCTTTTACTCCTGCGCCTACCCATCAAGTTACTTTCATGTTTGTCAACCTTGGGAGCCACACTTTTACTCTTAACATGACCATTCAAATGCAGTCTTTTACTCCTGCGCTTACCCATCAAGTTACTTTCATGTTTGTCAACCTTGGGAGCCACACTATTACTCTTAACATGACCATTCAAATCAGCAGAGAGTTCTGCACCTTTTCGCTTCCTACCCCTACTCTTCACATGATTGCTAATAACATTAGAACTCTTACATTTTGCATCACGATTCACAAGCATATCTGCATCTAAGCACACATTGACCTCTTCATTTGAAATATGATTTGCATTATTGGTTGTGTAAATAGGAGTTGATGATTCAGACTCGTACTTTATAAAGACACCATCCTCAGGGATATCAAGTACATAAGATGCCCCATGAGGCCTCAAATGATCCAAGAAGTACATATGTTGTGGATCCTCCATCATTTCAGCATCATCCTTTGTGCCATTTTCTTCAGCAGAGTTCCCTATGTTAGGGAACCGAAGATTATGCATATGAGACTGAACAATGCCGTATAAATTATCCATGAATCGCTTCAATTCAGGGTCAGCGTTTGGATCCTTGCCATGGAAGTCCTCCAAAAGGGTTTTGAAATAGTTCAACTTTCTAGTTCCAGTTTTGAGGACCCTATTCTTCTTTTGCAAGTGACTGTATATATCAAAGACACAGTCCCATGTTCTGTTTCTGGGTAGCTTCTTCAATGCAAGTGCCTTTTGCTTCGCTGGATTGGGTAACATTCCGTTCCACAAATGGTTCTGAAGTAAGGAACCTTTTTGCCTCAGTAACTGGTGGTAACTCACTCTCTCATAATTTCATTATCCACCAGGTTTTGCCTTGCTTACTAACTTTGACCAAAAATAATACTTTTCTTGTTATTATCAGAAAAATAATATTAACAATCCATAGTACATTCATTTTGAAAGGAAGTGGAAAAAGTTAGTAGCAGCTACTAACAAGCAAGGCAAGAAACTGATTTCTTTCATCCTATGGCATGAATAAAAAAAGAAAGAAAAGAGAAGAATGGGTGATAAAATATAAAGTGAAAATGCTTTTCATTTGATCAAAAACATAAAAGGAAGAGTGGTTGAAGAAGAAGCATGCATGTAAAGCTAACCTGTGTTGAATGCTTAACCAAAGCACACAGCACCTAACTCAGCTCAGCTCCTGTTGACAGAGAAAACAGTGACATGTGACTATGTACTTTTTCTTTATATATATATATATATATATATATATATATATATATATTAAATTTATAATTTTCACTCCAAATAATGATATAAGTCAATTAATTAAGTATAAAAAAAATAAAAAATTAATATATATATTAAAGAAATTAACTGACTAGTTTGTATTTTTATGATTATTTGTTTTGAATTTTCTAATGCTGTCGGAACATAAAAATATAAAAAATAAATGATAATTAAAAAAATGTATGATAGAATGAGAGGTACAATTTAAATCTTTATTGTTGATAAAAGTTAACAACCTAATGACGAATTTGGCGATCAAAATGAAAATATGAATGTTTTTATTTTATAATATTAATTATTCAAAATTTATTAGTTAAATTAATAATATTTATAGAGTTAAAAAAATATATATTACTAGTGTACTGTGAATCAATCAAATATTATTTTTCTTATGACAGTTGAAATAATTATTATAAAATTAAAATTTATAATATATGTGGTGTTATAATTGGATAATGATATAAAATTATTTTATGACAGTGTATAATCTATTTCCTCTTATTTATATTATTATTGTGTTTCTAATAAATTTTTTCTTTTTTCAAGATGTACATTTCAAATACAATTAACTAAAAAAATATTTTGTTTATAATCTCAAACTACTTTTTATTGATTTTATCTATATATTTAACTTTTAACTTAAATGTATTTTAATTCTTTAAATTGAAATTAAAGCTGATCAATCTTTTAAATTTCGATAAATATTTTTAGTCTTTAAATTTTCAAAAACATAAATTTAGTTTCTCGATTTTTTTAACATAATAATTTTAGTTCCTCAAATTTTTAAAACTAAAAATTTGATCTTTTAATATAGTTTAATTTAAGGAATTAAAACTGAATTTGTAAAACTTAAGGAAATAGAATCACGTTTTATTAAAATTCCAAGGATTAAAATCATTCATTTCAAATTTGATGGACTAAAGGCAATTTAACTCAGAATTTGAGAAATTAAAACCAAATCTAACTTAGATTTGATACGGACGGAAAAATGGAACATTCTTCCAATGTAAAACTAAATTTATTTATATTATAATTTCAATTATGTATTATAAATACAAAATAAAAAAATGTATGTATTTTAAAATATTATTATAATTTCAATTATTATATACTCATAAAAAATTTATCAGTTTAGTTAAAAAATTAAAAGAAAAAAAAAAAAAAACTTGTGAGAGAAAAATGTGAAGAAATGGGTGATTAGGGTTTTGGAAATAGAACTAGTAACGGTGAATTGGGTATCGGAATTGAATTGAATTGAATTGAGAAATGGGTCGTAGCGTCTCACGCTCACGCTCTCCTTCCCGTAGAAGACGATACTCTCGTTCCCCTGTTTCTCATCGCCATTCTCGAACTACTTCCACTTCCTCCCGCCACCACCGCCGCCACCGCCGCCGCCCTAGACACCGATCTTCTTCCTCCCCCTCTCCGTCGCGAAGCCCCACTCCTAAGCCCAAAAAAGATCAAAACAAAAGGTATTATCTTTCCTAAATTAAAATTAAACTCCCTTCTGTTAATTCTAATTCATCTTAATCACAACAATTAATATCATATATCAATTATTCTATGCACGTGTCTAGCTTTTATGACATTGGATTAGAGGGTGATTGTTAGATAGTTCAAACTCATCGATATTTCTCATCTATGTTACACTTCAAAACGATTAGTTGTAGTTAGGATCTATACCTAAATTTTGGTTCCTCTTGCTAATACCAAGGAACACTTTCTGACTGTGAAAAACTGCTAAGGAATTGTGACCCGTTTGGGCGTTTTTTCTTTGGGTGAAAAAAAATATGAAATTTACTTATTTTGAAGTTAAAATTAGTTTTTTATTAGATAACTTGTAGAAAGTCATGTATATTTTAGAGAAAATATAAGAAATATTTAAACTTTTGGAGAAACATTTTATTTTTGTTATTTTCTTCTCTTGTGTTTTCTTGTAGACAGGTTCACCCAAATAACCCTAAAACTTTAAAAGGGAGACAACTATATAGACCAAATGGATAATTTATCCAAAACAATGCTAACACTTGTCACTGTCTAGGATTGTCCTTTTCCTTTTTAAGAATATGAGGATTTTGGTAATGTAATGAATTTGATATCAAGTTATAAACCTGTTGGGTGTTGGTGGTTTGATCGTTAGGTCTCGAGCTAGATGCTTCTAAATCAATGCTTTACGTAAGATTAGTGATTTACTTTTAAAATGCAACAGGTTAATTTCATTCTTCTCTACTGGTTTGATGGGAGTTCAACTTGTTAAATATGATGAACAATGACTGCCTCCATTATCTCCTCTTGCACTAGAAACTTCATTTGTTATGGATCAGAAACTTATTAGAGAGGTATGCCTTGTAATCATAATAACCTCACATTTTCCATGTCAATGGATGAATTGACTAGAAACGTAATAAACCAATTTTGAAGTGAGGCATTAATTTTTTTTTTTTAATCTATTTGTCTGGTTATGGAAATTAGTATGGCCCATTAGTTGCTTGTGCATTCATTTTTCGTCAAATGACCACTAATTTTTCGTTCTCCGTTGCCAATATTTACATTGGGTACCAGGCATCAACATGAGGAAGAATTGAAACTATTGGAAGAAGAGACTGCGCGAAGACTAGAAGAAGCAATTCGGAAAAATGTTGAGGAGAAGCTTAGCTCAGAGGAAGTCAAGGTAGAAATAGAAAGGCGTGTGGCAGCGGGAGTGAAGAAATTGTTTGATGATGTTGAAGAACAACTTGCAAAAGAAAAGGAAGATGCTCTGACTGAAGCTAGAAGAAAAGAAGTAAGTATCCTAACTAGAATTTTTTCTCTCTCTGTCCCCTTCTTTCTCTGGACAGAAAAATAACATGCAGGCTATTTATCATTCTCTGACTTATAACATTGGAGAGGGTTTCTAGTCATTATTATTGTAAATATTTTCACAAATTGATAAATTTAGTGTGGATAAACTATGATGTGGTTTTGGGATACGTTTTAATCATGTTTGGTCTGGTAAACAAGGTATCCCCCCCTGCCAGATCTCATGCTCCTGAAATGAGTTAGGCTTGTCAGTGTCAAATGTGAACCAGATTATAGCAACACTCTTGTATGTGTATGCACATTCCACATATGATTTAATATTTATACTTTGCTTAAATTGCCATATCTTTTGGTATCTTCACTCGTTAGCACTGTAGATCATCAGATAAATAATATTGATGTCTCTCTTGTGAAGTACTCATTGGGTTCCCTTTTTTATCGGTCTTGACTGTCATCCATGTTATTGAAGTCCTCGTTTGAAAATTGTGATGTATTGTCATCATGCAGGAACAAGCTCGTAAAGAAAGAGAAGAGCTGGATAAGATGCTGGAAGAGAATAGGAGGAGAGTGGAAGAAGCTCAGAGAAGAGAAGCTCTAGAGCTTCAAAGAAAGGAGGAGGAACGACAAAGAGAATTAGAGATGATTCAGAGACAGAAAGAAGAGGCTACTCGGAGGAAGAAGCTAGAGGAAGAAGAAGAACATGCAAATCGAATTAATTCTTTGGGTAAGAACAAATCTAGGCCTAAGTCTTACGGTTTCTAATTACTATATGTGATATCAAATTGTACCCCAACTTATTTTTACCCTTGTGTGGAACCATGATCTTGAATGGAAGATTTGATACTCCTACAGTTGACCTTGGAACCTAGTGAACCTACTCTATTAAAAGAGATTTTTCTCTTCCAAGTTACTTTTTTCTTGTAATTTGATCAAGTGAGTTTGCCATATTCTAAAATGATGATTGTTAGATAATTCGCAACTGTCATAAACAGTCCACACCCTATTTGTTGTTGCTATCATAGTTTGTCTGTCACTGTTATGACCACTATATGTACCAAAACTAGAAAAAACGGAGGAAAACTAAAAACAGTACTATCTGATAAGTGAAAGCGATAATTATTATTTATAAAAGCAGAAAATTAAATGTTGATGGTTTTATAGAAAGGCCTTCACGGGCTCTATTCAATTTCTTAGGTGGGAATGGCTTACCTAATGGAGATGGATACCACGTTGTGTGAGATGTAGGTGTGACAAAATAATCCATTCACTGGTCTTAGATAAAATCTGTCATGAATAATATATGGATATTTAAATAGGTATTTGAGGATAATATAAACGGATTTTTCATTGCTAATGACAAATTATTTAAATATTTTTTATATAGATATATTTAGAATTTAGTTTTATTCAAATTTATAATATAGAGAGCATTATTTATATAATTTGAATAATTTATTTTTTATTAAATATAGAAAATGTTATACTCATGTTATAAGAGAAAAATGACAAATTAATGGAATTATAAGTATAAATGTGAATCATAGTATACGTCTTGTGACCCATCTTGATTTTAACGGCAAAAATTTGTTTTGAACTTTCTCGTACTTAAATTTGTTGTGCTCTTATTAAACAAGGCAGATTTAGGAGTATTACTGTTCGTCTTGAACTCAAATTGTTATATAAATATGTAAATTAATTATTTTATTAAGAAAGTAACATATATAAGAATAAATTTAACTCAAAATTGTATTTGATTATTGAAGTCTTATTACTAAATTTTATTATTTATTATTTTTACATGTTCATTTGATTTAAAATGTAATATATAATATAAAAAATGTGTAAATATAATGGAGGCACGGGTGAAGGGAAGCGGTCCTTGCAGCAGCGTAACAACTTTATTACGCAAATTATGCAACTTACTTACGTATAAGTATTTTTATCTCTTCACATTTTATAATTAATTGTCTGGTTATTTGTGCATTGCAGTTGTCTACCAAATATTTTACCAAATATTTTTTCTATTCTAATGTATGATATGCATTGTTATTGTTATTGTATTTGAATGATCCTAAAGGTTCCAATTAAAGTGTAATTCAAGCTTCACTCCTTTACAAAGAACGAGGGCCTCTATTGAAGGGTATTATTATCTTGACAACTTCATGCTTGGATCTCATTTATCAGTAAGAGTAAAAAACAATCAAATCTTTTTTTCCCTTTAATGTTAAATAAAAAAAAAAGTATATATCACCATTCCGTGGATCAGTTTACACAAGGACCAAACTTCAGCGATAAAGGAAAAAGAGTAAGATGAGTGATCTAGACGCACGAATTATTACCATGTGATTCTTAACAGTCAGTTGTAGAACATTATAAACATTTTCGTTCTTAGAGACTCATGTCAAATGTATGAAATAAACCCGTTACAAGATAAGCCAAATAATTGTCTCAATTGGGCAGATTTGAGTCTTAAATTAATTACTCAATTGGTACGAATGACTAAAACAAATTTAATCATTTGTAATCTGAATGTAGCATATTAATTATGTAATATACTTGTAGCATATACACTTATAAAATATTCTTGAACCCATGTAGATAGGCTATTTATACATGACTTGCCCTTTGCCTGAAAATGCATAGTCACAAGTGAGTAAGACAAAGAGTTGGTCCATCAAAATCTTGAAAGGGTCGAACCACAAATTGGAGCATTGTGTTGTGTTCCAAGATCCTAGTTGAATGGTGATTAAGGAGTAATGAAATGAGATATGGCACACAACACCAATAAATAATCATATATTGACATGATGCTAGAATTGAGTAAGACGTAACTTTACTCAATGGGAACAAGTCAAATATGACATTGGACTTGGACCCCCCCCCCCCCCCCCCCCTCCTTCTTTTTTTTACCTTTCTTAATTGTGTTGGGTTAACAGGCCATCTTCCTAAACCTATCACTGCATTATTTCATTTCAAATCAAACGCACACCTTCTAACTACAAGTAGATAATACACTACTCTTAGTATTTAAACTTATACATGATATTTGTACAATTTGTTATAACAATTATGGCTCAACAAACATTAAGTTTCTCACATGTGTGAATATAATTTGAGAGTATTTTATTTTAATTAAGATGAGTTTAGCTAAATTTACAATGTACTAATTTATTTATGAAGTCTTTACTGAATTCTTAAAGTGGTAATTTGAAAGAATGTTCTTTGACAATGTACTAGATTGATTTCATTAGGTTATAGAATAATTATAAGTCTCGGAAATTCACAACACTATTGTGTGTGATTTCATTTTAATTGATCAAACGAAACCATTAAAAAAACGTGATGTCTTGAAATGAAATTTCTTAATTAAATATTTTAATGGATGGATCACGTAAATTTGTTTAAATTTTAGCTTTTCTAATTAAAATTACTAAAATAATTTTTTTTAAGATTTAAAGTAATAAAATACAACTTTTAAAACATTATATATCAAAACCAACTAAGAGTGAAAGACAATCAATTAAAAAGTGACATTTAACCTTTAAAAATGTGTAAAATTACTTTGAGTACACATACACATTCCTTAAGTTTTATAAAATTACACTAAATATCTCTATTCAATAATTACTCCTTTACTTTTTTAACATTATCATTATCACTAAGGGGTTTCGATGTTATTTTTCTAAAATTAAGGAGTTTTTATTGTAATATACAAAGGAGTGTATCTGTAATATTTTTCAAATAATTAAGGATTTTATATAAAATTAAAAAAGTAGGGAATGTTTATGTAATATCACAGAATCTGAGGGGTGTTTGTGTAATTTATGAAATTATTTTTTTTAAAAAAAAATTGGTTTAATTTATATCTAAATTAACTTTAATCATGAATTTATAATAAAATATTTACTTTTTATTCAATAGTGGGAGAATGGAGTTTTCAATCTAAATAAATAGGTAATAAATCTATGTTGAAAAATACTTTTGATACGTATTACTGGATGCAAATTGTGCATAATGCATTATATAACTTTCAGAGTGCCTCCATTTTTTCCCTACCAATCAAAAGTATCCCTTTCTAATCTGTCATAGATGAATGAAATATGTTTTTATTTAATGTATTGTATACAGCGATGACAACAAAGTTAAAATTTAAGGCTTAAATATATTACTCGAATCATCCATTACTAATTTTTTATTTTTGTTTTTTTGTTTTCTAAACATCCACTAATAAGTTGATCCTAGTGGGATAATAATAAAATTAATATGTTTTTTGGGTGATCAATAAAGTTAATATGTTGTTACTTATGTACGTAATTAATTCATTTTATAACAAAAACAATTGCAAGCCAAGAAACAATTAATAGTGATTTGTATATGTTATTTTTACTAGATATAATTGTACATTATAAATTTAAATAAGTATAAATTGACCACTAGTTTGACTGATCAATTGATCAATAAGGTATTCCAGAAAAAACAAATTCAATAAGGTACTTTTAAAAAGAAAAAAAAAGTAATGAGGAGGAATAACAACAAGTAAAAAAAAAATCGATATTAGAATTTTTATCATTGCATCAATTACGTATATTAAGCTGTTTTACATTATGTTAACAACGGTTATATTACGACACTGCTGCATTAATTCTGTTGGGTAAAAAAATATTTCACGCTTTCATGCAAGTTAATTATTAAGTTTAATCGTGATTTGGTTCCTACAACATAATATTTTATTTTAATCTCTAAATTTTATTATTTAAAACATTATGAGCTGTAATTTTAGGACACCCCACAAATATAAACACTTTATCAATATTTTTATTTTTCTCTATTTATCTCTTTTTATTACACTACACCACTCATCATATCAGTCACTTATCTTTCATTCTTCTTCCTATGTCTCTCTAGATTAATGTGTTTCTTGAATATGCAAGTATAATTTTCTAACTCCGTATGGTACAAAACATGGTTACTCGTATATGTGAATATTTTGGATATGGATTTCTTAAATAAACTAGTGTATATTATGCTATAAAGAATATCAAAAGTTTTTATATATCAATGCCATGCATATAAAATTGTAAGTTAGAAGGGATTAATAAATAAATAAATTGGCATAATATCTATGTCTCTAGGGCCTTCACACCTAACTAAAAAAGGATCATCAACCTACCTTTTTCTCCCCTCGGATGCGTGGAATTCAAACAAAGCTCATTTTCCATTCTTTGGAGCAATTAGTAAACCAGTTTGTCCACCCAACCTACCTATAGATAAACATCCAATTGTGGACGAAACACACATGAAAATAAATAATGAATGGTATCAAAAAGTAGAACTAAAAGGTGTAGCTATACACTAAAAATATATATATAACATTCATTCTTTTATAAACTATACCACTTATATATGATTCATATACATTATTATGTGGTTCACCCAATTCATGATCAACATTAATAATAATCACTATCATGATTGCTACTATATTAGTCAGCATCTTTACGTAATATTTGCTCAACAAAGAAAAAGAGTAGTCCAAAATCATTTCCAAAGCTAAGCCACCCTCTCCCTTAAGGCAAAGCAAAACTTGGCTCTCGTATAATTCAAGAACTCTTATTATTGTTTTGTTGATATAATCCAAGAACTCTTAGACGTGTACGTGCTAAGGACTCTTTGCTTTTGTCACAACAATGTTGCCTTAGATACGTGTCTCAAATAAAATCTTCACCAACCTCAACGTAAGACTCGGTACTAAGTGTTGTGACACTACGCTGATATCTCAACCTACACTGAAACAAACTTGTTTTCCCATTTTTCTCTCTCTCTTTTTCTTTGTTATCTGACAACCCAAAACTCATCTATAGGTCTTAAGCAAAAGAGAACATCCCTCTATCCTCTCCACCACATTTGAAGGGAACGTTACAAAAAATTACCATTTTAACACATTAGGATCATTATTTCATCTATCAACAAACCTTATAACATTATATATATTCTCACTATTTCTGTCACACTTGTGACTTGTCCTTCACTCATTTACTCATTTTCCCACCTTATATAGTTTCCTCCAAATTTTGCACCCTCATGGTCATGGCTAAAACATTGCAACACCCTTCATCATTTGTCACATTGGTGACACTCCTAGTGGTGATTCTTTTCTTCATTGCTCCTACTTCCTCAGCATCTAGAAAATCTCTCAACAAGCACCACATAGCTTCACACCCTGATGGAATTCGAGTCTTGATTCGCCACGTTGATTCTGGGAAAAACTTAACCAAACTAGAGCGTGTCCAACATGGAATCAAACGTGGGAAAATAAGGCTTCAAAAGTTGAATGCAATGGTGTTGGCAGCTTCAACAGCTGATTCTGAACAAGTAGAAGCTCCAATCCATGCAGGAAATGGAGAATATTTAATGGAGTTAGCTATTGGAACACCACCATGGTCTTACCCTGCAGTTTTGGACACTGGCAGTGACCTCATTTGGACACAGTGCAAGCCTTGCACACAATGTTACAAGCAACCAACACCAATTTTTGAACCTGAAAAGTCCTCTTCATTTTCAAAGGTTTCATGTGGTGACTCACTCTGTAGTGCTTTGCCTTCATCAACATGTAGCGATGGTTGCAACTATGTGTACTCATATGGTGACTATTCAACTACACAGGGCGTTTTGGCCTCCGAGACATTCACTTTTGGTAAGTCCAAGCACAAAGTTTCGGTTCACAACATTGGTTTTGGTTGTGGAGAAGATAATGAAGGTGATGGTTTTGAACAAGCTTCAGGGTTGGTTGGACTAGGACGTGGTCCATTGTCTTTGGTTTCTCAATTGAAAGAACCAAAGTTTTCTTATTGTTTGACTCCAATGGATGACACAAAAGAAAGTGTTTTGTTGTTGGGGTCTTTGGAAAAAGTGAAATCAAAAGATGCAATCACAACCCCTCTTCTCAAAAACCCTTCACAACCTTCTTTTTACTATCTTTCTCTTGAAGGTATCTCGGTAGGGGACACAAGATTGTCCATTGAGAAAAGCACTTTTGAAGTGGATGATAATGGGAGTGGTGGTGTGATCATAGACTCTGGCACGACAATTACCTACATTGAACAAAAGGCTTTTGAAACACTCAAAAAAGAGTTTATTTCTCAAACAAAGCTTCCTGTGGATGAGTCTAGTTCAACTGGCTTAGATGTTTGTTTCACTTTGCCATCAGGATCAACACAAGTGGAGATTCCAAAGCTTGTTTTCCATTTCCAGGGTGGAGATTTGGAGCTTCCTCCTGAGAATTACATGATTGGTGACTCCAATTTGGGAGTGGCATGTTTGGCCATGGGTTCATCTAATGGAATGTCTATATTTGGCAATGTTCAACAACAGAACATTTTGGTGAACCATGATCTTGAGAAAGAGACCATTTCTTTTATTCCTACATCGTGTGATCAGTTGTGAATGTGTGAATTGATATTTCACTCATGAATATATGTTTTAATTGCTATTGTGGTTTAATGTTCTGTTGCCTAACTCGTATTGTTGTGATTGAATTTCTTAGTAGTTTTAATAATATGAGCATTTTTATTCTATGTCCAATTCAAAAGGATCACCACAACAGAACATTCTATGTCCAATTCATCATATGGTAATTTTCTTACTTAGGATAGAATGGTTATGGTTGCTCAACTCCACACCTACCATAAATTTTTTTTTAAAAAAAAATAAAAAAATAAAAAAATAAAAATCTTCTTAATCAGGTAAAGACGAAAGCACTGTTTTAACTATTATTTGAATGTTATACCACCATTACTTAACCATTACGACAATCATAGGCTGTTATTATGTCCAAGACATAATGCTGCTCAAAAACATAAATCCACCTATAATGTCCTCAAAACTTTGAAGAAATTTTACAACTCCATCTCAGTGATTTATACTGTTTGGCTTGGCTTCACTTTTGCCAAAAACAAATTCTGATTTTTCATGTTCTTGGTGGGAAGATAATAAAATTATTTATAATATCTAAAGGTTTGACATCTCCTAATAGATATTTTTTCCATACACACATATAAGAAACAAACCCTTAAACCTCTCATCATATATGCTTAATTGGTAAGTTTGTTTAACTTTATATTAATTAAAAATGAGTAGTAAATGTAATAATGTCAAATAATAGTTCCTCTGTGTCAATTTTGTTTTTTTTAAAAAATAACTCTTTATCTTTTTATATTTCTAACAAATATAATAAAACATGGTAATTTATCACCTTATTTATTATATTTGAATGTAAATGACGGAATATATAATTTAGCACAAGATTTTCTCACATCTCAACCAATCATAATTATACTATAATTAATATATATATATATATATATATATATATATATATATATATATATATATAAAACTCTATACATTATGACATATTAGCAATGTCAAGAATCTGAAGGTAATTTATTTTTGGATCCATGTCATTCAGTTGTTAGTAACTCAAACATTCATTTAGAGATATCTTTAATTTCTAATGGATGTATTGTGTTATCGTTTGGTAGCATCATCCAATGGTGTAAAGTCTTAGTGATTTGCACCTTTAAATAAGGATACATCTGTAACAAGTATAGCCAACAACAATATAACTCAATCATCTAATTATTTCACAAAATATATATATATATATATATTAATTTTTTTCTTTTTTTTAATATTTTAATATTTTATGTAGTAATTGGTGGGTTGATTTATATTAATGTTAGTTACCGAACATTTCTTTACACAAGACTGTAACTATATTCAGAATGTGAGAGAATGAAAAACATGCAAGGGAGAGGAAAATCTTGAACATGAAATGCAAGAATTAAGGGATTCTTTCTTGTGTGTAGATATTGATTCTATTCACAGTGGAATTGATCTTTCTATGGATGTAGGTCACGATAGTTGAACCACCACCTAATTCTATGTTCTCATTTCTGTTTTGCATTTTTCATATTATTTGTGTCTCTTCATTGTGCGTTCTCATTCTTTTTTTGGTTAATTCTTATTTCTTTCTATTCCTCCTACTTGTTTTAAATTAACAAAGTATTCAGTCTACACTTTGTATAAAGTATATTTGAACTTTATCTGCTTCAAAAAAAATAAAAAATTATTCACTAAATCAAGATCTTTTAATTTGAGACTATGAAATTTAGAAAATAAAGTTCAAATAAATGATTTAAATTTGAATAAAAAAACATAATAACTATCAATTTGTTACATTTACAACTTAAATCTGCCCTTATCGTGTAAGACTTTCGTTAAATATACTGTATCTAATTAATAATATACCTCCTTTATTTTTTTTATTACCAAAATACTCCTAAAAAATAATTTTTCTTTTACACCTCCATATTTATTATTCTCTAAACCCTCACCTTCTTCTTATTCTTTAAATCATCTTTTATTCCTCATCTCCATCATTCTTTAAATTCTATTTTTCCACAATAATTTCATTCACGAGTAACTCATAAGAGACAGCATTTTTCGTTAATTGGATTGATTGTGTTTTCATTAGTCTCATAATCATTGCATCCAAGCTTTTTCTCATTTTCATTCTACTTTTAGACATCATTAAACTTCAATATATTTTCCATAACCTGAAAGTACTTTTATCCAAAATCAATTTTTTCTTTCAGAAAGCACTCTCTGAAACTCAGTTTATTGAAAAATACTTTCAAAAATAGAAAACTGTATTTCCAAAAATATTACAAGTAAATAGAGTTTTGGGAAGTATTTTCCGATGTGAATAATTTAAAGGTAGAATAAACTATAAGGGTATACAGGGAAATAGAAGGAAAAAATGAAAAAATGAGGTGTGTTTATTATATGATATGTCAATTTTAGTAGTGTAAATTGGTAAAATGAGACTCAAAATAAGTTTAGGCATGGGCCCAAAGAACGCATATAAGCCCGCAGATCAAGCCATAAAAATTATCTGTTAGCCCATTATATTCATATGCCTTGTTCTGGATGCATAGATGATATGGAAATTTTCTAATTTCTACCCATATTCTTTTTTTTACTTTTTTTTCTTGAAAACCAAATACAAAGCACCTATCATTTTGTAGTGGGGTTTTTGACGTAATTGGGCCCATTACAAAAATAAATTATATAAATAGTCCAGTTATAAACTATTCACTAAAATTGGTCGATTTTGTTGAAGTCGTTAGGTTCAGCCAATAAATAACTTCTCAATAGTTATTCATTGTTTAAATGACTAACTTTCTAATTAGGCCACATGTTTACTAACAATTATGTTTTTTAAATTAAAGTCAAGTCATTCACTATTTGAACGACAATTTCACTTATGATTGAGTTATATGTTTGCTAACGGTTGACGTTTAATCTATTTTTAGATTAAAGTGAAGTTGTTTACTATTTAAACGACTTCACTTCTAATTTGAACACGTATTTGCTAACGAGCATTTTTCAAATTAAAGTGAAGTAGTTCACTTCCAAATACAACTTTAAAAGAATTGTTTAAATTTTGAATGACTTTTTCTACATTTATTTAAAAATTAATTGATTTTGTAATTATTATTAATTTAGAGTATTTTAGTTCAAAATATAATTACGTATTAGTTGATTTTATAATTATTGTTAATTTAGATTATTTTAGTTCAAAATATAATTAGGAATTAATTGATTTTATAATTATTGTTAATTTAGAGTTAGAAAATAATTTAAATTTAATAATAATTAGGAATTAATTTTGTGTTAATTAGTAATATGAATTTGTTGATTATTTATATTATTATTATTTCAACAAAATAAAATATACAAAAAAATCTTAAATTTCATAATTTAAAAATCGTTGAAAGTAGATACAAAAAGTTAAAGGATTGATCCGCTCAACGACTACACCTTTAAAAGTCGTCGGCTAGCTCAACAACTTCTTATAATTTTCATTGAAGTCGTCGTTGACTTTTGGATGATTTCACCCAAATTAAATTTAGTTGTAAATTATTTCAAAGTTAACCCATTTGCATAATTTAATTTTAATTTCTAATTTTAAAATACCCTTCTATTGTACCAAATTCTTTTGGTTTGATTAACATGATATTATGTATTTTTTTTTATTATTTAATTTTCACATTGTCAATTTTTTTTACTTACCTAAAACTTTCAAATTATTATTACAATTCATTAAAATATCTTATAATTTACAAAGAAATATAGAAATTTTTAATTTTAGGAATTCGATATTTAATGAAAAATTAAAGTATTTTATATGATGTAATATTGAGATTAGTGAAATTTAATATTTTGAATGATTTGTTTTGAAATATTCAATACGGATTTTTATTCCTGAACAAGTAATCATGAAAAGTATAGCAGAACCTACTCTGAACTTGCATCACAAACAAGACAAAAGTGGGTTTGAAGTTTTGATAGTAGATATACAGCCATTAATTCTGTGAGTTATGTATGATCGGAGGGTACAAATGAATCACTCCCTTTTCAAGGAGGATAACTAACACTCGTTGCATAGTTTAATTTGACACTTTTTTACAAAAAAAAAAAAAAAAAAAAAAAAAAAAAAAACAAATAAAAATAAATAAAGTTATGCATGAGTCAAAGTTTATTTTTAAAATGGAAGTTTTCTATCGTTTATCAGTGACAGAGTAAACCCAAAGTCATTTTACATAGATAGATATCGGTGTAAACAGGGGTGAAAGCAGAAATATATTATAAGAGGAACAATATAAAATATTATGAATTAGAAATAAAATCGACTCTTAAGTAATAGGAGAAACTACGCAAATACTCCAACCTTCGAATTAAGTGTGCGTAGACAAGTATGAAAATATTAATTAAACTATAATATTCTCTTTATATAAAGTAAATTTGTTGTGTTTTAAGTCAAGTCTGATATTTTTTAAAAGCTACCTTTTATTTTCTGGAAAATAATAAATAAAATTATCTTTTAAATAATAGATAAGATTTTATAAAGAAATAAATATTTCAATTTTGTTTGGTTAATTATTCCTTTTTTTTACCAAACTCACTAAATTAAGTTACATATTTAAATTTTATCTGGATGCAGTGTAATATTAATTGTAAAATTTAAAAACCGTAAATTAAAATAACGCTATAAAATGCTCTAAATATGGTTTTAGTTCAATTTTAAAAAATATCATTTGATAAGGTAGAAAATTAATTTTTCATATGGTAAAGTAATTATAAATCTTGACAATTTATTGTACTGTTATATATATTTTGGTAATAATAACAATATTGAATCAGACGAAACTTATTAAAAAATTTAATGCACTCGTCATTTATCTCCCATAAAATTTAAATAAGTTTCTGTTTAAAAGTACCAAAATAAAATTCTTTAAAATTTAAATATTAAATTCAACCATCTCTCTTCTTAACTCATCTATGTCACGTATGTAACACGTTTTATATCGAACTTTTGAAATTTACTTTTAGAAAGTGTTTAAGATCTAACTTTATTTTCATCCTAGTACACTAAAAAAAGGACCATTCACTAATGCAATAATTGTTGCTTTCATGTACACATATTTGCTCTACTATTTCTTATGAAAATTTTACAGTACCGACACTATATTTTGACTATTTTTTCATATAAATACAGTTAATAATTTAGAAATAAAATAGACCAATGAAATAAAGTCCAATGAAATATCAAAACAAAAGTCAAAAATGTGAAATGAAATGAAATGAAAGTACGTACATTAAAAAGCATAATAACTATTAAATCGTACAAGGTGGTCACTTGCAATGGTTCCAATGCCTTTGGACATTGCATCACAAAAATTCCTTTGCAAAAAAGTGTATTAGGGACAAGTCCATTCAATTTCATTCACTGTATTGTCATGTGCCAAATTGCATGTACTACCTTTGCTTATGCTTTCTAAAATAGTACTCTACTTAGTCGTAGACTTTTGAAGAGGGTACGAGGTCAATAATATGAACACCACATACAATTAGTTTTTTTTCAAAGCTTCATCTTAAGTCCTAACCAACCATTTGTAAAGATTATGATCAAACAACATTTTGACCATGGCACTCACTCATATGCTTAATTATCATTATCTAAGATTCAAGGAGATAATAGAAAGAGAGTGTGGCATGATTCTGTTTCGTGAAGCATGCTGCTCTTGACCTATGTTCATAGGCGTGGACGTAGTGTTGTTGAACTACATGAACTATTAAAAAGAGTCAATACCAATAATGGAATGGGGAATTAAGGTTGAGTTTTTTTTTTTTTTTTTTGAAATGTTGACATTATTGTTTCTAGAATATGATTGTTTCTAGAAGCAGGAAATTACGAAAAAATTTAAATAAGTTCATAATATCTAGATTGATCGACAGAAAATAAAATTAATTAAAAAGATAGGCAAATGAAGAAAAACTTGAAAATAGATATTTATTTATTTTGTGAAAGAAAGGTTTTAATTATATTCAATAAATTATATTGACACTTTTTTGGGTTGAGATTATATAAATACTTTTTATTTTTTAAACTCTTACACTAGCTTTTTTTTATATATATTAATGATTTGAAAACATTAGAGTGACATTCTTTATATATATTACACTAACTCATTAATTGTTCAAAAAAATATTAAACCATAGTTATATATGTAAAAGAATTTATTATAAATGTTAAAAGAGTAGAAATGTTAGAAAATTTTGATAAATTTATTCAAGAAATGGTAGACTGTAGTAAACAGCTCGGCGAAGATACCCTCTAGCACATAATGCAATCAACAGTGGCTTTCGGTTCCGCCACGACCTATTGTAAACTTTCGGCTGTAAAGAGGTATATTTCTCAATTTTATTACAAGTGTTGTTTTAGTTTCTATAAAAATTAAGAAAAATTAATAAATAGATTAGAAAAAGTAATAATTTTACAAAATCAATTTTATCAATTTTTAGAAAATTAATTTTCTTTATTATAATGATATAGAACAATAATTCTACCAAAAATATAAATAAAGTTAATGAATATTTAAAAGAATAAAAAAATCACTTATTTATTAATATATATAGCTAGATGTGTCACACCACGCCTCTAAGCTGATCATTTAGGTGAGACATATGATCAAGTCCATGGCCCCTTTGGCAGCATACCTCATTGTGATATAACAATGTCAGAGAAACATGGTTAAGTCCTGTTATAGCTTAAGGTTGATACGTGTTAGATTCATGTCTTTTCGACCTCAATTAGAAGACATAACTTAAGGTTAATACGCGTCATGTTCATATCTACTCAACCTCAATTAGAAGACATGATACCACCAACATGTCACTTCTCTCGGCCAATATGTGTGTGTTCATGGAGAGTAGATCTCTAACTAAGATTGAAATCATTTCATGCTTATACATAATATTTCTGTCTTAAATATACGACTAAACATTAACTTGACTCTTGGAGTGTCTTTTGTAGATATACTCTCCACACCTAAAGAGGTCAGCTTGTCAAACCTTTCACAGAATATACTTCGCACCCTCTCAAACCAACACTTATCCCACATCAGCTTGCAGCATTTCCTTCAGATTCCGGTAAGAATAATAACTAATATTAAATCTCAAGGCTATTATTTTCGGTGAAATATCACAACATGAACTAATTAAATATATTATATATTAAATTTTATAAAAATTTTAGATATTTTATTTTTAAAGTCAATAAACTCATCATAAATAAATTGATTGATTGTATAAAGTTGCAGTGTATATGATTTTTTTTTCATTAATATTTACTAATACATAAAATCATATCATATTTAAAAAAAAAGTGTTATAGTTGAAAAGATAAAAGGTTGACTAATTGAGTGAGTCAAATGTGTGTTAGGTGATAGATATGGGATGGGATTAATGGATTATATGAGTGAGGAACACTTGAAAGAAACGGTAGCTACCGACTATTGTTAACAGAATCGACAAACATTGTTTGCGAAAGTGCGCCACGACCGGCCGGCCAATGATAGAGGATCACTCATTTCGTCTTGGATTCACACTGAATCACATTATCACAAACAATGAGGACATCATTGCAAGGGGACGCTAAAGCAACCACCTAGCTGTGAGAGGGGCTACCATTTGGTCCCATATCTCCTACCTTAAATGCCCCTTTTCATTATTGCTTTCATATCTTCTCATATCAACTTCCTTATTTTGGGATTGAGACATGCACCCCCACCCCCACCCCCACTTTTGCATGCTTTCTATAAGACAAGTTCTTGCGTGACATGCTATATTTAACTTGGATGTATTAGCCAAATAACTTGTTTTTATCATTGTTATATCTTAATAAATAATTATTGATTATCTTCCTGGATTACTTTTGCATGTTTGGAAGAAAAATGATTACGGGTTATGTTTACTAAAGTGTGATTTATTATTCTAATGATGATGTAATTATCAGTTAGGTTTCTATATTATATAAGTTCGGAATTCAATAAAAGAAATATTTTATCCTTTATCCATTAAAGAAAGGGATAGTTAACTAAAAGTAATTTAGAATTTTTATCTATAATGTAAAATTTTATATATTATCCATTATTCAACTTATTATCCTTTCCTCTTTTACATATAAAACATAATTCTTAGAAGACAATTTGGGTTGGCCCACTATACTTTTTGTATATGGAGAATTTTCTTCGTAGCTAAATATATTTTGTTTCATAAGTGAAGCTTAAGCTTTTAAGATTTTTAATAAAAAAAAATTATGAGTTATATATATTAGTTTTATAAAGGAAAGGGACCTGTGTATATTAAAAAGAAAGAAAGAAAAACTGTCATGAGATTCCATGAACTTTATTTAAAATAGAAAAGTTTTTCTTAAGAATTTATTTTATGTATTAGTATTCCTAAATGTTGGCCTGGGTCGATCGTACTTTTAATGGGTGTTCATTTTGGTTGACACCGGTGACTTTGGAATGGTCTAATGCTTGAGCATAGAATGATGATCATTATACAGATTGAACCTAAAGCCAAATTTGTAACATGTTCCAAACAATTATTCTAGTTGATTTTGTAGTGAAAATACTTCACAAGAATCTTAATTAACCTTATAAAGATCTTTATATAATCCTTTTTCTTTTATTCATAAATCCTTAAAATAATATTTTTACAATTACAACAAAAGCAAAAATTATTACAGAAAATAAACGTGGTTGCTTAAAGGAAAAAAGAAAAAAGTACATAGAGAAACGAGTGGTGCTTTTCTCTATTTACTTTCTGAAACATCTTTATAGGATTCATTGCATTGTATGTGTTATATGTAACATGAGGAATTTGGACACTTGGAGTATTGTTTGCGCGTCTGTAAAACAAGTCTAGTCATCCATTATATATCCATCACTCTTCAAAAACGACTGATTTGATCACATAAGATGGAATTAATGGAACATGTTCCTAAAATTAATACACAAACACACGTACGTTACATGTCTCTTCTGCAAAACCCTCTACTATTGTTGAACGGCGAGATATGGTTCGCAAGTATATTCTAAAAAATAAAAAAAGGATTCTGTTTGGCATTTTTCTTCTTGGATTTTTTTTAGTATAATTAAAATGTTTTTTTTATGAAGAAATAATTATGCTCAAGATAAATAATTACTTTCATTTGAGCACTTAAGACAAAAATAATTATATATTCAAAATTTTAACTTAAAAAATTAATTAAATTGAGATAATTTTGTGTTAGTTGATATTGTTTTAGTAAATTACTATTTTAATAACAAAATATCTTAATTAGGTAATTTAGTTTTTAAAATATTAAATATATAAGTGATCATACTTGGATGGTGAAAACAAAAGTTTCTTGTCTAAACTGGATTCCTTCTTCTCAATTAGACTTCTCCAAACTAGTAGGATGTACCCGTAAAATGTCTAGATGAAATTCAACCTATTTTTCTGTTTCAAGTGAATTAATTACGTAATCATAAAGGAACTTGAAATTGAGTATTTATTTATTAGTCGTTGATAAATAACGGACTCAGTGCATTGTGATGGAATGTGTCCAGTAAATCGTGGATGTCGTGGTCGATACAATAATATATATTTATCATTTTAACTCAAAAAAATATTTAATTAAACTTTTATTTTTAAATTTTATAATTTATTATCATTTTATTTCCTAGGTTGAACTATCTACTCTCATTTTCATTATTTGAATTAGGAGATCAATTGGCTATTAATGATGTAATTAAAAGAATAGTGTTAGATACCTTTGAGTTTTATCTAACATCAAAGAATATATGAAAAAGAGGAGAAACAGATTTAAAAATTAACATAAATTCCGTCATTTTTACTCTATTTTAATCCAAATATTTCTATTTTATTCTCTTTTATCATTCTAAACACTACCTTTAGAACTAAAATGGTAAATATATTACGAAAATAAATGACTTAACTTTAACATACAATTTCAAGGCCTAATTTAATTTTTATACACGAAGGAAGTAAAAAGAACAAAAGAAGAAAAAACGCCAGTAACAAAACAAATTTTAATTGATATACACTTTGAATTATTATTAGCTAGATACAATTTGAAGCATATCTATCTAGCTTTTGACTTGAGAGCGAGTGAAAGAGACGGTCACTAAATGAATATCTTGCCACATGCTACGGTTTGGAGGTTACCGGGACGGAACATTCTTTTCTCCTTAAAATTCGACCTTTGTCACTTTCCGTTGCTATCCACTTTTCCATTTCTATGTATACGAAGTGAAAGATGTGTATTGTGGAGTTAAGGAGGAACATAAAAAGTGCCTAATCAGTGCCCGTGAGAAAGGGAAATTCAAATTCAAATTCAAATTTAATCTTGCTACAATTCATTTGTTTCCGCGTACACTATCTATGTCATTTGTGTACATCAGATTTCACTTCTTTTCAAGCCTAACATTACACGTGTAATTTTGTATATATAGCTAGGACTGAAACAACACATCTTTCATAGCTTTCTTTGCATACCACAAATTTTAATGGTTAAATGCATGTGAGTAAAAAAAACACAAGACAAACAATATTCAATGTTTTTAAAATACAAATACTTTTATATTATTCTATCATAGTTTTTTTATATGTTTATCAAAATGCAACCTTAATCTTAAGTATATAAGAAACAAATATAATAGAGCATAGTTTGATTTCAGAAATTAATTAAGGTTATATAATATTAAGAGTTGGTGATTTAGATTGATCAGTTTTTTAAAATATACATTAAATTTTTTATTAAACAATTTTATTTCATAATAACTCTAATATACAATCAACTTACTCGCAATAAATAAATATATATTTCTTTTATTAATTTTTTTATTTATTTTATATATTTTATATAATTAATTGTCTAATTATGTGGATATTGTAATTAAACATGTAATTATTAGATTAACCTTGTGTTGTATTAAAATGATGGATTTTGCATTTCTATTTTTATTAGAAGAGATAAAAATTACTTAAATAATTTTTATATCATGAAAAAATTGGTCATTAACTATTAATTATAAAATATTTTTGGAGTAAAAAGTTAGAATTTACATAATTTGCATGAAATTTTAGTGCAACTTTACTGCTGCCCATAACTAGTCTCACTCAATTTGAAACAAAATTGTGATATATTTACATACAAGATACTCAGAATCATAATATAAAATATGATGAGCAATGATTAATCTCAAATAAAATAAACAGAGGAGCCGTGTGCAAGAAGATATAAGTAATGATGAGGTAGATGAAATCATGTAAGATACGATGAGTCACCGAAGTTTGAAGATATGAATTGTTTCCAAAAACTTAAAATGAAACTCTCTTCCTTCAGGGTCAAGGCTAAAGTTTCTTCTCCTTCTTCTTTTTAAGAAAAGTTGAAGCCTAAAGATGATCATGTGTTTATTGGAGTGTGCGTGCGTGTGTTTCAATTATGGTTTTTTATATTTGTTTTGGTGTTGGTGTGCGAGATATCTCTGCACAAAATATCATTGCACTGCACGCTAGATGATGTAGTGGCTATCATGCAGCGCTTTAATTTGGGTTAGACTGCCTCGTGAAATAATTCTTCAAAAATTTAATAAAATAATTGTCTCTGTTGATTTAATATAGTGTTAGAGGCGTCACCAATTTGTTTATGCCAATGTTTATAAGTGTCTACTGATTACTAAATTATTATTCTTGTTATATTTATTAGCTTTATCATGATTATTATTATTGATATTATTAGCTTTATTATTAATTTTATTATTGTTATTATTATTGATATTATTAACTTAATTATTGTTATTATTATTGATATTATTAGCTTTATTATTAATTTTATTATTTTTATTATTATTGATATTATTATTATTATTAACTTTATTATTATTATTAACTTTATTATTGATATTAATTTTTACATTATAGTTATTATCGATATTGATGTTATTATTTTTATTACGTGAACATAATTTATTACAACAACTTATTTTGAATGAGTGTTTGTAGAAAATATAATATTAGAGAAAAAATCAAGGGTGTGAATCACATCGCCTAAAGATAGGACTTGTTTTATGGATATAAGTGAGTTGCAAACCTCACTCTATAAGCTGATTTTATGGGGGTTGAAATAGGCTCAACCCACAATTTCAACATGGTATTAGAGTCTATCTTAGGATGGATGTTGGGTTACCCATGGGTCAATATTGGATCATCCCATTGAATAACTTCCACGCTCGAGAAGTTCAGTCCTCGGCATGGAAGGGATGTGTCGGAAACCCAATATTGGACGATCAACTCTCAAGAAGTCTAGTTCTCGTCGTGTGAGGGGTGTGCTGAAAATACAATATTGGAGGAAAAATCCAAGGGTGTGAAGTCTCACATCACCTAGAGATGAAATCTGGTGTATGAATATAAGTGGAGTGCAAACCTCACCCTATAAGCAGGTTTTATGCGGTTGAGTTAGACTCAACCCACAATTTCAACAGTGTTGGGTTCAAAAATTGAGGAGTCCAAACGATTTATAAAATTTTTTTAATGGAAGAAAATATAAATGAAAAATTCTACTAAATTGAATTGAGTTTATGAATCTTAAAAATAGCGAAAATTCATTTTAATTGCATTGATTTATTTAAAGATTTCATTTTAATTGGAATTTGGTTAATCACTCTGGATTCCCATTAAACATTCATATCTGAATCTCCAATATGTCACTCCATCACCATCATCATCTCGTTATTATCGCTATCGCTACAACTATAACCAACACTCTTACCAGCACTCTTACTACCCGCCACCATTATTTTATTTTCACTAATTCTATCTATATCATTATTGTTATATTGTCTTCGTTACCACTATCTCTTATACTACCACCATTGTTATTCTCATCATAGTAATCATCACAAATATCTTTCCTATCGTCATCATCATTAATGTTACTCATCTCATTGTCATTATCATTACTATCTCTTATTATTATCTACTTCATATTTTGGTGTGCATCAAATATTAGAAAGAATTAAAGTCTATCCTATTTTTATCTTATCATATTCTTATACTGTCTATATATCATATTCTATTCTATTCCATCTTACTAGTTAATTGTGAATTTGTTACATGGTCAACAACCAAATTTATTATCAATGTTCCACGCTTAAAGTTTAATCAATTTCTTTTATTGTAAGAAACAAAGTTTAGTGGTTGATATTAATTATAATTAATTTGTTCGATAATTAATTTGTGAATTTGTTACAAGATCAACAACCAAATTATTATCAATGCCCCACACTTAAAGTTTATTCAATTTCTTTTATCGTAATAAACAAGGTTTAATGATTAATATCGATTATAATTAATTTGTTCTATATTTACTAAAATAATTTCATTTATAAACTAATTATTAAAATGGTTACTTTAGTAAAGTTATTACCTAAAAACGACAACTTTAGTAAAAATATAGTCAAATGTAATTAAAGGAGTTATCACTCAAAACGATTCCAGAATTTTAAAAAAATCACTTTTTACATGGTTCTTGTTCAACCAGTGTAAAATATAAATAAAAAAAAAAATTATTAAATATAAACTTTTTATGTCAGTTGTGTACTTAACTAATGTACAAAATATTCTATGTTATAAAGAAGGATACACTTTATACATTGGTTTATAATAAAATCGACTTAGAATGTGAGTCAGACTTTCTACATTGATTTTATAGTCGTTGCATATTCAAATGACTGAGATTGAAGTTATTCAAAACTCGACAATTACACCCCACTAAACTATTCCCATTAAAACAACCCCAAATTATAATAAACTTCAGACTCAACACATACAAGGGAAAAGTTATTAAATATTGTGTAAGTGGGATAATTACCCAAATTATCATCATTTAAGTTTACAACTATAGCAATGCATGTTTATGGGAAGTCCCTCATTCCAATCACTCGCATTTCGCATGCTAAATTGGAGAATATATTTCAATTTTGGAAAAGTGGTAGAAACCGAAAGTTGATTCTCCCGATCGAAATCAAACTAGATGCTGCAATGTGACGTCATGGGTTCATGAGGAATGGGACCATAATTAGATAGAGTCGTCCGTATGTGATTAGGACTTCGCCATTTCCAGATTTTCTTTCACAAGATGTGCAAGAGTGGCAATTTGACCATATACGTGAAAATATGCTTGCTGAATGAATGATTTTGACAAGAACGTGGTCCATCATTCATATGTGCCCAAATTAGTTTTGTCTACCCTAAACTATCGTATGGGTGTGGCAAAAGTTCCTCCTCTCTCTCCCCGTAACAATGCGAGGTTACGTGCAAGTCGATGAAACAATTAATTGTGTGCTATTGCCTTCATGTTTAACTCCACTTTATCAATGATCGAAGTTGTCACCTCATGCAACACCTTCTACAAGTTAACTAAAGTGGGCAACATACATTTATTAATAGTATTAAGATATCAGTTGAATCCTTTATGTGTTTTAATTGATTTGAATAATAGGATTGTTCTTATTAAATTGGGAGCTGACCTAGATGAGGAACGATAATTAGTGGTCATGTCAAGGTGCTAGAGATGATTTTGTGATCTAGTCCGAACTGTTGGGTAGGACTTGAACCGGAGGGGAAAGGTACCTGCAAAGACACTTCGACAGTTAAGTTAGCAAGTGACCGATATATTTACATAATGTAAATGTTAAAAGAGGGTTTATGTTATATTTTCTGTGAGCATATTTATAAAGGTAGGAAAGGGGGTGGCGTGTGAGAAATGCCACAAAGTCCTTTCCCTAGGCTGCGCAAGTATGGCAGGTACGTGTCTACTCGTAGGTGGTTGGTCAAGTCACTGATGTGATCACACAGGTATGTCACATCTCACTAATATCGATAATAATTTTCAATATGAGGTCGGTATGAGGTGACGTGGAAGGATATTATTTTGTATTAATAAAAATTAATTCCTTTTAAATTAATACTATTGTCCAATATAATTGATTATCTTAAAAAATTACAATAACTAATCTCAATTATTGAGTTCTTATTTATTTATTCTTTAATAAGTCACTTGTTTCTCATGTTAAGGATTGTTCTTACGTGTTTATCTTTATATATGTTGTTGTATTATCCTGTCACATTATAGCATGATCTTTATCATAAAATTAACATATCATATTATGTTGTCATTTTTAGAGTTGACCAAGACAAGTCTACTGAGTCACCATCAACAAATTTGAGTAGAATACATATCTTCTTACCTACAACAATCATCATCCATCGACATTATTATTACATGCAAAATGGTTGAATTAGTCTCTCAAAGTCTTGTGTACCCTAATTATTGTTGTACAAGTTAATCAAGAAATGACATAATATTCACTTAGTCATACTACTTAGCTGTATGATGTCAACTCCTCTAATCTATAAATACTTATTCCATTAATAGAGAGTGTATTCCTTATATAATTTATATTCATTTTAACTTCTCTTAAACACTTTTTTACTTTAGAATCTTTTTATTATTTCACTAACTTAAACGTGAGAGAATTATCACATATACACTCTGACACAACTCAGAAAAGATAACTTCAACCATTATACTGTCTAAATTCTACCCAATATCAAATCAACCCAAATTATCCACATCCAATTTAGAAGACTCCCTGCTCGAATCCAATAATACTAATTATTAATATATATATATATATTATGTAAAAGAAATTATTATATAATGTAATTCGAACAGCAACCATATTCAATATTTTGATACATATATTAACAGTCCTGCACTGTGTAATAAAATCATTTAAATATCATCATTATATCATGTTATAAACTTATATATTTATTATTATAAACTTTTAATACTCATAATTACGGTATATATATTAATAAAAAATAATATATATCGATAAAACTATTTAATAATTTTGTATATTACTTTTTTATATACTATATACTTTTTAAACATGATAATGTGGAAGTGCGCCATGGATATTCGTGACTAGTAGATGAATCAAAGTATCAAACGGCAAAAATCGTACAAAGCATATCTTCACCGACTTCACCTTGTCCACCAGCATGCATTGCACCAGCACAACCTCATTAAGTGTCTTCGAAAATGACTTGTACTTTATTTTTCTTCCCAATATATATTCCACCAAATCAACCAAGATTGCAAATCTCGAACATTCTTATTTATATCTACTTTTCAATCACACCCTTTAATTAAATGCTTTCAATTATTAATGTTAATCTTCATCATCTATTAAACAATTATAAAATATTCAATTATTATTTTAATTAACTTCAGTCTTATTGATCGACAGATTGTGCTAAGCAAAAGAAAAATCCATTGTTTCTTAGTATCATCAAGATCTAGCTATTTGAAGTGATAATTAATCCATAATTAGAAGTTGGATATAAATTCCAAGTAGTTTTACAAATAGAAGTGTTAGATATACATGCATTTATATTAAAAATAATAATACACTTTTATTTCAATTTTCTTCATTGAATTTGTAGTACACATGCGCATATGGATGTATAGTAACTAGTAAGAGTAAGAGCCAATCAGTGCAATTTGTACTAGAAATCATATGAACACTTTACTTTTCTTCTTAAAAACAATTTTTTTGTACATAAACATTTTCTTTTAATTAACATCATATACGAACTCAACTTCGTAATAAGAAAAACATTTTTTCTCTCCACCTTTAAAATTTTAATTCGACCCATTTATTTATATTTTACATTTCTAAATGGGCATTACGGAATCTAATTTACATTTTGGACTGGGTATTCCGAGAATATATAGAATAGAGTTATAAATTGCCAGTATAAAAGTAAATAGAAATTTAAAAGGTATAGAATGAAAAATTCTAAAAATTTGTCACATACATTATATTTTTCTTGATGGAAATGCAAGCCCATTTTTTTAGTTTTTTTAGCTCATCTTTAATTAATGGATATAATTGTATGAGTTTAATTTTATGCATTGTAATGTATAATAAATTACACAATTAATAAAAATCAACGCTAATATGATTTGTAAGATAATTATTAATAAATAAATAAATTGATTATATATATAAATATAATATATTATGATTAGTTCATATTTCTAGTACATACATTAGTTACAAAGTAAGTGTTTTTTTTTTCCTACTCACATATTTACCAATGCAAAAGGGGATAAGTAGCAAGATACTTGTGTCTACGCATACCCACATCTTAAAATTACTTAAATATATCTAATTATATATGATGTAAGTTGTCCTACAAACTAATATTTGTCCCAAAAATATGTTTCAAAAGCCAAAAGATCTCAATGAATTTTATTTTTAGTATAAATATTTATTTTGTAATTGTCTACTTTTCATCTTTTTGAGTTTTGAAAAAAATTATTTTAACAAATACTTATAAATTGCCTAGGAAAATTTATTATCGGCAAATATCCCGTCTCATTCTTATTTGCATATGTTTATGCACTTTCTCTACTAGTGATTTAAAGATGAGTGCTTGGAATACATTTTATTGTTTATTAAAATTTATTAAAGTTACAAAATATGAGATTATTAAATAAGACATTTGACCTATAAAAATATATGATTTCTTATAAATTGTGTTATATATATATATATATATATATCATTTATTAGTTAAAATTGAATGAAATTATAGTAGCATGAGTATAATACTAAAATTCATTGGATAAAAGTGAGATTTGTAAATTTTCTAATAAATTTTAATTAATAATATATATTGTATTTAAGAAAACATATTAGATAATATGTTGATATCATTTATCATCTTTTATAAATTTCAATGTTTTTTTTTAAGATAAAAAGGATTAGTTAATGAAAGAATAAATTTTAATGAATTTATGGTTTAATATATATACTTTTGTGTATTAGGAGTTATTTTTTCATAAATTTATTGATATCTTTCCTCAAAAATTACCATTTAAAAAATTTCAATAAATTATCTAATTGTTAATATTTAGATATATTTTAATATCATATTACATTATTGATTCAATAAATTATTAAATAATTTTAAAATTATATAAAAATTTATGTACATAATATATGATAATTATGATAATGAGACCATCAAATTAAATTAAACAATTTAATTATCTAAGTTTAATTTATATAAAAAATTTAAAAAATTATAAATCAACAATATATATAATTATTGGACTTATTGATTCTCTTTAATTAATAAATATGTGATATTTCAAATTCTCATTCATAATAAAATTAAAATAATTCAACAAATTTTTTATTTATCAGCCACACATGGTTTAACGAAATTCAATTCTCTCTATATGTTTCTAAAATTCTGATTTGTGTAAATTATTCTCTGACTAACAAAGATTAAATTGCTCCACATAAAATTAAGCACAATTTTATAAAGAAATAATGAATTTATTTCTCTAAAAAAATGAAAAACATGTTCAATATCATTTCATTAAATATTTTATTCATTATTATTTGAGAAATCCACTCTTTTATTAGTATTTCTTAAAAAAAAATAAACATGAAATAATAAATTATCTTTCACGAATTTGGAATAACTATCCCAAATTTTAGTGATTATATATTATCAATGGGTTCACCTTTTAGCCGGACAAAAATGATTTTGGCACCGCCCTTGTTTGTAATTACATGTTGAAGAGTTGTAGCATCACTTAGTCTAAATCTAACATAAAGAAATATACCAACCACATTCCATCTATAGAATAATAGAAAACAACTAATGTAACTTAAAATTGATTTACTCAACCCATTATTTAAAAAAAACAACTAAAACCAACAAAATCATTTTAAAAATAAAAAGAATGTTGGGTGATTAAAAATATGGAAAGAGGAAGTGCCGGACATCCGTACTGTACAGATTATGATGAAGAAGACAATATTTGACTCCAATGACCGTGACCGTCAAGTGCTGTGTGATCATGTTTAGTGCTACCACTTTTTTTCTTTTTCGATTTAACCTTAGTGGGATGCCTTTTATCACTTGTGCTCTACCTGCTTTATCCAATTCATACAATTTCAACGTATATAGAACTAAAATATATATGTATTGGGTATGGACATGTTTTTAATTTAATCTTAAATTTATTTTTAATGATTAAAATCAACTGATTCAAAGGCACATTGAAAACCCCCAAATAAATATGGAATCCCCCATAGGTAGTGAGAACTAAGAGAAATTAATGATAATAATGTATATAATAAAATACTAAAATTAATGATTTTAAAAAATTGATTTACCGTTTTAGTAACTTGTCTCACTTTCTAAATCATTGATGTTTTCTTTAATCATTCATATTCATGTGCCTCTTGGGAATAATAAAAGATTTTATGTATTTTTTATAATTATGGAAATATAAGAAAAGGAGAAAGAAATTTGCAATAAAATAGAAGATATAAAGAAAAAAAAAATTCTGTAAAAATGTTATTAAAAATTATTATACAAATAGTGTTCCTTCTGGGTTCAAATTTCAAGTAGTGTAAGGTTAATAGTCCAGATAAGCAATCTTGTGAAAGAGAGTTTGATTATTGATGGAATGAACCAAAGTCTTTCTTGGGAAAACGAGAGACTGTATTTGTAAGAATTCATTGATGCTTAAATTAATGGTTGACTTAAAGTGAGGAAGAATAAATTTTCTTAAAGAGGAATGAAAACATATGAAGTGTAAGATAAAATGTATTTGATAGTAATAGTGAATGATGTATTTATAGATTGATGAGTTGACTAAGTTGAATAAGCAAGTGGTTTTAGATCATACACTAATGTAATATATTTGATTGTAATTAGAGTGGATGTGACTTTATATAAACCCAATTATTTTATAAGTAATAATAATATTGAAGGATTGATATAATATGTTGATTTACTGTTTAAATCTACATAAATTGAATAGATAATTTTAAACTATATAATATTAATATTGTGTTTTAACTATGATATAAATAAAATAACTCAGACGCAAATATAATTATTTGCTTATTGATTAAATAATTATTTACATTTAACTTCTTTTCATAAAACAAGAAAATTGTTTGAAACATATATTAAAAGAAAACTGTGAAAAAGAAAAATTTCTGATAGTACACAGCTCTATCATGTAACATGCTTTTTAATTAGAGTACGCACTAAGGTATATATATAATAGATGTATCTTAAATATGTTTTTGCTTTAAATTACTAATATACTAATTAATTATGCTATTCAAACTATACGGCCGGACATGGAATATTACGTCACATTTAATATCTTACTTGTATAATAATATTTCAAAATATTAATTAAATCATGAACAACATTTAGTCTATATCATATTTAATTTAGTTTACTTTTAAAACATTATATAGGTTTGAAATTAGTGATTAATTATGTGCACTATGACCACTAACCTGTCTTATATGAGTAAGCTTTGTCTTAACCCCATTAAACACGTCAGAGTAGCACAACTAGAACTTTTAAAACCTATCAAACGAAAAAAAAAGATAATGTTTGCATGCTCATTTGTTGAAAAAGAGAAAGTGAAAGTGAAAGTTAGAGACAAAGAGCATAAGCAATTAGCAGGACCAAATCACTATAGGTTGTGATTTAGAGTATTAATAAGGCAAACACAATAATCAAAAAGCGCAAAAGATATGATCGTATTTAGAGTATTTACACAGGATCCTTCCTAGCTTTGTCATGCACCACAATAGCTTTTATGCACACAAAAAATTTATTGGAGTAAGAATTAGTTTAGTTATTTTTCTTAAATAAAATATTTATAGAAGGAAATACTAAATTAAATTTAAAAATTAAATAAACCCTTTCATACCAATGGACATCAACCACACACATATATGGATATTTTAATCCCCATGTCTAGTTGTTATTTCAGAAAATTTATTATCAGGTATTTTTAATTTAAATGCTTATGCTTAGCTGTTATTGTTCACAACGTTTTTTTTTTCAGCCATAGTTCATAAATATATTTATTTATTTATTCTATTCTCATTTTATGTATTTAGCTATAATAATATTAATTCTAAATAATCAAATTAAAAATTAATTCAAGATGCGATCAAATATGTGAATAAATAAATATGTAATTGTTTTAAATTAATTAATTATCTTAAATTTAAATTTGTACTTCTAATTGTGAATTTTACCACTTGCAATAATATTTCACCCGACTTTAACATGATTATTTTCATGGACGGTAGAGCATGATTATTTCTCATACATTGTTTGTACTTTTTTGTTTTATAAAGAATATGCTTAATATACAGTAATTGATAAGATTTTATTTATCACGGAAAATAATTAATTTGCGTTATTTTATGCCAGTAGAATTAAAGACACCAGTACCATTCTACCCATTTTTTATGTGAAAATATTTTTTAGATAATGAATAATTCAGAGAAAAAAATATTAAAGGATTAATTTAACTTTTTTTATATTTAAGAAATCATTTAATATAATTTTTTAATACAGTAAAGATAATCTATTAATAACATGACTGACCGAATATAATTCAATTAGCTTATATTAATTTATTTTTAACTAATCAAAATAATTAGACATGCGCTTTATAACCTATCAACTTCGGCTACCCTATATATTATTATTATTATTATTATTATTATTATTATTATTATTTATAATTGACTTAAATTATATTTTCCTTCAATATCACTCGATAATTTACCGATTTATAAATACTTCATTTCTAATTACACATTTCATCACTTAACTTTAATAATTTAGTGAATTCAGGCATCTATAAATACTTTTTTAAAAGCTATTTTTCTCAGCATGAACCAATCACTGACTAACTTAAACACAGGATTTTTACGGTCTCCACTATCCTAACAGAGATTTTAGTTCTTTCATCAATACTTGAACCCTCCTCTGCTAAATTTCTTAGCCGGACTACCTATCTTACACAGCTGAGACTCGGTCACACAAGGAACATCAATCATGTTTTCAAAAATGAACCCACCTGGTATTTAAATAAGGAAATTGAATTCAAGTATATGTCCGTGTCCCCATGTCACTCCAAGAGGTGTATATTTATTCCTTTACTTTCTTGATTGACCCTGCTGTTACTCTCCCACTCTCAAAAGGCCGCCACAGTATCACACGTAACTCTCCACTCCACACTTGCCCCCACCCTCCACTCCTCCCTCTTTCCGTATTTCGTACAAACTACATACCTTCCACCTCATCATTTATTATCACCAACCATTTCACAATACCCCAAATATATATTATTTAAAATATCCAAACCCCTCCATCGCTATATAATAACCATCCATCACCAACTTAGACTCACTCATCACATTCACACACTCTCTCTTGAGTCTTCACCAAAACAAACATACTAGTAAAGTAACCCAATAACATGCATCAGGAGGATAACCATAACAATAACAAGAAGATGAAGGTGAAAAAGGGTTTTCTGGCAGTTCAAGTGGGTTTAGAAGACCAAGACTTTGAAGGTGCCTCTTCTTCTCGGAGATTCGTTATCCCTATTTCTTACCTTTATCATCCTCTCTTTAAGCACCTTCTCGACAAGGCTTATGATGTTTATGGCTACCACACCGATGGCCCCCTCAAGCTACCTTGTTCTGTCGACGATTTTCTTCATCTCCGTTGGCGAATTGAGAAAGAATCCACTCCCCACCAACACCACCATAACCACACCCACCATCTCCTTCCCCACGCTCTTCACTTTCACTCTTGTTAATTAAGGGCTCTCATAATCTCATCCCTTTTTTTTCTTTTCCTTTGTCTTTTCAGTGTTTGTGTGTTGATAATAGTGCTAATTAGGAAATTCACGCCACTCTGCGTTTTAATGTTGCAGAGGGAAAGTTATAACACAGAGAGAAAGAGAGACAGAAATACTCTCCTTCCAAGTTGCATAATGCAAATCTTCTTCACCTCAAATCTTGTCTAGTCATTTTTTACCCCACTTACCATTTTAAGTATTACTATACAAAAAAAATTGTAAGATTTAGTCTTTATGTATACATGTTTGTCAAAGTTTTGGTTCTAGCCTCTTATTTTGATGTTTGATTATATCAACAAAATTTGAATTTAAGAACTTGTACGAATTACTTAAATTTCTTAGCAGTGGGCAATTATGGATTCAATGAATCAATTGATTAATTGAGAGAAATAAATTATTATCACTTGTCAATTTTTTATGAAGTCACTTAGAAATATTAGAAACAAGACATGTATACGAGGAGAAATTCTCACCTTCTAAATCTTAGGTCATTTAAATATAAGATATGTATACGAGGAACAGTTTTTACCTTCCAGTTCTCATCTTTCAAACTGATTCATTGAGTTGAGGCTCATCTCCCATATTTGATCTCTAACACCATTGAAAACTTTTTTGGTTATCATAGATAACTACAAACTGTGTAAATTAAGGCTAAAACTATAAAAATAAAGTGAATGGATTTACTTTCTTGAGCTTGGATAGATGAGGAGAATATCAGAATATAATGAAATTGTCCTTTAACTTTTTGATCATTGTTGAGCTTGAAAATTGAAAATAGTTAAAGAGCAGGATATGATATGGGTCATGTAATATTGAAAAAACAATTTGTCCTTTTTTTTCAATATTGTCATTGAATGTTTATGTTGATGCATGCACCCTTTGTGGTAATCAAAGGATATTGGAGGTAGAATGGGTTGATGATGGCGAGCAATTCATAGGAATTAATAGTGACTTTGTTGGTAGATGAATGAGGGAAAATAGTGTAGTAGTGAGAGCCAGCGCATGTTGATGTGTGTGATAATTAAAGGGTAAAGGGTAAAGGTGGCACTCAATGCAACAACCTCAACCTGCAAACTGGCTTTACTTTTTGGAACATTCACAACTCCTAACCGCTGCAACGGATCTCTTACTATATCTGCTATCTGCTATCTGCTATCTGCATCCTCTTCCACTCCCTACTATTTCTCTGTCTAGCTGTGCTACACTATCCTGCAAACATCATACTTTTCATTTCATTTGGTCGCTTTACCAACATTATTTATTTCTTTAATCTTATACTATGTCTCAATACATACATGTATTTATAATAAATAATAAATATTTTTAGCAACGGTAGAGCATGAACAAAAATAAAAAACAATGATTTAAAATTATCTTGATTTCACCTTTCATGAAAAATTTCAAATCATTCCATTTCAATAATATAAAGGATTAATCAATCAGATAATAAATAGGTTGATTTAAAAATAAATAAATTACTGATGATAAAATATTATTCTAATCAGATACATGTTACATTATTGATTGAAGTATTCGAAAATCATAAATATCATCTAAATGATATAAAAAATTATTTGATACAATTTAGCAGCTCTATTCTAAAGAAATCGAATGTAAATAAAAAATATTTCTGGACAGGAACAGTCTTCTTAATTAAAGAAATATTTAGCGATAAGTTTGTACTTGTTTAAAGGGATCATCGTAAATGATTAAAGTGTAACATTCACGTTACATAAAGTCAGAATTGTTCGTGTATAAAAGGCGAGATATTGTGATGTGCATGGAGTATCCACTGTTTTTACTAACTAAAATACCGCAAAGTTATGAAATGTGTAAAAAGAAAAAAAATTAATAAAAAAAATATATATATGTATATGTATATATTTTATAAGCGAATTCACGAAATAAAGTTGTAAAAATTATAATAGATGAATAATAACATGAAATAACTTTAAACACTCAACAAGTTTGATATATATTTAAAAAAATAATATATAAAAATTATGATATAAACATGTTTAAGTTATAAAAATATTAATAAAAAGTAATTATTATAAAATAATAATAAATTTAGAATGTGATTAATCAAACTAACCTAATTATACAAAACTATAAGATTATTTCACGAACCAATCATCTTGAATATAAATAACTCAATTTTACAGTAAAATTTATCATTCATTTATATACATTAAATAGATGATATTGATAGAAGATACAGAATTAAAAGACTAAGTGAAATGAGAACTCAAATAACACTCAATATACAAAAGGTAGAAAATAGTGTCATTTAATGTCATGTATGGTGTAATTGCAATTTTGAACAAGTCTATTTTAAGTACACATCTTTCTCATATCTGTCACCTTAGCCTCACAATGCGACACATATGACATTCATAAAAAATAAAACCGAGCCAATAATTATGAACAACTTCAATCATGTTTTGATAGACTTCAATGAACTTTGAAATTTGTTAATATTTTTCCTTTGTTAGACTATGATTACATCTCCATCACCAATAATTTCATCTGAAGTCCCTGGAAACAAGTTGCAGTCAACCTCTTAGTCATTGCCTCTCTGTTTTCCCTACTTGGAAATATGATAAACCAATTACAAACAAATAAATAAATAAAATACCAAAAGATTAAAAGAAATGATCTTATTGTTATGGCATCCCAAAAATTTCTTCTAATGATTAACACCAGCATAAAGTGTTCTCATGCAGAGTTGCTATTTATGACTTTTGGTACAAACCTCCATGGTAAACTAAACTACTCTAATTCATAGTCAAATTTTAATCCGCAACTAATCAACCAATCTACTTGATATAAGTATATTTTATTTAATTATATTTATTTCTTTTATTAATTTTTTTCTTGTCTTTCTTCCTATTTTATAATTAGTTATGATTATTATATTATAATATTTTTCATAAGTAGATTTGTTTATCATATTATAATATTTTTCATAAGTAGATTGAGAACATGACAACAATCGGTATACCAATACATGGTTTGTAAAGCTGCACTATATCAATACCACAGTCCATAGGGGACTAAATACCAGAGGAAAATGAATGTAAAATTGACAGCATATATTTGTTAATGGTAACATTGTTTATGAAACGCCCCGCCGTATTTCATTGCTAAAATATTTTTATTTATTATTATTATTTGAAATTGTTTCCCTTCATTTAGATTTCTTTAAATAAAATCTTAAAATAATTTTTCATTGCTAACAAAACGTCACCAAAATAAAACACATCACATAAATCAAATCACAATCATACATCAAAGGTTATTTACAAAATGTCACATAGGTACGTAATATTGTGACAATTATAATATATACATTATTCTATTACATCCTCGTGTTAGCTAACATTCCTTGACATCTCCACACGTGATTCTTGAATCTACAATCAATGCTCCTCCGAATAAAATTCGGGATCATCACCAGTGTCAAACCAGAACAAGCACGCAAGGTGAGCTTTCCATTAATAGCATATAAAATATTAATATGATATATTTCAAAATCAAATAAATAATGAATTATGACTTAAATGAAATTTCTATATGATGCATGCTCCAACCTCAACTCCAAAAATATGCAATGTGGTACCATAATAGATAATACGATGTAATCATCGAATAACTTTACCGACCGAGTTAGGATTTCCCGGTGTTGCACGAGAATCTCATAAACAATCATGTGATCATCATGAATTAAATGAATTCTCACCATAAAAATCCCCCAAGTCGGCATCCCACCAAGGCGCACGGCTTAAGTTTATTATCTGTCCTACTCTCTAACCGAGGCCACCTCTTTTGAGGCATGTATGCATGAATGAAAATTTTACCTCCCTTTCTAGAATATTATTTAAAATCATTCATATTTCAAAATACCAAAAACAATCAATAACCACCAATAAAAAAATCAAATCAAGAAACACCCATAAAGCGATCGTATCGTGAACGATCTGTATATCGTGAATAGTCCGTATCGTGAATAGTAACGTATAAGTGACCGTAGTCAGTGAATAGTACACCAGGTAAGTTCCCGGGAAAGAGTGGTGAAATCACAAATGGATTCCCTTAATAACCAGATCTTTCCTTAGCGAACTTTCCTAGACAACACTTCCACACTACCACCCTTTTTCCTAACAACAAGAATAGTTCTTTTCTCGATGTGGAAGATCGGACAAAACCGCAACCACAGAGCATACTAAGAATATTCTTAACACTTTAGCATAACAACAATAATAATTCTGTTCTGATGTGGAAGATCGGACAAAACCGCAACCACAGAGCATACTAAGAATACATGAATAGTACCATATACATGAATAGTAAATATTGTATACATGAATAATAACGTATACATGAATAGTAAAATACGGCATACATGAATAGTAAAATACGGTATACATGAATAGTAAAATATTGTATACATGAATAGTAAAATAACGTATACATGAATAGTAAAATACGGCATACGTGAATAGTAAAATACGGTATACATGAATAGTAAAATACGGCATACATGAATAGTAAAGTAAGATAAGGACAACTCCCCTTACCTGTTTCTCCTAGCTTCTCTATTCCTTCCCCTACTTACTTGCTCCTATCTAATTTGGAGAGATTTCTAAGAGAGAGTTTAAGAGAATGTTCTTGATTTTGTGATTATAACTGAAACCCTTAGGCCCTATTTATAGGATTTCAAAAGTTACTATTTACACAGTGATTTGGTTACTATTTGCACAGTAATATGATCCGTGATTATATAGTTTTTTACTATTTACACAGTAACTTTTACTATTTGCACAGTAACTTTACACGTGAATATATAGTTTTTTACTATTTACACAGTAATTTACTATTTGCACAGTAAATTACTATTTACACAGTAATTACTATTTGCATAGTAATTTAATCTTCTTCAAATTATATTTAAATTTTTGGAGTGTTACAATACTACCCCCCATAAAAAAAAAAATTTCGTCCTCGAAATTTACCTCATTCAAATAGTGCAGGGTAGTTTTTCCGCATCTCACTTTCCAGTTCCCATGTTGCATCATCTGTTCCCCAAATAACCTTTACTAAAGGAATATCTTTTCCTCTTAAGGTTTTGATACTCCTATCCTCAATCCTTATTGGTAATGCTTCATATGTTAGATTATCCTTTATTTGTACATCATCTAACTCAATTACATGTGATGAATCATGAATGTATTTCCGAAGTTGGGAAACATGGAAGACATTATGAAGGTTAGAAAGAATTGGGGGTAAAGCAATTTGGTAAGCCACAAGACCTACTCTCTTTATTATTTGGAAGGGACCAATGAAACGCGGTGAAAGTTTTCGGGATTTTAAAATTCTCCCAATACCGGTCCAAGGATTTACCCTTAAGAATACGTGATCACCAACATCAAATTCTAAATCTTTTCTTCTTTTATCATGATAACTTTTCGCCTACTTTGTGCCGCTATCATCTTTTCTGAATTAATTTAATCTTTTTCGAGGTTTGTTGTACAATCTCGGGTCCTAAAATTAAACTTTCTCTGATTCAGTCCAACACAAAGGGTTCTACATTTTCTTCCATATAAGGCTTCAAAAGGTGCCATAATAATGGAAGAATGAAAACTATTATTGTAAGTAAATTCTATCAAAGGCAAAAAGTCTACCCAACAACCTTTATGTTCTAAAACACAAGCTCTCAATAGATCTTCTAAAGATTGGATTGTTCTTTCAGTTTGTCCATCAGTTTGGGGATGATAGGCTGAACTTAGTTTTAATTTGGTGCCTAAAGCTTTATGTAGACTCTCCCAAAATCTTGAAGTAAATCTAGGGTCTCTATCTGATACAATACTAGATGGTACACCATGTAATCTTACAATCTCACCTATGTACAAATTAGTTAATTTATCTAAAGAATACCTAATATTAATAGGAATAAAATGTGCGAGACTTAGTTAAACGATCTACTATAACCCAAATTGAATCAAATCCCCTAGGGCTTCTTGGCAAAGCTACCACAAAATCCATAGATATGCTATCCCATTTCCATTGTGGTATTTCTAAAGGTTGCAATAAACCGAGGGTTTGATGTTCAATTTTAGCCTTTTGACAAAATTAAACAAGAATACACATATTCACAAATTTCTTTCTTCATTCGAGGCCACCAGAACATGGTTTTCAAATCTTTGTACATTTTAGTGGCACCAGGATGAATACTTAATTTGCTTTTATGTGCTTCCTCCAAAATTGTTTTTCTAACTTCTGTTATATTAGGAATACAAATTCTATCTTGAAACCTCAAAATACCATCCATTCCAATCTTAAACTCACTACTTTTTCCTTGATTCAAAATTTCCATTTGAGTTTTCGAGAAAAGGATCAAATTCTTGCTTAATAATTTCTTCCAAAAATGTGTTAGAAATTTGTAAAGCTCCTAATCTAATACTCGTATTAGTAGTTTCACACACTAAACTAAGATCTCGAAATTGTTCTAATAAATCCATTTCTCTAATCATCAGTGAAGACATAATCAAAGACTTCCTACTTAAAGCATCTGCTACCACATTAGCCTTTCCGGGATGGTAATTAAGTTCAAAATCATAATCCTTTAAAAATTCCATCCATCTTCTTTGTCTCATGTTTAATTCTTTTTGACTAAATAAATATTTAAGACTTTTGTGATCGCTAAATACTTCAAATCTAGTTCCATACAAATAGTGTCTCCACATCTTAAGTGTGAATACTACAGTAGCTAATTCTAGATCATGGGTTGGATAATTTTTCTCATGAATCTTAAAAATCTAGAAGCATATGCTACCACTTTACCATCTTGCATCAATACTCCTCCTAAACCCATTTTAGATGCATCACAATATAGTACAAAAGGTTTCTTGGGATCAGGTAAGGTCAATCTTTGGGCGATGGTCAATCTTTCCTTAAGAGTTTGAAAACTATCCTCACATTGAGTTGTCCAAATAAATGTCTGATTCTTTTTAGTCAAGGTAGTCAAAGGTAAAGCTATTTTAGAAAAATCTTTAATAAATCTCCTATAATATCCTGCTAATCCTAGAAAACTCCTAATCTCTGTTACACTTTTAGGTCTCTCCCATTCCAAAAGCAGTTGTACCTTACATGGATCTACGAGATATTCCTCCCCGACATATCACATGTCCTAAAAATTTCATTTTCTCCATCAAAATTCACACTTAGATAATTTAGCAAAAAGTTTTCTGTCCTTTAAAATCTGTAATACTATATTTAAGTGTTTGGCATGATCCTCCCTAGTTTTACTATACACTAATATGTCATCAATGAATATAATTACAAAATGGTCAAGATAAGGGTGAAAAATTCGATTCATGTAATCCATAAATCTTTTGGAGCATTAGTCACCCCAAAAGCATAACTAAATACTCATAGTGCCCATAACTTGGTCTTGAAAGCGATTTTGGAATATCCTCGGATTTTACCCTAATCGATGATATCGATCTTAAATCAATCTTACTAAAATACGGGCTCCTTTTAATTGATCCATAAGATCATCAATCCTAAGCGATGGATATTTATTCTTAATGGTTACTCTATTCAATTGTCATAATCTATGCACATTCTCATGGTTCCATCCTTTTTCTTAACTAACAAAACTGGAGCTCCCATGGTGACACACTAGGCCTTACTAACTGTTTGTTTAACAATTCTTCAATCTGTTTCTTGACTTCTGCTAATTCTACAGGAGACATTCTATATGGTGCTATGGAAATTGGTCCTGTTCCTGGAACTAAATCAATAGAAAACTCAACTTCTCTTTCGGAGGTAACTTATCTACTTCTTGAAATATCTCAACAAAATCTTTTACTACCCAAGACACTACTCACTTCATTTTCGAGACTTAGTTTTATTAGCAATGATCAGGTATACTTGGGTATTATTATCCCTTAAAGATTTTAAAACTTTATTTATGGAAATAATTTCAACATCCCTACTCACCTCGGGTCTCGAAAAATAATTGTTTTGTCAAAGCAATTCAACAAAACATGATTAGTGGACAACCAATCCATACCTAAAACAACGTCAATTTGCTGAAGGGGTAAACAAATCAAATTGACACAGAAAGCTTTATCACAAATTTTTATTTTACAGTTTAGACAAATATCGGAGGTTAAAACTGAAGTCCCAGTTGGAGTATTTACTTCTAATTTAAAGTTTAATGAAGACACAGGGAGTTTCAATTTTTGTACACAAGAATATGACACAAAAGAATGAGTAGCACCAGAGTCAAATAACACGATTAAAGGAGTTTCACTTATGAAGCATTTACCTCGAATCAAAGGTTACTCAAGTCTCGTTCGACCATCTATTATTATTAGAGAAAAGAAAATCTCTAACAATCAAACAAAAATATAGAGCACATAACAAACAATCATTCACACAACCTTATTGATTCTAAGCTCACTACTAATTACTTAATCACAACAAAAACATGGTTAGCTCAAAATTCACAAGTCCAAGAAACATCTTTCTCTCGATACCAACCAAAACGCCCGCAGTATTTCATTGCTAAAATATTTTTATTTATTATTATTATTTGAAATTGTTTCCCTTCATTTAGATTTCTTTAAATAAAATCTTAAAATAATTTTTCATTGCTAACAAAACGTCACCAAAATAAAACACATCACATAAATCAAATCACAATCATACATCAAAGGTTATTTACAAAATGTCACATAGGTACGTAATATTGTGACAATTATAATATATACATTATTCTATTACATCCTCGTGTTAGCTAACATTCCTTGACATCTCCACACGTGATTCTTGAATCTACATCAATCTGCTCCTCCGAATAAAATTCAGGATCATCACAGTGTCGAACCACGAGACCTGAGCACGCAAGGGTGAGCTTTCCATTAATAGCATATAAAATATTAATATGATATATTTCAAAATCAAATAAATAAATAATGAATTATGACTTAAATGAAATTTCTATATGATGCATGCTCCAACCTCAACTCCAAAAATATGCAATGTGGTACCATAATAGATAATACGATGTAATCATCGAATAACTTTACCGACCGGTTAGGATTTCCCGGTGTTGCCGAGAATCTCATAAACAATCATGTGATCATCATGAATTAAATAAATTCTCACCATAAAAATCCCCAAGTCTGGCATCCCACCAAGACGCACGGCTTAAGTTTATTATCATCCTCTAACCGAGGCCACCTCTTTTGAGGCATGTATGCATGAATGAAAATTTTACCTCCTTTCTAGAATATTATTTAAAATCATTCATATTTCAAAATACCAAAAACAATCAATAACCACCAATAAAAAAATCAAATCAAGAAACACCCATAAACAAGATCAGGTATATCGTGAACGATCAAGACCGTATCGTGAATAGTATCTTATACGTGAATAGTACCGTATCGTGAATAGTAATGTATAAGTGACCGTAGTCCGTGAATAGTACACCAGGTAAGTTCCCAGGAAAGAGTGGTGAAATCACAAATGGATTCCCTTAATAACCAGGTCTTTCCTTAGCCAGAACTTTCCTAGACATGCACTTCCACACTACCACCCTTTTTCCTAACAACAAGAATAGTTCTTTTCTAATGTGGAAGATCGGACAAAACCGAACCACGAGAGCATACTAAGAATATTCTTAACACTTTAGCATAACAACAATAATAATTCTGTTCGATGTGGAAGATCGGACAAAACCGCAACCACGAGCATACTAAGAATACATGAATAGTACCATATACATGAATAGTAAATATTGTATACATGAATAATAACGTATACATGAATAGTAAAATACGGCATACATGAATAGTAAAATACGGTATACATGAATAGTAAAATATTGTATACATGAATAGTAAAATAACGTATACATGAATAGTAAAATACGGCATACGTGAATAGTAAAATACGGTATACATGAATAGTAAAATACGATATACATGAATAGTAAAATACGGCATACATGAATAGTAAAGTAAGATAAGGACAACTCCCCTTACCTGTTTCTCCTAGCTTCTCTATTCCTTCCCCTACTTACTTGCTCCTATCTAATTTGGAGAGATTTCTAAGAGAGAGTTTAAGAGAATGTTCTTGATTTTGTGATTATAACTGAAACCATTAGGCCCTATTTATAGGATTTCAAAAGTTACTATTTACACAATGATTTGGTTACTATTTGCACAGTAATATGATCCGTGATTATATAGTTTTTTACTATTTACACAGTAACTTTTACTATTTGCACAGTAACTTTACACGTGAATATATAATTTTTTACTATTTACACAGTAATTTACTATTTGCACAGTAATTTACTATTTACACAGTAATTACTATTTGCATAGTAATTTAATCTTCTTCAAATTATATTTAAATTTTTGGAGTGTTACAGTTTACAAGTAACTTTTTCTGCAGGAATTCAATACATATTTTTTTTTTAATTGCTGGATATGATCTTGATTCATTATTGATATACAAGTATAAAATTTTGTACCCATAGTTAAACCATTAGTAAAGTAAATTAATTAGCATTATCAATTGCTTAATCATCAATATTAATCTTGGACAATTATTTTAAATAATATTAATCTATAAATTTATTTGGAATGCATTGATAACATAAAATAATTTTATATAATTAGTTAATTATGGAGTTATAAAATTAGTACATGGAAGAAGAATTAAGGAAGGAAGAGAGATGATTGCAGGTTCAAATTCTCCGCTAACAATTAAAAATTTATTTATAATATATTTATTAACTTCTATATAAATATGTTAAAAGTCATATAATTATAAATTTTGATTGGATAATTATATATAAAAAATTACATTGACAATATATAATAATTAAATTCTTAATCTATTTACTTTTTAGGCACGAATCTGCTAATTAAATAATCTATTATTCGTCAGGTACAAATTAACTAAATATGTAGCTTGTTACTATTTGCTTAGAAGTGACATGTACTACAATTTTAATTTTTTTTTTTATCAACTAAGATGATTTTTTATATAAAAAATCGTGGTACCAGTAGTACCAGTAGTACCAGGTAGTACCATTTTCAGCCAATAGTTTTGGATCTCTAGATCCGTTTGTTCTCTAACCAAAATATTCACTTGTGTATATCTATATCCATGCATAATTAGATATTATTTATGACATGCTACAACCATAAATAAAATATAACTCACACACACCTCTTAAAAGAAAAACCCCCAATGCATGCCCCTGCTACCACACCATAAATACAATACAACCCACATTCACGTGTTAATAATAAAACCTCATGCATGCCCCTCCCTTTCATAGAACAAGATCATCTTTATATAAATTGAGATTTCTGGCTTTAGTATCACCATACTTGAAATGATGGACGATATTTCCTTCATGTGTAGATGTAAATGTTTTTGTTCATTACTTATTTATATTTCCACCTTATCCTCTTCTTCATATATCTTCCATGCCACTTATGCTCTTCGAAACCTGCATGCATATATGTAATATTTCACCAAAGTGTTTATACCTTTCCATTCATGTTGTGCTCCCTTACAACCATACTGTTTAGGCTGTTATATAATAGCTTGTGTTAAGAGACCACTATGAGAAAGAGAATAACAATGTTGAGTCCATTTATTTAATCCATGCCCAAGTTCGTAACCTCCATTCCACCGTATAGTCAAACCATTTTGTTGTGCTTAATCCTCCACACACCTTACTCAGATCCTTTCACTAAATAGAGGCTTTCTTTGCCTCCATATATTTTTTTTAAATACCACTCACTCCTCCCTATTTAGACTTCAGTACCTCACTCCATAAATTCCCTTTCTCATGCAGGAGTTCCCATTTTCATTTAGTCAAAAGAGCCTGGTTAAACCAAAAGATGTTTCTCACCCCAAGCCTTAATAAGTTTTTGGTTTGCAAATATTTTCCCAACTTTCCCAACAAATTTTCTTTTTTTCACCGTCACTTACCCACAACAAAAAATTCCTTTGTACGCATGTGATTTCTCTACCTATTTCCCTTGGGATCTTAAAGAAATATAGGTAAAATAAAGTCAATTAATTCAACATTATGAGACAAATTCTCCTTGCACAAGACAAATTAAAGTTCTATGTATTTTCACAACCTTTAAAATCTTTTTTTTAAATAGCCTTATTACGCTAACAACTGCAATACGCAGCCAACCAGTCACCCCACTCACAGAATATCTGTGTATTTTTCTTTTTTCACACTTTATACGTATATATATTTCTCTTTCTTCACATTTTATAACTAGTTGTCTGCGTATTACAGTTGTCTACCAAACATTTTTCTTTTTTAAAACTTATCAAGAAATGTACTACATATAGCTCATACATATAGGCAAATCACAAGCCTGTGCATACGGATATTACATTTATACCTCAACATTTAAATTTAAGAATTCCATCATAAAAAAAGATAATGCCTGAAGCTGCAGCAACACGACCATGTCTTACAACAACCGTTACAGGTTAAATAACATTGACTAAATAATGGTGCATAGAGAAACTTTACTCTGAAAAATGGTGACTTGGAGATGATAGAATTAATGATGGAACAACCTTATTTGACTGATTTTAATCTTAACCGTTCAATCAAGTCATTTACCAAACACAACCAATTGAATCAAATCATTAAATCATCAGATAATAGATAAAAATTTAGCTGAAAAAATGCTCACTTACTTAGATATTATTCTAAAAATGTACTCATCTAATTTAATAAATACATTTCGAAAATTAAATTCCAAACTATTACAAAAATAAGTTTATAAAACTTGTTTTTGATAAATATATTAATAGCAAAAGGTGTATACATTGATATTGAAATTTTGTTGACTTTAATATCAACCATCCTAAAAACTTCACCAAATCTAATTTCTGACAGACTAATAATTTATATTATTAATATAAAATCATTAAAATCATATATTAACTAGAAAAATTGAAAGGCAATGTGTACAGGGTCAGGAGAAGAGAGAAAGAGAGAGAATGAAGGGAGTGAGAGACACAAATGTTGGGGAGTGGACGGGTAATTTAGGCATTTTGAAATTCAAAACTAGGGAGTAAAAAATGTAGATAAAAGAAGAGTGTAATACATAAGAAAGATTTGGGCCATGTACGGCCCATTAAATATTCCTTAGGATGTCATAAATAAATAAATGAAAAATAATTATTTTGCGCGTCAACAGTAAAAAACTGAAAGTGTACTTGTACGGACTTTTTGTTGGATTATTACTGCAATATGTGTAATATGACATAGATATCCCGTAAGTCAAGGTCTGAATATATCTATATATATGTAACTATTTTCATTTTAGTTTCTTTTCTCTTTTCTCTCTCTCTCTCTCTGTGCACCGTTTCCTCTCTTCGTAAGTATTCTCTCGTCGCAGCTACATTTACGTAACCCCATTCGTCTCAATCTCGCTTCACCTCTCTATCAATTGCATCTTCTATGCTTAGGTTTTTCGTTTTTTTTTTGCAATGTTTCATGCTCAAACTCTTCATTTCTTTCTGAATTGCCAGGTTTCGAGGCAACAATGATGGAGTCGGACGATAACGGTGAGCAATTTTACTTCACTTCTTTAATTTCTCTGTTCTCGTTGTTAGGAGCTCTATACTCTCCGAGATTGTTTGGATTTTAAGAAATTAAATTGGATTAGACTTCGGATGTGGATAAGCATTGAGAGATATTGGATTTTTTTGAATCGACGAAAGAGAGTAAAATTGAATGCAATTACTGGTTATCGTTGTGGTTTTAACTTCAGTTCAACACTCTTGACAATTTAAACCCGTTTTAGGTACTAATTTTAGGGAACTGAAGGTGTAGTAATGATTGTTACTGTTTCATTGTAAGTAGTTTTGGTTTTTGGGAGAACTAGGGTTTGCACCAATATGTTTGGGGGTAGTTTACAATGTGATTTCTTATGTTCCAGTTAGGGGCGAGTTATGCTCTAAGTTGTGAAATGAGGAGAGGATGTGAGGGACGGATGGCTTGTGGTGTGTTTGTTTTACTTAAATCTCACTTGCTTATGCACGTGTGACTGAATTTGCACTCTCAAAGGATTGGCGCTCAACTGATTAAACATGCCTTGTATTCGTTTAGACGTGGGCATTGGAGAGAGGGGAATACAACAACTAAATTTTCCTTTCTTTTTCCCTCCACTGATTTAGAGAAAAACAAATGATTGAAGAAATTACTATTCTAGGATGATTCATTCCCGTAATTTTATTTATTTTTTGTGTTTCAAATACATGGAAAATACTGCATTAATTGTTGAAGTAATGACTTAATTCTCTATCTGCTATGCCAGACCTGATGAAGTTGACAGAGAGGCAGGAGTCAGAGATATTAGCCAAGATTAATTTCAATTCTGCACATGTCATTGATCTAGACAGACTCCTTTGTGATACCTTTGTTAGACAGTCTCCAAAACCACTTGATTATCTCAATCGAAGAGACTTGGTTCGAATCCTCAATATCATGGCAAAGGAAATATATGGTAATTTTTTGTTCCATTCTTCCTTAAAACGATAAAATTATACTGAGCAATTGCATTGTCACGAATGTAAGTCAGCAACATGCGCCACACAATTGGATTTAATGAAACTAATTATTTAATTTCCAATTCTTTTACTTGTTGTCAATTTAGTTATCAATAGCGTGTTATAGCTGCATAACAGTGTGTAATGACCATTTGCTGCTGTAAAGTTTTTATAGTGATACTTTTTCAATTAGCTGCCGATGTGGATTCAGTAGCGGCCTTCTGCAGCACTGTAGCAGTGCTACACTAAGGCATTTTGCAAACTCATTTTTTCCCTTGAATCAACACTCTTTTGGGGGGTTATTTTAATAGAGTTGGATTAGTTGAGTTTTGCTTACATTTGAGTTCAGAATTTTTTTTTGCTTATATGAATCCAGAGGTTTAGTTCTTTTTCTGCGGATCATCCCATGGACCATCAATCAAACTGCCTTGATTTTTCTTCCATTTTGATTAATTTGGACTCATTTGTTCTGTTTCTGACTTCTTAATGTAGAAAACATTTACTTTGGTAAATACGAATGTTTGGCAGTGGAGTTTAATATCCAACAACGTTAGAGAAATGTTAAATTGATGTTTCTTGCACATTAATTGTTTCATGCATTACTGATTATTTTTCTAAAACAGATAACTAAATTATAATTGTATTATATCATCCCCCTTCCCCAAAATAAAAAATGAAAATCCCCATTTTTCAAAACTAAAATGACCTGGTAGACCTTTTATCTCTTCTGGTGTATAATCATTCATCTCCTGTTCTTCTGTTGTTGGTCACTTTGTTTTTAGTTCATATCTTAGCTCTTTTCCTTTTTAATATTGCTTTTGTTTAATCTATTTTTGTTAGGCAGTAATGCCGGCTCCCCTGTTGTGGAAGAATATGGATCATTTGTGATGGATATTTTTGATGGTAAAAGTGACCTTGACTTGTCTGTCAATTTCAATGATTCATCTGAAGTTTCTCGGAAGAAGAAGATTTCAATCCTTCGCAAGTTTCATAAGAAATTACTATATATTCAAAGTAAGTTTCATTTCACCAAACATAATATTTATGGTTTCATGCAAATATTCTTGAGTGTGGTCATGTGGCTTGTGTTTTATGCCAAACCATTAATCAAATTGTGGCAAGGCCACTATGGCTTGTCAGTATATTATGTGTAGAGAGAGATAGAATTCAATTGCATTTTGAAGAGATTGAAAATATTACACACTAAACTGAAAGACAGGGAACCTACGTATAGTGTTCTAACTGCTGACTCAGTGGTTAGTCACAATCTAGCAGAATCTTAACTAACACATCTACCATATGACATGGTACAAGAACTTAAACTTATATCTACTATTTCCCCCATCAAATTCAGGGTTGTTGAGTTCATATCGTGAATTAATTGACAATCCTAAGTTTGTCTCGTAGTACCTGTAACCTGAGAGGTGAGAAGGCTTTGATGAAAGTACCTGCAATTTGTTCAAAAGCTGAAGCATGTTTCACTATAGTAGTCTTCTCGGGACCTTTTCATGGAGAAAGAAGATGTCAGAGACCAGAGTTTAATATGTTTGACCTTCACATGAAGAATAGGATTATGGGACAATGATACAGTTCTGAGGTTATCACAGTACAAAATAGGCCCCTGGAAGGGAACTTGGAGTTCTGTGAGAAGAAATTGAACACAAGGAACTTCAGATGCAATATTGCCAAGGCTTCTATATCCAGCTTCAAAACTGGACAGAGCCACAAGCACTTGCTTTTTGGACCACCATGAGACTAGATTGAGATCAACAAAGATGCACAAGTTAGAAGTGGACTTTCTGTCATCCAGATCTGGCCCCAATATGCATCTAAGAATGCAGTAGTGGATAGCAGTTGCTGCAAGGAACAAGGCCTAAAAAGCATACCATGATGGAGAGACCCATTAAAATATCTAAGGATCCCCTTGACTGCTTCCCAGTGAGATTCAATAGGTTGTGAAAGAAATTGACAAGCCTAATTGATCACTTAGCTAATCTCAAGACGTGTGATTGTAGTATACTTTATCACTTCTTTAGATTCCGTGTCTGCTCCTAAGTCTACATGTGACGTTATGACTGATCCTTAATGGCGATAGGCGATGCTAAATGAGATAGCTCTATAGACCAGTGGCACATAAGAGCTGGTCCCATTGCCTCCAGGAAAGTCTTCTGTGGGATGTCGGTGGGTGTATATAGTGAAGGATAGCCCAGATGCTCATATTGATTGCTTCAAGGCTCATTTGATGACTAAGGGTTACACTCAGATATTTGGTCTTGATTATGGGAATACCTTTTCCCTTGTTGCCAAGATTACTTTTGTCTGCCTATTTCTTGCCATGGCTGCTATTCATCATTGGCCACTTCACCAATTAGACATTAAAAACGCCTTTTTACATGGGGAATTATAGGAAGAGGTTTACATGGATCAACCTCTAGGCTTTACTGCTGCTGATGGTACCCACTGTGTTTGTCGTCTCAAATGCTCCCTTTATGGCTTGAAACTGTCTCCTTGAGCCTGGTTTGGCCGCTTTAGCTCGACCTTGATTCTGTTTGGTATGACCCGTTGCGACGCTGATCACACAATCTTCTTCCTTCGCTCTTCATCTGGCTTGAACATTTATTTAGTAGTATATGTTGATGACATTGTCATTACTGGTGACTTTGTGGTAGCTAAAGCAACATGGGCAATGTGTGGTGATGGCAGTCCAAGAGGGTCAACCATTTAGAGCAAAGCACTTATCAATGATGTGACCAAGCTTGTGGCAATGATCACATTTAGGGCTTGGTCTGTCAGGTTTGTGAGATTGACCACACTCACCACTTTGAGAAGGTGATCTCATCGGTGTTAAAATAAGAAACATGCTGGAAAAATTTTCTTGTTCAGAGGACAGTGGTTGGAAAACACACTGGAGAAGTGACACGACAGCGGTAGGTGGGAACCTCAGGCTCTAGATACTTGTTTAAGTGCACAAAAGTTCAATTCTTATTCTCATGACAGAAATTACAAGATAGGGTAAATATTCAAAACTAACTGAAATGGGCTTAAAGCCTAAGAAGACCTAGTAAATTATTCTACCCTGTACACCTCCTTTCCTCTTAGTATAAACCTTGAGTCCTGTAAGTCTATCATGTACTTGACTTGGCAGTGCTTTTTCTGTTTCTAAACCTTGGGTCTGGGCCCTAGTAGTTTATAGTATTAATCCAAGTCTATAATGTTTTTACCAACAGAATGGTTGGTTTTAAATAAGAAATTTATAAACCAACTTGGTTTTAATTTGTATAAAGGACTTGGGATATAAAAATAAAATTTGCCGCTATCTTTAGTATGATCTCAATAGAAATGATTGAAATTGATTCTTATCTGTGACATGTTGATATATTTTGAAGGTTTAATTGCTCATCTGGTCCTTACAGTTGCACAAACTTTACTTTTTAGTCCCTGTACTTTAAAATCCTGTTTTAGTCCCTATATTTGCATTTTTAGTTCTGGTTTAGTCCTTGCCAGGATACCAATTATAGGGACTAAAATGGACTAAATTGTTTGTATATGGACTAAAATCAAACTAAAAATGCTACTGAAGGGACTAAATTGGATGGCTTTTAAGTGTAGGGACTAAAAAGTAAAGTTTGTGTAACTCTAATGTATAATTTTAATGATCTTGTTTGACATATTATGCCGATGATTTATGTATTTCAGGACTAGGACATGTTACTGGTTTACAGGCAATCTGGAGTGCCAGGGTACCAATTATAAAATTTACTGATAGTGGAACGGGTATTGAATGTGATTTATCAGTTGATAATAGGGATGGCATTACTAAATCGCAGATTATCCATATGATATCTGGCATAGATGAAAGATTTCGAAAGCTGAGTTTCCTGGTAATTAGAAATATTTTTGTTCTCTCAATGACCTTTTAAAAAACTTATGTATCATGATGCATGTTTTATTTTGATGTTCAAGCATGGGTTGCATACTACTGCTCCATTTTCCTTTTTCTTGAGTTATAGTTTTTATTTTAATTTAATTTGAAATAAAAACTGTTGAAATAGGAGAAACAGTGGGATAATTGAGTGAAAACCATGTCAGACTACACAATGGATACATGCTTATATTGACTTATTACATTAATTATACATAAATAGCAGATATTCTATTTCCTCTAAATCAAAGATAATGTGCCTATAAAAAAGGGGTTCCTCTCTTCATATCATCCTAAAAAAGGGAAGATTATGAGAGTATTTCCTAATTAAGGTAATGGTTATATATGACACTAAGAAATCACCTACAATGGGCTAAACTAAAAAAAGGAAAAGGAATAACTATAAGTCATGCTTATTTATAAAAGAGATCTTAAGAGTATCAAATAGAGAATTTAATACTCTTTTGACACTATCAACAATGTGCCCATAAACCGCTATTATTAATAGAATAAGAATATAATATTTTGATTTTCAACATTCCTTCTCAAGCTGAAGCTTACTAGGCTGTAGCTTGTTACAAGAAAATAATTTGTTCTCAACTAATAAATAAAAACAAAAAATTGAGTTCCACCGAAAGACAATGTTTGATTGATAACTTAGTGATGTTGGTGTAATTCAGGAATATTGCTAGAAAGATAACATTGTCAAAAGATGGAATAACTATTAGCCTAAGGAAATTTATAGCAAGTGAAGCAAGTTTTGACTTTCTTAAGAACTACATTTGGAACCTAATAACCAATGTTAGTGGAGAACCAAAATTATTTAAACTTGAAAGAGAAGAAATAATAATAAATAACCATAGGGAAGGAAAATAATGGTAGAAACGAAGCATGGAAAAGTCATTGAGAAAAATGCCGGAAAAAGGACAACTGTAGGATAGCTGATCAGAAAGTTCTTCACTGGAAATGAGTGACGAGTAGAAGGCGGTGGCTTGAAAAACGCTAGGAAAGGACGGTGGCAGGATAGGTGACCAGAAAGTTCTTTGTAACAATGCAATACACGTGAAAAATGTGCTGCACAATGCCCAGAATCGCAAACCAATCAGTACCTAAAAACAGTTGGAATTTCAGAGAGGAATTTTCAAAGATGCATACCAAGAATGGTAGGAATTACAATGAAAGTATTTATAGATGCTGTCCACACTTGACAGCTTCTACAAGAAGCTAACCAACTAACTAACTAAGCTATCCAACTAACTGTCTTAACTTGCTTAGTTAAGCTCTAATTACAAGACTAATGGCAGTTTACAATTGCCTAACAAATTTTACATTGCATACATATTAGTCTAATAAAAACGATACAAAACAAAACAAAACATATTGCAAAAAAGGGTCTAAGTATGATGGAGATGAAACTTGTTGGATAGGGTCGTGTTGGATAGGTGACCTTGTTGGAATCTTGACCAAAAAGAACGTCACACATGCTTGCGAAGGGTGTTGTTGGGCGCATCAAGGAAAATGTGCATGGGAGCGCATGAAGCTGTCTAGTGAAGTGATTGTTGGATTTGTGTAGATTGGCGCGGGGTGAGTCAGATGATTGGATCATTGGCAGAAAAAGGTTTGTTGGTGCTTTGGCAATAGTGATAGGCAAAATTAGTTGGAAAACTGAAAAAGATTGTAAAAATAGGTGCAATGAGTGGAAGGGTTTACCAGGGAAATAGGTCCCTTGCGAGGCACAATTTTTGTGACTTCTGTGTCAGACTCTGATACCATGCTAAAATAGGAGAAACATAGGGATGATTAAGTGAAAATTGTGTGTCAGAGTACACAATGAACGTATGTTTATATAAACTAATTACATTATTATACATAAATCGAGGATATTCCTTTTCCTCTAAATCAAAGATAATGTGTCTATAAACTACTGTTATTAATAGAATTATAATATTCTGATTTCAACAAAAACAAAGTGGATTGAAAATTGGTTGTGATACTGAAATTTTGATAAATTATCTTATCCACAAGTTAATTGTAGGATATCCACAAGTTAATTGTGTTATATCTGATGGCTTGTAAGGTGAGGATTACTCCCCACTTATATACATGCAACAGGCCATATCTTTAGGCGATGTGGGATCTCCAACACATTTATCTCACGCTGAGGACTGGACATTTCAAGCGTGGAGACTAAACAAAAGGGTGGTCCAATATCGGTCCAACAATGGGTGACACAATAAACCCAACAACAACAAACAATCCTATGATAGACTCTGATACCATGTTAGAAATGTGGGTTGGGCCTAACTCAACCCTACAAAACTGGTTTGTAAGCTGAGGATTGCTCCCCACTTATATACATGTAAGCGACCATATCTCTAGGCGATGTGGGATCTCTAACATGAAGAAAATAGAAGGCATGCCATATTGTATGGATTAATTGTTTAACCTGATTTCTCAGAAAGCTACCAGAAATGACACTTAATGTTTTGAGTGGGTTTCATTTATTTCATTAAATTTTGATTTTTCCTGTATATTTCTTTTCCAATGGGCTCATTAATACTGCACTACATTTACTTTCTGTTTTAAGTGTGAAACCGACTGTCCAGGATACTTCTTTTATATTTGATAATTATTAAAAGCATTTTTCATGTTTGTGTAATTTCTGCCTTTTGTAGATGAAATCCTGGGCAAAAGCACATGATATCAACTCTCCCAAAGACGCAACATTGAGTTCTTTTTCTATTGTATCATTTGTAGCTTTTCATTTGCAGGTATTGAATATTTTAAATATTTCATTGGTGCACACATCATTTTGGCAGCATTACATTTTATAATAGAATTGGGTTTGGTTGTGGAATTGCTTTTCCTTGAGCTTTGATACTGTTAGGAACCCAGATTTAAAAATGGAGAATAGAAAAGAAAGATTGTGTTTCATGATTGTAAATGTTGAGATATAGATATGATATGATGAAGATATAGGAGACATGTTTATTATTATTATAGGAAAGTAGGAAAGTTGCTGTTTTCAGATCAGGTTTATCGTATCCTCTTTTAGCCTATTGTGTCTATATATTTGGACAACCTTTGTACAGAATTATCAATGAGAAAAATACAGATTTACTTTTATCTCAAGTGTAAAAGAATAGAACTGGAGATATTACTTTCCTCCAAGGGTACCCTCTTCAAAAAGGGTTTATCCTTTCACAGTTGAGCACTTCTTCCATTCCCAAGTGCTAACAATACAGAATGAGTCTCCTTATGTTACATTCTTCTATTTATTTATCACACTAACCTCCTCTGAGTAACCAATATTCTAACTCCCTCCTTCCCCTTTATCCTAACAATACCACCCCTTGAATTTCAACATTGTCCTCAATGTTGGAATCTAAAAGGTCAAAATTACAGCAAATACATATGTGGACATTGTAATGTCTTCATTTCGCTACATGCCTGATTATGATGTAAGCCCTTGTTTTACATGTGTTTCTACTCCTTTCTTGAGATTGACTGTTATCAATCCTCTTGAGGGTGGCACTTCCTTTATACAAAAAAAATCACTGCTTGTTTATTAGCTGATGCAACATTTTCTTAATCTTTGAGATTTTAAACAGCCTTGAATAATGTTGTAATCCTTATCTGTTTCAAATATTAGCCCTGAACCCTCCATTTCATCCTCTATAAGAAATCTTGCAGTTTCCTTTACCCCATCTTAGAATTTGCACTTAGGGTTTAACCCAACTCTACAAAACCAGCCTAGAATAAAGATTTCCTAAGTTTTATAAGCACAACTTAAGCCATATTTCTCAAATGCTAACAATATAAAATGATCCTTTATTGGTGGAACCCTTTCCAATTGCCACAGTGGATCTTGTGCTAGGGTTTTCTCCATCAAGCTTGGTTGATTGCCAACTTTCTTCACTCCCACACAGTGCAGAACACCTTAGACAGTGAGCGAAGTTTCTCTTTCCCTAGAACAATGAGTGAAGTTTCTCTTTGCCTAAAACTTGTACCTGAATAGGATCCTATTCAGAATTCAAGCCATTAAGGAACTGATAGATTCTCCCTTACTCAATGAGCTTGGCCAGCGCAATAGAATCAAATCAACTTTGCACATATTCAAACTCTGGAACTGTTTTAACTTGATTCATAACTTGTTTAGGGTTTCATAGTAGTTCATTGCTATGCAAGATCTACTTGTCAGTGTCAAAACTGTATTGTATAGTTTAGGAGACTGTTATATTTTATCTATTAAAGATAAGAATTGATCAGGTTGTTATTTCTTATCTATTAAAGATAAGATTAGTTGATCAGGTTGTTATATCTTATCTATTAAATATAAGATTAGATTCTAACTAAGTAAGTTGAGTGAAATAGGGATATAGAATATCCTATCAAATTTTGTAGGGATTATTTAGTTATTTTGTTACCTTTATCATGTACACCTTGATTATAAATAAGATCCTTGTGTGTATGCTAAATATACATAATTTCCCTTCTACTTTTACTGCAAGTGTCATGTTGAAGAGACTAGAGGTTGTGAAATGCTTAAGTGAGTAAACCCACTCAATGGATTTATATTTATATGCACCTTGGGAGTAAATACAATGTGAAATTTACAAGAATATTAATGAAGGTCTAGTTCCTTGGTACATGTATGTGAATTGCTAGATTCATGAATATGTGACTATCTAGGTGCATTAATTACTATGATTTATTGGAACAATTTCCCATACAATGAGTAATTCCAACAATCATAATTGGCAGCAAAGTCCTTCTTTGTAGAGTATATTAATTGTCTATTTGCGTGTCTAATATAATCCCTAAGCTTCCCTTCAAGAAAAATAAACATCAAGGTACAATGAGATATTCTGTATATCCTAAATATCTAGGATATTTACAACACTATATAGTTCTCAAATAGCAATTTAATGATGCAGTTTTTTGTTCGTTTAAGGTAAATATAATTCTTTATTTTCCTTGTTTTTAATGCAGACTCGCAATCCTCCTATATTACCTCCATTCTCTAATTTACTGAAAGGTATAGTTTCTTCGACCAAATAGCACTTTAATGATGCCTTCATGATGTTTGTTTCTGAAACTCTGGTCTCTAACCGAGCTGAAGGGCATTGTGTGATCCATGAAGCCTACATCACCTAATGGGATAAGGCTTGTTGTTCTGTTTGAGTTGAATCTTATTCTATGTGTTTATGTATCTGGGATGTTGAAACAGTATTTCTAATAAATTATTTGTTAGATACTAACTTGTAAAACTTATTTATACTAATAATCTAGGTCCAATACTAGAGTAATACAACTAATATAAGTTAACCCTTAACAAAATACTCCTCAATACTTGAAAGTTGTACCAGCCAATGACACAAGCTGGAATTGGACACTCCTCTGTCCTCATGCTTAAACTATCTTTTGACTCTGTAAGGATTTAGTCAGCACATATACAAGTTGTTCCTTAGAACTCTCAAAAGTAATCTTGATGATGCTAGAGAAGATATTCTTTCTAAAGAAGTGATAATCAAATTCTACTTTTTTAGTCCTCTTATGGAAGATAAGGTTTGAGGAAAAAATAATGTTGATTGATTATCACATGCAAGTTCTGCGGGACTGATCTCATAAATCTTCAACTCTTGGAGCAAATGCTTCAACCATAAGAGCTTAGAACTTTTATCAAGCATAGCTCAATACTTGACTTACTGTACTTGATCTTACCACCACAGTCTGCTCACTTTTCCATGAGATCAAGTTTCCACCAATTAGTACACAGTAGTGTGATGTGAATCTTCCATGACTAGCATCTCCTACTCAATCTGCATGTGTATCCAACGATTTTAGAGTATCAATTTTCCTAAACAAACCCTTAACCAGGTGGTGGTCAGCATTATGTCGCAAACATGCTTGATATAATTTTTAATATAATTGTGCTATTAATAATGATTTTCCTTCAATTAACATAAAGTCTGTGTTGGATATTGAGCATAAAATCAGGAAAAGCACATTAGGCTGTCCCCCATAAAATCAGGAGCAGAAAATCAGGAGGACCACTTTAGGCTATCCCCCAGAAAATCAGGAGCAGAAAATCAGGAAGACCACTTTAGGCTGTCTCCTAAATTAGAGTAGTAGAAAATTAGTTTTTTATGTATAGCTAAATTTAAGGAACCTGATTTATCTTACCCAATAGGCTATTTATACCTTCTGTATCACACATTTTTGAATAAGAAAAAACATTTCTTCATGGTATCAGAGCAGGTTTCTGAACCATAATAGTAAAGTCAGTTCCCATGGCCAATGAGCACAAAACAGAAACTGGGATATCCAGTTTGACCGATACAAATCTCCTTCCAATCACTGGCTATAAACTCAATGGCCAGAACTATATTCCATGGGCAAGATCTGTCCGCCTTTTTCTTCAAGGAAAAGGGAAGGAAAATTACATTACCGGTGACACGAGAGAACCGGAAGAGAAGGATCCAACTCACCGAAAATGGAAGCTTGAGAATAGCTTGGTCATGTCCTGCTCCTCAACTCCATGACAAATGAAACTGGTGAAAATTTCTTGTACTATGGGACAGCTGCAGAAATTTGGAGTGCGAAGAAAGGAAACCTACTCAAATGTAGACAACACCTCGGCCATATTCGAGATCAAGAGTCTCTTACATGACTTGCGGCAAGGAGATTCTACACTTTACTTTAATACTACCACTCTCTCACAAGGCTTTGGCAGCGGTTGGATACTTATGAACACACGTAATGGAAATGTTCAGCAGACAAAGAATATATACAAGACCCTGGTGGATAAGGACCGACTATACAAATTCTTGTTTGGGCCGAACAAGAATTTAGATGAAGTTAGGGAAGAATACTTGGCACTAAGCCACTCCCAGCATCCGTGAGGCCTTTGCGAGAGGTGAGAAGAGAGGAAAGTAGAAGGAAGATTATCTTTGGGTGGGCAATCCGACAAGATTGCCATTGAAAGCTCTGCACTTGCTGCAAGAAGACCTCAAAAGAAAAGCGAGAGGATGGTGTGACCACTGCGAAAAACAAGACATACAAGGAGACCCGTGGCTACTCCATGGGAAGCCTACGATTGGAAGCCGAGACACAAGGTGAATAAAGTCCATGTAGCCATTAGTGAAGAAAGCACTCCAAAGAGGAATCGGACCTAGTTGTTTCAAGAAAAAGAACAAATGGAAATGATACAAAAAATGTTGCAGAAAACTCTCCAAAATACAAGTACTAATTCTTCCACCGCAACTCTTGCTCAAAAAGGTAATTTCTCTACTGGTTTTCATGTCGATCACCGAAAAACAGAACCTAGGATAGTTGATTAAGAGCATCGGATCATATGACGGGGGATATCAATGTCTTCAAAAATATTCCCCTTGTCATGATGACACCGTTGTTCGCATAGCGAGATGGAACCACCTCCAAAGTGATTGGAAAAGGTCTCGTAATTATTTCTAAAGACATAACACTCAAATCATGCTACATGTCCCTAATTTGAATTGCAATCTACTGTCAGTAAGCAAACTTACTTACGATTTAAAATGTGTTACTAAATTTCTCCCAAACATGTGTGAATTTCAGGATTTGGACTTGGGGAAGAAGATTGGCAATGCTGAAGAATGTGCAGGCCTCTACCTCCTAAAAGCGGAAGACCACAAGAGAGGATATGCAAAGACAACACAAGTTTTTTCCCCACAGGAAGATGTACTTGTGTGGCATTATCGCCTTGGACACCCAAATTTTTTGTACTTGAAAAAAATGCTCCCTACTTTATTTAATAAAGGTTCAAAAGAATTCCAGTGTGAAATATGTGAGTTGGCAAAGCATACCAAATCCCATTATCCTAGTCAGTCATACAAATCCTCGTTCCCTTTTTCTTTAATTCATAGTGATATATGGGGACCATCTCGGGTTAACAATATCTCAGGCTCAAGATGGTTTGTAACTTTCATAGATGATCACACAAGGGTTACATGGGTATTTCTCATGAAAGAAAAATCAGAAGTAGGAAAAATTTTTGAAAGTTTTCACAATGATGCAAACCCAATTTCATACCTCTATCCAAATTCTTAGAACCGACAATGGGAGAGAATACTTTCACAAATCCCTTAGTGATTACCTACTCAGGAATGGTATTATGCACTAAACCTCATGTGTTGATTCCCCACAACAGAATGAGATTGCAGAAAGAAAAAATAGACACCTTCTCGAGGTAACTAGATCCCTCATGCTAGCCACAAATGTCCCAAGTCATTTTTGAGGTGAAGCTCTTCTAACCTCAACCTACCTTATAAAGAGAATGCCTTCCAAGCCTCTGAATTTCCAGACTCATCAAATTCTTCTATCCCTATACCCAACCACCAAACTTATTACCAACCTTCCACCAAAAATTTTTGGCTGCATTGCCTTTGTTCATAACCACCAACCAAATTTAAGCAAACTTGACCCTAGAGCCTTAAAATGCATATTTTTGGGATATTCTTCTACCAAGAAAGCATATAAGTGCTACTCTCCTTCCAACAAAAAGTTCTACCATACTTTAGATGTCACCTTCTTTGAAAACCAACCTTTCTACCCCAAAATTGGCCTTCAGGGGGAGAAAATGAGTGAATACCAACCTTGGGAACAAACTATCAATTCTACTGCTGTACAAAATCTTGAGTCTATTCCACAAAATTCTGCACCTATAACTATTGCGGAATTAAGTGCAGAAACTGCCCAACCAGCTGAGGTGGAGCCAAAGGAAATACAAGTTCAAACAAGTCCAGCACAAGAATCTGTTCCCACTGCTTTAAAGGAGCTGCATGTCTATTGTAGAAGAAACCAAAGTCAGAAGCCTCACATGGTGGTAGAAAACTGCACATTTCCAAGGCAAAACCAAGCTTCTAACCTAAGTTCAGAACCGACAAAATCTCACACAGGTATGACACCTTCTCCTGACTCTTCCTCTCAATCATTTGATGACTTTTTTGACCTGGACATGCCTATTGCTCTAAGGAAAGGGGTGAGGTCTTGCACCAAACATCCAATCGGAAATTATGTGTTTTTTGAGAAATTGTCACAGAATTATAAAGCCTTTGTTACAAGTCTAGACAACATCAAAATACCTCAGAATTTCCATGAGGCTATCCACCAACCTCATTGGAAGGCAGCAATAGATGAAGAAATCAAGGCCTTAGAAAAGAATGGAACATGGGAGTACTCTCAACTTCCACAAGGAAAGCAACCAGTAGGATGCAAGTGGATTTTTTCTGTAAAATATAATGCAGACGGCAGCATCAACCGATACAAAGCTAGATTGGTAGCTCAAGGATTCACTCAATCATATGGAGTGGATTATGAGGAGACCTTTGCACCAGTGGCAAAATTGAATTTTGTTCGGGTCCTACTGTCCATTGCAGTCAATTTGGACTGGACTTTGCATCAACTGGATATAAAGAACGCTTTCTTAAATAGAGAACTTGAGGAAGAGGTTTATATGAAGATCCCTCCCGGACTAGAATCTTCTAAGAACTTGGGGAAGGTTTGCAAATTGTGGAAATCTCTCTATGGTCTCAAACAATCTCCAAGGGCTTGGTTTGAGAAGCTAACTCGGGTTGTGAAGGGACATGGATTTTTTCAATGCCGACATGACCACACAATGTTTGTAAAGCGATCCCAGGAGGGCAAACTTGCTGTTTTCATCGTCTATGTTGACGATATCATCATCACTGGAGATGATCATGAGGAAATTATAAACTTGAAACAGTTCTTAGCCAAAGAATTTGAGGTCAAAGATCTCGGTTACTTAAAGTACTTCCTTGGAATGGAAGTGGCTAGATCTAAACATGGGATAACCATATCCCAGAGAAAGTATACCCTTGATTTACTGCAAGAAACTGGAATGTTGGGGTGTAGACCAGCTGATACACCTATGGAATCTAATGTGAAACTTAGTATTGAGGAAAAAAGTCCTCAAACCAACAAGGAGAGGTATCAACGACTTGTTGGAAGACTAATTTATCTGTCTCACACTCGTCCAGACATTGGATATTCTGTAAGTTTTGTAAGCCGGTTCATGAATGATCCAAGGGAAGCTCACATGAAAGCAAATCGTATATTGCAAGATTTCCAAGAAGACTCGCGTAGAGGACTCTATTTTAAAAAGAGCACAGAAAAAATGTTGAAATCTTCTGATTCAGACCATGCTGGTTCTGTATGCGATAGAAGATCAACTAGTGGGTACTGTTCATTTGTTTGGGGAAATCTAGTCACTTGGAGAAGCAAAAAACAATCGGTGGTAGCTAGGAGCAGTGCAGAAGTTGAGTTTAGATCAATGGCTCATGGAATCTGTGAAGGGATATGGTTACAAAGAATGCTACAGGAACTCAAGGTCTCATCTCATCACCCTATGAAGGTACTATGTGACAATAAGGCTGCCATTAGCATTGCTAAAAATCCAGTCCATCATGATAGGACTAAACATGTAGAAATTGATCGTCACTTCATCAAGGAAAAAATTGACAGTGGAACGGTGAAGCTAGAACACACATCCTCAAGCACACAAACTGCGGATATTCTGACCAAGGCATTGCCAAAGGCTCAATATGAAAATCTAAGGTGCAAGTTGGGCATGATTGACATCTATGACCCAACTTGAGGGGGATTGTTGGATATTGAGCATAAAATCAGGAAAAACACATTAGGCTGTCCCCCATAAAATCAAGAGCAGAAAATCAGGAAGACCACTTTATGCTATCCCCCATAAAATCAGGAGCAGAAAATCAGTTAGGCTGTCTCTTAAATTAGAGTAGCAGAAAATTAGTTTTTTATGTATAGCTAAATTTAAGGAACCTGATTTATCTTACCCAATAGGTTATTTATACCTTCTGTATCACACATTTTTGAATAAGAAAAAACATTTCTTCGGTCTGCAATTACTAGAAAGGCAATTTTAAACTCATACAATCAGTTTGAAATAACAAACAAAGATTGCTAAGATTTTTATGCCAGATGAAACTGTGAATCATGACTGCTTTCTAATTTTATCATAATTTGCAATTAATAAAAAAGGAAAAGATAAATGGGTGTTTTATAACATTAACCTTTGACAAGATAAGGTCAAAGGCGAAAGTGCAAGTTGAAAACAGAATAATTTTATTAATTTCATCACTTAAAATTGCATTCTTTAATCTTCTTATTATAGGGAAAGAACTATCCCTAAATTAGGAAATATGATAAACATGGAAATAAGGAATAAAAATAACACTCCGATTCTCGAAGATATTTTTATCATTTACAACACTCCCCCTCAAGTTGGTAAATGAATATCTATCATTCCCAACTTGCCTTTAAATTCCTGGAATCTATTGGTAGGAAGCCTTTTAGTAGAACATCAGCCTCTTGGAGTCCTGTAGGACCGTGAACTGTAACAAAAAGTCCACTATCCAATTTCTCTTTAATAAAGTGCCTATCAATCTTAACATGTTTAGTCCTATCTTGTTGAATTAGATTGTGAGCAATACTAATGGTTGACATGTTATCACAGAATGACTTCATAGGAGCATCAATATTAATCTTAAGGTCATCAAAAATGATCTTCAACTACAGTCCTTCAAAAATGCCCTGTGCCTTAAAAAATTATCTTTCTCTTCACAAAGGATTTCTCCTTTCACAAAGATTAAATGCTCAATTCACAAAATGATCAACTCCAATCCGTCTATCCTTCTTCCCCCTATTTATATCTATGAACCCCTTTAACTAACTAACTAATATTATAAAATCCCTTATCCTTACATCCTGACACTACACACAACCTAATAAACAACCTTGTCTTTAAGGTTAAGATTGTGGAAATTGGACCTGTGGTTAATCTCCTCATCCATGATCTTCATTTTCCATTCCCTTGATCAGAAGCAGGAGGACTTTTGTGAATGGTACACTAGAGCACGCCATTGCTTGGAATTTTCAAGTAGCTTAGATTGAATTTCTCCAAGTAAATGATTTGAGTTCTTATTTTCTATCTTAGGGCAACAAGGGTATAATCTAGACCAGGACATTCATAATACTTGTGTTGTGGCTTTCTCTCTTCAACTTCTATTCCAGGAGCAACTACTATCTCATGGTCATAGCACCAACAACATTCTGAATGGTATAACCATCACCAAATACTAGTAAAAGGGTCAAATTGAATGATATTGCGAGTTTGATATACACTACTTGACCTTCAATTGAAAGATTGAACATCCCAACTGGTCCCCAAGTGAAGAATCTGTCTTACAACGCAGAACTACTCCCCAAGTCATATTGAAAAGAAATTATAACTCTCATAACCAGTGCCATCATCAAGCCGAACATTAAGAGAGTTGTTAGAAATGTGGGTTATGGGCCTAACTTCTATTCCAGGAGCAACTACTATCTCATGGTCATAGCACCAACAACAAGCAACATTCTGAATGGTATAACCATCCCCATATACTAGTAAAAGGGTCAAATTGAATGATATTGCGAGTTTGATATACACTACTTGACCTTCAATTGAAAGATTGAACATCCCAACTGGTCCCCAAGTGAAGAATCTGTCTTACAACGCAGAACTACTCCCCAAGTCATATTGAAAAGAAATTATAACTCTCATAACCAGTGCCATCATCAAGCCGAACATTAAGAGAGTTGTTAGAAATGTGGGTTATGGGCCTAACTCAACCCTACAAAACCGGTTGTAAGGTGAGGGTTGCCCCCCACTTATATACACTTAACCAGCCATATTTCTAGGCGATGTGGGATTTCCAACACATCCCCGTCACGCTTTTTTCTTATTCAAAAATGTGTGATACAGAAGGTATAAATAGCCTATTGGGTAAGATAAATCAGGTTTCTTAAATTAAGCTATACATAAAAAACTAATTTTCTGCTACTCTAATTTAGGAGACAGCCTAAAATGGTCTTCCTGATTTTCTGCTCCTGATTTTATGGGGAATAACCTAAAGTGGTCTTCCTGATTTTCTGCTCCTGATTTTATGGGGGACAGCCTAATGTGCTTTTCCTGATTTTATGCTCAATATCCAACACTCCCCCTCAAGTTGGGTCATAGATGTCAATCATGCCCAACTTGCACCTTAGATTTTCATATTGAGCCTTTGGCAATGCCTTGGTCAGAATATCCGCAGTTTGTGTGCTTGAGGATATGTGTTCTAGCTTCACCGTTCCACTGTCAATTTTTTCCTTGATGAAGTGACGATCAATTTCTACATGTTTAGTCCTATCATGATGGACTGGATTTTTAGCAATGCTAATGGCAGCCTTATTGTCACATAGTACCCTCATAGGGTGATGAGATGAGACCTTGAGTTCCTGTAGCATTCTTTGTAACCATATCCCTTCACAGATTCCATGAGCCATTGATCTAAACTCACTTCTCAGACTCGCTCCTAGCTACCACCGATCTGTTTTTGCTTCTCCAAGTGACTAGATTTCCCAAACAAATGAACAAGACTCCACTAGTTGATCTTCTATCGCATACGAACCAGCATGGTCTCAATCAGAAGATTTCAACATTTTTTTTTTCTCGCAGGTTTTTTTAAAATAGAGTCCTCTACCAGAGTCTTCTTCTTCGTCTATCGCAATATACGATTAATCGCTTTCATGTGAGCTTCCTTAGATCATTCATGAACCGGCTTACAAAACTTACGAATATCCAATGTCCGACGAGTGTGAGACAGATAAATTAGTCTTCCAACAAGTCGTTGATACCTCTCCTTGTTGGTTTGAGGACTTTTTCCTCAATACTAAGTTTCACATTAGATTCCATAGGTGTATCACCGTCTACACCCCAACATTCCGCTTTCTTGCAAGAATCAAGGGGTATACTTTCTCTGGATATGGTTATCCCATGTTTAGATCTAGCCACTTCCATTCCAAGGAAGTACTTTTAAGTAACCGAGATCTTTGACCTCAAATTCTTTGGCTAAGAACTGTTTCAAGTTTATAATTTCCTCATGATCATCTCCAAGGATGATGATATCGTCAACATAGACGATGAAAACAGCAAGTTTGCCCTCCCGGGATCGCTTTACAAACATTGTGTGGTCCGCGGCATTGAAAAAATCCATGTCCCTTCACAACCCGAGTTAGCTTCTCAAACCAAGCCCTTGGAGATTGTTTGAGACCATAGAGAGATTTCCACAATTTGCAAACCTTCCCCAAGTTCTTAAGATTCTAGTCCGGAGGGATCTTCATATAAACCTCTTCCTCAAGTTCTCTATTTAAGAAAGCGTTCTTTATATCCATTGATGCAAAGTCCAAATCCAAATTGATCGCAATGGACAAGAGGACCCGAACAATTCAATTTTGCCACTGGTGCAAAGGTCTCCTCATAATCCACTCCATATGATTGAGTGAATCCTTGAGCTACCAATCTAGCTTTGTATCGGTTGATGCTGCCGTCTGCATTATATTTTACAGGAAAAATCCACTTGCATCCTACTGGTTGCTTTCCTTGTGGAAGTTGAGAGTACTCCCATGTTCCATTCTTTTCTAAGGCCTTGATTTCTTCATCTACTGCTGCCTTCCAATGAGGTTGGTGGATAGCCTCATGGAAATTCTGAGGTATTTTGATGTTGTCTAGACTTGTAACAAAGGCTTTATAATTCTGTGACAATTTCTCAAAAAACACATAATTTCCGATTGGATGTTTGGTGCAAGACCTCACCCCTTTCCTTAGAGCAATAGGCATGTCCTGGTCAAAAAAGTCATCAAATGATTGAGAGGAAGAGTCAGGAGAAGGTGTCATACCTGTGTGAGATTTTGTCGGTTCTGAACTTAGGTTAGAAGCTTGGTTTTGCCTTGGAAATGTGCAGTTTTCTACCACCATGTGAGGCTTTTGACTTTGGTTTCTTCTACAATAGACATGCAGCTCCTTTAAAGCGGTTAGGGAATGAACTTGTGCTGGACTTGTTTGAACTTGTATTTCCTTTGGCTCCACCTCAGCTGGTTGGGCAGTTTCTGCACTTAATTCCGCAATAGTTATAGGTGCAGAATTTTGTGGAATAGACTCAAGATTTTGTACAGCAGTAGAATTGATAGTTTGTTCCCAAGGTTGGTATTCACTCATTTTCTCCCCCTGAAGGCCAATTTTGGGGTAGAAAGGTTGGTTTTCAAAGAAGGTGACATCTAAAGTATGGTAGAACATTTTGTTGGAAGGAGAGTAGCACTTATATGCTTTCTTGGTAGAAGAATATCCCAAAAATATGCATTTTAAGGCTCTAGGGTCAAGTTTGCTTAAATTTGGTTGGTGGTTATGAACAAAGGCAATGCAGCCAAAAATTTTTGGTGGAAGGTTGGTAATAAGTTTGGTGGTTGGGTATAGGGATAGAAGAATTTGATGAGGAGTCTTGAAATTCAGAGGCTTGGAAGGCATTCTGTTTATAAGGTAGGTTGAGGTTAGAAGAGCTTCACCTCAAAAATGACTTGGGACATTTGTGGCTAGCATGAGGGATCTAGTTACCTCGAGAAGGTTTCTATTTTTTCTTTCTGCAATCTCGTTCTGTTGTGGGGAATCAACACATGAGGTTTAGTGCACAATACCATTCCTGAGTAGCTAAGCACTAAGGGATTTGTGAAAGTATTCTCTCCCATTGTCGGTTCTAAGAATTTGGATGGAGGTATGAAATTGGGTTTGAATCATTTTGTGAAAACTTTCAAAAAATTTTCCTACTTCTGATTTTTCTTTCATGAGAAATACCCATGTAACCCTTGTGTGATCATCTATGAAAGTTACAAACCATCTTGAGCCTGAGATATTGTTAACCCGAGATGGTCCCCATATATCACTATGAATTAAAGAAAAAGGGAACGAGGATTTGTATGACTGACTAGGATAATGGGATTTGGTATGCTTTGCCAACTCACATATTTCACACTGGAATTCTTTTGAACCTTTATTAAATAAAGTAGGGAGCATTTTTTTCAAGTACAAAAAATTTGGGTGTCCAAGGCGATAATGCCACACCAGTACATCTTCCTGTGGGGAAAAAACTTGTGTTGTCTTTGCATATCCTCTCTTGTGGTCTTCCGCTTTTAGGAGGTAGAGGCCTGCACATTCTTCAGCATTGCCAATCTTCTTCCCCAAGTCCAAATCCTGAAATTCACACATGTTTGGGAGAAATTTAGTAACACATTTTAAATCGTAAGTAAGTTTGCTTACTGACAGTAGATTGCAATTCAAATTAGGAACATGTAGCACAGATTTCAGTGTTATGTCTTTAGAAATAATTACGAGACCTTTTCCAATCACTTTAGAGGTGGTTCCATCTGCTATGCGAACAACAGTGTCATCATGACAAGGGAATATTTGTCGAAGACATTGATATCCCCCGTCATATGATCGATGCTCCGAATCAACTATCCAAGGTTACGTTTTCAGTGACCGACATGAAAACCAAGAGAGAAATTACCTTTTTGAGCAAGAGTTGCGGTGGAAGAATTAGTACTTGTATTTTGGAGAGTTTGCTTGCAACATTTTTTGTATCATTTCCATTTGTTCTTTGCTTTGAAACAACTAACTAGGTCCAGATTCCTCTTTGGTCCGCTTTCTTCACTAATGGCTACATGGACTTTATTCACCTTGTGTCTCTTCCAATCGTAGGCTTCCCATGGAGTAGCCACAGGTCTCCCTTGTATGTCTTGTTTTTCGTTAAAGGTCACACCATCCTCTCGCTTTTCTTTTGAGGTCCTCTTGCAGCGAGTCTGCGGAGAGCTTTCAATGGCAATAATCTTGTCGGATTGCCCACCCAAGATAATCTTCCTTCTACTTTCCTCTCTTCTCACCTCTGCAAAGGCCTCACGGATGCTAGGGAGTGGCTTAATGCCAAGTATTCTTCCCCAACTTCATCTAAATTCTTGTTCAGCCCAAACAAGAATTTGTATAGTCGGTCTTTATCCACCAGGGTCTTGTATATATTGCTGTCTGCTGAACATTTCCATTAAATGTGTTCATAAGTATCCAACCGCTTTGCCAAAGCCTTGTGAGAGAGTGGTAGTATTCGGAACAATAGAATCTCCTTGCCGCAAGTCATGTAAGAGACTCTTGATCTCGAATATGGGTGAGGTGTTGTCTACATTTGAGTAGGTTTCCTTTCTGCACTCCAAATTTCTGCAGCTGTCCCATAGTACAAGAAATTTTCACCGCTTTCATTTGTCATGGAGTTGAGGAGCGAGACATGACCAAGCTATTCTCAAGCTTCCATTTCTCGGTGAGTTGGATCCTTCTCTTCTAGTTCCTCTGTGTCACCGGTAATGTAATTTTCCTTCCCTTTTCCTTGAAGAAAAAGGCGGACAGATCTTGCCCATGGAATATAGTTCTGGCCATTGAGTTTATAGCCAATGATTGGAAGGAGATTTGTATCGGTCAAACTGGATATCCCAGTTTCTGTTTTGTGCTCATTGGCCATGGGAACTGACTTTACTATTATGGTTCAGAAACCTGCTCTGATACCATGAAGAAATGTTTTTTCTTATTCAAAAATGTGTGATACAGAAGGTATAAATAGCCTATTGGGTAAGATAAATCAGGTTCCTTAAATTTAGCTATACATAAAAAACTAATTTTCTACTACTCTAATTTAGGAGACAGCCTAAAGTGGTCTTCCTGATTTTCTGCTCCTGATTTTATGGGGAATAGCTTAAAGTGGTCTTCCTGATTTTCTGCTCCTGATTTTATGGGGGACAGCCTAATGTGCTTTTCCTGATTTTATGCTCAATATCCAACAATATCTATGAACCTCTTTAACTAACTAACTAATATTATAAAATCCCTTATCCTTACATCCTGACACTACACACAACCTAATAAACAACCTTGTCTTTAAGGTTGAGATTGTGGAAATTGGACCTGTGGTTAATCTCCTCATCCATGATCTTCATTTTCCATTCCCTTGATCAGAAGCAGGGGGACTTTTGTGAATGGTACACTAGAGCACGCCATTGCTTGGAATTTTCAAGTAGCTTAGATTGAATTTCTCCAAGTAAATGATTTGAGTTCTTATTTTCTATCTTAGGGCAACAAGGGTATAATCTAGACCAGGACATTCATAATACTTGTGTTGTGGCTTTCTCTCTTCAACTTCTATTCCAGGAGCAACTACTATCTCATGGTCATAGCACCAACAACAAGCAACATTCTGAATGGTATAACCATCCCCACATACTAGTAAAAGGGTCAAATTGAATGATATTGCGAGTTTGATATACACTACTTGACCTTCAATTGAAAGATTGAACATCCCAACTGGTCCCCAAGTGAAGAATCTGTCTTACAACGCAAAACTACTCCCCAAGTTATATTGAAAAGAAATTATAACTCTCATAACCAGTGCCATCATCAAGCCGAACATTAAGAGAGTTGTTAGAAATGTGGGTTATGGGCCTAACTCAACCCTACAAAACCGGTTGTAAGGTGAGGGTTGCCCCCCACTTATATACACTTAACCAGCCATATTTCTAGGCGATGTGGGATTTCCAACACATCCCCGTCAGGCTAATGACTGGACATCTCGAGCGTGGAGACTAAACAAAGGGTGGGTGGTCTAATAATGACCCAAAAACTGATGGTACGATAGGTCCATAAACAACAAAAAATCCTAGGATAGGCTCTGATACCATGTTAGATATGTGGGTTATGGGCATAATTCAACCCTACAAAATCAATTTGTTAGGTGAGGGTTTCCCCCCACTTACACACACTTAACAGGCCATATTTCTAGGCAATATGGGATATCCAACAAGAGTAATATTTTCGTTTTCCATATCCATTCCAAGAGTAGCAATGATCAGAATCTGTTATTGAAAAGGTTTCCTCTCCAATTCTTCAAATTTCTTACCAAAAAACTGATAGAAGATATGTAGTGCCTTGAGATCTTCACTTAAAAAAGATTTAGATTGTAAAACTTATAGGCATGATACGTGTGACTACCTCTAAGTTTGCTTTCAAGAGCACCTGGCCCATCACACATGTCAATTACATATAGGCTAGTGTCTTGCAGCTCTGGTGGTGATGGAGGTATATGTGGGCACTGTAAAACCTGGAATTTTGTGTCTGCTGTTTGCAACTCCTGACCTGGCAGTTCTGGTGACAAAAGTTTGGTCAAAATGCAAAAATTCCAGAACGCCTTCATCGTTGAAACCCATACTTTGTTGGATTATTCCTGCGTTTTCTCTGTGAGTTTCATCTGCTGCACCTTGAAGAACTTTTCAGTGGCACACCCAATGGGGTACTCCTGTCACTTATCCTTCTTGCCCAAGAACATGTCCTGCTTGTCTTTCTTTCCCAAGAACATATCTTTCTTGTCTTTCTTGCCCAAGAACAGGTCTTGTTACCACTTCCCTTCGATACATTGTCCTCAAGGTTCTTATCACTCAATGTCATTTCACCAAGAATTTGGCCGCTGTTCCTGCCGTTTTCCATGGCCATCCCTTGTTTCTTAATTAGAACATCCAATTCTTTGATGCTGGTATTTGCTCGAGTTTGCTCTTCTCGAATCAAGTTGGGTAACTCCCCTTTCTTTTTCCACGAATGTGTTAGATCCACCTTTTCTTTCTCACATGAATCTGTCTTGCTGTTGCTGGATCTTCCGTCATCACCATTGTTTGCCTTCTTTGTTGAACACTCCATGATCAATCTTTAGATTTGCTTCAAGTTCAGCATGTTCTCTTTGATGTAGGCCACATCCTTCTATAGATTTGTGAGTTTGATTCCATGATCCGTGAGCAAGGTTCCATGATTCTCAACTGTGTCTTCTATGGTTATCATGCGGTGTTCCATTTGGAGAAGAGAAGCAGCAGGTCAGATCAATTGTTAGAAACCCACAATCGAAATGAGATAGAGAAGGGGAAATTTCATTCAATAGGATAAAAAGAACGAGGAAAATAGGGGATTTCACTCTCCAAGGTTTTTCCCTTTAGAAAGGATTTCTCCTTTTACAAAGAGCAAATGCTCAATTCACAAAATGATCAACTCCAATCCTTCTGGCCCTATTTATATCGAATGAACCCCTCTAACTAATATTATAAAGTCACTTATCCTTATATTCTAACTCAAACATTGTTGGACAAGAGGTGGAACCCTCAGAAACATTCCTATTGGTGGAGGCTGGAGAGAAAACAAGTGTCAAGTGCTCATAACAAGCAACAACTCTTCTTCTTTTGCTAATTCTTCTTCTTCTGCTTTCACAACCCGATAGACATTTCACAAATCCCAAATCACATTAACCTTTTGTTTTATGGGTCACCAAGTAGTTCTAGTGATATGAATCTTCCACTATTCCCCATACTTGGTTCTAGAATTGATTTTCCAATTCCATATGGGAGGGTCACGAAATTAAGGGTTCAAGTGGAAGACCTTTATGAGTTATAAGGTTGATCTAGTGGTCCCAAAAGGGGACTTAAGGAAAGGGGGAAGGGATGATTTGAACCTGCCCTCCCCTGCTAACAAAAAACTAGCAATTCTAACAACTAACATTTGTTGATAAAAAAAGAGTGGAAGACCGCTAACGTGTGAGGGGCTATAGGTTTCGATCTTGTTGATACAGATATTCCACGATAAATGAGAACAAAGGAGTGGAAGTCATGAGGAAGATGGACCATTTTCCAATGGAGATGGACCCCCTTAGCGATGTCGCTGGGAAACCGGCTGTGCGGGTGTCTGTTGACAAGAGTGTGAACCAAATCTAGCAGGCCGTGCGGGTGCCCATACATAATGCTTGTAGTTGATGCTTGCTACCTTGCACGAACTTTACTTTTGAAGTGCCAATTACTGTAGTTTACTTTAGGAAGGAAAGGAACTAATTGTGTCATGAAGTTTTTGTTATCTTGTCTCAGCTTTTGGGCTTGACTTTTGCAACTTAAATTTGATGTTTGTGTCCAAATCGTGTGTTCCAGAGGGAGATGAGCCTGCAGCTGTTGCTAAGGTTGTTGAAACTTACTCCAACTATGGGAAACAGAACAAAGAGTCATTGGCTATGCTTTTCATTACTCTTTTAGTCAAGGTAATTTCTATGATTTTCTGGATATGCTTTTCATTACATAATGGTTGTTTTATCATAGTAACTGGAATCTTACAATTCGTTATTTGAATTGGATGATTAGATAGATTTATCTAGCCATCCTTTTGTGTCATTTAAACAATATTTAGAATATTTGAATTGGAAATATTTAGCTACATTGTCTCCTTGCCGAATTTCTCTTGCTTTTAAGGTAAGTTCATAAATCAAAGATTTATTTCTAAGATCTGAGTACATTTCTGTTGCACTACCCCACAATTATCTGGCTGTGGAATAGCATGTATAATAATTGCTACTGATGTCATCCTCCTTGGAATCCACCAACCATATCATCCTCCTTGTGGAATTTTCAGTATCCCCGACGACAGTGTGTTGTGGGTCAGTAGTGTTCAGCTTGAGTTGCTCACCAGTGAGGTATAAGTTTTCCTCTGCCATGGATATACATTTGAACTGATTGAGGCCATCAAAGATAGTTCAGCTCATTGAGCTGAAAGGAGGTGATTTAAACAGAATGAGAATCAATAAAAAGAAGCCCTCTGCTCCTGTTTTGGAGGCTGTGATTTCTGATCATCTTTGATGGCTTAGGAACTGTCAGCCATGGCTGCAAATTAGAGGTGCAGAGATTGAGCTCTGATGCCAAGTAAAAGATATGTAGTATTATTGATTATTGATAATTAAACTGTGAAGAGTTTCCTCTTTCTGTGGAGGGAATTACATCAGAGAAACTAAATCCTAAATTAGGTAAAGAAAATATGACAATAATGAATTACCTAAAAATATGCTAATACTTGGAAGGAATAGAATGATTACTAGCTATACAAAGAAACAAAATAATTACACAATCAAAAACTAATTACAAGAATATTTCAGACAACCAAATAAAGATTTAATCCTCTTTTGACACCCTGTCCACAGACTACTGCTGCCAGAGAGCTATGCTTATTGCTCTCAATCCAAAATCTCTAAAAAGTATCCTACTATTCACTCAGCCTATTAATAATGTAACCCACCAATTCGTGTAACCACCCCCATACCATTAATCTCTCACTGCCAACTCAGCACCTTGCTCTTTCTTCTAGAATAAACATTCAAAATCCTTGGCCTAATTGATACATGTTGGTCTAGCTGCTCTTTAGCATCATCTAACTCATCTTTGGCATTAAAATAACCTGCCTTATTCCGGCATGGATAGACTAATTTGCCATCGATTATGTCTCTTTCTTAGGCCTTGCAACATTTCAACCAGCTCTCATGGCCAAGCTTTATTTTAAGTCGTCTAGCCATGCTGTTTTGCATATTGGCTTTATAACAGCTCTTCAGCTGTGTTTGAAGATCTTCATATTGAAATATAGTTTTTCAAGGTGTGGTTTCTTAAGTGTATTTGTAACAAATGATTGCTTGAGGGGAGTGTTCAGGAATAAATTCTATTTCTATGTCTTTTCTTTGGTAAGATGATGGTTACATGTTGTGCTCCTAAACAGAGGAAACAATTGTGGTTTCCCAGTCATATGGGAAGTATAGATGGGGATTAGTCAATGTATCATGCTCACATTCAGAATATTGTTCAAAGTTTCTCTTTTCGTCCTTTTCCATTTGGCATCACCCTAACTCTATTAATGGCATGATAACCTTAGTTGATAATCTCATTTATTGCTTTGTTGTTTAAGGTATATAATAGTGTGAAATGTTGTGTATTTCAATTTCATGGAAACATGATCATTTAGTAATTTAATTTATTCCTATTGCAGCTAGCATCAGTTGAAACACTTTGGAAGAAAGGATTTTGTGCCAGCTTGTATGAAGGGTCGTGGATTTTAAAATCATGGGAGCGACCTTACTCAATTAGTGTAATTAAATTGATGTCCACCAACCCCTATTTTAGTTGGATAAAAACATATGTTCAATTTATGTTTATGGTGTTTTGTTGAACAGGTTGAAGATTTCATAGATCGGTCCCAAAATGTTACTCGAGCAGTTAGATCTAAAAAGCTTCAGACGATCTACAGATGTATACATAAGTCTCTTGACTACCTAAGGCAATTTCTAGATGGTCAGGGCCAGGGAAATAATTTGGGGGATCTTTTGTTTGGGAAACATCCTGCAACTCTGGAAGTTGGGGTTACTACCCACATAGGTGAAGATGGGAATAAACTTACTACTTCGCAAAATCCTCATCCAGCAAAAAAGAGGCGTTTTGTGGAAAATCAGCTTCTGATACCTGGTGAAAAAGAAATTGTTCAAGGCTTGCAAAGAACAGAGCCCCCAGGTGTGGGTTGGATGCAGAAATATCTTGATCAAACTGTCCGTAATATGCTTGCTTCTTTCACTCCCCCAGTTTCTTACCAACTTCCTCTCGCTATTTCTGGTACAAATACTACGGTGAATTACAGTTGCAGTCCAGGGACACTTCCTTCTTTTTCCTCAAACCCAGTAGCTTCTGAACGGTCTTATAATCCTTCCATACAATCTCATCTTGTTTCATCCCAAAGTTCCCAAGGGTTTGTCGGTACAGTTCATCAAAAAGTAATAGCCCCAAATCCTCATGTTCCATCAATTCATTCACACCTTCCTCAAGTAGTCCATAATCCATATGTAGAGCGACCCTTCTACAACCATAGGAGCAATTAATTTGGATTCTAAAGGGGTTGATTTTCGTGGTATATGAATTTATTTGTAGAGTTAAATTAAAATTAGATTATCAAAACTTATATGCAAGGGATAAGTTCTCTCTCTGCTTTCCCTGTATTATCTTGAGCTAAAACCTCCCTGATATTTATGTAGCTCAGAATGGAAAATACATTTTTCCTCTGTTCTGTTACTGTAAGAAATGTTACAGCCGGAGCAGAAAATTCCCCCTTTTATCGCTTAAACTATACCCTGCACAACTGACGTAAAGCAGTTGTGCATTGTGATGTAGCTTTTGACTATCATCTATCCTATCAAGGCTGAAAGCCTGAAACCTGAAACTGTCATGATATAAAAAATGAGGATTAGAAAGTGATAATTTTTTTTATCTTTGATATTTATGGACTAGACTTTATAGTCCAGAGGCCATAAATGGTATGGCAACTCATTGTGATATTTTGTATGATGGTCTGGCATTCTGTCTTTTAATCAGGTGATAGTATGTTTATATATAATCACTTTCTGCTTGACACGTCTAGGAGGCATATTTCTCCTACTCTCTCGAGCATTGGAAGCATTTAGAGTTAGATAATCTTCAGTATGAGGTTATGTTTCATATCTATATGAACACCTAGCACGAAATCAGTCTTGACATGCACCACGCTTTCATTGCACGGTAAAAAATGAGCTTGAACCCTTGGAATATGCCTCATAGTTCTACCTGGACTACTGAGCAACTGGTACGTCTGCCAGAGTAAGTGAGGATGGGGTTTCCATAGTGGTTGCAGATAACTCCACCGCAGGCTAACGTGATGCCAGTGGAAGGAAGAAACCCTGCCATCTCAATTAAGCTTGAGATCGTTACAGGGAGTCTCCAGAAAATAGACTCGCGATGCTGGGAGATGTTGGAGGATAATCTCTGACAAGTTTCTGGTGTGAGGCAATAGTTTCCAAACAAAGGGCATTAATTCCTCGCATAACACCCTCCCATATACGTCTCAAAAAGGTGCAGTCCTCCCATATACTTCTAAAGGATATATTTCTGCGGCTAGTAATTTATTTATTTTTGGTGGTTTTAGATCAGATTGACGAATATATGAAGTTAGTGAAAGATGGTATGATTATCTTGTTATTTTCATAGTGTTCTAGTCCAAACATATTAGTTTCTGCTTATTTTAAATTTTAATACTAATCCGTTCATGTGATTTATTGATGTGTTATATGACATAGAGCCAAGTATATGTGTTTTATTTGATCGTTGAATATTTTAAAAATGGGTTTAATATATTTTTTTTTTGTCCTCCGGTTCTCTCTTGTTTTTGTTATCTATTTTTATTCTCTTGTTTTATTTCAGTCTTGCCTTTAATTTCTCCCATTTTTTTTTTTTATTCTTTCGTTAATTTCTTCTATTGTCCCATGACATGTCATCTCGTGAGCAATTATTGAAGTGTTAGGCGTTGTCGCACGAGGATGACACAATAATGAATATGGAGGAAACTAACAAGTAGGACTAAAACTTTGGCCCTGAAATAGAATAGAAACGTCATGTAAAAATGGTTAGTAATAATGAGGAATTAAATCTTTAAATTTTGAGAAATATGAAGGAGTAAAAAGATATAGAACCCTTAAAAAATTGGTTTGATAGGTTGAAGTTTATACTCCTGGTTTGATTTAAATTTTATAGTCATATTAGATTAATTGTTATAGAAATATTTCAAATGCCTGAGGGATAGGTTCAATTTCTATCTTTTGAAATATTTGTCGTTTGCAGAACAAACATTTGGGTTCGGGACTAGTTAAGTTAAGTTCGAACTGGGTTGTCAATTTTTTTTATATGGAATAAATTAAAATGAAACTTATAGCTTTATGTTGATCCTCTAGTTTCGTTATTTGTAACTTTTTGTTTATTAATATGCAAATACTCGCCACTTAGTCAATTTATGATGAGTTATTGCTGGATCTTTGTCATTAATAAGGGGCAGTATCCTTTGACATTATTGTCTTTCCTTTCACATGTTAAGTTAAATTTGTTTAGAGGAAAATTATAAATCTCAATTTTAATAATTATGTATATTAAAAATAAAAATTTCATCTCTTATATATAAGATGAAGTGTTAGTTGACAAACAAACATATGTTTTTGAAAAGAACTTGTTTCATTACCCTCTCTGTAAAGTGTGTTTGATTCAGATGTTTTGAAAGTAAATAAATAAAGATCAAAATGTGTTTAGTTGATTTTTTTTTTTGAAAATGTTTTCATGAAAATATTTTGAAAATTAGGTTAAAATAAGGAAACACTATTACTAGTTTTCAAAAACTGTAATTTTAGAAATAAAAATAAAAACAGAAAATAATTTCTCATAATAAACATCACTTGAACTTCTTTAAAAGTGAAAAATAATTTTTAATCAATTTATCTATAAAATGTTATAATTCTTTTAAAAATTAAAATGAAAATAATAAAAACATATTTTTCAAGTGTTTTTTCGGTTCACCTTAGCAATCATTAAAAACCACCTTTTTTATCATTACATTTTTTAAAAATAAGTAACTATCTTCAATTATTTTTGCTGCAAATTTTTTAATATAAATTTTATTTAAAAAAAATTAAAATTAAAAGGTAGGGCAAACAATATAAAAATAATAATATTTTATTGCCAACAAAAAAATTGTTGAAAATATTATAATAAAATAAAAATTATTATATAATTCATTAATAGTATTTAAGTATAAACCCTAAAAATATTAATGCCAATTAACAGCAATTAAAAAGATATTATTTAGAAACTAAATATACTCTTAAGTAAAATTTCAAAGATGAAAGACATAGTTAACAAATGGGTTAATGTCTAGCAGGAAGGCAAAAAGAGGGTTAAAATGGTAAATTAGTTGCGGAATCTTTACAATGGTGTAGGCATAAATCATAATAACTAACCGCCATTACCAGAAGAACATAGCAGACGTTGCAGCACCGCGAGCCATGAAATCTTTCTCTTCGCTCTCTCTCTTCAATGCATCCATTTGACAATTCAACTACTTCGCTGCGCTTCATGATTCTTCCTCAACACAACAACACCAACAATATCCTCCTTCCTGAACCTTCGAAGGAGAACAAATGTGGCGTCGAAGCTTCTCGAAACTTCACTTCAGTCCCGGAGCTTCGGGATTAGGGTTTGTGAGGCGATCGTTCTCGCGCGAGACTGGGAAGACGTTCGCCGCGCTGTGGGGGAACGGCGATTACGGTAGATTGGGTCTCGGCCACTTGGATTCCCAATGGAAACCCGTCGTTTGCTCCGCTTTTCGAAACCAATCCCTTAAAGCCATTGCTTGTGGCGGTGCTCACACTCTCTTCTTAACAGGTTCACTTTTCATTCTTTTTTTTATCAAATTTAGGTCTTGGTTTGGTTTTGGTTTCACTGCGGTTATTGGGTCTTGTGCAACCAATGCAGCTCCGATTGCGGTTGAAGACACTCGAGAATCACGGTTGTTAGACCGTTTTTTAAAACTTTGTGTCTAAAGGAATGGCTAAGGAATTAAGTTTTGAATTCTTGTGGGGAGAGGTGTCTAACTTTATGTGCGTTGAAAATTAAAAATAAAAGATTATTTATTCATTAAGTTGAAAATTATAAATAAAAACGGCATGTTGAATTGTTTTCTGCTTGATTGCTGAAGTAATATTATGACTTCTGAAAGCTTTTTTCTTGTTATGGTTAGACTGTTAGAGTAAATTTTGTGTTCTATGTGGGAATTTTCTATGGATGAAGTGGAATTTTCTTGAGTTCATTGGAATTGGAATGTGTCAGTGCATGGTTGGATTGAAGTTGATAGATTTCAGAAATACTTCTATTCTCAAAGCAGCAATTTTTTGCTTCTTTTTGCTATTGGAGTTTGTTGTTGTGCATTGGATTTTGCAAAAGTATTTTTGTAACTTTATCCAGGCGTAGCCTAAACTTCCTAGTTGCTGGTTTAGCTTGGTCTGCTTTCACTGTGTTGTTGGAATGGATGGTTCAATGTGATAGAGTTGAATGTGAAATGATTAAGTGATTAATCCATTTAGCAGCTATACTATTTATATACATGAACTATACAATTTACAATGGAGGGAATTAATTGCAGCTTTAATTGCCAAGGTACTTCAGTCCTTAGAGTTCAATGAATTGTGAGATACAATGAAATCTAACTAGTACAATAATAATTATCTCCTACTTCCAACAGAATTATTTATTTCCAACATATCCTCTCAAGCTGGAGTGTAGATTTCAAAGGCACTCAGCTTGTTACAGATTTATGCTATCTAGGGTCCTTGAAGAGCTCTAGTAAGCAAATCAGCCAACTGGTAATTTGAGTTAACAAAGGATGTGATCATCTCCCTAGAAGCAATCATCTCATGAATGAAATGACAATCAATCTCTATATGTTTGGTTTGATCACTTAAGATTGGGTCAGAAGCAATATGAAGAGCTGCTTGATTATCACAGATTAGTCTCATAGTTCCAACTTCACCAAACTTTAACTCTTTAATGAGTTGTTTTAGCCATATTAGTTCACATGTAGTGAGAGCCATAGTTCGATACTCTACTTCAGCATTTGATCTTGCGACTACATTTTGGTTTTCACTTTTCCATGAAATAAGATTTCCTCCAAAGAGAACACAATATCCTATGATGGATCTTTTGTCACATGGAGATCCGGCCTAATTTGAATTAGTGTATGCAACAATCTACTTATGCCTCTTGTTTTCATACACTAACCTTTTTCCTGCGGATCCTTCAATGAATCTCAAAATTCTAATGACTGCATTCCGATGATCAATACGGGGAGAATTTAGGATTTAACTCACAACATTAACGACAAAAGAGATTTCCGGTCTGGTATTAGTAAGATAATTAAGCTTTCCTACCAATCTTCGATATCTGCTCAGATCTAAAAATAATTCTCCTTTATTAGGAAGAAGCTTCACATTCGGATATATTGGAGTTTCTACTTGTTTACAATTCAACATTCCAGTTTCTTCAAGAATATCAAGGGCATACTTTATGTGGAAGATAGCGATTCCCATCTTTAACCGAGCAACTTCAATCCCCAGAAAATATCTCAACTTGCCCAAGTCTTTAGTTTCAAAATGAAGACATAGATGGGCCTTTATTGTTGAATTCCATTATGGTCATTTCCTGTTATGACAATGTCATCCACATAAACCACAAGATAGATACACAATTTAGATGAATGCCTTTAAAATACTGAGTGATCCACTTCACTTCTAGTCATCCCAAATTTCTGTAAAGCCAAGTTAAATCGTCCAAACCAACACCAGGGATATTATTTAAGGCTGTACAATGATTTGTGAAGTTTACAAACGAAACCTGACTCCCCTTAAGCAACAAACTCAGGAGGTTGCTCCATATAAATCTCCTCACTCTGGTTGTCATGTAAGAAAGCATTTTTGACATTGAGTTGGTGTACAGGCCACTGATTCATAGCTGCCATGGATAGAAACACTCAAATAGAAACCATTTTTGCTACAGGTGAAAAGGTATCTCCTACCCTTGCCCAAAAATTTGAGTTAAACCTTTGGCCATAAGATGAGCCTTAAGACGATCCACTAGGGCCAAATTTTACAGTGAAGATCCATCCACACCCCACAGGATTTTTACTCGAAGGTAAGGCAACCAAAGGTCAAGTATGGTTGGATTCCAAAGCTTGCATTTCCTCAACCATTGCCTGCCACCATCTGAGATGTGTAAGAGCTTCCTGAACAGTTTTAGGAATAGAGACAGAAGACAAGGAAGAGGTGAGGATTACGAGTGGAACGAATACCTTTACAAACAACTAGTAGGAAGTCAAAAAGAAGTGAAAGCGATTCGGAGATGACTTGAGAAGCTGGTTCAGGCATTGAAACATTGGGGGATTGAGTGAAGAAGTTGAAGGTGCACGAGATGATGATGATAAGTGAGCAATGGACGAGAACAACTGTTCTGAGTGGAGATCAAAGGAGTGACACAAGGAACAGGTGAAACTGTAGGGGTGACCGTGTTTTCCTTTGAAGTAAAAACTGGAGAATCTTTAAAGAAAGTCACATTTGCTCAAACAAAAAATCAATGTATCAATGGACAGTAACATTTTTAGCCTTTTTGTATTCTGGAGTAGCTAAGGAAAATGCAGTTGATTCCACGAGCAGTGAGTTTATCCTTTTCTGGAGACAAGTTATGAACAACACAAGTACAACATAAAATGCGCAGAGGAAGTTTATATGTAGATTCATTAAGGAATAAAATGGAATGTGGAATTTGGTTATCCAACATAGAAGATGGCATCTTATTGATTAAGTAACCTGCAGTGACAACCACATCTGCCCAAAATTTTAAAGGAACATTAGCTTGAAGTAACAAAGTGCAAGCAGTACCAAATAGATTGTTGGAAGTTCAATATTAGGGGGATGTGAAGTCCCACATCACTTAGAGATGGGACCTGTTTCGCGTATATAAGTAGGGGTAAACCTCACCTCATAAGCCGGTTTTATGGGGTTGAGTTAGGCCCAACCCACAATTTCTACATGGTATCAGAACTTATCCTAGATGTCGATGAAGATGTTGGGCCACCCGTTGTAGGCCAATATTGGACTACGCATTGAATATCGGGTCGTATTGAAACACCCGTTTGAATAGTTTCCACGCTAGAGAAGTCCAGTCCTCGGCGTGGGAGGGGTGTATTAGAAGTTCAATATTGGAGGGATGTGAAGTCTCACATTACCTAGAGATGAGACCTGTTTCGCGTATATAAGTAGGGGTAAACCTCACCTCATTAGCCGGTTTTATGTGGTTGAGTTAGGCCCAACCCACAATTTCTACATAGATGTTGATGTTTTCTTTCTGCAATAGCATTTTGTTATGGTGTGTGTGGACTAGACTGATGAATCACACTGTTAGATGACATAAAAGACTCAAATGAAGTAGAAAAACATTCGTTTGCCTTATCTGTTCTGAAAATGTGAATTGGGCGAACAAATTCAGTAGAAATCTCAAAAAAATTTCATAAAATTGTCAAATACTTTAGACCGATCTTTCATTAAGCAGATGCAAGTACACCTGTAGTAGTGTTCAATAAAAGTTACAAAATAATAGAAGCCTATAATGGAAGTAGTACGACTAAGCCCTCAAATATCAGAGTGAACTAGTTCAAAAGGAAACTTGGACCAAGTTGTTTCTTTATTTTGAAAGGAAGAATGAGCATGCTTATTAAATTGACAAGATTCATATGGAAGAGATTGCAAGTGAGACAGACTAGGAACCATTTTCTTTAATTTATTTAAATTGGGATGACCAAGATGATTATGAAGAATACTTGGAGAATCAGCTACAGCACAAACTTTTGATGATGAATGTTGAAAAAAATAGAGCCCATGTGATTCAGAGCCTCTGCCAATCATTCGTCCAGTACACTGGTCCTGAATATAGAAAGAATCAGAAAGAAAGGTCATTTGGCAATCAAGAGTACTAGTCAATTTACTAATTGATAGTAGATTGCCAGGAATAAGAAGAACATAATCTAAATATAAAGAAGGAAGAGGAGAACTTTTGCCTATGCCAGTGGCCTGAACCTTTGAACCATCAGCAAGGGTCACAAAAATTGAGAAATTTGTGCGGAAGATAAATTAGAAATTATTGAGGGATTACCAACAATATGATCTGATGCACCAGAGTCCAAAATCCACAATATAGAGGGTAAAAATCGAGAAAAAAAAACCAAGGAATTACCAGATACTGAAGCTGAAAAGGCAACACTGCTAGAAGAGGCGGCCTTTAACTTGAGATACTCCTTATACTCATTGTCAGTCAGAAAAACCGTATTTTCTTGTGGAGAATCATCCCTATGGGTGGCATCCAATACCTACTGGGAAGCTATGCAGGGAGTAACATTTGTCTTAAGTATCTCCCACACGATTGCAGTAAGAGCATTGTAATTACCATGTCCACCTCTTCCACAACCACGATCTTAACTTCCACGAGCGAAGTTTGTGAAGAAGGCAACTGACTCTATATGAAACTCAGATTTGAGGGATTCATCCGTTAATGGGACACGGGATAATCGATCAATGAGCTCATCAACAGTAGGAATGTTTGGATTTGTTGGGACTTAAGGTCTAACATTTTCAAGGTCCTTGTGCAAGCCATGAAGAACAAACACCATGTACATTTGATCTAACTTGTCTTCTACTTTTTTAGGGTCATTATCAGACAAATGCATCTTAACTTATTGAATGGTAGGCTGAGCTTTGTTCAGGTAGGAAATTAAGTCATGATCTTGCATTTGAAGAGTTGCCAAATTGTGGACAGCATCATAGAGTTGCTGTGTGTCATTAGCATAAATACTTTTTGCCTTCTTCCAAATGTCTTATAGGAGTGGCAATGAACCACAAGTGATGGATCAATAGACTGCCAAAGAAGGGACACTAATTGATAGTCAACCTTTTGTCATTCATCTTTTGTTGAAGCATCAATTTGATCCACTTTAGTCATCAAATGATCTGAAAGTTCTTGACCAAGGGACCAAAGTTTGGCAGCTGAACACCAATCCATATAGTTTTTGCCGTTAAGTTTCACAGAAGTAATGGAAAGGGTTCCTGAAAAGGTAAATGAAATGGGACTTTTCTAACCCTTCTCAGAACTGGTTGCTGATGTCATTTAACAGGAGAGGGCTTGTTTTATAGACTGAAACACTAGACAAAATGACAGAGGCTCCAAGAACACTGAGACCCAGTAACCAAACAGTACAAAAAGGTCTGAATAATCACTTAAACAGGCAGAGGAGAGACCAAAGGCAAAAAGGGTTTTGGGCAGTCGAAAATTTTTTCCAGGAAGGTGGCGCTTGGTCTACACGTGCCAAATAGGATGAAAAGGTGTGATGGCTCGTGTGGAGGTTCCAGGTGACAGTGGTCAGTGGTCAGTGGGAAGGACAACTGGTGACCTCTAAGGTGATTTCAGGTGGTGGTGCGAGATGGGTCGATGGTGGTGACACCTTTTGAGAACGGACAGATTCAAGAGACTAGGGTTTTACGGGCTTTCTGTTGGACCAGATGGCAAAAAGACCTCCTAGTGACAGACCTACAGGATGAACTTGCTCTGGTACCAAGTTTTATGTGAAATGCTTAATTGATTATCCATTTGGCAGCTATACTATTTATATACAAGAACAATACAATTTACAATGGAGGGAATTAATTGTAGCTTTTATTCCCAAGGTACTTCAATCATAAGAGTAAAATGAATCTTAAGATATGATGAAATCCGTAATCCAGTTACTGATTTTTAAGGAATAGTTACTATAAATTGTTTCTTTGTTATTTAGACTTTGTTTCCATGTATTTTCCTAATTTAGTTCCTAGAATAAAGGGAGTAATTTACATATTTTCCCTATTTATTCATGTATGTTACTATTCAAATTTAAGCGAGAAATATTCACAAGATACAATGAACTCTAACTAGTACAATAATAATTATCTCTCACTTCCAACTGTTTTAAAATTGGTGATGATTTTGATGGCTACTGAAGAGTCTTCGTAATGTCCGAGTAGGCGCTCACGAATTATCTTCCTTTTGCAGACAATGGATGTGTTTATGCCACTGGTCTTAATGATTTTGGACAGCTTGGGATATCAGAGAGTAAGCACTACTCCATGGTATGATTGGCTGATCGCATTGCTTTTTACCTTTATATTTGTCTGGTGAACTTATTATCACAGTTGCAGTATACTGCTGTTTGTCTAATTGTTGGTGACTGCACCCCTCTGGATATAAGAAGGAACAAGAAAATTTTACTTGTCAGCATTTCCTTGTTTGGAATATTTCAGGAGCCACTTTGTGTTTTCAGTGAGGAGAAGAAAATTGTGCAGATCTCTTCTGGTTATAATCATTCTTGTGCAATAACAGGTCTGTGTGCTTATGCATGCTAGTGTCCATCATACCAATAGTAACAAGCCTCAACATTCAATAACTTGTATTTGATGTTGGATGGCTTCTTTTTCCCCCCAAAATGAATATTTATTTAAGAGCCTAAGTTCTTTTACCCTGTGAATTTCAGCATATTATTTTTCTTCCTCTTTAAATAGTATTATCTCCTTGCCCTCCTTTGTCTCTGTTGTAGTGGATGGAGAACTTTACATGTGGGGAAAGAATACAAGTGGGCAGCTTGGACTTGGAAAAAGTAAGTAGTAAACCTTGTATTAGCATTCACCCAAAAAACTTTGTATTAGCATTTAATGAACCTGAAGATTATTTGCACTTGAACTTGGTCATATTACGTGTAGTGTGTACCTTTTTAAAACTGGAAACTCTTGATAATCAGAGATGTTAAAGCTGCTAAAAGCAAAAGGTTGGCTGGTAGCTGCTACTTTAAAATAACACGATCTTGCTGAAATGCAGAAACTCCAAACATTGTTCCTTTGCCAACTAAAGTGGAATACTTGGATGGAATCAACATTAAAATGGCAGCTCTGGGTTCAGAACACTCTGTTGCTATTAGTGGTATGCAATAGATAAACAATCATAAACTTATATCATATTAGTTGCTGAAATTAATTCATCTGTTTATTATATTATTTTATTTATCATATTTATACTCTCTATTATATTTTTTTCATGTCTACCAAAAACATGTTACATCTTATGAGTTTGATCCTACTATTTTTATCGAGTTCCTCTTAGCAAACATGACTGTAAAAATTGTGCATAAATATTCATAATATTTACTCAATTGTTGTTTCTATCTTTTGTAGATGGAGGAGAAGCTTTTAGTTGGGGAATGGGAGTGTCTGGTAGACTTGGTCATGGTCATGAGTCAAGCATCCTTGGATTCTTCAAAAGTTACAGGTTTTGCCCTTCTTTTCTTTTAAAATTATGACCTTCATTAATTTATCTCTGCACTCTTTTATATTGTGTTTGGGTTGATTGCACCTTATCCCATGTGATTGGGCTCAAAACATGGTGTCTATATTTGGTACTAGAGAAAGTCTAATTGTCCAAACAGAGCTGTTTTGACCAGGACTTCAATCCACGCAACCTTTACCCATACTGTTCAGTTTATGTATATCTGTATTGATATACTCTCTAATATCATGCAGTGAGTATACCCCAAGGCTCATTAAGGATCTTGAAGGAATCAAGGTATGATGTTGAATGGATGGCCTTCTTGCCTCTCATTTAAGATAGATATATTCGCTTCACACTTTTAACTCTAATCTTTATTTCTTGGCTTCTCATTCTTGAATATGTTTAGGTAAAATATGTAGCTGCTGGGTTGCTAAATTCAGCTTGTATTGATGGTACTTGAATCTAATTATTTCTTTTATCTTTCTTTTCTTCTCGTTCCATGCCTGGTTTTACTATGTATTGGGAATTTTTTCGCTCTATCTTGATGTAAATGTTGCAGAAAATGGTTCTGTTTTCATATTTGGTGAAAGGGGGATTGACAAATTGGTATGTTCAATTACAAGTAATTCATTTTTTTCTACTCGTTGTCCACTGCTTGTAATATCTATTGTCTAATATGTTTTTCAATCAAAATATTCAGCTTTTAAAGGAAACGAGCAATGCAACAAAACCATCGTTGATCAGTGAACTTCCATGCTCAAAAGAAGTTGCATGTGGTGGCTACCACACCTGTGTCTTGACAGGTAATTCGTCAGTTTCAGAACATAACCAAGTGTTGATTTGTTTCTAATCATTTTATTACTGTTTCACTCTATTGTTTATCTATAGGTTCTGGGGAGCTTTATACTTGGGGTTCAAATGAAAACGGTTGCCTTGGTATTGGGTATCCATTCATACTTAAAGACTTGTTACCTGGTCATTTTCAATTTTGACAGTTACATTCATTTTTGTATCTGTACGCTGGTGTTTTCACTTTTCAAATTATATTTATCTAGTTCCTCAGATGTCATTCACCTACCTGAAAAGGTTCAAGGGCCATTCTTGAAGTCTTCTGTTAGTCAGGTTTCTTGTGGTTGGAAGCATACTGCAGCGATTTCTGGTAAGTTCTTCCCTTGAACAGACAAGAAAAAACAATTGCTGTTTAGTAATTTTTTCTTGTCATATTGATATAAAGGTGGCTTTCTTTTATTGTAAGGGAATAATTGGAATGATTTTATCAAGACATGTAAAAGAAAACAGAGAATATCAATGAAGCAAAGTTACCCAATCCCTTAACATATCTGTTGTGGAAACCCTTTCAAAAAGCTATATGCTTTACAGCAAGCAGTGACCAAATTGTTAGAGGTGGCCACAGCTCAAAATTTTTTTCTACATTATACTCAACATAAATTGAACCAACCCATCCATTAAAATAGTAAAAAATAAAATAAGCTGAGAAAAAGGTGGAGAAAAAGAAGAGGCAGTCTGACATGGATCTGGTCGGACGGGTTTTAATCTTTATCAACCTGAGTTCCAACCTTAATTAATCAGGATTCGGGAAATTCTGCTGGATTTAACATGGATACCTGACTCAAGCCAACTATTTTAAGCTTTAGTTGGGTTGGGTGGGTATATGAGTACATCCAAATCCAACATATGTCCACTCTATCAAATGTTCAATCATTGTGCAAATAAACTGCTCTCCCTAAGAAATTTCTTTAGAGATGTGACTAGGTGAGCGTTACACTCTTGAAGGGAAGCATATTGTTAATTTAACAAAAGATGTTGACTCAAATGATGAGGAAACGTGTTACTCACCTTCCTATGTCTAGTTCATATCTGCTAGTGTGGAAAGTTAGATGTTCAGTTTAGAGAGAGGTAGGATGGAATTGACTAAGTTGAAGTAGTGTTATTAATAGACTAAGCTGTGAATGAGAACTATTTCCCAAGGCGAAAGAGTAAATGGGTGTTACTTCCTAAATACTAATTCCTATGAAAACTAAGTGCATATAACTTGTGATGCATGAACTCATTTAACATACATCAATTGCATGTTATTCTAACAGTAAAATTTTCATGAATTGATGAAGTTAAAATAAATAAATAAATAACCAGCAATAATATTTTGATTGTAAGTTATTTTAATCCCAATAATCCAATATGCACTAAAATTGGCATGGAGACTGAACTACTGGGTGAAACTGTGGAACACCTTGTCATAATGTATGAATTAACAATCAGGTTGTTACTAAGGTAATTAGTAAAACATGTGCGCCATTTGTAGAAATATGGTTGGCAACTTTCTGAATGGTTTACAAAAATATCTGTAGGGAATAAAACAGGTAGTTTCTAAGTATTATGACTAAAACATAAATATTGGGCATGTATAAGGACTAAATGAGTAATTAAATTAATTTTTTTAATGCAACTGAGAGAATATTATTTAAAGGGTGGAATACAGAGAAGAAAATAACTATGATACAAACTTTTGATTCACTATATCACGGGAGACACAGGGAATATATGCTGGGAAGTATAAAATTGGACAGTGCCAGTTTAAATCACAATCCTGGAGCAGTGGAGCTGTAGTATATCCACCTATAGTCCTTTGGGAAACTAGTATTCCTGAAATGTCCCTCCAGTATCATTTCATGTCTCTTGGAGTAAGAGCATTTTAGTTTGCACCATCTTACAAGTGATGAGTGCTTCTTCTCACAACCACTGTACCTGTTAGAGAAGTTGTGCTTTATCTTTAAATTATACTGCTCCTTACACTCGACATATAGAAGTTAGCTACTTGAATTTCTTTATAGGAATGTGATGGTGTGGATTAGGAGTTAATAATCAGTTTCTTGCTTCCTGGGGAAACTAGATCTTTTTTACTTGTTTTCAGTATCTGTTGGTGGTGTAGTTGCTTTTTTCCTCTTGATGATCAAACAGTGCATTTTCTTGCATGTAAACTTCCATATCCATTATAGATTTCTGCAGTGTTGCAGGCTTTCTATGGAGATTTAATGCAATAGATAGCTCCTTTTTTGATTGTACAAGTTGTGATCATGGGTTCTTTTTACCAGTTTTCTTTGAAATTTCTAATTAAGTCAATTTGAATAACTTCCTCTGACTTGTAAGGCTTGTACTTGATGTTTATACTGTGTAACTGTAGTTGCAAAGAAAAAGATTTTATTGCTGCCATAGTGTCATTTATCCTGGAATATTTCATTGACTTTCAGAAGGAAGAGTCTTCACGTGGGGCTGGGGAGGTTCGAATGGGACTTTCTCTGAAGTTGGTCATTCTTCTAGTGGACAATTGGTATTCTCGTGCATCTCAAATAATTTACAAATCCTAGTTCTATTAAAAATGTTTCAAGAGTAGCTTACACAATTATATACAATGGACTGAACGCCATTTTACAATTAATCATGACTTCCATATCAATATAAATTTCACACACGCACACACAAGCTTAAATAAATTGATTAGTTTCTTGCCTTCAATTTTGCTAAGTGCACAATTATCTGCCATCCGCAACTATAATTAAAGTTTATGTCTTCACTCAGGGTCATGGAAGTGACGTGGACTACATAAATCCTACAAGAGTTTGCTTTGGAGAAGACGTGAAAGCGTTGCAAGTTTCATGTGGATTCAATCATACAGGTGCTATACTTGAATATGCATAGGTTGGCTGCTCCAACAATTCACAATTATCAGTAATTCATCAAGAAGATTCAGGACATGATTCATCTCCCAATGTATCTTATACACATCACTATATTAGTGAAATATACATCTTCTAATTCATCCAAGGGGAACCGGGAAGTTGCAGCGCATGCATTAAGTGAAGCATATATCATCCACTTGTTGTATTATACCATTCTTTTCTCGGGATTATTTATACGAACACAAATAAAGCTTCCTAGATGTACAATATGTGTACAGAAAGAGAGTGCTGCCTCAAATATATAATGCAAGGGAATGATAGCAGAGGTAAGGAAATTTTGTCTCTAGTTCTTTTTTGTTCACTCACTTGGTTAGCTGAGTTAATACTAGTTGCTACAGAAACAGAGGTAAATGCTTGTGTCATTTGCTCTGTTGTTATCCGGATAGTTCGAGTGAATCGTCAGTTTGGCGATGCAGTTATATTGTCACCCAATACCATAGATGCTTTTGCAGCATCGTAATTGAAGAGGCTTTTTTTCTTATTATATTATTTGTATGTTTTCAGAGATTCAACTGATGAATCATGTAAGGTTCTGCAATGCACCTCTGAAGGAATTATATCCATCAAATATGATGCATATGGGAATGGGAATCCCCATAACATAGTACGGCCGTGAGATAATTTTCAAAATTATTGCAGTTAATTAATCTGTCTGGTTTGGCCTTCTTTATTGCAAGACACAAGTCAAATGCCTTGACCCTCTTATTACTATTTCTTATTTACTGACGACCTACTACTCTCTCCATCAGTATTTTTCATTTTAATGATTTTTTGAACATGGCAGTGGCCCTGTATTTCATTTTACAAATTGCTATTTAAAAAATAAAGCTTCAAATGGGGTTTTTTATGTGCAAAATGTAATATCAGCTGCTTTTGAATTTTCGACAAAGGCTTTAAAAATCTTTGGATTCCATTGTCTGAAATGCCACATCCTCATCACACAGTATATACTGTAATACAGTAGGTGGTAATAAATGTCTGCGCTGATAAGTCAACATTGGGACATAGCTTTCCAGTGGAGCTTATGGCTCGAGAATTGAGTTGATAAAACCTCAGTCATTTCCTCCAACCGTTTTAAAAGCTAGTACTTATTACTTATGTTAATGAATATGGTCTTAGTCACACGAGGAGTATTTTTTAAATTATTAAAATGAAAAATTATTGAATATATAAGTGGGGAGTAAGCATAGTCTTACATATTTTAGTAAAAAAAATTTCTTCTTTTGTGTGTTTAATTATTTAATTATTGTCTAAGCGTACTAGCCGGTAGTATTTGTCAGATAAATATGCATGCCTACTTTATTACTACTATTATATTTTAGTTCTTATCTTCAGTGTCTATAATTTTTCTGTAGATATGGTAACGATAAGGTACACGTCAAGATGCATACTATGATATAATGAATGACAATAAGACTTGTGTATGTGAATAAAATAAAAAATATGAAAATGAACCATATACAAGTGTTGAATTGAATTACTTGTTATACTATTCAATAAGATGGAAGGTGAAGGGTGTTGAAAAGTGAGGAAGGGAAATGATGAAAATTGAATAGAAGAAATTATAGAGAAGTAAAGGGCCCGGGGAATGCGGAAAATGTATCGGCGGAAGGATAGTAATAGTTTTAGGGTTGAGTGGAGTATTATTTAGTAGTGATGATGATCCCATAATTGAAAAAAGATTGTGACCCCTCACTTTCCCAAACCCCTATGTCACATGTCACATGTCCACGTGCTCTTGTTCCCTTTTATCGTGGGACCCCCCCTTTCATTCGGATCACATGCCTTCCTTCCTTTTACCCTTATTCTTTCACCCTATTCAGATCAAAGTAATAACAACAGTAAACTATCCACACTGTAAAACAAATCTAAATTCTTATTTCATTATAAATTATTATTTTTCATAATAATAATTCTAAATATTATATTAATAAAATTTTTATTATATTTAAAATAAAATTCTTCATGTTTGTGTATATTAAATTCTAATAATAATAAATTCTTCATTTGAACAGTTGTGTTTTTCATTCCAATTGAAAGTTTTCTTGGTTTCAATTGATAGTCGGTATAATTTTCTATGTAGACCAGTTTTAAATATGTGGATTACAAAAATGTTGTTGCATAAATATATATTAAGCTAAATGGTATGCTTATTTATATACGAAGTGTATTCATGAAAACACAAAGTGATTCTATAAGACTTAAATAGTAGATATATATTTGGAAACGGGTTAACAACCGTTAGTCATCATGAATTTCCAACACGGTTTAACAAACAATTAGTTACTTTATTTTTTAATTAACTTTAATATGCAGCCAACTAATCAATTCGTAAAACATATACATGTACATATTTTTTTTAATAATTTTTTTTTCTACACATTTTATAATTAGTTGTTCGTTTATCTGTGTATTGAAATTGTCTACCCAATATTTTTCAAAAATTAGTATTTTATATTGTCCTTGACATAACTTTGTAACAAGCGCAGACCTTAGATAAAATATCTAATATGTACTAAATGAGACAGTACATTGTTATTCATTAGATAATGAAATAATATGATCATCAATAGAATATATTGAGAAGAAAATGTCTAAAGGTAATTTCTTTATCTTGTTATTATATTTAGAAATTCAAAGACAATCTTTTTATCTTTATCCTATTGTAAAGGTCTAAAGATAATTTTTTTATTTTATTCTTATTATTATTATAGGTCCGAAGACGATATCTCTATCTTGTAAATGTCTAAAAATAATCTTATTTTATTTCTATTATTGGTAAGGATCTAAAGACAACCATCATATTCTTATAAATTATTAAAGATCCAAAGATGATCTTATTCTACTCTTATTATAAAAGGTTGAAGATGACATGTTTGTAGTCTTATTAATTAGAAAAAGTCTAAGACGACTTCATTTTATTCTTGTAAAGGTTAAAAGACGATCTCATCATGTTCTTATAAATAATTAAAAGTCTAAAGATGACCTCATATTATTTTTGAAGGTCCAAAAATGACCTGTCTTATTCTTATTATAAAATGTCTGAACACAACTTTATTTTATCTTGTTATTATAATAAAAGGTATGGAGGTGACCTATTTATCTTGTTATTACATTAAAAAGTCTGACTTTTATCTTATTCTTATTATAAAATATCTGAAGATGACTTCTTTATAGTCTTATTAATTATAAAAAGTCTAAAGACGACCTCATTTTATTCTTGTAAAGGACCGAAAACGACCTTTTTATCTTGTAAATTATCAAATGTTCGAGGATGTCCTTATTTCAACTGTTGTTAAAAGGTCCGAAGACGACCTTATTTTATTCCTGATATTTTTGAAAGTCCAAAGATGACCACATTGTATTCTTATAAATTATTAAAGGTCCAAATATGGCTTATTTGTAGTCTTATTAATTATAAAAGGTTTGAAAACAATTTCATTTTATTCTTGTAAATGTCGAAAGACGAGTTCATCGTATTCTTATCAATTATTAAAACTATAAAAATAACCTCATTTTATTCTTCTTATTTTTAAAGGTCAGAAGACAACCTTTATTTTATTCTTAGTATACTATGCCTGAAGACGACCTTATTTTGTCTTGTTATTATAACAAAAGATTTTGAGGTGACTTCTTTATCTTGTTATTATAATAAAAGGTCTGAAACTGACCTCTTTGTTACTCTTATTGTAAAAGTTCAAAAGACAACCTCTCTATAGTCTTATTAATAATATAAAGTCCGAAGAAAGCCTCATTTTAATCATGTAAAGGTCCAAAGACGATGTTTCTATCTTGTAAAGGTCCGAAGACGACCTTGTTTAATTCTTATTATTTTTAAAGGTCCAAACACGACTTCATCGTATTCTTTTAAATTATTAACGGTCCGAAGATGAACACATTTTATTCTTATTATAAAAGGTCTGAAGATAATCTCTTTATAGTCTTATTAATTATAAAATGTCCAAAGACGACCTCATTTTATTCTTATAAAGGTCCAAAGACGGTTTAAATATCTGAAAATGACCTTATTTTATTCTTTTTATTTTTGAAGGTCCAAAGATGACGTTATTTTATCTTGTTATTATAATAAAAGATCGAGAAGTGATCTCTTTATTTTATTATTATATTAAAAGGTCCAAAACTAACCTCTATCTTATTTTTATTGTAAAAGGTCAAAAGATGACCTCTTTGTAGTCTTAATAATTATATAAAGTCTGAAGACGACCTCATTTTATTCTTGTAAAGGTTCGAATACGACATTAAAGGTCCAAAAATGACCTCTCAGTCTTGTAAAGGTTCAAAAATGATCTTATTTTACTCTTGTTATTTTTAATGGTCCAAACACGACGTATTAATATAAATTATTAAGGGTCCCAAGATGACATCATTTTATTCTTATTATAAATGGTCTTAAGATATCCTGTTTGTAGTCTTATAAAATATGAAAGGTCCAAAAACGACCTCATTTTATTCTTGTAAAGGTCTAAGGACAACCTCATCGTATTCTTTTAAACTATTAAATGTTCAAAGATGACCTCATTTTATTCTTGTTATTTTTGAAGATCTGAAGACAACCTTTGTCTTATTCTTATTAAAAAAAAATGTCTGAAAACAATTTAATTTTATCTTGTTTTTTTTTTAATAAAAGGTCTAAAGGTGACTTATTTATCTTGCAATTATATAAAATGCTCTGAAGACGACTTCTCTGTCTTGTAAAGGTAGAAGACGACCATATTTGATTCCTGTTATTTTTAAAGGTCTAAACACGATCTCATCGTTTTCTTCTGAATTATTAACCATCTGAAGATGAACTCGTTTTATTTTTATTATAAAAGGTCCAAAGAAAACCTCTTTGTAGTCTTATTAATTATAAAATGTCTGAAGAAGACATCATTTTATTCTTATAAAGGTCCAAAAACAACCTCATCGTATTCTTATAAATAATTAAAGGTCCGAAGATGACCTTATTTTATTATTGATATTTTTGAAGGTCTAAAGACGATCTCATTGTATTCTTATAAATAATTAAAGGTCCGAGATTCAAATACGACTTTATTTTATCTTGTTTTTATAATAAAAGGTGTGTAGATGACCACTTTATCTTGTAATTATGTTAAAAGGTCTAAAGACGGCTTTTTTTTTTTTTATCTTGTAAAGGTCTGAAGACTACCTTATTTTATTTTTGTTATTTTTAATATTCTAGAGACGACCACTTCGTATTCTTATAAATTATTAAAGGTCCGAAGATGACCTCATTTTATTCATATTATATAAGGTCCAAAGATGACCTATTGTAGTCTTTTCAATTATAAAAGGCCCGAAGACAACTTCATTTTATTCTTGTAAAGGTCCAAACATGATCAAATCGTATTCTTATAAATTATTAAAGGTTTAAATATGAACTCATTTTATTCTTCTTATTTTTAAAGGTTTAAATATGACCTTTCTCTTACTATTATTATAAATTATCTGAAGACGATCTCTTTTAATTTTTTTATTATAACAAAAGGTATAGAGGTAACCTCTTTATTTTATTATTATATTAAAAGGTCTGAAACTGACATCTATCTTATTCATATTGTAAAAGGTCAGAAGACGATCTCTTTGTAGTCTTATTAATTATATAAAGTCTGAAGAGGACCTCATTTTATTCTTGTAAATGTTTGAAGACGACCTCTTTATTTTGTAAATTATTAAAGGTTCGAGGATAACATCATTTCAACTACTGTAAAAGGGTCAAAGATGATCTCTTTATCTTTATCTTATTGTAAAGGTTTGAAGATGACCTTATTTTTACTCTTAATATAATTAAAAGTCCGAAGATGATTTCTCTATCTTGTAAAGGTTCGAAAACAACCTATTTTATTCCATTTATTTTTAAAGGTCTAAACACGACCTCATCGTATTCTTATAAATGATTAAAAGTTTCAAGATGATCTCATTTTATTCTTGTTGATTTTGAAGGTCCGAAGTTGACCTTTGTCTTATTCTTATTATAAAATGTCTAAAAATGACCTCATTTTATTTTGTTTTTATAATAAAAGTAGATGGGATTTCTTATAGAATTTATAACTATAAAACTACCTTCTCAGGATAAATTTACCATGTCTCACTACTATAAAGGCATCACATGTATTAAGGAACAAATGCAAGGAAGCTTGCCATATCTAACATCATAAAGTTTGCTTGCCATATATAATATAATAAATGAGTGTATAAGAGCATAAGCACAATCATGCATAATGAAGCATGATCATGAATTTCCTCATTCACTAAACTATTAGATGTATGCACGATTGCACTTATCTAAGCACGATCATACTTAACTAAAAAAATAGGCCTGAGCATGACCATGCATGTGTTGGTCCCTATGTATGAATCTAGAGGAGGGGGTGAATAGATTCTTGTTCAATTTTAGCCGAAACTCGCAAGACTCTAATTCCTTTTGAATTCAAACAAATCGGTTCTAGATTCACCTATCAATTACCGTATCAATTACCGATTCAATTACCTATTCTATTACTGATTCAATTACCGTATCAATTACTGAGTTGATTATCAATACAGTTACCAAATATACTGCAGAATTTAAACAATGATAATAGCAATATAAGGAAAACTGTAAAGAGGATAAGGAAGAAAATGAGTGCACAGCGATTTATACTGGTTCGGCCAACTACCTACGTCCAGTCCCAACCCAACAACTGTTGCGATTGGCTTTCCACTATCAAATGATCCCTTTTGTGTTCTTTTACATTCACTCTGCAACAAGCAACACAAAAACGAAATCAAAACACCCAAAACCTGTTCTTCAACCCAAAGAACAGTTCTTCCCTGACCTTGGCACACCCAAGATCAAACCTTTGAGAAAATACTTCTCAAATACACTTACTCTATCCAGAGACCTCTCTCCTAGAGTAATAACCCAGAAATTGAAATATAAATAAAGATCAGTATAGAAAACACCTTGAGTGTAGATTCTGATCACAAATAAACACAATGAAATCCACCCAATCACAGGAATGTATCAAGTTTGCCCTTTCTCTTTGAAAACCTTGATGAACTCTATTTACAGAGCATATGAAAGTGTGAGAGTTTGTTCACAAGCTTAGGTTTTCTCTTCATTCATATGTTTCATCAAGTTTGTATTTATAGAACCAATTTGGAGCAAAAAAACGGGCAAATTGAAGCTTCAACGCCTAAGTAATTGATACCCAAAGGTTGGTAATCGATTACACTAGCCGTTCCAGAGATTTCTGGGTGATTTTCAAACTTGGTAATCGATTACCAGGGGAGGGTAATCGATTACTCCAGCAAAGAATGCATTTCTGGAGATTTTTGGTCGTGGTAATCGATTACCAAATGTTGGTAATCGATTACTCCAGTGAGTAATGCTCCTGGTTGTGCCTGGGCGCACCTGCTTGAGCACTTTCACCAAAATTGGCATAACTTCTTCTACAGATATCGTTTTTAGCTCTGGTTTTTTGCAAATGAAAGAGGATTGATAGAGCTACAAATCTCATGAAGACATGAAGAGCCAATTCGGAGTGCATCTAGGGTGAAATCAAGCAGCAAGAGGATTCAAAATATTTTCTGCCATGGTAATCGATTACCTAGGGATGTAATCGATTACACCAGAGAAGCACAACGTGGTAATCGATTACCAGGGGAAGGTAATCGATTACACCAGAGAGGGAAACCAATCTTGAGTGATTTTTGAACTTGGTAATCGATTACCATACCATGGTAATCGATTACATCACTAAACAAATGGATTTCCAGGTTTTTCAAAACTATTTTTAGATAGGGAAATCAACCATTTGTCAAATGAGTAATCACACACAAGATTCAACCATTCTCTGGGCATTAAACAAAGAACCAAACACATCCATGCCTAAACTCAACAAACAATACATAGATAATTCCTAATTACATTTCATCTAAGGAAAACCAAAATTACTTTACATCAAAAGCAAAAACACCAAGAGAGACACTAAAGCATCTTCAAGCTTTAAGTCCAACAATCTCCCCCTTTTTGGTTTTGATGTACCAAATCTCAACCAAGGTTTTACTACAGGTTTAGGATGTGTGTTGATCTTTTACGAATCCTGCAATTGTTAGCAATGCAAGCACAAAATAGAAATGTTGCAGATTCATGAAATAAATGTTCATATAAGCCATATATTACTCCCCCTATCAACTATATTCTATCAACTATATACTTACTCCTTACTCCCCCTATCAACTATATTCTATCAACTTATATACTTACTCCTTACTCCCCCTATCAACTATATTCTATCAACTTATACTTCTCCCCCTATTTGGTATATCAAAAGCAAAAACAGAGAGAATTATAATCAAATATAGAGAATAGAGATAAGAATGAACGAACTAAAGAAAATATAAAATATGAATAATCAAAGATAGAGGTATAAAATTTTCCCTTATGTTATCTCCATAAACTGCAGATCCAAATTCTATTGATTGAAAGGAGATAAGTTTTGATTTCTTCATCAATCACATGTCTTGAGCAGCCATTGTCCAGAATACCAATTGTTCCATGATTCCAATTGTTGATTGTTTGGCTCTCAAGCATATCTACACAAGAAAGTTTACTTTGATTTTGGTACCCAACTTCTCTTGGGTCCAGCCATGTTAGCATCATCAATTTTAACTTTCTTAACCCACTTAAACAAACCATAAGATATACCTTCCTTTCTAATCATGCAATTATAAGAATTATGACCAGGTTTCATGCAATAACTACATGTGAAGGTTCTATTTTTGCTAGTTTGTGTAAAGGATTTCATGTTATTTCTTTTTAAAGGGGCATCAAAGGATTTACATTTTAAACAGGGTAGTTTCAGATTATCTTTTTCCTTTTTCAAATCTTGAACATTGGTTTTCAAAACAAAAATATCATTTTCTAAATCTATAATTTTGTTTTTCAAAACCTTGTTCAATTTTTCTAGTTTTTCGGCTTCCTTGTAAAGTTCACAAAAAGCGTTTGCAGCTCATCATAATCATAAGTAGATGAATCGGAATCACTTACCTCATCATCGGATGTTGGATTTGCCATGAGACACAAATTTACTTCTTCATTTTCACTTTCACTAGAAGTTGAGGAGTCATTCTCTTCCCAAGCTATGTATGCCTTTTTCTTGTGGAATCTGTCCTTCTTGGGTCTTTCCTCATGTTCTACTCTTCTAGGCTTATTGCAGTTGGCTTTCCTCATGTTGGGGCACTCAGACCTATAGTGACCAACCTTCCCACAATCATAGCAAGTCACCTTTGAAGACGAACTCTCACTTCTTTTGAAGCCTTTCTTAAAATTGTTGAACCTTTTCTTACCATTCTTCATTCTCATGAACTCTTTAAACTTTCTTATCATTTGGTTCATGTTTTCTTGTTCAGATTCACTACCACAGCTTGACGATGTGTCGTTCTCACTAGCTGTGTCTTCCATCTTGAGTGCTAGACTTTTGGCTTTCTTATCTTTATGTTCCTCATCATCAATACGAGACATATCCATCTCATATTCTCTCAGTTTGCCAAACAGCTCTGCACTTGTGATTGCAGCAAGATTCTTTGACTCAGTTATAGCAGTCACAGTGGATTGCCACTTCCTATTCAGAGATTTCAGAATCTTGACATTCACTTCTTCTTCTACGAAGCTTTTGCCAAGTCCTTTGAGATGGTTGATGATGTGTATGATCCGTTTCTGCATCTCCATTATGGACTCTCCTTGCATCATTCTGAAGGTTTCGTACTCTTGGATCAAGGTATTCTTCCTTGCCCTTCGTACTTCAGTTGTGCCTTCATGAGTTACCATTATGAGTTCCCAAGCTTCTTTTGCTGTTGTACAAGCAGAAATTCTAAAAAATTCATCAGAGTTAAGAGCAGAATGTATAATGTTTAAAGCTTTAGAATCATTTTCAGCTCTCCTAATTTCTTCTGGTTCCCACTTCTCAAATGGTTTTTCTAATTCATTTCCATCAACTATATATGTGGGGATTTTGAAATCAGTTACAACAGCTTGCCAAATACTTCTATGAATAGACTCCATAAAGATTTTCATTCTAACTTTCCAAAAAGGATAGTTATCACCACAAAACAGAGGAGGTCTATTAATAGAGGCACCTTCAGCAAATGGTAATTGATTACTGGCCATTATGGATCAAATTCTAGAGCAACTTACTAGAAGTAGCTCTGATACCAATTGTTGGTCCCTATGTATGAATCTAGAGGGGGGTGAATAGATTCTTGTTCAATTTTAGCCGAAACTCGCAAGACTCTAATTCCTTTTGAATTCAAACAAATCGGTTCTAGATTCACCTATCAATTACCGTATCAATTACCGATTCAATTACCTATTCTATTACTGATTCAATTACCGTATCAATTACTGAGTTGATTATCAATACAGTTACCAAATATACTGCAGAATTTAAACAATGATAATAGCAATATAAGGAAAACTGTAAAGAGGATAAGGAAGAAAATGAGTGCACAGCGATTTATACTGGTTCGGCTTAATCGCCTTACGTCCAAATCCGATCCAACCCAACAACTGTTGCGATTGGCTTTCCACTATCAAATGATCCCTTTTGTGTTCTTTTACATTCACTCTGCAACAAGCAACACAAAAACGAAATCAAAACACCCAAAACCTGTTCTTCAACCCAAAGAACAGTTCTTCCCTGACCTTGGCACACCCAAGATCAAACCTTTGAGAAAATACTTCTCAAATACACTTACTCTATCCAGAGACCTCTCTCCTAGAGTAATAACCCAGAAATTGAAATATAAATAAATATCAGTATAGAAAACAACTTGAGTGTAGATTCTGATCACAAATAAACACAATGAAATCCACCCAATCACAGGAATGTATCAAGTTTGCCCTTTCTCTTTGAAAACCTTGATGAACTCTATTTACAGAGCATATGAAAGTGTGAGAGTTTGTTCACAAGCTTAGGTTTTCTCTTCATTCATATGTTTCATCAAGTTTGTATTTATAGAACCAATTTGGAGCAAGAAAACGGGCAAATTGAAGCTTCAACGGTCTAAGTAATTGATACCCAAAGGTTGGTAATCGATTACACTAGCCAGATCTGAGATTTCCCGGGTGATTTTCAAACTTGGTAATCGATTACCAGGGGAGGGTAATCGATTACTCCAGCAAAGAATGCATTTCTGGAGATTTTTGGTCGTGGTAATCGATTACCAAATGTTGGTAATCGATTACTCCAGTGAGTAATGCTCCTGGTTGTGCCTGGGCGCACCTGCTTGAGCACTTTCACCAAAATTGGCATAACTTCTTCTACAGATATCGTTTTGAGCTCTGGTTTTTTGCAAATGAAAGAGGATTGATAGAGCTACAAATCTCATGAAGACATGAAGAGCCAATTCGGAGTGCATCTAGGGTGAAATCAAGCAGCAAGAGGATTCAAAATATTTTCTGCCATGGTAATCGATTACCTAGGGATGTAATCGATTACACCAGAGAAGCACAACGTGGTAATCGATTACCAGGGGAAGGTAATCGATTACACCAGAGAGGGAAACCAATCTTGAGTGATTTTTGAACTTGGTAATCGATTACCATACCATGGTAATCGATTACATCACTAAACAAATGGATTTCCAGGTTTTTCAAAACTATTTTTAGATAGGGAAATCAACCATTTGTCAAATGAGTAATCACACACAAGATTCAACCATTCTTTGGGCATCAAACAAAGAACCAAACACATCCATGCCTAAACTCAACAAACAATACATAGATAATTCCTAATTACATTTCATCTAAGGAAAACCAAAATTACTTTACATCAAAAGCAAAAACACCAAGAGAGACACTAAAGCATCTTCAAGCTTTAAGTCCAACAGCATGGAGAAGCATGGTCGTGAATTTTCTTGTTTGCAAAGTTGTTGGATGAATGCATGGTTATACCTAACCGAAAGTGCAAGCTTAAGTATGGTCATGTATAGTGAATCATGCTCATGGTTGCCTCGTTGGCTAGCTGACTTGTAACCAAGTCGAAGGGTGGCTTCACCAGATGATGACACATGGCATCTCAGGGCTGGCTTGGCTGGAGAGTTAAACCATTATACTATGTGGTTCTTATTGTTTTCTCTCCTTTTATAATTATATTATATTTAATTTTTTAGATGGTTTAACCGATAATAATACAAGACTAGGGGTGGGTAAGCGGGCCGACCCACCCCGCCTAAGGCTCGTCCACGCATCAAGCTCTTTGCGGGCCTATGCAGGCGGGCCTTAGGCAGGTCGGCCTAGCCCGCCTACCCATCCCTAGCTGTCGACGTGTTGCTCACCAAAGTTCACGGCTTAAGCTGCGGGTTTGGCCCGCAAAGCCCATGGGTGAGGCGGGGTGGGACAACCCAATTCTTCGCGGGCAGACCTTAAGCGGAGCGGGCTAACCCACTTAACCACCTCTAGTCTTATATTACTATAGGTTAAATCATCTAACTTACGAATGTCTTGTCTTATTTCAAAACAGTAAAATTTTAAATATAATATAATTACAGAGAGAGAAAAAACAATGAGAACCGCGTAGTGTAATTATTTAATTGTCTAACTTGGGAAATTGTGCCACGTCAACTAAATGCATAAATAGTTTTTGTGCAAAAACTATTTAGGTAAAAAAAACCTAAATGTTATGTATAACTTGTCAATAAATAAGTCTTAAACGTGTTTTTACATGATTTATTGTTGAAGTCGATTAAACTATGACTTGGGTTAACTAGCCTTCAAAATAATAGGAATTCCAGTTCAGTAGAGATATATAACAACATTTGAAATTATTGAACTATTCAATAACTGAAACGAGAGCCTTATTAAATTTATACATGATAAGAAGGCTATGTCTATGACACTCCAAATTATCTTCTTCCTATAATAAACGAAACCAAGATCATTATTAAAAATTCAAAAGATTCAATTAAAAAGAACTGAGAAAATGTATATTAAGTTGTTGACGGATTATTCATACTTGACTGAAAAAATACTTACCTCAAAAATCTCAATTAGTTAGGATATTTATGTTATTATTTAATAATAGAAGATCATAAGACATTTGTTCTAGATATATTTATCTTTTTACACTTAGAGTATTAAGATAAAAAGAATTGGCATTAAAATTATTTTAATATTTTTTAAACTGTTCACTATTTGTATTATATAGAAACTAAATTGATAGTTTTAAGTCAGAGGAAAAAGAGAGTATATTGATACTAAAATTGAAGAGATTTGAAATGATTCATGTTAAATTGTGTAGATAGTGTATACATCATGTGATAGGAATAGGACGTGTATAGAGAGTACAAGGTGTGTTGTGTTGGCATTGGTAACTTGAATTTGTGTCGCTTATCTCTCTCTGCTCCTCGTTAGTTGGGTTCTTCCTCCGGTTTTACGCTTCCCCTGACACAAACAATGACAGCTTCTGTTCTGCTCCTCAGCTTCGTCTCCAATCCCGTTTGACCTCTACTTTCAACGGTTCTGATTTAAGCATTTCCTTTTCCGTGTATTATTGTGACGTTTTCTACGGAACACACCTTTCATTATCACATGTTTTCCTCCATTTAACACAACTCGTATAATTTAACCTATAATTTATGAGAGTATACTGTGTTGTGTTGTCGTATTAGTATTTATAACTAATCAATTCTAAATAAGTTTTTAGAAATTTTAAATTACTTCATTTTACTCTTTAAACTGAAGCTTAGTTGTAAAATATATACTAATATTATTATTTAAGTCACATGTATTTTTATTTTTATTTTTATTTTGAATTAATGTAATTGACAAATTGCACTCTCCAAGACCAGTTCACTCAAAATTTTCGAAGTTTTGTGCATTCAAAAGTAAAAGTATTTAATATTTTAAAAATGAAATTGTATATATTAAATGAGAGACTCTATTGTATTTTCACAGATTAATTTTTTTTAAAATACTTAATCTTCCATTAATAAAAATATAAACTGGTATCATGATTGTAGCATCATAAAAAAATTTATTAATTTTAATTTCATATTTAATTGTTTTAAATATTTATCCATTAATAATATTATAGTTTAATAATTATAATATACTCGTTAATATACTTAAAATACAAAATTTATTCACTTTTTCTTTATTATATTAAATTATTAAATATAATTTTCTCTAAAAATAATATAATTAAATTAAAATAATTTAATAATTTAGTATTTTTTATTTTGATATATCATTATTATATTTATAACCACAATCATAATCATCACATTTATCATTTTTATTATAGACATATTCTCATCTTATTATTATATCTATTATTATTATTATTATTTATTCTAATCAAGAATAAGAATAAGGTGGTAATAACATAATTAAATAGATTGATAATTTTTAACTTACATATATAATTCGAGCTGTTTTGTCATATTTTTCAGGTCGTTAGAGGAGAGGATAATATCTATAATAATCCTTTAATATTTAAGTTAATATGTGAACGAAAATTGTCAAGCATAAAAATAAGAGAGTATCTTAAAAAGTGATATTTTATTTATATGTTATAGAATAGACCCCTTAACATATTCAATAAATTAAAAAATTATTAAATTGACATATAATAATAATAAAAAATTTGATAATATTACAATTAATAACATTACAAGTTTAGAAATATATATATGTATTTAATTCGTTAATGAGACTAAATTTAAGTCAATATAAAATAATCTTTATTTATCTTACACTAACTTGACGAAACATAATTTAAATATATCATTAAATATAAGATACAAGTCATTAATTCAATAATTTTTTTTCCATTATTTTACAAAAATGAAACTTTATTTTTTAATTATCCGACATGCGACAATATTTATTATTACGGTCATGCAGCTCCGGTACCCGAGCACAGTATCACCGATGACACCATTTATCATATCCATTATCTAAAATGTAATTATACCGTACAAAATCGTTAACGCGACCACAGCATGGCCTATATATAAAGTTAATACAATACTAATAATTAACTTGATGAACTTGATTGGAATAAATAACTAGAACTCGTACGTACAAGAATGGGTCATTTTGTTGTTTGAGCCTCCTTTCATATAAAAAGTCTTTTACATAATTAAGGTGTCAGCTCGCATTGGAACTTATCAAACAGCATTCAAACACCGTGCTCTACGGATGATGCGACTAAAGTTAGTATAGTACATTTTCCATTTTAAACTATTTAATAATTTTGTACTTTTTTTTATTTTAACTTATTTGTCTTTTATAAACCAAAAAGATGTTTAGTATTTATATTTATTAGTTTATTTTTCCTTTTAAGATTTCTTATAGATAACTTACCATAATGATATCATTTTTACTATTTTTAATGAACAATCAATAGAACTGTATTTTATTTTATTTTATAAAATTAGCTCTATTTAACTAACTTTCTTCATGCTTTAAACATTATCTTTTAGAAAAAGAAAATATCTGATTGTACACCTTAAGCTTCCTTTCTTATGTTCCTAGATATGAATTCTTTTCCATATATTACATGAGTATTTTTTAATTTAAATAAAAATATAAAACAGATAAAACATCATTAATGTCCAGAATAGTGAAAGGGGCGTCTTAAACTTGTAAAAATGATAAAAATGCATTTTTATTGATGTATAACATTTCTTTATCCTGCAAAAGTAAGTGTAGAAGTAAAACTATTAATCAAGACTGCGAAAAATACGTAAGTAAACATGTCTATTGATTTGAAATGACGTTTCAAGCTTTCACTTTAAAGTTATTTTTAATCTGGAATTTTCAAATTAAACTAATAGTAGGTAAAAGTATATATATATATATATATATATATATATATATATATATATATATATGTATGTATGTATATGTGTATGATGTTTGTTATAATCAAGTTGATGAAATGTGTTCTTTAAATAAGTGGTGCAAGATAAATATTTTTCTACTACGAAATAGATTATCCTAGAAAAGGAAAAATGTTTATCTTATTTGTTAAAAGGTTTCTAATTTTTTACGATGGAATATTTGGAAATGATAAAAATAAATTATATGATCGATAATATACTGAAAATATTTTTGTTTAAATGATTCTTAAATTTATAAAATTAATTAGAATAAATTAATATATGAAATACATGGGAAGTTACGTAACTTAACTTTTAGATACTAACAAGCTAAATGACATTTAAAATCTAGATTATATAGATAAAGTCTTTATTTAATGTTATAAATTTAATTAATTTTGATACAAGAGTTTAATAGAAAAGGGGTAAAAATAATAATGGGGTCTATTTGGTTAAATTTTATTTATAAATTATTTATAAAAATGATTATTTTGAATGAAATTGTTAGGTTGTTTTACGACTTTAGTAAAATGAAGTCGTCACAATATGTAACGATCTCATCAAGGTCAAAATATGTGTTGATTAAGCACGCTTTGAGTCGCACTGAATTCATTGCAAGTATTAAGATTTAAGTGGAGTTGTCACAAGGTTAGACTATTCCAGTGTTGTGTGTCATATGTCAAAGTGAAATTGGTTCTTTTCATATGGTATGTGGAGCTGTCATAGCAAATGAAGACTCCATTCTGATAGGATTGAAGTCGTCTCAGGTAGTGATGACTTTATTGTTAATGTTGGGACCACTATTAAAAGGGCGAACTAATTTTTTTTTTTTACTTCCATCCTTATTCCACTTTCTCTCAACTATCTCTCAATTTTAGCATTGAATACTGATAAAAACAACATCATCTTTGTCTAGTGGTGTAAGAATTGAGTCCAATCTTATTGAAGATGACATTTTATACGAAGAACATATTTTTCCTAATGTTATTGTTGATCTTCTTCACAAGGCTGATTTTTATTGTATTTGTAAACTTGCATATTATGCCTATTGAATGCATTTATTGAGATGAGAGGTCAGAGACTCACACCTTTCATATGCATTGTGGGGAGAGTACTATTATTCTTCTGGATGTGAGAGTCTTGTTTGGTTTACCTGTTGATGGTAAGCCTTTGATTGACAATACACATGACCCACGAGTGGACCTTGCTGAGGCATTGTTAGGTGTTAGGTCAACACCACAAGATGTGAAGGGCTCAACAGTGAAACTGAGTTAGTTCGCCAACATTTTTGGTTGCATTACACCTTTTTGGAGGGATGCTGAGGCATTGCGGTAATATAAACGCGTATGGATTTCGCGTTTCATTGGTGGTGCGATGTCCATTCATAAGAGCGATTCTTGAGTTTCACTCAAATGTTTGCAGTTTTTAGTAGATTTAAAGGAAACAAAGAATTATGCTTGGAGAAATGTTGTGTTGGGAAATCTTTATAAAGAACTTTGCAACACCATCACCATTGATGCAATGTCCATTGGTGTTATGACAATGTTGGTGCAGTTATGGCCATAGGAGAGATTTACATCCACAGTGTCATGCATCATTACACCTTGGCTAGATCACATACCATTTGGTCATAGGTATTTAAAATTTTTATTATAGTCGTTATTATTTATAAGTTTCAATTTTCCATGTAATGAAGTTAATGAATTTTGAAAATTTTCTTGTAGGCGGGCTCCCCATACAAAATAATATATCTTTTGACCATAGCGTTGACATTTATCGCCATAAATTAAATATACTAAAAAACATTGAGGTATACAATTTACAATTTTTTAAAAGCATTATGTTAGATCAAGGGTTTTGATTTTTACAAGACACAGACGGAACTTTCTCAGACGGAAGATCAGTAAGCAAGTTAGACGGAACGAGTTCAGACGAAAGATGACTCCTCAGACGGAAGTCATTCTTCTGTCTCAAGTTAAAGTCATCAGACGATAGGATAAGACGAAACCTTCAGACGGAACCTCAAGCTTACTCCTCCTTCAGTCTGAAGATATATATATATCGTCTGTCCAAGATCAGTATAGAGATTCGCGCTTACACATGCAAGTCAAAAAGGTCTTCACCTTTTTGTCAAAGTCTCTGTACAAGTCAGAAAAGGTACTGCCAATGCAATCTAAGTCCGCTACATCCGCTGCGTACTACATCAATCAATCAAGTACAACTGACAACTTTTGGAAAGCTCTCTAGAAACTATCCAACGACATTCATATGAGTCTAACGGTCATTTGAAGAGAATGCCTATATAAAGACTTCACTTCATCAGAATTCAGTTGGCGAAAACGCTTTTCTTATTCTATCCTCTGAGATTTCGCTCAAATATTCTGAACATTCTTCATTGTAAAAACCCTCTCTGCGTAGAGCAATTTCTTTGTTTCAACATCTGTTTAAAATCCACTTGTGTGGTATTTTAGCCTGAGGAGGCTGTGTTCTAAAGAATACCTTTGCTGTTTAGCCTGCGAAGGATGGGATCAAAGAATATCGTGTAATAGCCAGAAGTGGCTGGGTTCAAATAATACTTGTAACATTTTCACGGTTTGTAGTGAAAACTCAGTGGTTGCTGAGTAACTGGACGTAGTCTTGGATAGACAAACCAGTATAAAAATACTTGTGTATTTATTCTCTTAAGTTTTTGACTAACGGGGATAATCAAACTATAACGTCTGTTTATTAAAATCAATCTTTGAAAGATTAAGACTGTTTCGTCTGAACCCTTTTAAACTCACAGACGAAAGAAACAAATTTTATTTTAAGTAACACAATTCAACCCCCTTTCTTGTGTTTTATCTTTTACAATTTGGTATCAGAGCTCAGCCTCTAAGGGTTGAGCGTTTAACAGCTGCTAGAGGAAAAGATCCAACATGGACTCACAAGGGCCTTCGTTCTTATCCGGAGGAGCTTCGATGAACAAACCTCCAACGTTCTCAAGAGATGATTATCCATACTAGGCTGACAGGATGGAGATGTACATCAAGTCAACCCAATACAGATTGTGGAACATAATCACTGAAGGTGATATTCTCATCATGAAGCCGGAAAAAGAATGGGGAAGTGAAGAATATTCAATCATGGAGCTGAACAATAAAGCCAGATACGCTCTCATGTGCGCACTCTCCAAAACTGAATACAACAGATTTTGTGCCTACAAAACTGCTAAAGAATTATGGGATGCTATCAAAATCTCATATGAAGGCATAGAGGACGTCAGGATGAGAAAGACTGTCACTCTTCAAAGAGAATATGAAATGTTCTCCATGAAGAAAGGAGAGTCAATCGATATGATGTTTGGGAGATTCCAAACAATATTGAATGGACTCACTGCTCTGGGAATCACCTTCACAAAGGCCCAGAACAATATGAAACTTCTGGATAGTCTCCACCTCCTTGGGAAGCTATGTCTACAGCCATCTCTGTTGGAAGGGATATGAAGACATTAACTCTAAATGAGTTAATTGGTGCTCTAAGGGTACATGAGGTTCTCTTATGTAAAAGGGATAAGATCAAGATTCAAGAGCCTATAGCTCTTCCGTCTGTCAACACCACTCCCAAGGAAGACTCTGTCAAGAAGGACAGAAAGAAGAAGATGAAGATTCTGAAGGCTGACTCAACAGAATCAGAATCGTCTGATGGTTCGTCTGAAGACAAAATTTCTCTTATGGCCAGACGCTTTAAGAGGATGATGATGAAAAAGGGAAGAGGTCAACACTTCTTCAAGAAGAAGGAGAGAAAGCTCCTTGAGAAATCATCAAACAAGGAGGAGAGCACAAAGATTGTGTGCTATGAATGCAGAAAATCGGGGCATATGAGATCAGAATGCCCCAGGCTGAAAAAGAGATGGAATCCTCGTAAAGATAAAGGAAAGAAGAGCTTACTGACTTGGGAAGACCTTGACAGTGAAAGCTCATAGGAATCCACTGAAGAAGAAGAAACTGCAAATATCTGCCTCATGGCTGGAGAACTGTCTCATCAGAGGTAACTGAATCTGAAACTCCTTCATCCTCCTCATCTGAGCCTGAGTCAGAATCAGAAGAAATTTCATATGATACACTTTTGGCCAACTCACACTTTATTGCTAAGCAATACAAAGTATGCAAAGCCAAGTTAAAACAAACTTTGGAAGAAAATGCTACATTGAGATTTAAAAATGAGTGCTTCAAAAAGAAGTATCAGACGAAAAATCATCTGAGTCTGGAAAGGATAATTTTATTTCTGAAATTGAAAGATTGAAGAAAGAAAATGAATCCTTACTCAAAGACTTAACAAAGTTCACTAAGGGATCCTCCATGCTAGAAAATATTTTAAAATATGGGAGATCTCCGTCTGACAAAAGTGGACTTGGTTATGTTGAAGAGTCAGACGAAGTGAAAAATAATTTTATTCCGTCTGTCCGTAAGAAGAAGATCAAAAATTATAATAAGGTTCCAAATAATTATAGAAAAGATAAAAGAACCTTAAACAAGAAGAAATCTTCTCTCACTAACAAAGAAGGACCCAAAAAGATTTGGGTACCAAAGTCACTCATTATTCCTGTTGCAGATATCCTTAATAGGAAAAGAGAGGACTTCAAGCTGGTACCTGGACAGTGGGTGCTCGTGACACATGACGGGAGACCTGTCTATGTTCCAAGATCTCAGACCAAGTAAAGGGTTTGTATCATATGGTTCAGGGAAAGGTAAAATCTTAGGCATTGGGACTGTTGGTAAGACACCCAATCCTCTTATCCATAATGTGTCTTATGTTAAAGGTCTTAACTTCAATCTACTTAGCATAAGTCAATTTTGTGACAGTGGATATGAAGTAGCTTTTAACTCAGATGAATGTATAGTCAAAAACAAAGACAAATCCATTCTTTTTATTGGGAAAAGAAGGAATAATCTTTATAAGGTTTGTCTTTCTGACCTTAGTGATCAGAATGTAACATGTTTAATTTCAGCAGATGATGAATGAGATATTTGGCACAAAAAGCTTGGACATTTAAGTCTCAAGTATATTTCAAAAATTTCAAAAAAGAATCTCGTAAAAGGTTTGCCAAAAATATCTTGGAAATCCAATCGTCTGCGTGAATCTTGTCAGCATGGGAAACAACTCAAAGTTTCCTTCAAAACAAAAAATGTTGTTTCCACAACAAGACCTCTAGAACTGTTACACATTGATCTCTTTGGACCTACTCAGACTAAAAGTCTTGGAGGAAAGAGATATGGATTTGTGATTGTAGATGATTATACTAGATTCACATGGGTATACTTCCTAGCACATAAACATGAGTCATTCAATGTTTTTGAAATATTCTGCAAACGTGTTCAAAAAGAAAAAGGAATATGTATTGCGTTTGTAAGGAGTGATCGTGGAACAAAATTTGAAAATTCTGAGTTCAAAGCCTTTTATTTTGAAAATGGTATCTTTCACAATTTTTCGTCTCCAAGAACTCCCCAGCAAAATGGAGTTGTAGAAAGGAAAAATCGTACCCTACAAGAAATGGATAGAACTTTATTGCATGAAAGCTCTCTCCCTAAATATTATTGGGCAGAAACAATTAATACTTCCTGCTATATTCAAAATAGAATATTGATAAGACCAATATTGAATAAGACTCCATATGAACTATGGAAAGGAAGAAGACCCAACATTTCTTATTTCCATCCTTTTGGATGTGAATGTTTCATCTTAAACACCAAAGATCAACTTGGTAAATTTGATTCAAAGGTGGTGAAGGGATTCTTAATTGGATATTCCAATACGTCTAAGGCCTATAGAGTATTTAACTCTAAGACGCAAGTTGTAGAGGAATCAATTCATGTAAAATTCCAAGATAACTCAAAGGCTGATAAAGAAATATCAGACCTAGAAAACTTATTTGATAATTTGCAGATTAACCCTTCTGGTCAAAGTTCAAGCCAAAATGATAAACCAGAGTCAGACGAAAGAACAATCACAAGAGCAGACGATAGAAGCACAAATGAACCCTCTTCGTCTGACCCTCATCAAACTGTTGATCATGCGCCTGCCAAATCTTGGAAATTCACCTCAAATCACACTCAAGATTTGATCATTGGAGATAAATCTCAAGGTGTTCAAACAAGATCAAAAGTGAAGAATATCTCAAGCTATGCTCTTGTATCAGAAATAGAACCCAAGAATATTAAAGATGCTCTTCAAGACAATGACTGGATCTTGGCTATGGAAGAAGAACTTAATCAGTTCACCAGAAATGACGTCTGGACCTTAGTTGAGAAACCAAAGAACAAAAGTATCATTGGCACTAGATGGGTGTTCAGAAACAAGCTCGATAAAGCTGGTAAAGTGGTAACGAACAAACCAAGATTAGTAGCTCAAGGCTATAATCAACAAGAAGGTATAGATTTCATTGAAACTTTTGCTCCTGTAGCTAGATTGGAAGCTATTAGAATTTTGTTTGCCTTTACTGCTCATAAGAATATCATCCTATATCAAATGGACGTAAAAAGTGCTTTTCTAAATGGTTTTATTGAAGAGGAAGTATATGTAAGACAGCCTCCTGGATTTGAGAGTTCATCTCAACCAGATCATGTTTTCAAACTCAAAAAGGCACTATATGGTCTTAAACAGGCTCCTCGAGCTTGGTATGAAAGACTAAGTTCCTTTCTTCTTCAAAATGGTTTTTCAAAAGGGAAAGTGTGTTGGACTTGAAGCTGAAGAAGTCTTTCCTAGTTTTAGTTTTGATATACTTGTAATTTTGATCTTTATGATAGACTGTATATAGGAGCTTAAATGTATTGATTGTTATAGTTTAGGCTTTGAGTGTGGTTTTTATTCAATCTTTTCATAGAGAATTTGTTTTAACTCTTGTAAGATGAGCTAGAGTAGTTGTGAACCCCATTTTGTTTTGAAAAGAACTCAAAAAACTTTGGTTTTAAAGTTTTAAGCTGAAGTAATCGATTACCCTGAAATTGTAATCGATTACCAACAGACTTAGAAAACAGGGGAACTCAACTTGCTCTGGAGTAATCGATTACCACTCCATAGTAATCGATTACTTCGTGCTTGAAATGCAAGGGAAGGCAAAATCTCTCTGGAGTAATCGATTACCAACATCTGTAATCGATTACCACACCAGAATTCATCTCAAAATGGTTTTGAAACTGCTTTAAATAGACCTTCTTCGTTTTGTTTTCAAGAGAGAGATCTTTTAATGTTTTAGAAAGGAAAAAATAAGAGAAAAACACTGGTTTACAAGTTCTGGAAACTCTCTTCAAAGATTTCAAAAAGAATTTCTCAAAGAGATGAATATTGTGTGAAGAAAGGATTGGATACATTTGGTTATCATTGTGATCAGAGCATACACACAGGTGTAATCTTTACTGATCTTTATCTTTTGTTTGATAGTTTTGTTTTGGTTTGAAAACTCTTAAGAGAAGGTGTTCTCTAGAAGAAGAGTTAAAGGTTTTGAGAGAGGGACTCTCAAAGGAGATTCTTGAAGGATTCAAGAATTGGTGAGATATGTTCTTAGGTGAAGAACATAGAGAGTTTTGAGTATTTGATTTGTTTTGTGTTTGTGCATAAGTGATTGTATTGAACACAAGATTATAGTGGAATACCAATTGCAACAGATTGTTGGGTTGGGATGGATGTAGGCGAAAGCCGAACCAGTATAAATCTCTGTCTACTCTCTTCTCTATACCTTGACTTTACTTTCCATTGATTTCTTGCATTATATTTTCCTGTATCTTTCCGCTGTTATATCTCTGGTACATTGCTTATAATATAGATAAAATTGAATCGGGAAAAAGCGAGAAAAAGATTGGTAGTATTAGGGAACTTGAATCTATTCACCCCCCCTCTAGATTCAACATAGGGACCAACAATTGGTATCAGAGCTTTAACTAGTAAATCAATCTAGTAATCCTTGTTAGTTCCCTGGAATGGCTAGTAATCTTTTACCCTTCGCTGAAGGAGCTTCGATAAATAGACCTTCATTGTTCTGCGGTGATAACTATCCATTTTGGAAAGTTCACATGAAGATCTTTATGGAATCTATTCACAGAAGTATCTGGCAGGCTGTGGTAAATGACTACAAAGTTCCAATAAAAATAGAAAATGGAAAAGAAATAGAGAAACCTTTTGAGGAATGGGACATAGATGAGATTAGAAGGGCTGAAAATGACGCTAAGGCCTTGAATATCATACACTCTGCCTTGAATTCTGATGAGTTTTTCAGGATATCAGCTTGCCTAACAGCAAAAGAAGCATGGGAGCTTATCATGGTAAGCCATGAAGGTACTGCTGAGGTGAGGAGAGCTAGGAAGAACACACTTATTCAGAAGTATGAGACATTCAGAATGTTCCAAGGAGAGTCAATCATGGAAATGCAAAAGAGATTCACACATATCATCAACCATCTTAAAGGACTTGGCAAGAACTTCATTGAAGAAGAGGTGAATGTCAAGATTCTGAAATCATTGAACAGAAAGTGGCAACCTACGGTGGACCCATAATAATGAATCAAAGAACCTTGCTTTGCTATGACAAGTCCTGAACTGTTTGGAAAACTTAGAGAATATGAAATGGACATGACTCGAATGGCGGATGAGGAGCAGAAAGACAAAAGAGCCAAAGGAATTGCTCTCAAGATAGATCATACTGAAACTGAATCTAAATCCTCTGAAGACAGAAATGATTCACAAGAAGACCAAGTGAACTTAATGGTGAAGAAGTTCATAAAGTTTATGAAGAACAACACTAAGAAGAAATTTGGTCAACCCAGAAAAGGAGTCAAGAAGCAGGATAACACTTCAGTCAAAGTAACTTGCTATGAATGTGGAAAGATTGGGCACTACAGGTCAGATTGTCCAACCTTGAAAAGAAGCAACAACACTGAAGTGAGAAAAGCTGAGAATGAAAGAAATGTCAGAAAAGAAAAGAAGAAAAAGAAGGCATACATAGCTTGGGATGAAGGCTACACATCCTCAACATCTGAAAGTGAAGATGAGGAGGCAAATTTGTGCTTGATGACCAAAACATCCAATGAGGTATGTGATATGAACTCAATTATGGATGATTATGATGAATTGCATTCTGCCTTTTGTGAGCTTTATAATCAAGCTGAAACTTTTGAAAAAGAAAACATAATTCTGAAAAAGGAAATATCCATGCTAAAACAGAAAATATGTGAACTAGAAAATGATATTTCAAAGTTAAAAGAACTCAACATCTCTGCAAACTGTGTTCATATGAAACCTGGAAATACTAAGCATGCTAAATACACTTGCACATATTGCATGAAACCTGGACATAAATCATATAACTGCATGATTAGGAAGAAAGGGATTTCCAATGACAAATACAAATGGATTAAGAAAGTAACCAGTAGCACTAACATGTATGGACCCAAGGGAAACTGGGTACCACCCACAAAATAAGTTCTTTTTCTCTTGCTGGAAAGCCTGAACACCAGAAGCTCAATTTGGTACTTAGACAGTGGCTGCTCAAGGCATATGACGGGTGATAGAAGGAACCTGAGCACCTTCACACCAAGAGAATCAGGATCTGTTGTATACGGAGACAACAACAAAGGAAAAATCCTAGGCTACGGTACTGTTGGATATAAGGCAAACACAATAATAAAAGATGTATTGCTGGTCGATGGATTGAGGTTCAATCTGCTGAGCATAAGCCAACTATGTGACAAGAACTACAGAATTGCTTTTGATGATAAATATTGTCTCATCAGCAACAAAGACTCAGATGAACTTCTCATGATTGGCAAGAGATCTAACAACATTTACATACTGGAAGTAGATCATTCTTCTCCTTACTCTACATGTTTAACTTCTAATGATAATCTGTCTTGGCTATGGCATAGGAGAATAGCACACATTGACACATTGCATTTGAATAAGCTTGTTTCTAAAGAGTTAATTTTTGGTCTCCCCAAGATTAGATTTTCCAAAGAAGGACTATGTGAGGCTTGTCAAAAGTCCAAGCAGGCAAAAACATCTTTCAAAAATGTAAAACATGTTTCTACAAACCAGCCGCTTGAACTCTTGCATTTAGACTTATTTGGTCCATCTAGGATAGCTAGTATTGGTGGAAATCTGTATGGACTAGTCATAGTAGATGACTATTCAAGATTTACTTGGGTTTTGTTTATCAAGAAAAAGGATCAAGCCTTTGGAGTTTTCAAGGTACTTGCCAAAAAGATTCAAAACAAAAAGGATTTGAAAATCAAAGCTTTAAGAAGTGATAATGGAACTGAATTTAAGAATTGCTTTTTTGAAAGGTTTTGTGAAAAACATGGAATATCACACTGCTTTTCAGCTCCTAGAACTCCACAGCAAAATGGAGTGGTGGAGAGGAAAAACAAGTCCCTTATAGAACTTGGGAGAACCATGCTGAATGAGCATATGATGCCTAAACATTTTTGGGCGAGATCTTGAGCACTGCATGTTATGTTCTCAATAGAGTCTCTATAAGACCCATTTTGAAGAAAACCCCTTATGAGCTTTTCTATGGAAGAAAACCAAACATTTCTTATTTCAAAGTTTTTGGATGCAGATGTTTTGTTTTAAACAATGGCAAGAACCCTATTGGAAAGTTTGATGCAAAGGCTGATGAAGCCATTTTCCTTGGTTATTCAAACACCAGTAAAGCATATAGGATCTTTAATAAAAGAACAATGTGCATTGAAGAATCTGTCCATATTAGATTTGATGAAACTAACACTTTCCAGAAGGAAAGACTGTTGCATGATGATGAAACAGGTGAAGAAAACATAGACATCGATAACAAGCATCAGCAAACTCAACTTGACCCTGTACCAGAACAAGCAAAAGAGTGGAGGACACCTAGGAACCTATCACTTGACAATGTCATTGGTGACATCCACAAGGGGGTAACTACTAGATCCTCAAAGAATCTGCTTTGCTATAATACTGCTTTTGTATCTCAGGTAGAACCATCCTCCATAGAAGAAGCCTTGAACAATGAATTTTGGATCATGGCTATGCAAGAAGAACTCAACCAGTTCAAAAGGAATGGAGTTTGGGAACTTGTTCCAGACAAGGGCAATATGAACATCATAGGTACAAAATGGGTTTACAAGAACAAAAACGAGTGAAGAAGGAGTTGTGGTCAGAAACAAAGCAAGACTTGTGACAAAAGGATACAATCAACAAGAAGGGATTGACTTTGAAGAAACCTTTGCTCCTGTCGCAAGACTTGAAGCTGTTAGACTACTCCTGGCATATGCTTGCATCAACAATTTCAAGTTATACCAGATGGATGTAAAAAGTGCATTCTTGAATGGTTATATCAATGAAGAAGTCTATGTAGCTCAACCACCCGGTTTCATAGATGCTATTTGGCCTACACATGTCTACAAACTTCATAAAGCCTTGTATGGGTTGAAGCAGGCCCCTAGGCAATGGTATGACAGACTGAGTTAGTTTCTCATATCTAAAGGATTCCACAGAGGTAAAATAGATAACACTTTGTTTATTAAGGACAACTCTGACTACATTCTATTGGTTCAAATTTATGTTGATGACATTATCTTTGGATCTTCTAACCAACAACTTTGTGAAGAGTTTGTGAAAGACATGCAGGAAGAATTTGATATGTCTATGATTGGAGAACTGAGTTTCTTCTTAGGACTTCAAATCAGGCAAATGGAAGGTGGCACTTTCATACATCAAGCTAAGTACACTATAGAACTACTTAAGAAATATGATATAACTAATTGCAAAATGTCTAACACACCTATTTCTACTAACACTTACCTTGAGACTGATGAAGCAGGTGATGAAGTTGATACTACCCTATACAGAGGTGTTATAGGATCTTTACTCTATCTTACAACCAGTAAACCTGATATCATGTTTTCTGTATGTTTATGTGCTAGATTTCAATCTGCACCTAAGCAATCTCATTGGCTAACAGTGAAGAAGATTCTTAAATACCTAAAAGGAACAATAAGTTGTGGACTATGGTATCCGAAAGGAACCTCACCACTACTTGTTGGTTTCAGTGACTCTGATTTTGCAGGTAGCAAAACGGATAGGAAAAGCACTAGTGGCACATGTCACATCTTTGGAGAATGCTTGATATTTTGGAATAGCAGAAAGCAAGCTTGTGTAGCACTATCAACTGCAGAAGCAGAATATGTAGCTGCAGGAAGTTGTTGTGCTCAAGCAATTTGGTTGAAACACCAACTTGAGGACTTTGGGCTAAGGATAGATCACATTCCCTTGAAATGCGACAACACAAGCGCCATAAGTATCACAAGGAATCCTGTACTACACTCAAGGACAAAACACATTGAAGTCAGACATCACTTTATCAGAGATCACATCGAGAAAGGAGATTGTAACATCGAATTCATAGACACGGAGAATCAATTAGCGGATATATTCACAAAAGCATTACCAAAGGAAAGGTTTTACAAACTTAGATCAAACCTCGGCATATTGAGTGAGGAACATCTAAACTAAACCTTCTTACTTGATTACAATTATCCATAACCTTCTTCTGATAGAAATAATCGATTACCAAGGGAGGATAATCGATTACTTCGTGTGAAATTCACTCTGAGAAGGATTTTGGGACTAAGATAATCGATTACCACGACCTGTAATCGATTACCAAAGCACCAGTTTTCAATATTTTTTGTGGAACACCCCTGGAGTAATCGATTACCACGAGCAGTAATCGATTACCACATAACATACTTTTTTAATGATTTAGAGGAATCCACTGGAGTAATCGATTACCATTTTACAGTAATCGATTACCACGTCTGTTTTCTCGTTTTTCTTTCTTCCCTCTATATAAGGAACTGAGATAATCGATTTCCAACTGCTGGTAATCAATTACCTTGTTCTTGGGCTAATCTTTTGGGCTTTGTTCTCTCTTATAAGAAGTGCAGGAGTGACTCTTCATTCACCACTCAACCTCTTACTCCGAAAAACCCTTCATCTTCTTCCTCCAAACCCTAGGTTTTCATTCTCTCTCAACAATGGAAGGACAAGGTAAAGGTAAGAGAATCAAAATGAGGGCAAGCCGCTACACTCAAGAAGAGATTAAAGGAAAGAAAAAGGTGGGAGAATCCTCCAAGAGGAAGAAACCAACCACTTGGAGCAAGCAACCAGAAATTCCTCCTCCACAACCACAAGTATCAGAAATCAACCGATGGTTCACTTCAAAGGGACAAGAGACGCGGTTCAATCTGGACTTTGCGAACAAAGGTCTAGTTCCTCCAAAGATACTTGACCTTGGATGGCTTGACACTCAGAGTTTCACATTCCAGACCTTCCTCAGGCAACAACATTTGGAGAGGTTTGTAGGGATGAAAGGATTCATCTATCCAGATTTGGTTCGAGTTTTCTACTCCAACCTCAAACCGAATATGGAGAGGATGACTGTGACCTCTGAAATCAAAGGTATCAAAATTTCCCTAACCCCTGCACACTTTATGGATATTGCTGGGATTCGAAAGGAAGGGATTATAGCACATACAGAAAAACTCAGAGAGAAAGGGTTTGATTTGCAAAAAGATTCCTTCTTTATGAGCCTTCTGAGGAACCTTCAACACCGGGAAGAGGACAGAAATTCTAAAAGGGCTTTAGGCAAGAAAGTTACCTATAACATTGGTGGCCTCACAATGAGGATATGACCGCTACTTCACTACACCGTTTCTTGGATCTTGGCCGCAAGAGGAGCAAACCATGCCCATTGATCGAGGATGACATGATCCTCATTCTTTGCCTTGAAGAACAACATTCAAGTGGATTGGACTCACGTGATCATGGACAACATGCTGAAAACAAGGAGACTACTTGATAATAAGTGTCCTTACTCTCTTTTTATTTCTAGACTAATTGAAATTTTTCAGATAGACACTACTGATGAAGCAAGAGAATTAGTCAAGGATGTTCATGTCATCGGCGATGGAGCACTGAAAAAGATGAGACTCATCAAAACCGATGCTGGATGGATGACAAGAGAAGAGGCACAACAAGAGCATGAAGAACCACAACAAGAGCAAGAGGAAGCACATCATAAAGATAGGGATGAAGACAATTCTGGAGAGTACATTCCACGATCTCGCTTCGAATCCATTATGATAGACCGAATGGATGAATTGGAAGCAACCGTCAACAAGCGCATTGATGATCTGGGAAAGCGACAGGATCTGCATTTCCTAGAAATGAAGGACTTGATGGAAACTATCATGGAACGACTCAATCAGGATGATGACGACTTAGATTAGTAACTTCATCTACTTCTCTCTTTTGATTTGATATACCAAATAGGGGGAGTATATGTAGTTAGTGATTTTAGTTGTTTAGTCTTTAGCTTTTTAGTATTTGATTTGCTCTGCTTTTACTCTGTTTTGAACTATTCTGTTTTGAAAAGTTTTAAATCTGTTTGTACCTAGGCACCTGACTTAGGGGGAGCAGGTTAACACATTTGAAAATATTATTGGATGACTGTAATAGATAGATTTAAATTTCTGCAAATGATTGTCTTTATATATCGCTGAATATTGATATTTTTTATATGAGTTGGATGATACACATAACTGTATGTGAATTGCTGAATAGAATTGATGAAAAGAAAAGAAAAGAAAAAAAAAACACACTAACATTGCAGGACACATCAAAGCCATCATCTACATAAGGGATCAACTACACAAGATTTGGTATATCAAAACCAAAAAGGGGGAGATTGTTGGACTTGAAGCTGAAGAAGTCTTTCCTAGTTTTAGTTTTGATATACTTGTAATTTTGATCTTTATGATAGACTGTATATAGGAGCTTAAATGTATTGATTGTTATAGTTTAGGCTTTGAGTGTGGTTTTTATTCAATCTTTTCATAGAGAATTTGTTTTAACTCTTGTAAGATGAGCTAGAGTAGTTGTGAACCACATTTTATTTTGAAAAGAACTCAAAAAACTTTGGTTTTAAAGTTTTAAGCTGAAGTAATCGATTACCCTGAAGCTGTAATCGATTACCAACAGACTTAGAAAACAGGGGAACTCAACTTGCTCTGGAGTAATCGATTACCACTCCATAGTAATCGATTACTTCGTGCTTGAAATGCAAGGGAAGGCAAAATCTCTCTGGAGTAATCGATTACCAACATCTGTAATCGATTACTACACCAGAATTCATCTCAAAATGGTTTTGAAACTGCTTTAAATATACCTTCTTCGTTTTGTTTTCAAGAGAGAGATCTTTTAATGTTTTAGAAAGGAAAAAAGAAGAGAAAAACACTAGTTTACAAGTTCTGGAAACTCTCTTCAAAGATTCAAAAAGAATTTCTCAAAGAGATGAATATTGTGTGAAGAAAGGATTGGATACATTTGGTTATCATTGTGATCAGAGCATACACACAGGTGTAATCTTTACTGATCTTTATCTTTTGTTTGATAGTTTTGTTTTGGTTTGAAAACTCTTAAGAGAAGGTATTCTCTAGAAGAAGAGTTAAAGGTTTTGAGAGAGGGACTCTCAAAGGAGATTCTTGAAGGATTCAAGAATTGGTGAGATATGTTCTTAGGTGAAGAATATAGAGAGTTTTGAGTATTTGATTTGTTTTGTGTTTGTGCATAAGTGATTGTATTGAACACAAGATTATAGTGGAATACCAATTGCAACAGATTGTTGGGTTGGGACTGGATGTAGGCCGAAAGCCGAACCAGTATAAATCTCTGTCTACTCTCTTCTCTATACCTTGACTTTACTTTCCATTGATTTCTTGCATTATATTTTCCTGTATCTTTTCGCTGTTATATCTCTGGTACATTGCTTATAATATAGATAAAATTGAATCGGGAAAAAGCGAGAAAAAGATTGGTAGTATTAGGGAACTTGAATCTATTCACCCCCCCCTCTAGATTCAACATAGGGACCAACAAAGTGGATACTACACTCTTCAAGAAAAGCGTTTTAAAAGACTTTATTATTGTTCAGATATATGTAGATGATATAGTCTTTGGAGCAACTAACGAATCCTTATGCAAGGATTTCTTTAAGTTAATGCAGGAAGAATTCGAGATGAGCATGATGGGAGAGCTGAAGTTTTTCTTAGGACTTCAAATCAAACAGACTAAACAAGGCATATACATTCATCAACAGAAGTATACAAAGGAACTTCTAAAGAAATTCAAAATGAAAAATGCCAAACCGATGAAAACTCCTATGCATTCGTCTGGAGCCAGTCTCAACAAAGATGAATCAGGTAAGACCGTTGATCAGACGGTATACCGAGGTATGATTGGATCTCTTCTATATCTCACTGCTAGTAGACCTGACATTATGTTTAGTGTCTGTCTATGTGCACGCTTTCAATTTGATCCTAGAGAATCACATTTACAAGCTGTTAAACGCATTTTAAGATATCTTGTTGGAACCACTAATCTCTCTCTGTTTTATAAGAAAAATAGTGATTTCAACTTAAGTGGCTATTGTGATGCTGATTATGCTGAAGATAAAGTAGAGAGAAAGAGCACAAGTGGTGGATTCCAATTCCTTGGTTCATCACTAATCTCTTGGTCAAGCAAGAAGCAAAACTCCATTGCACTCTCAACCACTAAAGCAGAGTATATTGTTGCGGCAGGTTGTTGCTCACAATTACTTTGGATAAAACATCAACTTGAGGATTACTCCAGGTTTGAAAATCATATACCAGTATTTTGTGATAACACAAGTGCAATAAATCTCAGCAAAAATCCTATTCAACATTCAAAAGCCAAACATATTGAAATCCGATTTCATTTCATAAGAGATTATGTTCAAAAAGGTATTTTCGATATACAGTTTATGCAAACTGATTTTCAATGGGCAGATATATTTACAAAAGCTTTAGACGAAACTCGCTTTAATTTCATTAAAGAAAATTTAGGAATTATTCCTTTAATTGATTAAAGTTTCTCTTTCGTCTGAGCATTTCATTTCGTCTGTACATTTATTTATGTTTTCGTGTTAAGACGAAACTTTGCGTCTGATTAAGTTGAATCAGTCTGAGGAAATTCAACAGACGCAAGGATATTACATAAATATTTTAAAGTTAAGTGTGCAGGGACAAATTAAAAGTAGCAATAAATGTGTCTGTCATTTATTGCACTATTCTAGGACGTTGGGAAGCACGCGTTGTGAATTGCAGAAGTCAAATCAATCATTAAAAAGGCAATGATGGGGACACGTCAAATCAGAGACGGTTTCAATACTCTTTCGTCTGAAGAATCACAACCGTTTTTAGTTTTGCCTATAAATACGCTTAAAGTTCACACTTTTACTCTTTACTGCATTCATACTTACTTTGAATTCTTTACTCACAAAAACTTATCTCTCTCTTCTTTTTCAAAAACCTAACAATGGCCGCCAAGAACACCAAAGCAACCGAAGCTACTTTCTTCGCTCAAGATCTCTTCTTGCCCAGCAAGTGGATCTCGAGAGAGACTGTGGAAAGCATCTCAGATAGAGTGGCTAAGATACTAGCCCACAACGGCTGGATGGAGTTCGCCGAGATGAGAGGGCCATGGCTGATGGAGGCCTATGCCGAGTTCTGAAGTGACGCAAAGGAATTCGAGGATGGTATTGTTGGTACCATCGACAACAAGGAGTACATCATCACTATAGACTCCATTGCTGAAGCCGGCAACTGCAAGGCTGAAGGGCGCTTCTATAGCCCTGACTGGATGAAGATAGAGTCTGAAGAACACGTGAATAAGATTATCTACGGGAAGATCCGCGACTCTGAAGATCCCAAGTTCTTCAGATCAGGGAACCTTTGTCCCACTGAAAGAATCATCCACAACCTCCTTTACAACATCTTTAACCCACGAACTGGCTCACGAGACAACGTGAGTACTCGAGACAAATTATGCATCTTCTACTGTCTGAGGAAAGCGAGGATGAGTCTCCGTCATATTATTCTTGACCACTGGGTGAGTGCGTTAAAGAATGGGAACATTCGTAGGAAGAGCAACATTCCCTACGCAACCCTCTTCACCAAGATCATAATAAACCAAGGCTTTGATGTCACCGGCGTAGTGTGGCACAAAGAGGGGAAGGAAGTCAAAGGTAGCACCTTTGCCAAGATGCATCTGGCACCTAGCTTCCTTCTACATACCCCAAGAGAAGAATAAGCACCTCTTTCACCAATAACCAAAAACCCCCCACACAGAGCCCGCATCAAACGCGCCAAAACCCAAACACAAGCCCAAACACAAGCCGAAACACAATCCCAAACACCTGACCAAACACAAACCCAAACACCTTTACCTCTTCCTCCCGTGGTTATCTCTGAAGTCCCCTTTGAAGATGCTCTAGAGGAGCCTCTCAAGAAGAAAAAGAGGACTATCAGAATAAAGCACGTTGCGGCTAAGACGCAAGAAAAGACGATATCCCCTAGTGAAGATGAAGGGGTTAAGCCATCGTCTGAGGGAGTTCCGTCTGTTAAAATTCTTACAGACGAAGAAAAACAGAGGAAGAAAGCAGCTGAAGAGAAAGCAAGAGCCAGAGAAATCGCTCTTCAAAAAGCTGCCAAAGGCAAAGAAAAGATGAAGCAGAAGCTTGCGTCTGTTGTTGTTGGTGAAACAGACGAAGAGAAACAACTGAAAGAGGCTATAAGGGTCTCTATGCTGCTTCATGCTGAACGAGAAAGAATCTTTCTCGAGAGCGTTAGGGGCATTAGATCGTCTGAGGTTGCGTCTGCTCCAGCAACTTCAAAGGGCATGAACAGTGAAGAAACTGCCCAGATCCAGAAGGACAATGCCCAGCTAGACAAGGAGTTGGAAACCATGCTCAATGATGAGGTCTCTACTATGAAGGTCTCCACAACAACACTCCAAGACGAACATAGGACAAGTGCATCTGATCCTATTGTTGCGTCTCCTCTGAACGCTGCCTTTGAACAGACGTTACCTGCTGCGTCTGAAGAAGCATCCCACCTACAGACGAAGGAGATTTCGTCTGAAGAAGTTCTTGTTGAAGATATAAGTTCTTCGTCTGATGAAGAACATCTTGAAGTAATAAAGGTGGATGCATCATGGGGGAGATCGCACGCTGAGGTTATTAATCCTGAAGATCTACCACCCAAGCACAAGATAGACTATTCGTTTCTCAACGAATTAGTCATGAGGCGCTTTTCATTGAAAGCACTTGTCTTTGAAAGACCGGTCAAACCTGACTGGATTATTAGAGAGAAGAATGAAGAAATCTCCAACGATGGTGAATCGTATGAGTCTGCTACATATGGTCTCTTGGCAGACGATGAAGACTACTTTATCAAGAACACTCCCTACATCGAGCTAAGAAACCCCTACCGTTATAGAGGCAAAAAGGGTTTTCAATTAGGGAGATTTGTCAATCCCATCATATACCACAAACCCTTGAAGCCAGTGAATTTCAAAGAAGATTTCATCTATACTCCCGAAGAGCAACGCGAATGGCTGAAGCGTCTGCCCTAGGACATACTTGCCACCTTAGACATCAAGGGTTTAGAAGATATAAAGAGGTACAAGGATCATCTAGCTGAGTCGGTGATTGAAGGACCAGCTCTTGGATATGAACCCCAAATCCCCTTCGGAGAAAACATAAAGTGGAAGGTTCAACAAGAAATCAACGCACCTGCATTTCATCATTGCAGATTTGGAGATTCTAGCTCCACCATCTATGAGCCGAAGGATTGCTCACATTGGCATCTCGACGCCATAGACCGCCATGATCCAGTACCATTCACAATTCCCATGAATCAGACGGAGTATGTAGGTCTAGGACATACTCTGGGAATTGTTCTTCCCTGGACAAGACCCCATTGCTCAGGGATTTGTCCTCGCTATTCCATCCTCCTCGACGAGTTCGAAGACCCTGAAGAGTTTGCTCACGCTCTTCCTGAAGACTACAACCTATCCTTCAAGTTGATGGCCGGTGCCTATAGAAGGGAAGCAAAAGCTAGATCCACTTCCTTCTACCATATTGAAAGAGAAGCAAAGAAGGAGAAAAGACATTGTCCATTCATGGTGGGTTCACAGTTCTCTTCTTTGGTTTCAGACGAAACGAAGTTCTCTATCGTCTTAGACCGAAAGCGACCTTGCTTGGTCAAGCTTTTGGCTAAGGGAAAAGAAAAGAAGATTCCGTCTGTCTCCAAGACCTTCAAATTTACAAGGCACATTCCCTGGCGTCTTCCGTCTGCTGCATAGTCGCACCTCAAGGCACTTCAAACTCATGCCTCAAGACCAATCAATTCGAAGATACAAAGGATGATAGAAGATCATGAAGCCACATCCGCTTTCTATTCTGGGACTTCATTTGATGAAAATTCCGCTATCTGTGGTAGGGTGTATCCTGGAGAAGCCTTCGCTTATACTCATCCATCACAGGAGCATCCGGATCTTGAACTCTCTGTTCCCACAAAAGTGTACTCTTGGCAATGGGAAAGAGACTTCACGGCATACCTCACACTTCCACTCTTCACTCTGCGTCTGAAGAGGAGACCAACAGTGTTCATCATAGATGACACTACACCTATAGTGGAAGAACCTCAAACACCGTAAATGCAATTTGATGATATGGTGGAGGTAAGTGATAAAGTAGAGGTTGTTGAGGCTAACGCTAAAGGAGCTGAGGAGTATAACACTCTAAAGCGAAAATATGATACCTTGGAAGAGGATTGCGAGCACTTGAAGTTGAAGAATAAGGAGCTTGAGGACAATCAAGCCTCACTCTCATCTGAAGTGCAGCAGCTGAAGGATATAGTCATGAGCCTTCTGCATAAAAAGCCCAAGCCTTCTTCTTGATCGCATTGTTTTGATGATTCTCAGCCCAAGGGGGAGAATAAAGAAGTGGCTATGCTAAGGGGGAGTGCATTGTCTGAGGGGGAGCAAGAGCAAGAGCAAGAGAAAGCAAAGCTTCGTCTGAGGGGGAGCTATCGTCTGAGGGGGAAGAGAAAATTTTGTATTGTATTTTATTGATTTTTTTTCATTATAAAGAACATACATGTAATTTTTTATTGGTTTTCTGTATACCTGTGTAATTATGTATAAGGCTTACATCACATTGATGTAACAATTCTTTTATAAAGAGGTATTATTTCAGAAAACATCGTCTTGATGTAAATCTGACTTGCTTTTTATCTGTGATCACTAACATTGTCTTATGCAGATGTGTTCTTGAGAAAAGTTATCGGTATGGTCTGTAATCATCAAAAAGGGGGAGATTGTTAGATCAAGGGTTTTGATTTTTACAAGACACAGACGAAACTTTCTCAGACGGAAGATCAGCAAGCAAGTCAGACGGAACGAGTTTAGACGAAAGATGACTCCTCAGACGGAAGTCATTCTTCTGTCTCAAGTTAAAGTCGTCAGACGATAGGATAAGACGAAACCTTCAGACGGAACCTCAAGCTTACTCCTTCAGTCTGAAGATATATATATATATCGTCTGTCCAAAAAGTGAAGCAAAGTTGAGTCACTCGCGCCAAGATTTCAAATATAAGAAAGTACTCATTAGAAGCATCCAAGATCAGTATAGAGATTCGCGCTTACACATGCAAGTCAAAAAGGTCTTCACCTTTTTGTCAAAGTCTATGTACAAGTTAGAAAAGGTACTGCGCACGCAATCTAAGTCTGCTACATCCGCTGCGTACTACATCAATCAATCAAGTACAACTGACAACTTTTGGGAAGCTCTCTAGAAACTATCCAACGACATTCATATGAGTCTAACGGTCATTTGAAGAGGATGCCTATATAAAGACTTTACTTCATCAGAATTCAGTTGGCGAAAACGCTTTTCTTATTCTATCCTCTGAGATTTCGCTCAAATATTCTGAACATTCTTCATTGTAAAAACCCTCTCTGCGTAGAGGAATTTCTTTGTTTCAACATTTGTTTAAAATCCACTTGTGTGGTATTTTAGCCTGAGGAGGCTGTGTTCCAAAGAATACCTTTGCTGTTTAGCCTGCAAAGACTGGGATCAAAGAATATCGTGTAATAGCCAGAAGTGGCTGGGTTCAAATAATACTTGTAACCTTTTCACGGTTTGTAGTGAAAACTCAGTGGTTGCTGAGTAACTGGACGTAGTCTTGGATAGACGAACCAGTATAAAAATACTTGTGTATTTATTCTCTTAAGTTTTTGACTAACGGGGATAATCAAACTATAACGTCTGTTCATTAAAATCAATCTTTGAAAGATTAAGATTATTTCGTCTGAACCCTTTAAACTCACAGACGAAAGAAATAAATTTTTTTTAAGTAATACAATTCAACTCCCCTTCTTGTGTTTTATCTTTTACACATTATTTGATATTAATTGATAAATTGTGGTAATTGAATTATTTTAATTATTATTTTTTGCAGGTAATGTGACAACCATATAATGGTGTTGTTTTTCATTATCTCCCTCAAATATGTCTCGATGGTTGTGTCATATGGAGAGTTGTGGTGCCACTTCTTTGTTTTCATATTAATGAGTGGCACCAGTTAGATAGAGTCATGAGGAAATTTGACCTCAGACAATATATTCCTTTTGCATCGTCTCAACTTCAGAATTGGCATCAACTTACACAAAGAGACAAAGAAGATACACATTAGGTTACTTTATTAGGGTCAGTATCGCATATATAGGAAAATCGTCTACAATACTTTATTGATGGGATACCAAACGACGGATTGCTGAGTTATAATGACGAATACATTGTCTGGTACTGCAGAAAATCGAAATTGTATATTGACCTGAAGCACACACAAATGAAAACTATGGTATTAGTTCTTTAACTGATATTTACATTAATTCAATGATCTTTTTGTTAATTTAAGCATAACTATGAAATGTTTGAATGTCTTTCAAGGTGAAATAACTAAGAATCTTTTTTTAATTCCATCATTGGAGGGATGGCTGGTTGTTACTTGAGATCACCTACTAGATATTGCCATTAGGATGATAATGCTTACATGTGAAGTTGAACATGTTGTCTAGCTTGTCACTAGTGCACCACTTATAGGAGAGGATTTCGTTGGTGGAGGTTCATATTCTATTTAGCAGTGTTGAGACGCGTAGCCTATCACACAACCGTCTAACATTTGATCCTCAGCCTCATATTATTCCTCTTATGTTGTATAGGAGTCATGGGATGTATTACACTCCCACTCAGTCACCTACGCAGATGCCTCCTGTGTATAGCTACCCTAGCACAACTCAACCTACACATTATCCTGCCTATAGTGGGACATCATCTTCGAAGTCATTTTGTGAGGGAAATTAGGTTGTTGAGCAGTTGTTTAGGATGTCTCCAATGGCGACACATGGCCTCAATGCCAGCACCCTAACTACACCACTCAAACCTTCATAGGATATTCCATCAGATTTACCACATATGGATGACTAACTTACTGGTGACTTGAGATCACAGTTCAATGAGGAGGCCACTAGTAGGACATGTCAACCACAACAAAATCTCAATCAACATGCGCGAAGATGAGACAGACCTTGCGTCACGGATGATTGTCATGATTACCATTAGTTTTTTTTTCATTGTATTATTTTTACACCGGCTTTGCATTTAATTTTTAAAAAAAAAATTGTCTTGTTTTAATTTTGAATAGTTATTATAATTTATTAATTTCTTCTTAATATGATGAATATATTAATTATTTATATGTTTTTGTTTGAATTAACTTAATTTATAGAATTTAAATCAATACATGTTATAATAAAGAAATTAAAAAGTTAAAACAATGCTAAATAACAAAATAATTGAATTGGTTCATTTTATTGGTTTCTATCATATTGGTTGTTGAAAGGACAAAGTCATCTATTATGCTTATCTTGACTACATCTTCCACATTTTTTCCTCCTTTAAGAAGGTTTAACCCAATTCATTTCATTCCAAATTCTAGTTGATTTAGGTATTCTTGTCCCTCAAATTATTGATGGATCGGGAATTAGCTTCCAATGTTGTTCAACAAATGAAAATGTGTCCTCGTTACCTAGTGGCCACCACTCACCTGAATATGCCTTCAAAATGTATTCATTTTTAAAGACATTTTCATCGAATTGATAGAATTCCATTGTAACATATCCACACACAACAATATCTCTCGTACAAGTGTATACCGTCTATCTGTATAATTGACTTATGAAATTGAAATACATTGACGTATTGTTTTTAAGTCCAAAATACTCGTTGAAATTGTCGGAATTCATGACTCTGGATATTACCAATAAAATAATCTTCATCACAAAATTGATAATAAGAACTATGAGAGTGCATTTTCATGTATTCAAGCTAAATAGGAAGTATAATGTATGATTCAACCTAATCGTCATACATCATTCAGGTAAATTATCATCAAAATCCGATTAAGATAAATTGTTATCAAAATCTTCTTCACCAGATGATGAATCAACATATGAATTTGAAACGACATAATTTTCATCATCGTCGCTAGAATTTAACCTCATATGACCTCCCTTAGAGGAGCTAACAACATCTGACTCAAATTCACCACCAGTAATATACGAAGATGCACTATCTGCATAACATGTAGACGCACTACCTGCATAATACACAGGTGCATCATCTGCAACAACTACTTCTATACATAATTTTATAAGAGTCATGCCCTTTTGCTGAAAAATAGTGATCATGATGTCAACATCTTCATTTTCAACTATTTGTAATGTTGCATATTTATTTTCTATAAAATATCTCATCCTAATAGAACCAATAATATCATTAGAATTGAACTTAAATTTATTATGTATTCTTTTTTTTTATCTATTAAAATTTATTTCGCGTTTAATTTGTAAAACCCTTTTAGATCCATTGAACATTATTCTTTTATTGCCTTTAGTAATTCTACCATTAAAATAAATAACAATAATAACTGCTGACATCATCTCTTGTCAAATTATCTACAACAAATGAATAAGTTTTATTACAATAATACTAAATTAATCAAATAATATGAAATATTAACAATTAAAAAAATCAAAAAAAAAAAATACTTCACAATTATCAATTTTGATCATTTTCGCATTCCACCACTTATATCCTACATATTCAGAAAACCTAATTATTTTTTTTTCAAAATAAATAAAAAATATAGTTTTGTGTGCTAGGTACCTTGTGTGCTGAGCCCGGAAGGGAGTGTACAGATAAGATTTTAGACTCATCATGATAAATGACGAGAGTTGTATTTAGTGTGTGAAGTTGTCGCAGATTTAGAAGATTCTTTAGGCAATGAAGTCGTTAAAGTGCCAACAACTTTACTTGGCTGAAGTTGTTGTTGACTACAATGACTTCATATGACTGGTGAAGTCGTTATTGACTACAATGACTTATGACTGGTGAAGTCGTTATGAGTCTTGACGAGTTTATGTGATTACTAATGACCTTAGATTTCCTTATCATCTATTCCAAAACTTTTAAAATGTATATTGCATCATTTCTAATATTTTTAAAAAATTAATTAAAATAATTCACATGTCAATCAACGATTTTATTGTTAATGTTTATCAAATTATTACGAGGAACAAAATTTTAAAATTTGTAACCAACGGAATAAATGTCAAAATTATAAAACTACAACGTGAAATTTTTGAAATTGTGAAAATAGAAAACCAAATTTACATTTAACCCATTTAAATATATGATTTTTGTTCTTTTAGTTTGAATAAAATTGATTTTAGTCCTTAAAATTTTAGATAAATACTTATTGTGCTTAAAATTTTGAAAAATATTGTTTCTCAAGGACTGTCTAATAGTTGTTATAAATATTGTCTAAATTAACTTAAGTTAAAAATAATACAAATATTAATTATAAATTTAGAAGACTAAAATCAAATTTAAATCAAATTTTGAAGAATAAAAATATATCACATGTACGAATATAACAATAGTCATCTTCTGAAATGCACGCCTCAGTTTGAAAAATGATGATGATATCTCAATAAATTGACAAAGAAGAAGCGAAAAGAAAATTGACATTGGGATGAGATTCTCTTCATGACGAACTAACAAGTTACACTTATATTTTCCAAATAATATGTCTATAAGTAAGTTTTTTTTTAAAAAAAATTAGAAATAAAATAACATTTTATAAAAATTAAAACTAATTCTTTATTAGTTAATATATAAAATTTCTATGATTTAGTTTTTTTAAACGATGAGATCGAACTCGATTTAAGCTGTTAATTTTATTTGATTTATATTTATAATTATTTTATATTTTTATATATTTATTTATTTCATATAAAATAAATTTAATATGAATTGAAAAAAGTAATAACATGAAATTAATTAATAAAAAATTAATTACATAAATTAATGATATAAAATATACTATACAATATATTTCAAATTGGTTTGTGAATCAATCTAATCAAATTATCCATAAATGATCAAATTTAACTCATTTATTTAATCAAATAAATCTTTTAAAATTAAAATCATAATTCATTAACGATGTTATTAAATAAAGCTCAATTTCTAAAATGTATAGAAACTATAAGAGAAATTATATTAATTTTTGTACTAGAAAGGTTATTATATACTCTATTATATTATATAAATAAATACATAATAATAATAATAATAAAAAAAAAAAAAAAAAAAAAAAAAAAAAAAAAAAAAAAAAAAAAAAAAAACAGAGTGTGGTGTGGCCGTGCGGGTATAGAATTGTACTGAAGAGTTTGAAAGTAGAGGATGGAAAAGGCTAAAAATAATAAGGTAATCATGAAACAATTGCATTAAAGCTAACCCTTTTTGTCTTGTTCTGTGTGTTTGACTCGGACCCAACTCCCGGTAGCAGGTAACTACTCGGTTCCTTCACCGGCATCACCAGGTCATTCGCATACCAAATCAATTTAACAAACTACATTTTAAGTATCATCCTCTGTTCTATGATTTTTTTTTTATTAAGAAATATTTATCTATTAATATAATAATTAAATTTTATTCAGACAAAAACAATTTTTTAACATTTATATTTAAAAATATTAAATTTGATTGTTAATTTAGAGTATAAGTCAAATGAAGTAAATTGGTAACGATAGTAGAGAAAGAGGGGCCTCTCGATTCTTCTTCTTCTTATTATTATATAATTAGAAATAGTAGAGACAGAGAGGGGCCTCTTCTCAATCTGAGTCTTAGTCAGATCTTTTGTGGGGTGCTGGTGGTAATGTTTGGTGAAGTGAATTGGTAATGATAGTTGCAGCAATGTATTGGTTAATTAATTAATTAACTAGTACAACATTGGTTTTGCTATTCTAACTTTATTTATTTTTATGAATTTTAGCTTTGACCATAGCCGTTAGTTTAAATGCCATTTTGTAGAAGCTAATTTAGGAACAGAAAAACATCTGATAAAAAGCACCATTAGTGTGTATGTATGTAGTGTGAGTCAGTGCTTTTTCTTTCTCTCTCTTTTTCTTTGTCTATATATAAGAACCTATAACCGGGTTAGGGTTATGAGAGTGAGGGGACAATAAACCGCAAAACGTTTAGTAGTTGAGATGTGTTGTTAGTGTTGAGGGGAATGTTGGCTGGCTCGAGGCTTTTCACACAGGATGAGGTTCTCATTGGCAAGAACTATCTATAAGGCTTCGGACCAGGCTTCATTCCCCTCAAAAACTTGTTTTTTCTGCTTTTGGGAGGCTTAGATTTGTGTTCATATTCTTGTTCCAACCTCAAGTGTTGCAAAGGTTTGGTTGAGAGGAATGTTGTCTGGCTCGAGGTGATCATGGAGATGCATATATGTATACATATATCAAGTGTTTCAGTTAATATCCTGGGTTAATTAATTAATTGTAATTAATTTATACCCTTGATGATTCTCGGACCAGGCTTCATTCCCCCCAGTCAACATTTGCTACTTAATTTCAATTTGTTTATGAAGATCCTCATCTTCATGGTATTGGTAAGGCTTTTCCGTTGAGTTATTTTAATTATTAGTACATGCGCTAACTATATATATACATATGCAGCTTTCTAGTTTTGTATCTTGCAGCTATATCAAATACCACAGAAGAAGGTTCTTCAATTCACAGTTAATTACTCTTACAAAGGTTACTTATTAAATGTTTGTTATAATTTCTTGTGAAGATATATACTGTGGTCTACCCTTTTACTTTCTAGTATTGTTTCCATTATGATGGCTTCTTCCAAGTTCCAAGCTTGAAGGTTATTAATACAAAAGTGAGTTCATATTTATTTTTTTAACATGGTTTAATTTGAAAATCATATGAACAATAAGAAAAATACAAGGGAAAAAAAGTAACTGAGTTTGTAGATGAAGATGATATAGACACATGCATGCTTGAGCGTGACCAAGTCTCTCTAGTTTTCTGCAATATTAATTTAAGATTAGCATTTGGCAGATGAGAGAATGTGAATAGGGATATAATATTAATATTATGATTAATATTAATAAATAAATAAAATGGCTAATCAGTCTGGGCTCGAATGTTCATTTCTCATGGACAAGAAAGGTGAAAGCAGGTACAGTGAAAACCTATCAGATGTGAAATTCTATCTTTCTTTCTTTCTTCCTTGCTTTGCTTTATCTGCAGTACTCTTGGCCAGTTCTGTCTCTAGGTCTTTCTAGGGTTTCAAACTACAACATCCCTCTCTCCCTCTGAAGTCCTTTCACCTTTTTTTGAATTAACCCGTTTTCAGACTAGTGAGTGAAAATTATAGGGAAGGGAACCTCTCAATTTACTGGGGAAAAAAGGGCATCATTTTCATGAATCTGATTCTAAATTGTACTACAGGTAAATCAACAGTAGTTACCCGGTGAAAATCATAGCAGTAAATAAAAAACCTAAAGGGTAGTCTTCATTCTGAACATAAAGGTGAATTAACATGCATGATAATTTCTCCAATATTGAATGAAAATATAAAAGTGTTCTTCAGGACAGGCATCCATAAATAGTTTACTTCAGATTCAGATTGTTAACTCACTTCCTTTTGTAGAACTTATCTAGCTATGCAATGTTAAATTCAAGAACACTAGCTGCATTTTATTCTAGCGAGTAACGTATAGGAATTTAAAATAGATCCTGCATACTATCTTACAGAATCTTTTTTAAATATAAGAACTAATTATATAAAAGAATTTGTACTTTCATGCATCTAAAAGTTATGTGAGCATCATCCTGTATTACCTACTTTATTAAACTTAAGAACCTAGCTTAGAGAAATTTGCATTAATTAGAAAATTAATACTCTTAGCTTTTATAATAAAAATGATATCATATTTTTTTTGTAAATTGCATTCATATTTTTTGAGATTTTATGAAGCGAAATAAACATGATCTTATTTTTTTAATCTTAATTTATACTGAACTCAGTAATTAAATTTTTTAAAAAAATATTATACAATTATTTTTTCATATACGAGAAATACTATTTGAATAACAATTTATCCAATACTATTTTTTAAATTTCTTTCGTATGCATTATTAGTTACATCCAGAGAAAGATAAACATAAAAAAATAGGTGTTGGGCAAATTAATTGCTGTATAAATTACTACATATATGTATATATCTCTTTATACATTATATTAACTTCTTTATTCTAACAATCATCAAAAAAGAATTCATTAGTTTTAAAAGAATATTACATTTTGACGAGATAAAAGTAATAATTTAAAAGTAAAAACAATTAAAAAAAAAGTGAGTGCAATTTACTTTGCGAGGGTACAGCATACTCAAGAAAGTAAAAATAAAAAGAAAGGATCAATTTTAGGTGAATTATATATAAGAATTACCTTATTAATATTGTGTTGCTTATAAAATAAAACAATAATTATTGAAAAGAATCGTACTTAAAATTATTTCTAATTCACATAAAAGAAATTTATTGCATGTGAATGAAATTATTATTATTGTAGGCATTGAAATTAATTAACATATTACGTGTGTAAGATGGTAGGCTTTGAAACGTAACTGTTGAATTTATTAAATTTGTTGTGTAGTGAAATGGCAGTGCAGGCATGAGTATTAATAAAGGTATGGTATGAGATTATGAGGGGTGGGAGAAGATAATTCCCTTGATGAAATAGAATTGAAAGAGGTAAGAGTAAGATATATGTGCTGGAACAGTTAACGATGAGAAAAAGAAACAAGAGAAGCTAGCTATGATTCTCTCTGTGCAGTTTGTGACTCTTTCTAGAGAATAGATACATTGTTTCCGTTATGATGAGAAGCCAGATATGTGTATGCACAAGTTGATGCAAACTAAACTTGGAAAAAAGAGAAAGAGAAAATTATTAGTAGTGCTTCTCTTCTTCTAATAATAATATTGTTGCATGTACTACGTGTAACGTGTATGTGTGTGTGTCTGAGTCTGATATGTGTGTTTTAGTGTAACGTATTTATGGGGCTTTTAAAGTTGTTGAAAATTCAGAAACCATCTTTGGGAATGCTGGGATCAGCAAAATCAGGTTCTGATGAGTGATAATAGAGAGATTTTGAAATTGAAATGCAAAACGAAAAAGAGAAAGAGAAAGAGAAAGAGAAAGAGAGAGAGAGTGTGTGTAGTAAATGACGACTATCTGACTTATCTTGGGAAATGAAACAGAGAGAAAGAGAAAGAGAAAGAGGAAGGGAAGGTAAGAAGGTTTCATGGCCAAGTTGGTCTGGGTAACAACTGCAAACTCTTTATTGTTCACACTGTTTCATCATCAATTTATTATCACCACTGTCCACCTAGGAACCCTCCTCAATCACAGGTTAAGTTTTGACTTTTCAATTAAAATAATTTTTTTGTTAATACATCATTCTTATCTTTGTTTAGGGTGTGTTAGAGTACACTCTTTGACACATTTTTATACATGTATTGTTTTTAATTTATTAAAATGGATTAAAAATTACAAAATCACATGACAACAATTAATGGAGTAATTGCATTATATTAATGATGGTAATGTTTTGATGAATTATTTTACTAAATTTTATTTATGAAATTTATCGTTTAATTATTGTAAAATTACAAATTTTGTCATTATCTTAGTCAAATAATTAATAATTCTTTGACGTGTCTTCTGGTTAAAATGAATAAATTAGTTAATGAAGTGTAATTTTATTATTTCATTTTATTTTTCAAGTGAATAAATCGTAACAAGGTTATTATTTTCTCAATGAACATCTTCTCTCTTTTACGTTAAGATTTTGAACAATTACAAAATTGATTTCATGAAACTAGGAAGATTTATTTTTATTGTATTCCAAAATAAAAGGTAATGATGAAATCTAACAAAATTTACAATTTTACAGTAATTGAGAAATAATTTTACAAATACGAAAGTTTGATTGCATAACGTTAATATCAAATAGAAAAAAATAATTGCAATTAAACCAGCATTAATTTAAATAATATAAAATTCATCAAAATTTTCTATTTTCATCGAATTTCAAATAACAAAATGGAGTGTGTTTAAAAAATGGACTAATTGATTCAAGTGAGAAATATATATATATATATTTTTAAAGAAATTTTGAGATTGAGGCCAATTGGAAACTAATTAGGTTGGGAGTTACTACAAACAGAGTCGGTCAAACAATAAATTATTCCATTTAAAAGTTGTTTAAGTCATAAATGACTTCACTACCGAAGGAGTTATTCATGCTGCAAATGGCTCCAACTTCATTGGTGAGGTCCACTTTCAGAATAAATTCATACGACTATTAAAGGACTTCACTTGTACTAAGGTGTAGTTCATTACACAAATGACTTCATCTTTTAAATCCACAAAACATCTTTTTCAATAGACCCAGACTTGATTCTAACTTCATTACCTAGATATGAAGTCATTATAAGTCACAATCAAGATCAAGAGTAAAAAATCTCTAAAGAAAAGGTTAAATGAAAGTTACATGCTCCCACAAGAAAATTTGGACAACCACAATTAATTTTTTTATTACAATCGGTTAAATAAGGGGGCACAGGAGGCGAAGTCGTTCAATTGTGCAATATCTCTATTTTAAATTTTTAAAGGATCCTACTTTTTGAATTTCTAAAGGAGTCATTCAGGGTTTGAACGACTCCACCACCTACCATATACATAATTTCATCCCCACGCAACATATGGCTTAGTCAAATTGGAGTTGTTCAACTATTGAACAACTCCGTTACTTATCATAAATCTAATCTATCTCCAGGAGACACATGATTCAGTCATACTAAAATTGTTCAACTATTAAACGATATCATATTCATGAAATCATTTCTATAATCCATGACTCCACTCAGCTAACCTATTTTAAAAATTAATTTATAATTGGATCTATTTGGATATTCAGCTAATCTATCTTAAAAAATAATTTATAATTAAATCTATTTGGATAATTAATTTACCCAAATCGTTCCATTGCAAAAAATTACTTAAAAAAGTGTGTTAAAGAATATATTAGTTGCCATATTTTATTAGTTATATTTGTGTCTGAATGTTTTTTTTGTCATATTAAAAAGTTGGATTCATTGTTTATTTGATTTTATAGATATATAAATTTTATTTTTTAATCTTTTATGTAAGTAATTTTTAGTTTTATTTTAGTCATTATAGAAATACTATTAAATTCATTTTACTCTTTATACGAAGACTGAGATAAAATAGAACTAAAAGTATTTATATAAAGAATAAAATTAAAATCATTAAAAATTAAATGAAAGATTTATCTGTCTTACAGACTAATAATATTATCTCTATTCTTTTATTTAAAAATACAAGAGGTTTAATTGAAATACATATATTAAAAACACAAATTTCTCTATAATTAAATAATAATATATTTTTAAATTATATATATATATATATATATATATATATTCTCACGGGATTAATCCATTTATATTTATATAAATCTTAATTTACGCATTTTAATAACTTCTAATATAAATTGAATTCTTGTTAATAATAGTGTGTATACAAATTTTTATATAATTTTAAAATTATTTAATAATTCATCAAATTACTTTATTTTAAATATTATATATATATATATACTAATGGTTAAATAATATATTTTTAAAAAATTAAAATTGTGTAAAATTTTATATACATAATTCTAATTAAATAATTAGATGATTCAAATTCAATTCATAAAAAATTATTAAAAACAGTGTAAATCAACTAAACTTTTATTGATGAACATATATATTAACTTTTATAATAACAATATATATTAAAATCATTCTGTCCATACAAAAATAAATTTTGTTTAGTTACAACATAAAGACTAACAATATGTATCTACTAAACTCTATTTTTTTTTACTTATTAATTAGTAATTTTTATGTGCATATATCGTTATTGAATCGTAGGTGAATACTTTTAATTATTTTTCTGAATAGTTTTGACGGATGCAAAATTAAAGATCAAACTGTATTATTCACCATTCTATTGGGCACCCATACGTAAGATTTTTTTTTATTTACAATAAAGTAGTAATAGATTAGAATTTTATATATTACTTTAGCTTTTCAAGTCAATCCCAATAACTCATCCATATGCTGAGTGAGAAACGTAACTATAGCTTCATGATTTTCTCGAATTAAAATTAAAATTTAACTTGAACAACTAATATCCTTCAATAAAGACCTTTCATTGGGTGTCCGAATAAAAATTTAATTTCTACAAGAGTCTAACACCAACTATTTATAATTTGAACATTTTATTGCATTTCATTTGAAATGTGTATCTATTTTAGGTGTTCTAGAAGCAAATGTATGAAGATTCTTACTCAAACATGAGAGAGGAAAGATTCATGGGAAAGGGGCAGTGAGATTACTTGATTAGCATGCAAACACATATATAATGTATTGTGTTTCTGTCTTCTCAACTCAGTTTTAATGTTTACGCATGCAATATAGGATTGGGCAAGTGATGGGTCCCTTTTGTATGCATCCCATCCTATCAATCTTGTCTCCATTTTTACTATCTACGTACCATTAGTTCCACTTCTTATCTAACGTTTCATACCTTGGCTCTTACAATGCAACACACTTTGCTCTCTTTCTCTCTAATGCAAACACACAATTGAGTTGTTATTGGTGATGACATTCACAATTAATACTTTTGACGGCGATGTATTATTTTATTTATTGTACCATAATATACATCGGCCTAAACATGGTGCAACAACCATATATGTAAGAAACTTAATTAATTAGATCTTTTTTTTTTAGTTATGTTTAGGTTTTATATCATCAATATATGTTAATCTTCAATGGGAATTTTAGTTATGTAAATTATCTAGAGAAAACACAAAGTCTAATGGATCAGGAACATTAGTTAAAAGAACTACATTTAAGTTTTGTTTTTGTTTATATAATATAATTATATTTATCCAAAGAAATTGTATAACAATTTTTAGAGAGAGACAGAAGAAAGAAATGAGAGTAAAGTGTAATATAAGATGGTTGGTGTAATGGGAAAAAAAGAAAAGAAAAATTCTATCCTAAATGAATCGGGATTGTACGAATATCATATGTATTAATTACTTGTAATTTTTATATTTTAAAAAGATTTAAAATTTTAAAAAATAACTATAAAAGTGACAACAATACCATGCTATTAATTAATGGACGGTACCATAACAACCACCAAAAGAAAAAGAAAGAAAAAAGAAAAAACCAATATTATAACAAAAAACATATTGTAAAAAAAATGAATGAATAATATAAATCTTATTCATATGTGAATTATTATTTATACATTAGTTTTTTGTAATATTTCCCAACATTTTTTGTTTATTTATTACGGACAAATATTGAAAAAAGTTGATACAAGGTTAAATTGGTAGGTACAAGGTCCCGAAGACATGGAAGATCTTCAATGTTTTCCTCTTTGAGTTTAGTTGAAGTTGACTACACTACACACGATCAGCAGAATATCTTGGATGTTCCAGATCAAAGCCTAGCAACCACTTACTTGGGGCTGCACCTTTTCAAATGTTGATTAATTGCCACTTCAATTTTTTATCATTGAAAAACCTCCAAAGGTAAGACATAGGTATACCTGTGTGGTTTTTCTTTTTATTATTATTATTATTACTATTATTATTATTTTCAAAGAAAAATGGGATATTCTATTTTTGGTATATGTATATATACCTATGTTATGTGGTTGACAATTCGTGTAAATTTTCAAGGGTTTTCCTCTGTTATGTGGAAAGGGATTAAATAATGATTTTAACTTTTAAACATTTCACTATAAACATTTTTACATTGTGATTATTGAGACTTTTAATATTTTTTTACACATGATAGATTACATGTCAGTATAATTTTTTTTTTTTTTACATTTTCTTTACATGATTGAATCCTTTCAAAAAAAAATAATAATTAAGTCGACTCTCACTACTTTGTCAAAAAAAAATTTTACTGATAAATAATTCATGGGATTGTTTAGGGATAATTAAAAATCAGTCTAGTTAGACACACACACACACATATATATATATATATATATATATATATATATAATATGTTAATTACAAGAAAATTTTAGTAACAATTTATTGCTTTTAATAAGATAAGACATTATTTTTTTTATTTTTCTATTTTATGAAAATTTTATTTTACATTTAGTAATTCACTTAAAAAGTTAAAATTGTACAAACAAAAATATAAATTTTATACTCCTTTATGCTTCCCAATCATTGGGCTTTATTCAGTGGAAGTTTGCTCTAAGGAAGGGCCCAGTTACATCTCAAGTAAAGGTTATTTAAGCCCGTGCAAATGAGTGGCGTTCATTAAAAGTTAAAATAAAATCATAAACGAGAAGCAAATGACTTGGCCAGTAACAATTCCTGTGTGTATGTTAATAAAAAGCTAATCTCCCAAAACGGGTGGCAAAAAATAACCAAAGGTTTCTGATAAAGAGGAGGGGTCATTACATTGTCTCCCACTAATTTTAGAATTTTTATTTTCATGTATAAGTAATTATTTTATTTCTTATAATTTATATTTTTTTAATCATTGATTATTAAAATTTTGATAACATAGTTGTAATATCCATAAAACCTCAATAGTTGTCTAAGCCATAGCCCTATATTCATATTCTGCACTTGAACGGGAGATAATATTTTACTTCTTAATCTTCCATGAGATTAAGTTTCCTCCCACAAAAACACAAAATCTTGTTGTAGATTTTCGCTCTGCCTTGGATCTTGCCTAATATGCACCAGAGAAGCATTTAATATTAGTGTGCCATTGTTTCTATAACGGAGCACGCTTTAAATAACACAATATTTGTTGCAAGACTTTCATGTGTTTAAATGTTGGGAATGACATAAACAGACTGATAATGTGAACTAGGTAGGCAATGTCAGGACGGGTAACTATGAGGTAGTTCAACTTCCTAACCAATCTTCTATATCTTTCAGGATCATCGAATGGTTCACTATCATCTTTCAGAAGTTACAGACCTGGAATCATTAGTGCGTTAAAAGGCCTGGCACCCAACTTTCCTGTCTCTGCTAGTAAGTCAAGAACATACTTTCTTTGGGACAAGAAAATACCTTTCTTATTTCTCATGATTTCAACTCCCAAGAAATATTTCAATGGTATCAAGTCTTTTGTTTGAAATTTAAATTGAAGAAAAGACCTAAGAGAAGAGATGTCCAAATCATCATTCTCAGTAATTATAATATCATCCATATAAACAACTAAAATGATGAGGTCTGTGTCAGTCTTCTTATAAAACACAGAATGATCACATTTGAATTTAAGAAGCCTATACCCTATAACTACCTCGTTGAACCTTCCAAACTAAGCTTGAGGGCTTTGCTTCAAACCATATAAAGATTTATGAAGGTGACACATCTTTCCAAACTCCCCCTAAGCAACAAATCTAGGTGGTTGCTCCATATAGACTTGCTCCTGAAGGTCACTATGGAGAAAAACATTTTTGAAGTCCAACTCATGTAAGGGCCAATCAAGGGTAGTTGCCATAGAGATAAAAAGCCTGACTGAAGTAAGTGTGGCCACTGGTGAGAAAGTGTCAGAATAATCAAGATCGTAGATCTGTGTATACCCTTTTGCAACCAACCGAGCCTTAAGACGAGTGACAGACCCATCAAAGTTACCCTTGACAGCAAACACCCACTTACAACCAATTGCTTTCTTCCCCATCGGTAAATCCACTAATTACCATGTGCCATTATGATCAAGGGCCATCATTTCTTCAACCATTGCCTCACGCTAACCAGGATGGGATATAGCCTCATGAATAATGAAAGGGAGGGAAACTCTTTCTAGGGAAGCAATTAAAAATGAGAGGAAGAAGACAAATAGTCATAAGTAACAAAGGAAGAAATAAGATAGAAAGATTGACACCTACCTTTTCGAAGAGCAATGAGGAGATCAAGTGTGGGATCGAGTTCTAACATGATTGGATCTGACGACGAAGAGGATGGTGGAAGACAAGGGTCTAGAAGTGTAAAATATAAATACACAAGAAGGGGGTTGAATTGTGTTTATCAATTAAAACTTTTTCAGACGATGCGATTTGCGTCTATGTTAAAAACGTTGAATCAGACGCAAACTTAAACTTTTCTTTTAAAGGTTGATTTTAATTAAAAATTCAGTTTAAGTTGTTAACCCCAGTTAGTAAACAGATAAAAATAATCAAGGCAATAATATTTTTATACTGGTTCGTCTATGCAAGACTACGTCCAGTTACCCTAACAACTTGCGAGGTTCCACTAAGAGTATTCTTTGAACCTAGCCACTCCTGGCTAACAATACAAATATTCTTTGAACACACCTTCTTTAGGCTAAAGCGGTATTCTTTGACCCTAGCCTCTGTAGGATAAACCTAGGTATTCTTTGAACACAGCTTCCATAGGCTAACCAAGGTATTCTTTCAACACTTAGCATCCTCAGGCTAAAGAAAGTATTATTTGGACTTCAGCCTCCACAGGCTAGACTCACGGTATTCTTTGGACTACCAGCCTCCGCAGGCTTGATGCAAGGTATTCTTTAAACACTTAGCCTCCTCAGGCTACAATATTACCACAACAGTGGCTTACAATCAGTTCAAATAGAAAATATCCTCTACTCAGAGAGGGATTTTAAAATGAAGTTTCTATTCTAAGTTTGTGACGAGCAAACTTGTTTTCTTGAGAACTTGAGCGAGTATATGAATATAGTCTTGATCAGTGTAGTTCGTCAATTTGAACTCGCAAGGATGAAGTCCTTTTATAGGCGCTTGTGTGAAGTAACCGTTAGACTGTAGATGTGAGCAATCAGAACATTTAATGAAAAGTCAATGGTTGTCAGCTTGAGATCTGCCTTTGACTTGATTCGCTCAGAGATTTCACTAAAACGTACAACTGTTTTTCGTGTTGCAGAGGTTTAATTTGAAATCCCTTTCCACCTTTAGAACATTCTGAGTAACGGTTGAATAAAGATGTGTGCACGTGTTACTCAGAGTCTTGGACTTCATAAAGAGTAGACGAATGAATAATTATAATGAGTTGAGTGTTGAATTCATTCATCTGTCTTCAATCTTCGTCTTCAACTTTACTCTTCAAATCTTCACAATTGAGCTTATGACTTGAAGTTGAGACGCGCTCTCCGTCTGACCTTGAAAGTTCTTCGTCTGATAAAAATACTTTGTAGCATGATGACTTGAACTTTTCGTTTGGAACTTCTAATGTTTTGAAGTGCATCTTTCATCTATGCGAGTAATGATCTGTCTGACCATTGTTCCCTATGCGTCTATAGATGTTTCCATTTGTCTAGTAATTATCAAAATTAAGATGCTAAGTCATTTTAACTTAACAATATGTGTATCAGTAGATGGGTCATTAGTCTTGCGTGCTCGCTTAGAGTATACTTGTGTAATTAGGGGGGCATCTGTCCACTAGAGGGTGTGTCTCTACAAGAGATTCAGGTGATTGGGTCATAGTGTAAATCAGTGGGTCATCAGTTTCCCCCTGTCTAAGATCCTCTCAAGAATGAGGAAAGAAAGGTCCCCCTTTATGAAATCTAACATTTGTAGACACAAGATATCTATTAAGATCAGGAGAGAAACATTGATACCCTTTTTGAACTCGAGAGCAATGAAGAAAGACGCACTAGATAGACTTAGGATCAAGCTTAGTACGACGAGGTCGGACATCGCGAACAAAACAAGTATTGCCAAATACCCTAGGCTCAATAGGAAAAAACACACCGTAAGGGATTTCACCATTGAGAACAGAAGAATGACATACGATTAATCAGAAAACAAGTTGTGGAAACAACATCTGCCCAAAAAGGTTTAAGAATGTTCATTTGAAAAAGCAGAGCTGAAGCAATTTCAAGTAAATATTTATTTTTCCATTCAACAATACTGTTTTGAGACAGTGTATCAACATAAGAGGATTGATGAAGTATACCATGTTGCATCATATAAGACTCAAATTGGTGAGACAAATATTCTTTGACATTGTCACTACGTAGTGTATGTACAAAAATATTAAATTGAGTTTTAATTTCAACATAATGGCATAAAAGTGAGAAAATAACTTAGAAAGATTTTTCATTAAATATAACCAACTGGTTCAAGAATAATCATCAACAAATGTCTCAAAGTATTTAAAACCAGATTTTGACACAACAGGACAAGGAACCCACACATCAAAGTGGACTAATTCAAAAGGGGACGCAACCCATTTATTGACTCTAGATGCTAATGGAAGGTGATGATGTTTAGCAAACTAACATGAATCACAATCCAAAGTAGACAAAGTAGTAAACTAAGGATAAAGTTTCTTGAGAGAAGATAAAGAAGGATGACCCAACCGATAATGTACTTCAAATAGAGATAAAATACTTGCACATGCCACAGATCTCGGTACTTGCAATTCCAGAATATATAGACCCTAGACTCATGCCCTCTACCAGTAATCTGCTTTGTCGTAAGATCCTGAAATAGGCAATGGTTAGGAAAGAATGGGATAACACAATTTAGGGAGCGTGTGAGTTTACTAACAAAACGCAAGTTATAAGAGAAATCGGGTGAACTCAACACAAAGGATAAGGATAAAGATGAAATAGGATTAACAATTCTAGAACCAAGAACCCGAAAATGAGAATCATCAACTAAAGTAATATTAGAGACAGTGGTATTAGGTTTATAAGAAGAAAACACTTGTGAATTACCTATCGTATGGTTTATGGCCTAGAGTCAATAACCCATTTGGAAGAGGAGGAAAGTAAGCACATAGTGGATGTACTTGTCTCAACAATGGGTGTAACATGTGAACTAGTAGACGGGGTAGAAGATTTCAAGGATTCCTGATATAGAGTGAAATGAGCATAGTCATCAGCAGAGACAAGAATAGTCTTATCAGATGAAGACTGAGTGGATGCAACATAAATTGACTCAGACCTTGCCGCTTCTTCAGAAGTTGATAACTCTTGAATGAGAGTTACCGACACAAGGAGAATTTGTTTGATAATTGATTTTAAGCAAATCAAAATAGTATTTAAATGTGTTAAACTGCGATATCACATTTTAGAACTCTTTGATAATTTGTTTAAGTATTTTAGAACATAAAAGAAGTAATAAATAGAAGAAAAGATGCAATAGAAAATAGCTCGCACGACTTAGTGCTCAATTCATGCGAATTCAAGGTTATACTTCCCTTGGTTCATGAACTGAAATTAAAATGTTGTAAATTATTGTGTTCACGTAATAAATAATTAAATTAAAAAATTAAAATAAAAAAAATGATATTTTTAAAAATATTATAATATCTTTTTTTAATATATATATATATGTTTCAAGAATTAAATGACCGACTGAAATACTTAATAAAAGAGAAAAATGATAAATTACTTTAGACAAGACAATTATTCCATTAAGTTGAGAAGGATGAAAGTGAGGTAGCGAATCAGGAATGGTGGAACATGGTCCAAGTAGTTTTCCTACTCAACATCAGTGGATAAATATCTAATGAAATGACCAAAACAACACTAGCACCGTGTATGATATTAGAGCCACAAGTTCACGAACCCCACTAAACGACAGAAAACAAAACTGGTGGCTACAGCACAAGTATCTTCAACTGTCACCAACATGGGTTCCTAAGTGAAATCAAAGTTCAAACCACCGATTTTCACACTCCTTTGGCAAGTCCCACGAGTCATGATCGGCAGCAGCAGCACCAACATTGGACCTCAGCCTCTGTTTTGTGTCTCCAATTCAGCCACACACAAGCCTGAAACCACAACAAGGTTTGTATCTCTGAGACTTCACTCTCGGGGCATTGCCATTGCACTTTCCTCATCCACAAGGACCCATTTGAAACCCACTTGGCACTTCAACTGTTACAACGCTAAAGATGGGAACTTTGAGCAGCAAGAGGAAGAGGGTGAACGCGAGGTGCATTGTGAGGTGCAAGTAATATCGTGGAGGGAACGCAGAGTTAACGCCCAAATCACTGTCGATGCTGACACTGAATCCGTTTGGAATGCTCTCACTGATTATGAGCGTCTCGCTGACTTCATTCCTAATCTTGTTTGGAGGTAATGCCAATTCTACTCCTATTCATATTCATATTCAACTTCAAACAGGAAACTGCTTTTACTTTGTATAGCTCTCTGTCATTATCTATGATAATGAAATGGATTTAATTGGTATGCATGGATGATGTTCACCATAATTCAATCACATGTATGGCGTGTTTGTCGATTTTTATATAGTTATTTTAAAGATAAACAAATTTTGAACTAACATGTTTCAATAAAAAGTTGTCTTCTTTTAGTTTCTTATTATTTTAAAAGTTATATAAACTGGGAATTTTGATTGAATCACTTGTTCATAAGTTTTGTATTGGCAATGCCAATTAAACTCTAAAAATAAGAAGCTAAAATGACTTGAGTATTTTTTACAAGCTAAAATCAACTTATGACTTTTATGGAATAGGAGCCCTCTCAAGTTCTCTAAAAATTAAAATGCATAAGTTGATTTTAACTTAAAGGAGAATCTATTCATCTATCTCATATGAGTGCTTAGGAAGAAGTTTATTGACATAAATTACCTGGCACAGTTTATAAGGCCCTTTTCTGTTGTTGTTTTTGTTGTTAGTGGGCGAATTCCTTGTCCATACCCGGGAAGGATATGGTTGGAGCAAAGGGGATTCCAAAGGGCAATGTATTGGCATATAGAAGCTCGTGTTGTGTTGGATCTTCGAGAAGTCATCAATTCAGTAAGTGTCTTTTAATACATGCATTATATGAAATGGGCACTATAGCTACACACCAGCCATATTTGATTGGAAGGAAATTGAAACTCTTGGGTGTTTGATTTCTAAGTTTCCAAAGTGCAAGTAAACATCTTCTAGCTTCTTCCTCTAGACAATTGTTTTTGGAAATAATTTCCAAAACTAAATAAATTTGAATGAGAAACTGATTGCTGAATAGTGTGGAATTGTTTTAGAAAACAATTTTAAAACCAAAAAGTGTGAAGAGAATCAAACAGACCCTTAATCTTTCATGCTCGAACTCTTGTTTTCTTGTACAGTTTGCCCCATGATACTTAGAAGATCATCTAGTTTAGTTTCTGTTAACAATAGATGTGTTAGTTTGAGTTGATAGATTAGTCAGTGAATGGAAAAAAAGTTCGGAAGAGAAAAGTGAATTATCTGTTACATTAATTTTCCTACGTTTATTTTTTATTTTTTAATTATTCAGGCATGGGATCGAGAACTTCACTTTTCCATGGTCGATGGGGACTTTAAGAAGTTTGATGGGAAATGGTCCGTGAAATCTGGAACAAGGTAGAATCTATTTCTTTAAGCCATTATTTCATTATTTGCAAAACATCTCTGCATCAATTTAGAGGTACTCTGTGTGTTTATGTAGTATGTCATATCAATCTTAAAATATCAACTTGAAGTTTGAACTCTTGGATGAACTTCTGATTCTGATTAATGAATAGGCTTCATTTTACTTTGGCCCTCATCATCTTTCTGTTCAATACCATATATATTAAAATTTGCTGGACTTCCGGCGATACACAAGGAAGTTGGTTTAACAATTCATTTGAATCTAATGCTGTATTAATGCTTTTGAGTATGTTCTTCTTTTGCATGGCTCTCCAAGATAGAGACTTACTACACAACATAGGGTCTTGGTTCTTTAGATTCATTTTGATAGTCATAACTCATAAATACAAAACCTGACAAGTTAAAAATTCAAAAATCAAGTTGTTGCAGCTTAAAGGTAATAAGCAATTGACTTTTGAGAAGAAATTATTAGAAGGTAATTGGACTGGGAACTATAAGTCTATAAGGTATTAGAAAGTTTTCTTAAGTAATCTTGGGTGGGTGAATCAAAAGCTTTTGGACTGAGAGATAAGGAATCTTTTGGTAGAATGAAAGTGCGTAAGAAAAGGTAAGAAGCAAAAGGACTGTTTCAAACTCTTACATAGATGCAATGACATTGGGAATTAGGTTAAAGTATCCAAAAGCTAGAAATGAGGTAAGGAAAGTTGTGAGTGAGGCATGATGTAAACCTTTTGAATAGTTTTACCCATATCTTTAGACAGAGTGGTGAATGGGAGATATATAAGCTTGTCAAAAATGGGGAAGGAAATCAAGAAAATTATACCAAGTAAGACGTATTAAGAAATAAGAATGAAGGAAAAGTCTTTCTTACAGAACAAAATATCAAATATCAGATATGGGGGAACTATTTTTATAAGTTATTCATTGATAATTGATAGACACCGGTGAGGAAAGTAAATTGATTGGGATTTAGCCATGTGAAAAAATGTAGAGGAAGGCCCACAGAAACTTTAGACAAAATTATTAAAAGGATCTCACGGTGAATAATATATGTTAAAATAGGAGAAATAGATGAATGATTGAGTGAAAACTGTGAGTCAGAGCATACAATGGATACTATATTATATAGATGTCATTACAATTTATATGAAAATAAGAGGATATTTTGTATCATCGAAACTACATTCTACTTTCCTACAAATCTTACTTTCTTACTAATAATAAATGCATATTATTTTTTTTTTCCTGATTTTCAACACTCCCCTCAATCTAAATAGCAAACTAAGCTTTAGCTTGTTACAAGAAAATAATTTATTCCCAACTAATAAATAAAAAGCATAAAAAAGACGACTCAAGGATGTTGGCAAAGTTGAGGAGTATTGTTAGAAAGATAACATTGCCAAAGAGCTGGAATAACCATCAACCAAAGAAATTTATGGCAAGCAAAACAAGTTCCGACCTTAAAACTCACACTTGGGAGCTTTAAACCAATTTTAGCGAAGACCCAAAATTATTTAAACTTGAAAGAGAATACATCATCATAACTAGCCATAGGCAAAGAAAGTAATGGTGGAAACACAACCCGTGAAATACTCAAAGTCAGTGAGAAACATGCTGAAAAAATGACAGCGGCAGGATAAGTGACCAGAAAGGTTTTCACTGAAACATGAGCGGTGAGCAAAAGGTGGTGGCAGAGAACACACCAGAAAAGGAAGGCAGCCAGATATGTGATTGAAAAGTTCTTCGCCAGAGATATTAATAATAAGAGGATATTTTGTTTCCTCAAAACTAAGATCTACAAACCTTACTTTCCTATTTATGATAAATGCATATCATTTTTATTTTCTGATTTTCAACAATAACTCAGGGTATTTGGCTTTTGACAAGTCCAATAACATCATGTGATCCATGTAGTCAGTCTCACTTGGTGGGATAAAGCTGTTGTTGTGTTCTTTTGTGTGGCTCAAAATGTGGTGAAGTCTACTGTATGACATCTTCAAACCCTTTATATGAGAAAGAAAATTACAGCTAACTTGGCTAACCTTCTACATGTAATAGTAATGCAACCTGCTGTACAATTAAGCTTTGACATCCTAAATTATTTCACCCACATGTTTAGTGTCTTAAATCTTAATTCAGGTTGGTTTCTGTGGGGTAAGTATCTTCATTTGCCATTAACGGATTAACATGTATCATTCTTATTGACATTAGCACATTGCCAATTTGCATTTCTATATTACACCAATTTTGGTTTATGCAGGTCATCAACTGCAATCTTGTCTTATGAAGTTAATGTGATACCAAGATTCAATTTCCCAGCTATTTTTTTGGAAAGGATTATAAGATCTGATCTTCCTGTTAACCTCCAAGCTTTGGCCTACAGAGCTGAAAGGAATTTCATGGGATATCAGAAACTTCCACTGTCTGAAAATTACTTGCACAAAACTTCTGTGGTCATTAACGGGACATCTGTTAACAAGATAAATGGTGCTATGTGTGAAAGTTTTAAAAATATAAATGGTGCTTTGTGTGAAAGTGATAAGTTGCCTCCTGCAGAAAACAAAAAAGAAATTGCTAGCTCAGTTTCTGGTTCCATGCTCACATCTTCTAGTGAGGTGAGCACCAACTGGGGTGTATTTGGAAAAGTTTGCCGGCTTGACAGACCACGCATGGTGGATGAAGTTCATCTCCGCAGATTTGATGGACTTCTGGTAAATTATTAATTATGAGCTCACCTTGATTCAGACAATGAGCTATCTATATGCCCATACTAATAAAGTGATTTTGATATGAAGGAAAATGGAGGTGTTCATCGCGGTGTTATTGCAAGCATAACAGTTAAAGCTCCTGTTCGTGAAGTATGGAATATTCTGACTGCCTATGAGACTCTTCCTGAGTAAGTCACTATACTACTTCATTACACTAGATGTACTAGAACTTTTAGTGATAGATTTTTGACAGATGACAACATTTGTCGCAGGATAGTTCCAAATTTAGCAATCAGCAAGGTTTTATCACGAGATAACAATAAAGTTCGCGTTCTACAGGTATGGGACAATGTTAGTGAAATAGTCTTAAAAGTGGACACCATAGCTGTTTGTATTCTAAATCGTTTCTTAATAGCCAGTTCTACTATCATTATCAGCATGATGAACATTTTTATCAATAAGTTATATGATTTCTTGATTTAATCGATATGCAGGAAGGGTGTAAGGGCCTTCTTTATATGGTGCTTCATGCTCGTGTTGTGTTGGACTTGTGTGAATATCTAGAACAGCAGATCAGTTTTGAGCAGGTTGAAGGGGACTTTGATTCGTTCCAAGGAAAATGGATTTTTGAGCAACTAGGAAATCATCACACACTACTAAAATACTCTGTGGAGTCAAAAATGCGCCAAGACACTTTCCTTTCTGAGGCCATCATGGAGGAGGTTTGTCTATTAATTAATTCACCTGTATAATTTCACATTACTTTTAAGGTTTAAAACTTATCTAGATTATTTTCGAACATTGTAACACCCTCACTCATTGTCCCCCTAAGTAAACCTTTTTGATGGACACTGGAAAGAAGCACAGCTGACTAACATACACAACTACTGTATATTTGTACCCTGCAATGTGAGTTTTATGCATGATATCATTTCAGGTCATTTACGAAGATCTTCCATCAAACTTGTCTGCAATAAGAGATTATATCGAGAGCCAGAATGCATCAAAATCTTCAGAAGTTTGTGAGCAGAATACAAATTCAGCGCAACAAATTGTTTCATTGGGCTTTGAAAAAGATGAAAACTTTGGTTCAGCTGAGGAAGTTCCTAATTGCAATGTCCGATGTTCATCTCAGCAAAGATCTAAAGTGCCAGGCTTACAGAGGAATATTGAAGTACTAAAATCTGAACTCCTGAAATTCATTGCAGAACATGGACAGGAAGGATTTATGCCGATGAGAAAGCAACTTCGCTTACATGGAAGAGTTGATATTGAGAAGGCTATTACTCGCATGGGTGGATTCAGAAAGATTGCAACCATATTGAACCTTTCTTTGGCTTACAAACAACGCAAACCAAAGGGTTACTGGGACAATCTTGAAAATTTACAGGAAGAGGTAGGCTGCAAAAGTTTTTTCTTATCTCAAATACTTTCATTTCCTTCTACGCATTGTGCCACTTTGTACTCTTGTATAAATACTAGTGTTTAAATGACAATGACACTGTAAATAGTGAATGTCATCTATGAAATCTGGCATGTAAGAAAATTTTCATAAAAGTGACGTTATTTACATCGTAGATCATAATAGAATTCATTTGTTCATGCAGATAAGTCGATTTCAAAGGAGCTGGGGAATAGACCCTTCATTTATGCCGAGTAGAAAGTCATTTGAACGTGCAGGTTGGTTTAGATACTCTTGTTCTCTACTTTGATTTTTATTGCTGCAATAAACTATAGCTTTCGTTCAAGTCTATGAAAGAAAGAATGCTAAAACACACAGCATCACTAGTATTACCAAACTAATGCCAGTGGGTTAGTTACAATCATTTTCAACTCAATATCAGTGGAATTTTCGACAGGGCGGTATGATATTGCACGTGCACTGGAAAAGTGGGGTGGACTACACGAGGTTTCTCGGCTTCTGTCTCTCAAAGTAAGACACCGGAGTAGACAGGACAACCTTGGTAAGGATAAGAGGAGTGATCATACAGATAGTGAGATGAAGACACCATGTATTTCTCAAGACACACAAAAGTGGCTTACAAAACTAAAACAGATGGACATAAATTGGTTTGAGTAAAAGAGAAGGCTATTGATTTAAGTGTATATCCCTGTCAGTGTGCTTAACTGCTTATAGTTCAGTTCAATTATTCTGCACACCATGCTTAGAGCTGTCAAAATTGGCCCCTCATAAACTCAAATTTTTCGGATAGGTGTGATCCAATGGACTAGACTGGAAACAGCAAGTATAGGCTAAAAAACTAGTAGGCATTTGCTTCTTACATCCAATAAATCTCGCCATGCACGTCATAAAAATTTCATCTTTTTCAAAAGAAAAAATTTGTTCAGATAACAAGCTGATTAAGGAAAACTTCATGTTTTTCAAGGTAGTGCATAGCATCTCAATGATGCAACCATGGAAGAGTTGCTTAACTCTCTTTTGGTTACTGTGCCCTTCAATCCACATGGTATTTAAGAACTCCAACAAGCTTTTTCTCCAAAGATACAATCCTTAAGAACTTAAATTGGTCCTACAATTGTTTAACAAATCTTAAGAACCATTAAAAAAGGTAGCTTATATAAGCAATAGCTCTTATATAAGCATTACCATGTCAATTTCTCCAACTCCAGTAGTGATATTTCATAATAATTGGTCCATAAGCTTGAGAAACTCATAACAACTCCCATGATAGATACTCTAATAAAAGCCACGACATGCACCAAGAAAATCACTAAAAAATTTGAATCCATGTAAAAAAAAATTAAGGAACCATAGTGAGAGGAATGACAGACAAGTATAAAACGAACAATTAATCACTTTCTAAATCCACGTAGCCAAATAGTTGTAAATAAATAGTAGTTATAATAAAGTTATGACCTAACTCGAAAGGTTAAAATATACACCACTATGATGTATTATTGTGTTTTTTATTATTACTTTTTTCATATGTAGCAACAAATATGTTAAGATTTTTCGACACAGATTAACAACAACAATAAATATGTTACTTATTCAAACAATTTTACTAAAATAATCTTACTCTCTTTATAAATATTGTACTCTTATCTAGTGCATAGTAATAGAAGTCCATTAAAATCAATGCAATTTATGCAGAGGTAAATTAGGAATACAAAATTTAATAGTTCATCAAAAACTGAAAACATAAATCATTTTTGGAATTTTATAAAAAAAATTAGACATGTTTTTACTTTTAAGACACCAGAACAGAAAAAAAAGACGTGCATAGTAAAAGGCTTAGAAAATTAAATTTTTTTAAATAAATAAAAAACTAAAATAAATTTATGCATAGATTATAAATTACCTTTTGAAGTTAGTACAACTTTAAAAAATATATTAACGTGAGAAATTTCTTACAAATTAGATTATATGTATAAATTCATTTTAATTTATGAAAAAATTATTTATTTTTTCTTTTTTCTATGATCCTTTAGTAATGCTAAATTTTAATTTAAAGTGTCATTGAAATGTAATATTTAACGAGAATTGTTGACATTTAGCGAAAACACATGAGATCATGCTGAAATTATCAATTTTTTTTTTGGTACATACTTAAAATATTATATAATCAATATTCATAAATTATCTTTTATGATAAAGATTAAAAATATATTTAAATATATTTTAAGTAAATAATTTATTTTAAAAAATAATTAGATTTTGAGAAAATAATATATCTAATGATAGTATAATTTTTTTACACAAGTAATTAGAACTTGTCATTTAATTGTTACAATAATATCTTGATATATTATTTAGATGAAGAATTTTAAAAACTAATTAATTTATTTAATAAATTCAAAACAATGTGTTGCAAATTTGGAAAGAATTAAAAGTTTCAATATTTTTTATGGGATATTTTGATTAACATGAATTTTAGAAATTTAAATTCAACTAAAAAGAAAAATAAAAAGAATTTAGAACTCGTCCGTTTCTGTGTTGAATGCTCGCTGTCTCGCTAGTCGCTGCAGTCGCTCGAATCAGGTTCGTCACTTTCGCTCTTTGATCTCCAATATGCATTTCTTTACTCAGATCTACTGTTTGTTGCTTCAACTTGTGTTTCGTTTTTTTATATCATTGATTTGTGTTCCAATTTTGATTTCATTGTGTGCCTATTGATTTTGCTTTAATTTGTGTTTCAATTTCGATTTCATTGGTTGAATTCTTATTAGCTCAGAATTATCAGAAATGTATCTGACTACCAATTCAGATCAGGTGAAACAAATTTTGGGGAAAGGGAGATTTGATTGATCATCGGATTAGAATCCTATATATTTGATAGTGCAATAACTTAAAGTTTTTCAGTAACAATATATTGAGAAAAAAAAGACATAACCAGTGAGACAATTCCTAATGAATAGGGCAACTAGTAGGTACTATGTTTTCCAAGTTCCACCGAGGGTCAAGTTTCTTATTTATTGAAATTACGCTTTTTCTTGGAACTAAACCTCCTTTGTTGAGGAGAGATCCTCTGTAGCTTAATCCAAGAATCACCCCGTCATCATCATATTATGTGTTCTGTTAAGTGAAATATCAGGGGGTATTCAAGAAGGGGAGAATGGACAAGTTGTTCTAGGTGAGGGAGTGAGGGAAGGAATGGAATTTGTTGATGATTCAAAGGGATTAACTTCAAAATTCAAGTAAGGTTGAATTTTTAGTTAGCAATCCTTAGGTGTACCTGTTAGTGTATCTGTTTGGACATTATTGAAGGGTGGTGTCACAATGTAGAGGAACTACTGTTCTCTTTGTTTTTTTTACTTGTAAGTTGAAATTGTTTTGAAATAGGTCATCAAGTGCTTGCTGACATCTTAAGGAACAACTCCCATATTCTTTTTTTTATTTTGCCAGTTTGAGGAAGTTTAATGACAATGTGGGTTGGGGTGAGTTGGTTTCCCAGATCAATCCCATATGGATGGTCACCTCTAACCTAGGATGCATTGCTACTTGCTTCGTGTTCAATGCCAGTGGGTTATCTTTATAATTTTCTCCTTTGCTTTAGTTGAAATTTTTTTCTCATTGTTCTGTATGTACATAGAAGGAAGGGTAGCAACAGTCAAATGCTTCTTTAATCCCTTTTCTTTGCGAGTTCAAATCTCACTTCAAAGTTCAAACAGAATAATCTCAAGTGGAGATACTGATTTAATAATAACCAAAGTTAATCCTGGTGGAACACAACAAAATTAAAAAGAAAATAAAAACATGCTATATCAATATCATTCACTTTTATGTTCAGTCTACATTTTGGCAGCTCTTAACTTCTAGTTTTCAATTTCATGATATCACTTTGTATGCATAAACATGTATAATATATTGCCACGCGTTGTAGATCCAATTATGCGAAATTAGTGCTCAACTGTATACAACTGTACAACTCAAGATTGCTATTCATCCACTCTTTCCTTTTCAAATTGAAGGATATTGACAGTATTAGATTTAGACAACACAGTTTCCTGTTCCCCAATCTGGTCCAACAGTAAGAAGGTTTGATTTCTGTTTGTGCTTTATTTGGGTTTAGATCCCTTATGAATTTTCATTTTTCTCTGTGATTTCGATTGTTATCATAAGCATAAGCATGATAATGATATATTTATATCATATTTTCGTGTTTTGTGGGTGCAGGGTTTTGATAATGGCAACCACTGCTTGTTTCATCATTGTTAGCAGAAATGATATTCCTATATATGAAGCTGAAGTTGGAGTAGCTGCAAAAGTATGATTCTTTTCTCTATTTTTTTTTTTAATTTTATTTCAGTTTTGTGATTTTCAAGCTTGTGTTGATTTTGTGAAATTTATTTTTATTTTAACGTGCTAGATGTTGGTTTTTCTGATTATTTGGGTGGATTGAGAACTCATGCATCAATTTAAATTTAAGTTATATGATTTTTTTAGTCTAATTAGTGTCTGAAACTGTTAACGGGAATGCAATTTTATGTTGTGATTTGTTCAGTTGATTAATATAAATACCTATTTGAATCTAGTAAGTCAACTTGTCTTGTGTGGCTTTGAAAGCAAGGGGTTCTTGTTTTCTTCTCCAAATTTACACCATTTCGCAATTCCATTCTACCTTGTGACAGAGGGAGGATGCTGCCCAGCTGCATCAATTTATCCTCCATGCTGCTCTGGATATTGTTCAGGACCTTGCATGGACTACTAGCGCTATGTGAGTTACATTTTAAATTGATACAAAATCCTCCTCAAATATGAAACTCTTACATTATGGTCCTCTTTTGTGCCTTGTGTTCTATATGTTCCTTTTCTCAACATCTTGTTCCCTAACATTATGCAGGTACTTGAAATCAGTAGACAGGTTTAATGAACTCGTGGTCTCGGTGTACGTTACAGCTGGTCATATCCTTCATATATGGGATTATTTTGTAGTTGAGATAAAGAAAATTTATTGCTATTCTTGGTTTGTTTGTTTTTGTTTAATCTTGTTTTGTCCAAATAAAATTTACAAGCACATATCTGTTTCTACATTTATTTTTTGTGTGATATTTTCCTTGACTTTTTCATACATACCCGACTTATGTTGCTACATGACTCTCGTAATGATGATGGCATTAAAAGTTTCTTCCAAGAGGTGCATGAGCTTTACATAAAGGTATGTTTTTTCTTGCATACCCTATAACATGTTTCATATGTAGCCTTCCCTTACTTTGTTAATTCATGTGGCCTTTTCTCATTATTCCACAATTGGATGCTTCTCTTGAAATGGGATTCTGAGAAAGATCATGTTCAGCAGTTCCATATAGCATGCTTTGCTGAATATACAAATATCAATTGCTGTTTGAAATAATTATTTTCTGGTCCTATCAATGTTCAATTAACCACATTCTACATTTCCTACTAATTACCAATTCAATATTTAACTGTAGTTTTCTGCTAGATACCTGGTACAATATTAACAACCAGGGCGGCAAACTTGTGTTTTAAAGTTTTATACAAGTTTACCGAATTCCATCCTAACTGTTTTGGAGTACTATATATTCTTTCTATATGAATATATGAAGAACGCAAATAAGTTCCCAATGGTCACTTTTCGTTGGTTGGAGTTTGAGTTTCAACTACTACTTTTTGGTTCTGTGTGAGGATATGATTGGGAAACACCTGTTAGCAAAAGTTGCTGTTAATTTTCCTCTTAATTTGGTTGTGAACATAACATGCAGATTCTTATGTTGAATCTGTTTTTAAACCTCATATTATGGATTATGAATATTCAGTTGGTAAGTGATAAAGTAACGTTATTTATATGTTTGGGAAATTGCAGACTCTTCTTAATCCCCTGTACTTGCCTGGCTCTCGGATCACGTCATCACATTTTGATACTAAGGTCCGAGCCCTTGCACGAAAGTATCTGTAGAAACTACTCTTGGTTTGTGGTTTCTATGCAGATGGCACCGTGGCATTGACTCTTACCCTGTTCGTTCTTGATTAGATCTGAAAAGTTGTCTTTTTCTTAATGATTTGGTGGCAAGGGTAGATTTGCCGTTGTCTATAATGCACCTCAGTCATTGCAGGTGGTGGTTATTTTTGCTAATGAAGGCGATTGTTGACAAAAGCTATTATTTGTAATAGATATTAATAGTAGTTAATATTAATCTTGTAGTTTATGCTCAACTAATTGATTTTTAAGTTGTAACACGTGATTTTTTGTTCTTTTATCCTTCATAATTTTTGAACTAATTTTCTTATTTAGTTCTTTATAACTATTAATTACCACATGGCCAGAGAAGATTTGTTTTATTAGAATAATTCCTCGTGTATTAGAAAAGTTATCAGTTTACCTTGTAAACGACTCGAGTGATAATTAGATATTGTCATGGGTCACAAGAAGAAGGGTTCCAACAAACTTCGTGGTGATTTTCAATGAGAAGTTCCAAGTGGTGTTACCTTTAAGGATTTTGATGTCAAAATCGATACTCGAGTAATAAGTATGTAAGTGAAGTTGATGATTAGATACATGTTTCAATAAATTTTTCTATGAAGACTTTTAGGATAAATTTTTCTAAAAAGACTGCTGAGTAAATTTTTCTAAAATTATTTGAGGAAAAAAAAGGAAAATGAGATGAACTCTTTAGAAGTTAAAATTAGTATTTGTTTTAATTAATTTGTTAAAATTTTACTATTTAGCTTCCTTAGAAGATAAAAAAAAAATTACAAATTAGTTAATACGGAAGTTAATTTCAGCTTTTGAAATATTCTTTCTTCTTATGGAAATTCATACGGATAAGTTATCTAAACAAATTTCTAAAGAGTGAGTCTATGTGCAGGTAATTCTGGTAAGAAAGTTAGTTAGACTTATTAGATAACACAAGAGTTGTAAGCATTTAGGTATCTTTGATTTAGTTTCAAGTCATTAGTTATATAACTAAGCTCAATTCTATGGGTAAGGTTGGCTTAGTGGGAAGCTGGTAGTACTTCCAAAGCAATTGTTTTCACACTACTAATGCATGGGTATAACACTGTTGAGTTAAAAATTATCAAAATTTATTTTAATCTTCAAAATAGTAACTAAGAGTAAATTACCACGTGTGCCTAAAATTATAAGAGTCATACAATTTATCCCTAAAAAGATTAAAAAAACAAAAAAATAATCTATGAAAACTATTTATTATTATTTTGACATATGAATTTAATCATTTATTTTTATTTTCTTTTTTCAAATTAATCACTTATTGTCGTATTAGATTTTAACTTAGAAATCAAATGATAATAAATAGTTAGACTCCGGAATAAAAATGATAGTAAATATTTTTTTAAAGAATTAAAATGATAAATATATTATTCTTTCATAAATTATTATATTATTCTTTTATCTTTGAGGCTGAATTACATCATCATCTTATTTTTAAAGACGAAAACGATTATTTATTTATTGTAATCGCTGTTTAAAAATAGTGACAATAATTCTTCATATTCAATTGAAATACGGAGCCAACCAGCCATTGTATCCAAGTCTATATTTGGAAAAAAAAAATCATTAGTAAAATGATGTTGTTTTGGGTCCTTAAAAAAATAATTCCAAACGACAATATGATGTCATTTTACTAGAAGTTATTGACGCGAAAAAAGAGGGGCAAATGGCTTGAGGATTTCACATTTTAGGAAAGTGAGCGTGAAAATTTTTTTGAATCATTTTCCCCAAAACATTTGAGTATCCTCTCTACTCCATCTCCATTGCTAAAAGTGAGAACCATCTCCATTGTCCTTTTTCAGTGTTTTTGGGGTGAAAAACATTTTCTTGCCGATACATGTTTATGGTGTGCGTCATATAGAATGTGTTGGGGTTTACAGTTTACACATTTTTCGTTTAACTTTTTTTGGTAGGAAATGTTCCATTCTCCAATGTGTGCTCCATTTTCGTTGTTAAATCCGTGGTGAATCACGTTAAGGTTGAGATTTGGATATAAATTTTTTTAAAAAAAATGCAAAACAATGTGTAATACCCACATCAATGTTAATAAACCACGAATTTTGAGTATTATACATTGTTTCACAAAAGTATACAACACTAAATCATCTATCTCATAAATTGCAAAACCAAAACCAAGAATATCATAATCTATAATTAACAGTGACTACATAAGTATACAACATCCTTTTGTGTCTGACAAAAGTATGTTTACAAAAGTATATAATATTTATCACAAAAGTATACAATACACATCTCACAAAATCATTGGCAAAACCAAAAAAAAAAAAAAAAAATTATAACACTAAACACAAATAAAAGGGGCAGATCATTCATTTAAATAGTTAACAAATTCATGTACATCCAAATTAGGACACCAACCTTAACATGATTCACCACGGATTCAACAACGAAAATAGAACATACAACAGATAAGGGAATGTTTCCTACCCAAAAAAACGTTAAACGAAAAGTGTGTAGACCAAACCCAATATGTTCTATATGACGCACACCATAAACATGTATCAGCAAAAAAATGTTTTTCACCCTAAAAACACTAGAAAGGGACAATGGAGATGAAGATGGTTCTCACTTTCAGCAATATAGATGAAGTAGAGAAGATTCTAACTTTTAGTGGTAAAAATAAAATAGAGAGGACGCTTAAATATTTTCACAGGATGAGGAGAAGAATTCAAACTTTAATGTTAAATCCTTAAATGTTAAATCCTCAAATCATTTGCTCTTTTTTATTTTTTTTCGTGTTAGTAACTTCCAGTACAACGACGTCATATCGTCGTTTGAATTTTTGTTATAGGTCTCAAAACAACGTGGTTAGTTGCCCGGAACATCATTGAAATAGTAATCACTAGGTGATTTAGTACGTGATAAGTCTTCTAACTAATATATTGGTGTCCCTACTGCAAAAGAAATACCTATATCCTGTGATCCGTATTTCCCACACCACACGCTAAACTTCTTTCTTATTGTATTTTTTTAAAGCTTTTCACACTTGAACACACTTAAGCAAACTTATTCACTGTATTATTCATATTTTTCTTTTATATATTTGCAACTTTGTAAAGTATATTATTTATTATTACAACTATTTTAATATAAATTGTTGTATCTGTGCAAGTATATAAGAATGACTTCAATTATAATAATATACGAAAGTGATCAATCATAAAATAATCTTTGAAGAAACAAGAAAAACAATTCAAGTTACCCGTCATCAAACATTTGATGATTAAATAAATGATTCATTAAAATTTGAAATATGAACCAAACAAAATATATAATTTCAAGCGAATCATCCTGCAACTATGATCAAAAGCATCTCTGCATCTCACAGCTATGCAGCCATCCCACAACTAGCATACCCCTACGACCCCATCCGGAGGTGTCCCACTGGTGCCATATGCAGGATACAGAGATCACCGCTTCCCAAGGTGATCCCGCTGGTGCTGTCTACGGTACAACTCTACTCCACTGTCCCCTGATAATGCATCTCGGAACAGCATATTCATCCCACAATTTCCATCAACAGAACACCCGCGTACAAATTCAAAATGTCATCCATGCACGTAAAAAATTCTCAAAGTAACCCATTTTGGTAAAAATTTAATAATTGTGACCCCCATTTTGATCAATCACCCAATAAATAAAGGTTCAAGTCAAAACATCATATCAACCATTGTCCAAATAAACCGATAAACTGCGTATTTCAGGCCAAAAAATACATAATCTGAATATTTTTTTTTTCCAGTTGACAAACAGAAAACTGTTTCCAGGTTCAGATGGCTTGACCTTGACGGAGATCTGAACTGATAGTAGACCATGACCGTATAAGGGAAGTACCTTAATAGAGAAGAATATGATGACACTTCAGTATTGTATGCCGCGACTATATACCTTTGGTTGTACCAAAAACTAAAAGATAAAAACAAGCCATTAGAGAATTTTCACATGATCCACCTATTCGGAGTCCATAATTTCCTTTGTCAACGAGTATTTGATTTATAGGACAAAACTCTGGAATTCATAGAGTAAGATTATAACATGTTTTGTTTTCAAGCTGGCAAACACATTACTGTTTGGCACGCTTTAAATACACCAACACGGCGATGCTCGTTAGAACAACGGCACCTGCAAAAATACCAGAACGAAGAGGCCATTGACTAGTTTTCTGTAGACTGGCTGTACCAGATTGCGGAGTTGTTGGTTTGGTCGAAAACTTCAAATCCAACTTTAAAGCCTGGAATACAAAGATGCTTAGTGATTCAATGCATCCATCAAATACACAAGAACAAACCATGAAGACCACATTATCAAACGAAAAGACCAATAAAACAAGACAAGTTCACCTTCAGTCCCGCAGACCTAGCATAGCTGACAGCGGCCACCAGATCGTTATCAGTTGCAATAATAATGTTATCACCATCGTCGTCCTTATACTAGAAGAAAAGTAAAAGCCAGTATCATAAAATATGCATATAGTACAACCAAAAGGTAGACAACCAAACTAGAATAAAACATACCAGCATTGTAGGGCGTTCCCCATCATTCACATCACCAATTCTTTGCATGACAGCAGATAGAAGTTCCTCTTGATGTTCAGCACCTACAAAAAAGACAGCAGCAAATATTTGCAAGTTCTTCTAAAAATAATTAATCCAGGTTTATGCACAGGAGGTCCATGGCTACACAACATGTAGATCAGTAGATTTAAGATTTTGCAAAGCATTCTCAAAGATCCCACTCACCACAGTAGAATCGATGAACATGGCCACTGTGATCATCAAATTTAAAAGCAAATGAACTTCCAAACCCTACAGATTGATATGTAGACTTTGTGGTATCTGCCCCATCCAAAGTCAGTAGTGCAGAGGCTTCACTGCAATCAGACATATATGCTTATTTACAAAACAAAACGACATATATTGAAAACAAAATAGATATCAGCAAGGTACCTATGGGTGTCAAAATCTTCAGGTGGCGGCTCTAGAGCAAAAGCTGAGTCCCAAAATTTTTGCATAACTGTATTTGTTCCAGTATCACTGGATGCTCCTGATCCACTTTCAACCTATAAAGTACAAAACTTAGAAATAGGACACTAGCATCTGTATAATTGTACCAAATGTTAGTAATGTATATAACTTTTTTTATTAATTCATAATATTCAAGATTATACTTCATTAAGTCCAAAAGGCACAAATACTTCACAACACTTTGATTCATTTGATCAAATTGGATGTCAATCAAAACAAGATAGTTAATAATGGATGAAGACGTAGACATTTACCATTTATGAAAATCAAATGAATAAAAATTGAGTTAGAATCTAAAAGATTACAAATGCCGCCCTAAAGTTGGGGAAAGATGTATCAGATATTGTGCAAATGCCATTGAAAGAGTTAAGAGAAAATCTTGAAGTTAAATGCACAGGAATAGAAACTGATGCACAATTATGGGTAAGCCTCCTTTTGCAATACCCAGCTATCACCTGAAACACAGACACATCAACCCAGGCACCCCATGCACTGGATAACCAGAACATTTTCATCAAAATATCCAATAAAAAAGATTTCTCTATCATGTATTTATGCATCTCAAACATGAAATTTACCAGGGAAATTGCAGCATGAGTTATCTTCAAAACATCCAAACAAGCAATGATATTTCCATCTGCAAGTGTAAGACAAATAATGTTCAGCACAACTATCTAAGACAGTACGTAGAAAATCAAGAAATCAAAGCTAACCTCTGTCCACCACGGGAATATGTAAGAATTTCCCATTATGCATCATATGAACAGCATCAAGAATTGTAGTCTCTAGAGATGCACATTCTGGATTTGGAGTCATCACCTAACAAAAAACAAGTGATGAAGGGAAAAAAGAAAAAGGAAATCAAATAAATTATAAATTCGTAGCAAAAATAAGCTCAGCCAGAAGAAGGAAAGACATCTCAGAATAAACTTCTTTCCAGTATGGTTACTTCAGAAAATAAAACCATAACAACCTTTTCAACAAGAGCCAAATCTGGGGAAAGATTTTGAGCCACAACACGCATAAGGATGTCTTTTGAACTGCAAAACAAATTTACAGGGCAATATATTGTGTATAAAATAAAAACCATCCATAGTCAATTTCATATATATCAATCAAGGAGATTGTTTACGTAAATAACATGCAGGCACATATGTTATTTGCTATAACAGATTTCTAAGAATAAAGCCTCGGAAAAGGATTTTACGTAAGTATCCCTTGAATCTTGTTTTCCGTCACAATCACAGCTGAGCTTACTTGCAACTCCAGCATCTTTTTTGCAGCTACATAGACAGGATCGGATACTGATGCAAGAGCAACCCTAAAAACACATAAAGCTACAGACTGTTGTAGAACTATTATATTTGACTATAGAAGAGTCACTTTGCAATAAATAAAACACAAGAAAATATGGTGTGAAATTACTTTTCATTTTCACCGACTATAGTTGACAGTGAAGGTCTGAACACACGCTCTCTCAACGTTTCAATGAAACTATTTGGAGCTGACCAAAACATTGACAATTGAAACAGATAATTAGCATCATTACAGATAACCACACAACTGACACAAGTGGTTAATTAATAAATTATTCACATTGACTACTCTTCGAACATTTTATTTTAAAAAACAAAATACAATTTTATTGTAAAAACAAGAGGAAACTCATACAAAAGAAAATTGAAAGAAAACGGCAACCCAAATCAATAATTTGATAATTTTTCCAAACTTTTTATCATGTCAGTTCCTTTGTGCATAATTTCCTGCCACAAAGATACCAATGGTTTAATTGTTGCTTAACAGCCAAGTCAGTTTAAGAGTAAGCCAAAAGGATACATTCCATATTTTAAAAAAATAAAACTTACGGATTTAACCATGGTGGTTATAAATATTAAACAGATGTACGACGAGAAAGTAGAAGCAATTTAAGAGTTCATGTACAAGCTGAAAGCATCACAAAAAAATGTATGTAAAAGGATAACTGTTTACCAACCAGATAAATTACTAGTCTGCTGGAGTTCTGCTCCCTCAACTGCTGCAGCAATGGCAGTCCCCTGTTGAGTAGCTCTCTCTATCCTAGATATGGCATCATAAAGACATTTGGTGATATCCAGCATGGCAATGACTTCACCATTTTCCACAACAGGAAGGTGTCTGAATTTACCTATCATTAAAGAGTCAAATCATATCACTCACTAAATGAATTAGTTTCCTGACCATGACACCATTAAACTAGTTGTACAGAATGTAATAAAACCATTTACCCAATTCTAGCATAATCAACAAGTTAAAGAAGAAAACTTAAAGAGAAAAGTAAAATAAAATAAAACAAAAAGAAGAGAGAACCTTATAATGACAAGAAAACACGATGGCCATGGTTGCAAGCAAAACCCAAAAAGAACAGAAATAATGATAATAACACTGTGCCTGTAAATGGTAGATCAGATGACAGATAAAGGTTGTGTTGCCAACCACACCATTTTTTTGGGTTCAAATAATGAGCTGGAGGAAGGTAACAGAAGACATAAAACAGGATAAAGCAAAAAAATTGCAGTTAAAAATGGAAGAAAATTTCATCTTTTTCAAAAGAAAAAAATTGTTCACATAATAAACTGAAGGAAGGTAACGGAGGACATGAAACAGATGATAAAGCAGATCATAGTTAAAAATTAAAGAAAACTTCATGTTTTTCAAGGCAGTGCATAGCATCTCCAATGATGCAACCATGCAGAGTTGCTTAACTCACTTTTGGTTACTAGGCCCTTCAATACTACATGGTATCTAAGAACTTCAACAAGCTTTTTCTCCAAAGGTACAATCCCTAAGAACTTAAATTGGTCCTACAATTTTCTAACAAATCTTAAGAACCATTAAAAACGGTAGCTTATGTAAGCAATAAGCAATAGCTCTTATATTAGCACTACCATGTCAATTGCTCCAACTCCAATAGTAATATTTGGTTCATATGTTTAAGAAACTCATAAGCAACTCCCATGATAGATACTCGAATAAGACAAAAGCCACAACATGCACCGAGAAAATCACTAAAAAAGTTGAATCCACGTCAAGAAAATTGAGGAACCACATAGTGAGAGGAATGACAGACAAGCAGAAAACGAACAATTAATCACTTTCTAAATCCACATAGCCAAATAGTTGTAAATAAATAGTAGTTATAATAAAGTTATGATCCAACTCGAAAGGTTCCAACGTACACGACTATGATGTATTATTGTGTTTTTTATTATTACTTTTTCCATATGTAGCTCCGAAAATGATTTCCTCCAAACACAAATAACTTATACTCCCTCCGTCTTCAAAAGACTGAAGTTAAGATTTTTTTCACACAGATAAACAACAAAAATAAATATGTTATTTGTTCAAACAATTTTACTCCCTTCATAAATGTTCTACTCTTATCTAGAGCATAGTAATCGAAGTTCATTAAAATTAATGTGACTTATGCGGAGGTAAATTAGGAAAACAAAATTTAATAGTTCATTAAAAACTGAAAACATGAATCATTTTAGAATTTTATCAAAAAAACTACACATGTGTTTTAACGTTTTAGACAACAGAACAAACAAAAAATGGGCGAGAATCATGAAAGTTGTGAGCAAAATGCATGAAATTAATTAATACAAATTAATTAGGAATTATTTTTATTAGCGTAGAAGATTACGAAGCTAACCCTGGATCATCTTCTGAAGCGCTTCAATGGCGAGTGTATCCGACGTGACAAAAGTAGGATTCCGCGTCATTACTTTGGACACCGTCGTCTCCTCCGGTTTCATCCCCTCGGCAACGACTCTCATAGCGACATCCTGATAAAAAAACGACACACGCAACAACCGTGAACAACACGAAACTTTTTTCATGCATAAAAAAAAACAAAACGACGTAACCTTATCGGTGAGAATTCCGGAAAGAAGAGCATTGGAATCGGTTAACAAAACGGCGTCGATTCGGCGAGCCGCCATGCGTCTACACGCTTCGGAGACGGTGGTTCCATCGGGGATTGTAAGCGCCTTCGATAACCGAAGCTTCCTAACCGTCCTTTCTCCGCCATCATCTCTAATAAACAAAACGAAAATGAAAATGAAATGAAATGAAAATGAAAACGGTAAATTAAAATTGAAATGAGAATTTGAGTGAGTGAGTGTATACAATGGTGGTTGTGGCGGTGGTGTGATTCCGTTTTGGGCGTTGAGGGAGAGAGATTTTTTGTGAAGGCGTCTGGTTTTCTTGAAGGAAGCTTGAGGAATGGGGTTCATCCTCGTATTCTGTGATTGAGTTTATGTGTGTGTGGTGTGTATGAAACTGTGAATAAGATTTGGCGCTTAATTTCTGTGTGTGTCTATGTTTGTCTCTCTCTTGTTTATGTCAAATCACGAAACAGAGAGGTCAGGGTTCTGCGGGGCCCTTTCCGTTCCGTCAGCTACAAATTAAGATAAAATTTCTTTTTGTTTTTTCCCATTGCTGAGAGGTTCATATTCTTTTCAATTTTTAGACAAGAATAATTAATGTTGTGGTCACTTTTATTTAGTTTAATCAATTTAATCAACTATTTCTTGTCTTTTATTAAAATATCCTCCATTATTATATGCCAGATAGGGACATTTATTTCCCAAACTCGTTTTGAGAAATTCCTTGGATTATTATTGTTTTTTCTCTTTTCACTCATGCTATTTCTACCCATTATTGTTACTTGCTTGCTGTTAATTCCTATTACTTGCTCTTTGAAATTACTTGGAGTCGTTTGCGGGAAATAAAAAAGTATATATATTCTTTTGCCTTCAAGATTGCGACAGGAAAAAATATATTCTCCCATTTTCTGTTTGGCAACAGCAAGTTGAAATTTAAGAGTATGAAATTTTAAGTGCGTGTATTAATTCTAAATTGTATCACTGTAAGAATAGATTTAAGTCGTACAACAATAATATATATATATATATATATTAAATTTTAAATTTAGATATGAGTTGGAGCTCTATGTAAAAGAATATCAATATTCAAATTATAAGAACAATTATTAAATATAGGAATAATTATTCTCATCACATATATGGATGGAAACTCAATACAAACGATTATGTGCAGATATTTTTTACAATATTCGTATAGAGATAGACTACTGGTGCAAATACTTACAGTTTTTGAAAATGAAAACTTTTTTATCAAAGTGTCTTATTATATGTTTTACGGCAAAATTTGTAATATTATTTTATAGAAAATAGATGAGTAGCAGTACATTCATTAGATTGAAAACATAAAAAACATACTCTGTTCTTCCCATCTAATCTAATTGGTAGAAGGATTAGCAGGATAAAATTATAGGTTAAGGGATCTATTTCAGTTAATTAAGTAAAGCACATGAGTTGATATAAATAAAATAAAATGTATTTCTTCAAAAAATTAAAATAAACTTTTTGATTAGTTAATTTAAAGAAAATTTCATTTGTAAAAAAATGAAAAATTAATAAAAAAAAAATATTTTTAACTTTTAGATGAATAATTTTTTTACTTTTTTTTAAAATCTTTCCAAAGAAGTCTATCTCAACATACCGGCTTTTTGGCTCTTAAGAGTTTAAAGAAAATTTATTACAAAAATGGATGTATTTACATACTCATTATGATCTTGAGTTCGTTTTGGACAAATGCACTCACACAATCAAGCATTAAAGAATGTGTCCAACTGCAAGGCGAATCGTGTTCTGATTGATCAGCACGTTAACAAATAATGCGTCAATGTTTTGGGCGTGTTCTTTGTTAGGTAAACATGGCCCCTTTAGTGCAGAGTTGGGTGCGTCTAATTGCTATATACACCCTCCTTCATTCTGCATACCCAGTCCATTACGTAAGAATCTTCTTTTATATATAAAAATACTCTTTTTAATTTTAATGTTAGATTTTAATAATTTTTTTTTTCAGGAATATCTAAATAATCAATTTTTGCTAACAAGGTGAAGATAATAAATAATTGCAAAAATATTTTTTTACGTTGTAATAATTTAATTTAATAATTAAGCTTATTATTTTAAAATACTAATATTTTTTGTTTGTATTATAGATAAATTGCGAAAATATGGTTTTTGCAGTTATCATTGTTGTCTACGTTAACAGTAAGATACATGAAGATGATGAAAGAGTCATGTTTAAAGGACAAAGAAGAGCTATGCAAATCAAAAAGAGGAATAAGTATTAAATCATTAAAAAAAGAATCCATGATAAATATAAGTTAAATTCTAATGAAGCAATTGGTTCTATCACAACTAGATATATTGCAAGAAATAAATGAGGTAGTACAAATAGTTGATGGTGATGTTGATTATATGATTACTAATTTTCTTGAATAGGACATTGGTCCTATTGAATTGTGTATAGAAGTAGAAGTACTTATAACAAGTGGTGCGTCATCTACATATAATGTAGGTAAAATTGAGACAGATGTTGGTAAGTTGTATGAAGAAGATTGTACGAGATTAAACTATAACTCCAATGATGAAGATTATGTTATTTCTGAATCATATATTGATTTATCATCTGATGAAGAAGATGTTGATAGTAATTTACCTGAATTGGATGATGAAGAAAGAAACGAAGATAACTACAATTTAAGCCTTAACGTGTAACCTGATGATGTTGGTGAGTCACAAGGAGAAGGTTAATGTGGCAAAATTTAATATTTAATTTTATGTAATGAAAATTCAATTGATATATTTGTTATTAATGTAGGAGGAAGTCAACAATCATTTTGGCAAACAACGCCACATTATGCAAACATTAATTGAGATCACCTTAATTAAGAAAACTTATGGGGTTTAAGTGTTGATTCAAATTGGTCGATTGGACAAGAACTAAATGTTGGTTTGGAGTTTGACAACAAAGTTGAGGTGCAAACTGTTGTCGCACGATACTTGATGAATGTGCATCAAAGATAAGGGTACATGAGTTCAAATCAACAAAGTATGTTATTCATTGATAAAAGGACAGATGGGTGGAAAGTTACACAATGGGGCGGACCTCATACTTGTTTAAATCCAATGATGCAGAATCATTGTGGGCCTGATGTGATGAACTGGCACCAGGTTACCTGTACATCGAGGGCATCAGACTGGGTGTACAATACATCTCAGATCCTCTCTATGTTGTAGGAAGAAGGCGGTAAGGCTCAACATCCACAAACGATCAGTTGCGCATCAAAGCACATGCCTCTCGACAATGAGGATCCTCAACTAGCAATGTCTACCCCAGTTGGTGCGCTGATGATCGGCTTTGTAACATTGTCCACCCGACAGGAAAAAAGTGCCAACCTCTTTTCGAGGTCGGTCAAGTCCTTTGCTCGAACAGCCCTAAACCCCTCTAGTGTTCCCAAGAACAACATGGAATCAGCAATGTTACCCTGAAACAAAAGTTTAATAAGTCCATTGTTAATTATGGTTAGTTGAATAATTCACAAAACACATTCAAATAAAAATAAAACACCATTTATGATAGATATTTTACCAAGCCGGCATGTTGCACATTCTTTCCATCAATGTACAACTTCGATTTCTTCCTATGCCACACTAAATAGTCATCATTATAGCTGATGGGGGTAGTCTATTGTTGGCCATCAATATGCAGTTGTAACCAATTCTTCCATTGCCCCAGAACTGGCCGAAGGAGTTGCAACCAGTTGTTATCTTCTTTACATCTCAATGTCAACTGATGCAAACTCAAAGGTTGAGAAGTCAAAGAAGGGACAAACTATCACAAACCAAATTGTTGCATGACCCGATCTAGCTGACGTCACTCAACTATCTGGAAGCATATCGAATGCATCACCCTTCTCCAGATCTCATGGCCAGCAAATCATATTTCTGGTAACATGGTAAACACTAAAACAGAATATGGCTGCCACACAAATTGCATTAAAAAATTAGAATACATCAAATAAGGTTAAAATTAAAACTAAAATTTAATACTAAATTAAAATTAAATAAAATTATTCACCTCCTCGATTTTTAACAAGTCCAACTTACGTCGAATATCATCATTGTCATCATAAAAAAAATCTTATTTTGCACAAGAAGCCACCTAAATAAAAAATAAAAAAATAAATAGTAATTTTGTTTAAAAGAATAATAGCCAATTAGAAATAAAAAAAATAAAGAATCACACATTTTTGTTTATGTATGGCCAAATGGAATATCTTGATCACGGGTAGCGATGACACGTGGTGACAAGCAGGTAAATCTTTCTCACATCTATGTCTGCACCAACACTAACATCCCACCAAAAGAGACAACATCCATGTTGGTGGCATTGCAGAGCTCCTAATACAAGTAACCCAGGAAAGCATTGCCCCACACATACTTCTTTGTGTCTTTCAAATCCCCCAAAATCTGTTAATATCTACGAGACACCCTAGAGTTGTTCTTATCAACAAACACGATGTCCCAATAAAGCGTAGAATCCAGGTACTGGTAAAACGTCAGAGTGTCTCAACATCACCAAGGAAGAGTGCACGTCAGCAAACTAATCAACCAACCAACTTAACTTCACATATAAGCTTCTCAAATCTTGTTGGGTAGGCCTAACACCAAGTAACTATTCACAAAACACATTCAAATAAAAATAAAACACCATTTATGATAGATATTTTACCAAGCCGGCATGTTGCACATTCTTTCCATCAATGTACAACTTCGATTTCTTCCTATGCCACACTAAATAGTCATCATTATAGCTGATGGGGGTAGTCTATTGTTGGCCATCAATATGCAGTTGTAACCAATTCTTCCATTGCCCCAGAACTGGCCGAAGGAGTTGCAACCAGTTGTTATCTTCTTTACATCTCAATGTCAACTGATGCAAACTCAAAGGTTGAGAAGTCAAAGAAGGGACAAACTATCACAAACCAAATTGTTGCATGACCCGATCTAGCTGACGTCACTCAACTATCTGGAAGCATATCGAATGCATCACCCTTCTCCAGATCTCATGGCCAGCAAATCATATTTCTGGTAACATGGTAAACACTAAAACAGAATATGGCTGCCACACAAATTGCATTAAAAAATTAGAATACATCAAATAAGGTTAAAATTAAAACTAAAATTTAATACTAAATTAAAATTAAATAAAATTATTCACCTCCTCGATTTTTAACAAGTCCAACTTACGTCGAATATCATCATTGTCATCATAAAAAAAATCTTATTTTGCACAAGAAGCCACCTAAATAAAAAATAAAAAAATAAATAGTAATTTTGTTTAAAAGAATAATAGCCAATTAGAAATAAAAAAAATAAAGAATCACACATTTTTGTTTATGTATGGCCAAATGGAATATCTTGATCACGGGTAGCGATGACACGTGGTGACAAGCATGTAAATCTTTCTCACATCTATGTCTGCACCAACACTAACATCCCACCAAAAGAGACAACATCCATGTTGGTGGCATTGCAGAGCTCCTAATACAAGTAACCCAGGAAAGCATTGCCCCACACATACTTCTTTGTGTCTTTCAAATCCCCCAAAATCTGTTAATATCTACGAGACACCCTAGAGTTGTTCTTATCAACAAACACGATGTCCCAATAAAGCGTAGAATCCAAGTACTGGTAAAACGTCAGAGTGTCTCAACATCACCAAGGAAGAGTGCACGTCAGCAAACTAATCAACCAACCAACTTAACTTCACATATAAGCTTCTCAAATCTTGTTGGATAGGCCTAACACCAAGTAACTATTCCGTCTGATCAGCCCAATCTCCTACTGTCGGCCCCACCACCGGCCTACCATCCACTGGTAAACCAACCAATACCGAGACATCCTCCAAGGTGACGGTGCACTCTCCACAATGAATGTGGAAAGTGTGGGTCTCTAGCTTCCACCTCTCTACCATAGCATGAATCAACGCAACATCAAACTTGAGATAATCAAGCCTGTAAACACAGAAAAACCTCGCCTCATGGAGGTACTTAGAAATAGCATCAAGAAACATAGTCTGTCATTGATACATGGGCATTGCATATTTGAATTTCAGCCTTTTGTTCTCCCGATGCTCCATATGTGATATGGTTGCATCCATAAAATATTTGTCTCGATAGGACCTGAATCAATCCTAATGCCACTAACAAACGATGAAGATGTCATGATAAACCTGAAATTTAAATAAAAAAGAAAATATATGTTAACAATGTCATTAAAAAAAATTATAATATACAAACAAATTTATTAAATAAAAATTTAAATCATTTTTTATTTTTTTCATAAACACCTACATATTTATTTTAAAAACATATTTTATCAATTATGTTAAAAGAAATTATAATAAACATTTCACTATACTACAAACAAAATTTTATAATTCAAGCAACAACTTAAAATTTTAATATAACAAAAATTCTAAATTTAATAAAAAAAAATTCTAAACCACCTAGAAATTTTAAAAAAATATATAAGTTAACAATTATGTTAAAAATAAAATTAAAATAAATACAATTTTACTACAAACACAAATTTAAAATTTTACTACAAACAAATTTATTAAACCATTTAATAGTTTTTATATTTAATTCCAAATCACCTAAAATTTTAAAAAAATTAAAAATGAAAAATTTAATAAATAAAATTACTTTAAAACAAATTTTAACAAAAATTTAAAAAATTATTATGCTACATTTAACAAAAAAGTATTATATTTCCATTTTAAACAAAAAAATAAATACAATAATAATGTTACATATTAAACATTATATTGTAATTTAAAACCGTTTTTAACTAAAATTTATTATATTTATATTTTATTTATTTTTTAAAACTATTTTTTTTTACAGTTTATAAAATATTTTTTTTCCATTTTTTCCTAAACAAATATCTTTTTTAAAATACACATTCAGTCTAAATATATACTTTTTCTGAACAATCTATATAATCTTTTCCTATTCTAATAATTTTCCTACACAATTCTATAATTTCCTAAACTATAATTTTTCTAATCACCTATAGTTATTTCTAAATAAATACCTACATTCCTAAACTAAAATTATACTATAGTGTAGGTATTTCTAAATAAATACCTACATTTCTATACTAAAATTAACATTATTAACTATAAAATAATTTAAATGCAAAATTTAAACAGAAATAATTTGTTAAAAACTTACCTCTTAAAAGTGTGAGCTGCCAGAAGAGGGAACTACAACAAGTGCAGAGGAGACTAGAAATTTGGAAGAAGAGAAGAAGAAATGAGTTAAGGTAAGGAAGTGAAAATGGGGGAGAGGAAGCGTGTAAAATTTTAATAAGAAGAGCCTACTTTGTGCCAGATCAAGACGCATCCCAGTTTTGAGGGTATTCCCTTTAGCAAAGTTACGTGACTCAGTCAGAGTTGGAGCACCTAATAATACTGGGCACATTCAATGTTGATTTGGACGCGCCCTTGAACTGGACGCCAACATGCACAAGCCCTTCAAATGCATGCTTGAATTGGACGCATTTGATCCAAATGTACTTATAGCATCATTGGACTAAGTGCTAACAACTACAAGTCTTCTACATGCGTCCTTAAACCGGATACATGAATTTAAATATATTATTCATAAATTAGAAATTTGGTCCAATCAGATCTAAAACTATAAATAATTTTCAGCCAAGGCTATTATCATAAAAAGAAATTAAAAAAAATTTATGAGCAAAAAGTCAAACATACTCGTAATTTCAAAAACAAAGTGTCCCTCCGCCGGTGATTCATAAACCAAGAAAAAATCAAAATTCAAGCATATTGTATAAGAAACCCTGCTCATAGAAAAAAAGCTTATTTTCTTTTATACACGAAGAAAACTTTATTTTAATGCATTAGATGACTTTGGGTCTAAATAAAGTGTCATGGGTCTTATAATTGCTAACGGGTGAATTAAAATTATGAAATGATGCCAGTATCTTTCGGAAATAATTTGAATATCGGATTTGAATAGTAAGATATTTTTTATGTTTAAAAGATATTATCTTATTTTTGTATGTTGTTTGAATTTAAATATATTATTCATAAATTAGAAATTTGTTTCTTCTTTTAAAATCAAGATGTTAAATGTATAAATGGAGGAATTATAAATGAAAAGAATTATCTGAACCATCATCCTATGTGAGAATCATCCTATGTGAGAATGGGAAGTTTTGTGAAGAGAAGGTTTTACATGTACCGCCCCAAAATTTATGATGAAAAGTTTCTAAAATTTTGCTAGAAAATTTGCATATGAATATTCACATTAAATATTTGTGATATCTTCTCTCTCTTTTTTATGGTGTTGTTTTTTGTGTTTTGTTATCATTGTTGGTGAAAAATTATGAATGTTTTTCCTCAACAAAGATAAAGTCTACACTAAAATAATATAATGATAAATGAATCGTATTTGACATATATTCGTACATATATGATTATTAATAATATTTTAAAAAAATATTGCAAAACTAGATAAAAATGTTGTTAATTTTAAAAATATTTTAATAAATATTGCATATGAATCATGTTGCAAAAAGTTAATAATATATTTCTTTTATCTTTTTAATAACATTTTTATTAAATAAATGTACCTAAATATATTATATAGTAATATTTTTTTTCAATGTTAATAAATAAATGTTGTTAAATATTAACTAGTAGTGACATAGTATCACATCCAAATTTGATTGAAAACACTTGTTTTCCTTTCATTAAAATATGGTATTATCTAATTGGGGTTTAAAGAATAACGAATATAAGTTGAGGATGGAAGAACATAGGGATGGAAAATATTAACCAACATGAGTATCAACTTTTGTATCATTTGATATTGATCTTCTGGGGTTGTATAGTCCTACTAACAAAATAGACTAGATTTTGTTCCTTTCCTTTGTTGTGCTATAGGAAGATACTTAAGGACTGATTAACGTGGGAAGAGATGAAATATCCTAGTTTAATCGGGCGAACGCTTCAATGCACTTGTTATTCTATTCGAACATAGACTCGCCCTTCAGCAGCTTAAATAGGGTTCGACTTTTTGGCTACCTTAGGTAAGAATCAGGATAATCCGGCTAGCCTTTTCGTTCAGCTTTTGTAGCTCTTTCAAGTTAACCGGACTCATCATGCTTAGAATTGCTTCATACTTATTGGGTTGGCTTCGATTCCTCTTTGAGTTATCATAAAATCAAGAAACTTTTCAGGGTTAAGCCGAAGGTTATGTTCTTTTATTTGTGTGAACACCCTTGCTAGGTGCTTGGGATGGTCTTCCGCTCTAAGAGATTTTATTATTATATCATCTACATATACTTTCATTATCTCCTCACTGAGGTCATGAAAGACCTTGTCCATCAATTGTAGCCTCGACATTCTTTAACCCCGAATAGCATCACCTTGTAGTAGAAATTGGTTTTGTCCAGCATGAAGGTCGTTTTCTCTTCATCCGGAGGATACATCCTTATTTGATTGTACCCTGAGTATGCATCGAGGGAGTTCATGAGTTGCCTCCCATCTATGTTGTCCATTAAGCAATCGACACTAGGAAGGGGATATGTATCCTTTGGATATACTTTGTTGAGATTGATATAGTTCGTACACATTCTCAATTTTCCACTAGACTTTTTCACCATGACCACATTGGTCAGCCATGTCGTATATTTGACATCTCTAATAAAGTCAGCTCATTGTAATTCTCCACTTCTTCTTCCACATCAGTTTTTCTTTCTTCGTTAAGTTTTCGTTTTTTCTACGACATTAGCTTGACCTAAGGAAGAATGGACAATTTGTGGTATATAAGTTCATGATCGATGCTTGGCATGTCCGTCGGGCTCCATGCGAAAAGGTAGGTGTTGTCCTAAATCACGTGTTGCAATTCCTTTCACACCTCTCCTCTAACCCCGACCTCTCACGACTTGCTTCAAGTCCTCCCCCACTTTTACCTCACCTATGGGTTCATCGAATTCTAGTCATTCTTCTTGAAACTCGACACGTGGATCAAGGTTGACCTCACCTTTGAACTCATGCAATTGCACATTTCTTGCCATATTTTGTCGGTAGTTATTGCGGTGTAGCTTTGGCTACTCGTGGCCTTGTTCTCGGATCCAGGGAGGTCCTTCTTCGTGAGGTCATCAGGAGCGGTTTGATTCTTGGAGACCCGCTCTCGAGTGTCGACTATGCCCCGCGCCTCTACCCTACCGTTCTTCCCGGGCCACTTCACGACCTCAAACAAATTAGTTGAAGGAACCCGACCTGATAAGTTCTTCCAATAGATCTCACACCTTGTTGCACTCTTCCGTTGTATGTCTGAAGTTCTAGTGATAACTACACCTTTTGGTTATGTCAACCTATGGTAAGGATGGGTGGGAAGGGGCATCCTGCAGAGATTTAGACTAATGGTTTCATATAGCACAACCCCTCCACTGACATTAAGAGGGGTGTACATTTTGAAGTGCCCCATTCCACTCCTCTTCATGCTTGGTAGTTCTGAGATTGATTTAGTCAACTACTTTGCTTTGCACCTCGCCACAACATTCTCTTTAATGCTCATATATCAAGCTACTCATACTTTGAGCTCATCCATATTAGCGGGTAAATATGCATACAGTGAGTCGGAAAAGGAAGCCGACCTCAACCCCACTTTAATGGTATGCATGGCTACGACGAGATGAAGACCAGATATATTCGTGGTCTCTTGAGCAGATCGGGTCATGTATTGTCAAAGAGTCTAGTGGTCTCCCTGGACCACGTGTTATAGGGAAGCAAAATTAGTCACGATGTGTTTGCAGTCAACAAATCGGGTTGTAAATCTTGTGCATAAAGTATCAAAAGAATCAATAGACAATGATGGTAACGAGAAATACCACTCTAAGGTCGTTCCTTTCAAGGTTGTCAGAAATAACTAGTAGTAAATCCTCAAATTGTCTAACACAAGTCCAGTTTGGGTAAGATACGCCTTAACGAGCGTAGTGGGGTTGGAAGTCCCCTAGTATTTTTCAAGGTTGGGCCATCTCCACCCTTCTGGTAAGCGAGACTACATGATCCTGGGGATGAAGGGGTGAAATGCAGCAAGACCCGAAGTGTCATAGGTGTTGGGGCATGAGTGGTAAAGGGTACTTGTTAAGGACACGATTGTGAGGGTAAAAGTGTGTGCAGTCCTGAGAATGACTTCGGGGGTGGAGAAGGGGGGTTGTCTCATTTCCAAGTTTGGTGTAGGAAACTTGGGCTCTTCATCAGGTTTCCATGATGATTTAGCTTCATGCTCAGCTTAGGGTGTTGTGTTCGAATTTGTGTGCTCATTTTGCATGGATGATATAAAGCCAAGATCTCTTCTCGACATTGATCTCCGAAGGCTTGCATGTCATCTTTGTGTCGAAGGCTCCGTTAAATGCAAAGTCGATATGGACTTTCAACGCGTCTAGGAAGGTAGAGTCTATGTCAAGTAGTGAAGATAAGACTAAAGTCTGGCTTCGGATGTTAACCATGTGAGAGTAGCTTTGAGAAATATTTTACCAAAGTCCCGCGATGACACCAAATATTACCCTAACCCCACCTTATTGCACGTTCCCCCAGTCTCCTTTGTAAGAAGATTTTACATTTTAAAATTTTTTAAATAATTCCTATAGTAATCTGAAATAATATTTAGATAAAATCCATCATCGATGTATATCGGGACCATATATTCGAAGTAATATATGTGGTTTAACACTGAATTTGAATCATAAGATTTCTTAATATATATACACAAAAACGGAGGATCGCTTGGTTAATGGATGGAAGCATAGGTATGCATGAGTGCAGAAAATCACTTGACCAGTTCCTCCTTCTTGCCAGCTTCTTCAAGTTCTCTCAACCCTTCAACCTTTTGTTCTATCTCCTCAATCAACTCCTCCCGCAACAGAGCTTCTCTAGCTTCTGCTTCCATAGTCTCTTGCTGCATAGCCATATAATAATACTCAAAATTCAAAGCGTCATCTTGAATACTACATATTTTATATAAAAACCCTTTATACTTCATATTTTATATAAAACCTTTTATATTGAAAATGATTAAATTCCAATAGCTGATAGTTTGGGCACTCTTGATAAATATCAAGGATGGATATCATAATGTTTGCATTCATTAACTACTTGAAATTGAATGGTTTGCAACAAAAAGCCTTTCAAGTATGAGTTTCAAAGTAATTATTAAAGGAATAAACTATTTTATCATGCGTAATAATTGATTAAATAATAATATAGTAAAACCTTTACTCTATTTTTAGTAACCATCATGTACGGAATGTATATGATAAAAAATAATAATTAATTTCATTGGAGATTTGAAATATACTATATTTTATATTCAAATTATTCCATATTCAAACCAATACATCAAAGAGAATTTTGTTTCTCTTTTAATTGCTTTTGAGCTCAGGCACGATGTTATAAAAAAAAAATATTTACACCAGTTAAATCCATTATTTTCCGTAGTATGTATCATTATTAATTTATTATTGTGATGCTTATTGCTTTGAGTTTAAAAAACATCCAAACTCTGAAACACAAAACATCTGAAAAAAATAAAAAAAAATAAGGAATTGTTTAGAGTTTAATTTGTGCTCCCCTGTCTGGGGCTTCTATTGCAAGAAATAATGTCACCAAAAAATTTACCTTTTCATAGATCCAGTTGCCAGTGCCATCTCCACCATCTCCCCTATATGTTTCTGAGTCGTAATATGGATCCTAAACCATATCAAACAAAAAATAAATTTAAATATCCATACTCAATTGCTGAACTTGAATTGAATGATTAGTGTCATACCTTCATGGAACCAAAGAATAAGCATCCCCAAACAGTGAACAGTATGTACCAAGAGTCTGTGACAGAAAAAGGGCATAAAAAATAAATCATCAATTTGAAATTCCTATGAGAAAAAAATAAAAATAAATTTAGAACAAATTTTGGAGGTTGAGACTTACAAACATTCTTTATTGCCTGATCACTAAGGTGGGAAACTGTTTTCTCAGTGATCAAATCTCTCTGCCCTTCCATTTGCTCTACTATAATTGCCATCAATGGCCAATCTGGCAAGCCATTCACTCTAAACAAAGATGCCCTTTTGCTCTTAACCTCTAGGACCTTGGTTACAAATACATAAGATGCAAATACATGAAATAAACACAATATGAAAAATATTGGTAGAAAACTTTAATATACTCATATTCTCGGACACTTACTTATAAAATATAAAGAAAAAATGAAGGAAAAAAATTAATAGAAAAAAATATAAACATTTTGTGAGTTAATTAACCCGATTCCTTTTTACATAAAAAAATTAAAAACTTATATCAATGATTATAATTTACATATAGACAATTCTTTCATATCTTATTCATTAGCAACAAAATATTTTCTTTTTCAGTGATAAATCATAAATATATTGATTCCTAACAATTTTCTTAGTTCTTTAACAATTTTCTGTAAAGTGGTAACGAAAGTTACAAATCTTTTCATTTTTCAATTTGACAGGATGTATGCTTATGGTAAACCTGATTTCAAATGTTAATACGAACTATGCTTACCTTTGGCAGTTTATTGAAAAGTGTAGATTCTGCATACTGCTTGAGCTGCAAAAACAAGAAACGTTTTCACTTTTTTCAGCTTTGATTTGCTAGCATGTGATGAAAGTTAAAAGGTACATAGAAAGACCGGTTTACCAATCTTGGAGAATGGTTCATTTGAAACCTTCTTGTTTGTTGACATGTTGAGCTTATAATATGTGAGTTGAAAAGGGTGAAACCCATAATTGCTTCAGCCATGGCCTTGGGCAAAAAGTGCCTCGTGTTAGAAAATGTTTGCTACACTGGTTGTTACATATATGGGATAGAGTGGATAAGAGTACAACGAAGAACCACCCTTCAACTTCAATAACATACTTCCAACAATTGGATCTAGGTGGAATTTTGCAAAACTATTCATAAAATGACCTTCTTGTCCTCTCTTAAAGACAACCTTTTCAATCTTCATCGTCTTTACAAGCCAAAAATTAACTGGAGTTACGTTCTTTCTTAATTTCTTCCATTGAAAACTGTAATTGTACATTTGTACATCGAAAATTACAAAAATACGTTTTAAACTTTAACTAAATCATAACATACTCAATAACGTTACCACGTGGTAGTCACATAAGCACTTGGGTTTCAGAACCTATCTGTTACAATCCAAACGAAAGTTCACACTTGTCAAAGCATGAATCTGAAAAGAAAAAATGTGCAGAACTATAATTATAACCAAATGTGTTATGTGGACCAATTTACAATTAGAGACAATTAATATGAATTGAGGTCAAAGCTAAATTGATATGCCATTGTTAAAAGTAAAAATAAAAAATATTATCTAGAAAAAAGTTCAAAAATTAAAATTATTTTTAGATCATAAAAATCTAATTAATTGATTATGAAAATTTTATGGGGCCAAATTAAGCTTTTTCTTACGTTTTATTCCAACTGCTATATTCAATCTTTATATTTAAAAGCAAGATATTTTCACTAAGTATACTTAAATATTTGCCAAAAAATACTATAAATTCATGAAAATATGATTCTCTTAAGAGAACTGAATTTATGACTAAAGATATCAATTAACTAGGCAATTAAAATAATTAATTGTGATGAGAGAGATAATGAGTCCAAATAATTTTAAAGATGATTTTAAAAATATTATCTTGATTTACATAGTTTAATTTAATCAGTAACTGCATAATTTTATATCATAATTATGAGTAAAATACGTGTTTATCCTTCTAAAATTTAAAAACTTTGTTTTTAATCCTCTAAAAGTTTTGGTATTGATTGAATTCCTAATTTTTTTTTAAAAAATATCACTTTTAATTTTAAAATGCAGTAGATAACACTTTATAATAGTTAAAAAGCGTTGTTTAAATCACTTCAAAATTTAAAAATAATACATTTTCAAATAATAAAATTAAAACAAAGTAAATATGTGGAGGGATTAAAACTAAATAATTTGAATTTTAGAGAGACAAAAATATATTTATTTCCTATATTTTTTTGCTGTTTAATTAATCTCTCTCAATTTGTTAATTGACTTATAATTAGCTTAATGTTAACAACCAATTTGATAATAGTATTTCTAAAAAATTAGGTTCAATTACTAATTTGAATCATGTACTTTACAACATTTTTTCTTTTAGTCTTATAATTTAACAGTAACATTTTAATACTATCTGTTTATAATCACTAAATATTTTATTAGAGGTAAATTTGTCATTTTTAATCTTAGATTAAACACTGATAGTTGTTTTGATAGCAAGAATAAAAAGAAAATTAAAATATAAAACATAAAAAAATAAGAAAGGAATTATTTTCAAGCTATTGTAAAAGAAAAAAAAAACTATAAAAACTAATGATAAAAACTGTGAAATTAAATCAAACAGCAATTAAACTCTTTCAAATAAATGTACACGTGACTAAGATTGTTGTGGGTTATTGACGAAAGGAGAATTATTTAGTTAGTAATTTCTAATACAAGTAAATGAACCAACTAATTTATAAAACTTTCTAAGTAACTCATTATTATATATATATATATATATATATATAAATAAATAAATAAACAAAAGTAGTTAGATTTTATATGGTAGTAGGCCGATTTACTTTTATTAAAGATTTTCACTAAATATTTCTTCTACCAAAATTGTAAAGAAAGTAATGATTCAAATTGTGGAAAATCTGTTGGCCACAATTACGTGTGTGCCTACCTCAGCAGGTGCATCTTCTGGCCTGCCTTGGAACTAAAACAAAGAAACATCCAAACCAACCAACTAGAAACTAGAATGCGGCACCAATTCAACCTTCTCGAACACATCGTTTTACATTCAAATCCATTAAATCCTATCCAACACGGCACTGACCCTTAATGTATAATAATATCAGCAAATAAAAGAAACAGTCTCCAAAACCCATTTCCCAGCCACAACCATTGAATTCATTCCCTGCAAAATCGATAATGAGTTTGTTGGATCTGGAGAAACACTTCGCTTTCTATGGCGCGTACCACAGCAACCACATCAACGTATTGATCCACACCGTTTTTGTCTGGCCAATCCTTTTCACGGGTCAAATCCTCCTCTACTTCACCCCTTCCCTAGTCTCTATAGGGTTCGTTCCCTCAGTTCTTGTTCTCAACTCTGGCTTCTTCGCCACTCTCTTCTACGCCCTCTTCTACATAGCTTTAGATTACAAAGCCGGTTCCCTTGCCGCTTTTCTCACTTTCTTCTGCTGGATCGCTTCCTGTTTTGTCGCTAATACCCTCGGCTTTTCACTCGCCTGGAAGGTACTACTCAATACTATTTCACCTCTTAACCCCTGCAATTAGTTGACTTTTTTGATTTGGACTAGACTTTTTGATATAGTACGTTACTTTCTGTCACTATGTTCAAGTGATCATTCGATTATTTCATGGGGAGAAATGTTTGGTAGACAATTCCTATAGAGAGACTAGGATTATTTGTTTGTGAGAAATGTTTGGTAGACAATTTCCCTGCATATTTCCATCATTTGTTCGTGAGAAATGTTTGATACACAGTTCTAATACGCAGACAATCAGAGAAAGTTAGTTGATTAGAGTTGGCTGCTTAGCATTAGAACAAATTTATTATTTCTGTCTGCTGCTGTACGAAATCTTGTTCGGAAACAGTGGTAGTGAATTTAATGCGATTTCGTCGGGATGGATCCCAGATAACTACATATTTGTCGGTCTTTGACAGAAACAATTTTTACTCGTGTTCTGTTTGACTTGTTTGCTCCTTTTTGAACCCTGGCTCTCGTATGTTTTCAAATCACATTGCTTGGTAATTCATTACTGTAAAGTTTGTTTATTTTAAAGCTAGTGTTATTGGCAATGTTTTATAGTGTAGCGGTTGCTGAGTTTCATTGTGATTGTTAATGTTGTAGGAAATTATGGGCAAATGCAACCAATGATGCTGTCATTTTGGTCATGGAGATCCCAAAAACCTTGGTTGTTTGGGTAACCATGATGCTGTTGTTCAGTATCCTAGTTGTTGTACATCACTTTATGGTCTCAACACTTAAACTTTTTTGCATCAGTTATGAATGGTTTTGCATGTTGGCTACTTTTGTGCTCTTGGGAATTAAGTGATGGGAAAAGGGTCGGTTTCTGTTCTATTTTTTGTTTTGTTTTAATGTTTTCTGATTCTTGTGGTGAGAAACTGACAAGTGGTAAAAATCCCTCTCTTTAAACTGGGGAGTATAAGTGGAGGGAGATTTGGATCATTAGACAGCTGAGAGCTATTTCAGTTCAATATTTTGTTTTTTCTCCTTTCTCATCCTAGTGATGTGCGGGGTAAAAAAAATCTTTCATGGAAGAGATGGAATGAGATTTGGGTTTGCTAGTTTGTTACAAATGGTAAAGGGGATTTTTGAATTCTAGTATCTATTCAATACAGCTCTGGAGTGTTAAATACATTTCATTATCTTAACTTAATGAAGCATCAATTCTTTGCTCTTGTTGAACAAACAAATTGTAACTTGTTTGTGATGACAATCTTCAGGTTGTCTTGGCTGCACAGTTGATTTGTTGGACTGGTCAGTTTATCGGTCATGGCGTGTTTGAGGTAATAGATTTATGCATGATGCATAGGTTGTAAATTTAAATTATGTTTTAACCTTTGTGTCTGTGTCAGAAACGTGCACCAGCTCTGTTGGACAACCTTGTGCAAGCTTTTCTGATGGCTCCTTTCTTCGTATTGCTTGAGGTGATTGTTTGTCATGTGCATTTGGATTTGGTCTCTTTGACAATTGCAATGAAGTTGATTTTGTGTCTTTGTTGTTATTGGCTTAATCAGATTCTCCAAGCTTGTGTTGGATATGAACCATATCCAGGATTCCAGACAGAAGTTAAGAAAAGGATAGATGCTGATATCAAACAATGGCAGGACAAAAAACAAAAGAAACATTCTTAGTTTGAACAGGTTATTTAGTTACCATAGATCACCACAAAATAAATGAAGGAAAATGATATGTATTATACGGACACACTCTTAAAACTATCGGTTCCCGTCAAAACTCTGATGTGAATATTCTCATTGATTTGTTAAAGGAAATATTGCTTGGAGTTTGCTAACCTTCTTGTTTTGTTTTTTTTTTTCACCAACACTTAGTGATTGTTCCAACTTGTTGATGGCCAATATCTTCATCTCCTTTAAATTTGTAACAGAAGTATGATTTCTTTAATCATGAACTTATTCTCAAAATACATCATTTCTACCTTCATGCCAAACTACTTAAGAAATTTGAGGTGATATTTATGATTCTAAATCAAATTTAAGTATCTTTGAGCTGATATTTTGTCTATGATGAAGCCAATTCTGGGAGGAGCTGAACAATTACAGTTATGGAACTCTGAAATTTGGAATGTAAACTTCCCCTGAACATTTTCTGACAATGAATTGTGCAAATTATTCATGAGATTTTTTGGATTTACGGGGACTTGATCCACGTGAGTAGAGAAACTTCTACATTTTTTCTCTTCAGATGAGGAAATTTTAAGGATTCCTACGTTGCAACTCTTCTAAACATACAGTGAATGATTAATTAGCACAAGTTCGTGGTCAAATGCCATTAATGCATGATTTCCGCTCATTAACCAAATTTTCCATTTAATCATTCGAAGGGATAAGCGAACAATTGGTTCCGACAACTCTCACATCCAGGGTCCAAAAATTGCCTTTACAACAATGTCCTCTTATTAATATATTGAAGCCCAAACACATAAAAAAAGCCGAAATAAAAACTTACATTTATGTCGACTTGCGGAAATATTATACAGGAAATAGTTTTTAGTCATGTTAACTTAAGCAAATATTGTACAGTAAAGTAGTTTTTAGTCTCAATATTTTGGTAAATTTTATGTTTAATCCATAAATTTTAAATTGAGTAGCCTTAGTTCATAAACTTTCATAAAATTAGATTTTGGGTATTTCAAATACTACTGTTAAGTGATGACATGGCAATTTTTTATTTATCATTTTCTCATTTTGTGACTTTTTTCAGTTTTTAACAGCAAAAAAATACATCAAAATACTAGAAAAAATTTAATGTATGTATATATTGTTATAATTTCATACTATTGATTATTTCATCACAATCCTTTAGAAAATTATACAAGAGATAATTTGATAAATTTTATGTTTCTTATTATTCTTTTTTATAAAATTATATGTTTATTATTTAGTATTTATTTTGAATAATTATATTTTATATTTACTTCCATAGTAATTTCTTTAAAATTTAATTCAAATTTAATTCTGTCAATATACTATGTCTCAGTTTCATTCACATGTATACATTGCCTTGTTCAATTACGTGACACCCTAAATTTTATTTTCTATTTGATTCTTATTTCATTTTATTGAAAATAGAACTATTTTTTAAAGTAATGTAAGAGAAGATACATAAAAGCATAATAATTAAAGGAACTGTGTAAAGGATAAATTAAATAAAACTAATATATATATATATATATATATATATATATATAATATTAGAGTAGATACTATTTAAAAAGAATTCCTACATTATCTAAAGAACATGATGATTCAGTCCATATTTTATGAAGACAAGTATGAAAGCACTTTCACCGGTACTCCTTCTAGTAAATTCTTGTCATCATTGGAAGAATCGAGCACCACAACCTTGGAGACAATTACATCCTCGACTAGAGGATCAAGTGTGACATCATGGGAAAGAGTCGGGGTTGGTTATGGCGTATGGCTGACCGGTGATTACTAGCAATTCCGGCTTCATGCAGGCGAGTTGCAGCCTACAATTCGAACTGAGGACGAGTTTTTGCAAAATATACTCTATCAAGGGAAGTTGAATCTAATGAGTCATACATAATCTCTACTTTCTCTAACGGTCTAATTGTCGTTATATATGAAGGTTGGGCTTAGATACTTGGGCCAACGTCAATATAATGACCTAAGATAGTTACAGGATCACTTAGAAGAAAATTGTATTCTTAGATTCATTTAAAACTCTAATTAGTTTAATAATGAAAAGGGTGAATAAAGTAATCTTATTCACTCCCCTAGCTTTTGTCTCTCAGTGTTGTCCTAGTAAAGTGTTTTCATTGTTAGTGTTTTTTCCAATCTCTATGCATTTCACCGCTCCACTGGAAATTCCCTCTGCCCCTACCATACTTCAGTTTGGTAGTTTCCACTGCCCGTCCATGGTTAAGCCTTGGGATTTGACGACGAAATTAAAAAGCCATCTATAGACACTTTACACCCAATCATTCTGGATAACGCTTGCATCCTCTGTCTTATTGTAGTTGTTGGCACAGAATTAGCCTATGCTTATTCCTCGGATACTGTCATTGCTTCTTCTCTGAGAAAAGAACTTCACGTACATTACCACAGAGTTTCATGGAAAACATATATTTTATACATATAAAACCTTAAGTTATCATTGTTTGAGTTTAAGTTGGCCTTAAGGCCTTACACTTTTACCAAATGAAAACATAAACATATAATAGACTAAAAAGACAACTCCATAAAACACAAGACATAAAGGACTCTTGCTAAACTTCATTAGTTGGCTCCACGTTGATCGGGTCCCTTGTACTCTATTGGCATCATTTGCCCATCCATTATCTCTTTGTCAGCTCACCCCAACAAGTCACTCGAAATCATTGCACGAGCCACGGGTACAAATAATGTAAAGGTGAGCTCATAGAAGAAGAAGGTATTACATATGGTATATGAATACTTAAATTATGAAAATGCACTTCATGCAACATCTTTACACCAATCAACAATTTAATTTCCATATCATTTAACACATACAAAACCTTCACAACTTAACGACTTTTATCAAGCACAACTTAAGATAATACAACATACAACTCACACCATTTTGACAGAATCCTCCATGGATGTTCTCCCTAATTAAAAGCAACTACCACAAGACATCCCTTAACATAGGATTTCAAACCTAGCCATTGGAAAGCTCGCGACTAGTCTTGTAGAAAATATAAGGTGGTTATGTAAGGATAGGTGTAGGTGGTATTAGCTTTACCATGATAGAAGGCTCATGATTACCTTGATAACCTTTTAGAATTCAACCGTTTACTTATTTTCTATGCCTGCTTGTAGTCCCATCTGCGATTCTAGTACTGATTGAGGCATATGTTTGTGCCCTTACTTAAGTGCACACTTATAATCATATCCTAAAGGATATATACTAGACATGTGTCTCACACCTTTCGTCTTGATACTTCCTAATTGAAAATATTTCACTTATAGCACTTCACGCCAAGTGTTTTTCTCTTGAAATCACTCAGACTTTAGTAACTGTCGAGACATATCCTAACAACTTACAATAACGAGGACACAATCAAGGATAAGGATCATGAGACACTTGAAGGGCTTAAAGGACCTATGATAAGGACAAGGACTAGGAAAGCAAGGGAAACTTTATAACAAGTCTTTACTACAAGTTTTGAAGTTAGCCATAAGTTAGAAGACTTAAAGCTAAAAATTGTGCATTGCATCATGACAAGTGAAAACCCATGAGACATCTCCTTCGTAGGTAGGCGTAGTAAAGGTGGATTGTTAGTGTTTTGTTCATAGAAATAAAGCCTAAATGAAAGTGTAAAAAGGCTGCCCATTCCCGGTGGTGCACCTCCTTAGTGGGCATCTTTTAGCATTTTTTTGTTGTTGTAATAAAGCCCAAAGTTAAGTGGACGTGGCCGCCACATTTCACACTTCATGCACCAACCTTTTGTGATCCAAAAATTTTTTGGAACCTAAGACGTCAATATTATGTACCAAAATTTTTTAAGAAGAAATATAAAACATATTGTTATGTTTGGAATGTATGAATTTACTTAAAAAAGTTGTAACTTTGATATATACAAGTACAAATGAGTTTTGTAAGAATGAATAAGGTGTGTGTACAACATAGTCAAAATTTGTCCTCAATTTTCATAATTAAACTAATCAATATTATTTTAAAAGTAAAGTTCTGAAATTAGTATGACTTGTTCAGTACTAATAAGTGAAGTCGAAATACTCTAAACACTCCCCCTCTTTTAATCATGAAGGCAAGACGAAGATGTCCAATTAAAAGATTCTAAAGAAATATATTACTCGGCATCGTGACATATTGATGTTGAGAATATTCTTCAAATAACATAGAAGCACAAAAATCCATTTTCATTTTCATATTAACTTTATCTAATTTAAATCCAATTTATTAGATTAAATTTTTATCTAAATCTATTTTTTATGATTTATTTAAATTTGGATATATCTTATGGAAGAAGTGGATGGTTACTGAGATCCATTTCTATATATTATTTAGATTTAATTTTTTCTTTTTCTTCGGAACCATTTTGAACTTCCACGTGCAAACATTTGATTATAGGAAACTGTTTTAGAAATCCATTTTTCAGATCGATTATTTGAAAACCGTTTGTTATTATAACCGGGAAAAATAATTTTATTAGTTTTTTCCTTGGAAATTTGTAGTCTATTAATATTAAATTTAGTAGTAGGTACATTGTTTTCTGTGCACTATTTTACATACAATTCAAAATAAATAATTTTATTGGTTTTTTCCTGGAAATTTGTAGTTTATTAATATTAAATTTAGTAGTAGGTACATTAATATTAAATTTAGTAGTAGGTACCTTGTTTATTGTGCACTATTTTATATACAATTTACTGTAAAAAAATTATTGTTGTAATAATTTATATACAAATTTGAATTATTAGATCAAAATAATAATAAAGATAATTTAAATAATACTAAATACAATAATAAATTAATTATATAATCTTATACAAAATAATTTATTATATAAATTAAACAAAATGATAACAATTATTTGATAAATAATATTAATGTAATAAACTAAAAATATTTTTCTCTTTAAAACTATTATTTTTAAAAAAGCCTTGTCATGTTATAAAAAAAATATCTTAAGAAAATTATTTTTTAATTTAAATGAAAATTCATAATATAAAATTTATTCATGTTTTAAACTAGTTTTTACTATAAATTGGTTTTAAACAGTTATCAAACAATTTTAAGAAATCTAAACTGCAGTAATAACAAAAAATTAGATATAAATTTTAAATCTCATCCATATAAATGAATATAATTTGGATGTGAATAAGATTTTTAAAATTTCAGTTTATGATCACCTTGTCAAATAATAATCTACATATGAATTAAGTCCGTTTGTAAAACCTAAGAAAAAATGAATAATGTGAAATTTATTCTTTTCATGTAATATGCAAAGAAAAAAAGCTCATCTCATGTAAGAATAGACGACTTATTCTAATGCTTTAACTTTCTCTTTTCAAAATGCACTGCAAACTTCTTTATAACATAATCTAATTCAAATCTAGATCTTGAATGACGACGTCATGGTAGCCAAGGTCATGGTGCCCACTTCATGAATTGTAGAACTCCATTCAAATAATGATATTTGACTCTCTTATATGTCAATATTTTCCTTTTCTCATATGCACTTAATGAATTAAATTACTTTTTTTTTAACACCGTTAAAGGACACTTAGTATCGGAGATGAAATCATTGGCAAAGAAAAAAAGTTAAAAATTAATTTAATAACTGTATCAAGTCGAATATTAAATTTGATACTAAAAAAAATAATATTTTACTCGATAACCTTCGTTTGTTACATTCATCATTTTTTATAAGAAAAATAAACAACCCTTTTAACACTATTATCAATTTCATATAGAAAATGCCGTTAATGTTATCATTTATCTTATAAAATAGCAGAAAGTAATATAAAATTACTTAAACCACCGACTATATATTTGTACATGTATGATATATCTACGGAACATGAGAAGGATAAGGAATAATTTTCAACGTGTTCATACAATTCCTTAGTCATTCTTGAGTGTGAATAAAAGCATATAGATTTTCAAGAAGGACAAGGAAAAATGTCAACTAACTGATTTTCAGAGATGATTTTGAATCATATAATATATATATCTGGCGCATTTGTTTGAAAAAGGAAAGGTCAATTGATGAATTCGGCATTCAAGAATCATGAATATGTATCTTCATCTTCACACTAAATGGATAATTAGTGTTGCGTATGTTTCTTTTTCTTGGTTTAATTTACGTGGAATGATTTGCTATGTATATGCTATCTATAGAATAATAAACATTTGTTCTTTTCACTTGCAGCAGAGTCAGATTTCTATCAATGTAAAATGGTTTAACTTTATCATGTAATTATAATTTAGTATATAATTTATGAACTTTTGTAATAACTATATTAAAAATCAAATATTAAACAGTGATATTTAACTGGTGAAAATTATAATTTTTTTTTATACTTATAGTAAATAACCTCTTAAATCTTATTATAAGAGTAAGGCAGGCTTCGAATTCTATAAATAAATAAAAGTCAAAGCTTCTAAGAGTGCGCAGAAACGGTGACTATTGACTTGTATCCTATTTTTGGAACTCGTCATGCATAATATTTTTGACCATTGTTGCTTGAATAGCCTTGTTGGTTGTTATACACAAGTTAATTCGAATGAAAAGTAAAAAAGTAGAACAAATAGTAATGGTTGAGGATGTTGAGCTAAAGAAAAGGTAATGGTCAAATGAACTAAATAATAGGCTTTTCATGATGACATTCACCTACAGTGAATTTCACATTGAAGAATGTAATACTCTAAAATTAATTTATGTAACTGAGATGTTTATTGTATTTTTTTTCCTATAAAAATGTATGTTGTAAAAATTATTGTAATTATGATTTGTTGTAAGAATTATTTTAATTAGATATTTTCACCATTATTATTTATGATTGTTGTAAAAATTTAATTAAATTAAAAATTTATTTTAAAATAATTTTTTTTTGTTTTAATAAACTTGGAATGTAATGGAAAGTGAGAAATAATATCAAAATTTATTGACTAAGTATTTTTAGATACAGAAACTAAATTAACTTTTGAACAAATTAATGTAATTTACCTTCAAGCTCTATATTTAGGATAATCATTTCTCATGTGTCTCGCTTTCTTGCAAAAGTAGCAAGTAAATTTCCTAGTGTTAGATTAGACATTTCTCTGTACTTCCTTATGTTCCCTTTATTTTTATGCCTCATTAAGACAATGTTGACCAAAAGGTTACTTCCCTTTAATTTTTCATTCTTGGTAAAATATTGCTTAATTTTTTAAGGTACTTCTTGGTATTCGTGCTCTTAGTAATAAAGCCCTAAAATGCTTTTGGAAGATGACACTTCGTGGTCATTAAACACATTTGGTTAGAGCGATTTCACTTCTCAATTTTAATCTCATCAAGCTGGATTAGGAGTAGGTCGTTCTATCTTAAATGTCAAATTCAAATCATACAATCTAGGATTATCTCTAAAACTTCTTTTCATGATTTGAAATTTGTCTCATTTAACATTGGGATGATGTTAACTTGAACAAAAATATTCATAGCACTAGCAACAACAATTGAACAGAGAACAAACTGATTAAACATGTTCACGTAAATGAATATATTAATAAAAGTACGACATGAACAACTATCCAAAATTGAGATTCCTAACACAATATTAATTCCTAGTCTTTAGACAGAGAAATTAATTGTAAGTGATACTCTTGACACGATGATCAAATATTAACAAAAAAATCCTATAAGCAATGACTTTCTACTAGGTTAATAATTGTCCTCATTGAAATTTTACACTCGTCACATATCACTACCACAAGTATATATATTATTTGGTTAAATAATAACCTTCTTTTATGTTGATTATTATATGCATGATAAATAAATATATACATTTTGATATTTCAAAATAAACTAACATATGTAATGGAAGCTACTACGGTAACAATATTATTTCAATTAAAATATTTTAAAATAGAAAACAATCTAGTTCAATATTCATCCACTAACTTCATGCATTCAACAAGAAATTAAAATAAATATACAATTGTTTTACATATGATAGACTCTTTACAAGATATTTAATACAACATTAACTCATTATCTTTAGACAAAAAAATTAATTTGTAACAATGTATGATCAATTAATAGCCTTTCTTTTGATCAATTATTGACTACATAAAATGGCTTTATGTTTATCACGTAATGTTATTGTTTAGTTAAATTGCATTTTTTCTAAACTAAATACAATTCACATAAACAATACCATACAACATCTTATTTTTAATTAAATTTATTTACTCACTTTGACAATATATTATTTCAATAAATCAAACAAAATTACAAGATATAGTCAAATGGGTGGAATCCATTAGAATCGTATAAAATATAAAAATTATACTCAAACTAATAAAAGCCAGAATGTATGCAAATGCACAACAATCATAACAATGATTCAATCTTTAAAAAATAAAATAATAATAAAAACTCTGATGTTACTTGCTAAGAATTTTTTTTTTTTTATATCAAACAAAATATGTTAATAATCTGATGGGACACGTTACATCAAATTAAAAAAAAAATGAATTTTAAAGAATATCCGAATTCAATGATAATCTTGACTAAACACAATTAGGGACTTTATGGTGCTTCCTCGACCAAATTGTATACTTATTTTGATTTGATGCATTGAGAATTATAACAGTTCATTTGCAAGGTTTCCATAATTTATAGGTTTCCGTAATTTCTTGAAAGACTAAAAGACTAATTTGATATCTACTCAATAATAAGTCAAATAATTAAATAATTAATATAATTATTAATTAAAATATAATATAAAAAATAAATTAAAAAATATTAATTTAATATAATATTGACTTGAATGTTAATTTTCTAATAAAGTGAAAATGATAATTTAATAATATTATTTATATGAAGTGGTTGATAATATTTACTTAATGTATTACAAATCTATTTTAAGACTATTAGTATAGATTATTAACTGAAGAATATATAGTTTTAACATTGTGACAATTTTCAATATTTTATCTATCAAATCTAAGTTTTTTTTTTTAAAAAATTTCTTCACGTATTTTTAATATAGTTGAACAAATTTATCATAGTAGTTTGAATGACTGGATATGGAAAAATAATTTAGTAGTATTTGATTTAAAACAAAACTTATAAAAGTATCCATAAATTTACTTTGGGCACTTTTGTGTTCACATAAATATTTTAAATAAAAAGTTTATTTTACTAAAGACATAAGTGTCAACTCAATTTTCTTACTTCGTAAATTTGAATAACAATTAAAAAAAATTAAAACAATAAATTTTACTCTTTTCACACAATCAAAACAAGCGATTTGAAAGTTTAAAATTTAAAATATTACAGGTACCTTGTCACATAATATAAAATACATGTTTATATATATATATATATATATATATATATATATATATATATATATATATATATATATATATATATATATACCAACGAGCTTCGTGAGTTTACATAAAAAAAAAAAAAACATACAAAACTAGTAAACAATAAAAGATCAACAAGGATTTCAAGATATGAAACGTTTGTATTTTTCTTACAGCATTATTTGTACTTTATTTATGAAAATTAGAGGCTATAATATGTTTGATGATTTGGGTTATATGTAAAACAATTTCGCTCTTGGTGTCAAGATCATCCTCTTATGTGGCAATTCTAATTATAAAATAAAATAAATAATTTTTAAAATTATAATATATTTAAATTGTCATCTTTAACCTTCATTTTTCTATTATCATGTATTAAATAATCAACTAATTAAATTAACAGAGGTGAGGTCATGCGGAATGAACTAGTTTCTCAACATGTTTAGTTATTTAAAATGGTTAATTATTTTAAATAATAATAAAATGCAGATTACTCTTCTCGTATCAACATTCTAAAAATTATTTTTTTTATATGACAAATAATATTTACTTTTAAAATAGGTTATAAATAGTTTTTTAAAAAAAATCATGGGTTTCACGCTGAAAACTAATTCCACATGCATCATAAGCTAATTTTTTTCCTATTACTATTTCAAATTATTAATTTTCATAAAAAAAAATTTAAGAATTCTTTTTAAAATTTAACACATTTATTTTTTTTATGCACGAATATCAAAGACTAATATCAAAGAATTTATAACGTATAATTTATATTACCCTACTCAATTAACTTTAGCACATATACATATTATATTCATACATTTTCATAAATAAAAAAAAACCATTACTATTTCAAAATATTAATTTTTTCACGAGAAGAAAAAATTGGAAATATTAATTTCAAAAACATATTTGTCAGCAATAATATAATTGGAGTTGATTAGACATTTTCAGCATGAAATACAGCAGATTATAAAGAAAAGAGAGGATATATACTAGGCTTGACAAAACAAGTCTTGGGTATGGGATTAAGGTACGTAAATGTGATGTAGTGCTAACCTATTTGTATTACTGTTGTCCCTTCCCTGTTCCTTCACGAGAATCTTAATAATAATAAATCATATAATTTTTATTACCCTATTTAACTAACTTTAGCATATATACATATGTATTCATGCATTTCTATAAATAAAATAAAAAAAAACCATTACTATTTCAAAATATTAATTTTTTGAAGAGAAGAAAAAAAATGTAAAAATTCATTTCAAAAACATATTTGTGAGAAATATAATTGGAGTTGATTATACATTTTGAGCATGAATTCCAGATACGTAAAATGTGATGTAGTGCTAACCTAACACATGACGAACGTTTGGCTTGTGAGATCTTGGTAGGAACGCACGCTTCAACCCGTCAGTAATACAAAGACTTGTCCATTGCACACACATTTGGAACTACTTTATATCTGCCACTCAACACAAATGTTCAACAAAAACTGTCATTTTCTGCGGCTTAAATGTGAAGTTTTTGTGATTTGTTTTGACTCAATGTGGGGGACAGTTTTAAAATTTTTCTTATAAATATTAAAACAAAATAAAAATATATTGAAATATTATTTTAAAAATAATTTAATTGTACAAGTTTTACTTAAATTATAGAATATATAAAGTAAAATAATCAAAAATAAGATTAATTAAAATTATATAGTTAAAAAATTACGAAGTGAATAAAGATTTAGTGTTGATTTAAAGAGATATGAAAAATATAAAATTATTAATTTATTATATTGAGAAATATAAATAGTATAATAATATGAAACATAATATTTATGCAAATACAAATATGTAATTTTGTTTGCTTTGCTTCGGTTTTGAAGTCTTATACCATGAACTAAATCAAATTGGACATTTAGTAAAATCTCAACATGCAATTTGGTCTGATATTCAACATGTAATTTTATTATTTTATTGTAAAATTGCCCACATTTCTTACCATTAAAATTACCAAGAAATTTTTTACGCAGCAGATTAAAGTTACCAAGCAGATTTTTTTATTTTTTAGTTTTTAAAATATATAATTTTAAATTATATTTTAAAATAATTTTCAAAAACAAAAAATTGAAACTATTTCAAATAGGCCCTATGTATTTCCATTTTTTATTTAGTTTGTGACATAATTTTCATCGTATAATTAAGGATGTGTTTGAACTCATTAAAAAAAAAATGTTAGATTAAGTGTGGTAAATAATATGTCGTTAACAATTCAGTAATACTAAGTCATTTTTTTATTCCTCCATTTCGAAAGATGATACACATAGACATTATGAAATAATTTTATTGATATACATGACATTGTAAATATATTTTCTACCGAATTAAATATAAATCACCACATTTTTTTTAAAAAAAATTATCTCTTATCCAACTACTTGAAAAGTCATATATACATCAATCATTATCAACAGATAATAAGATAATAAGATAATAAGATGAATGTATCATATCCCGATATATCAGTGTCTATCATTATATGTACGTCCATAAATATTATATTTTTGGTTGATTTGTAAGCATATCATTATTCTATTATTTATACATATTTGTTAATTTGCTAAAAAAAATTATCTCTTCACAAATTAATGAAAATATATACATTAAATAACAGAATAATAATGTCTCTAAAAGATTGTCAGAAAAATAAAATAATTAACCATATATAATATCTTTCATAAAAATTTACTATGATCAACACATGTCATTAAGCTGTGAAAAAGTATTTACGCGAACAAGCCGTGGTAGGTAAACTTGTTAAAAAAATATTATGAATGTAACAAATACAGTATCATCACTGCAAATTATCGAAGTCAAATTAACACATTTTATTAAATTTAAAAAACGACTGTGTCGACTGTCGAATCGTTTTCAAAATGAATTAGAAGAAATTAATAAATTGCCCAAAGGTGAGACATCTATATATAACAGAGAGGTAGAGACTTGGAGGGGAAAACAACACCAACCTTATAGTTATTATCAGATTCGTGTTCATATATACCAACTTAGTCTCATTTCAAAACGACACAATAACCATGTCTCCATGGGTTGCTGCTACCTTGGCTACTATCATGGCAGCGATCATGGTATATCGAATAATAAAGTTCATAACACGCCCTTCGCTGCCACTACCTCCGGGCCCGAAACCATGGCCCATAGTGGGAAACTTACCTCACATGGGCCCTATACCGCACCACTCGCTAGCCGCCTTGGCCCGCGTGCACGGCCCGTTGATGCATCTGCGGATGGGCTTTGTGGACGTGGTGGTGGCGGCTTCAGCAGCGGTGGCGGAACAGTTTTTGAAGATTCATGACTCTAATTTCAGTAGCCGGCCACCAAACGCAGGGGCAAAGTACGTGGCTTATAATTACCAAGACCTTGTGTTTGCACCTTATGGCCCGCGCTGGCGCTTCCTCCGTAAACTTACTTCGGTTCACCTTTTTTCAGCCAAGGCCTTGCATGAATTTAGTCACTTGCGTCAGGTGAATTTTCTTTCTCCATGTAATTACTTTTCGTCAATGTATAACTCTCATTTTTCGTTTTGTTTCTTTTACAATTTTTGTAATTTACACTACCAAAATTTTAAAAACCTCTTAAATAAAGACAAAAAATATTTAATAAAAAACTGCAAGTTTTAAGACGTGAAAAGATTACGTGAATTAGTTGCCTAGCTGCTTATTGTTGTTGAACTTGAACTAAAATAGTTCACAACTTTTTGATGACCAGCTCTCTCGTGAGAAGTTATCAAGTTATGGAACAATAAAAATATAATATTTTAAAAATAATTAAAGGAAATAATATAATGTATGTGATACGACAAGTTTCAGTGTGATGATTTTTTTGTTCTAAAATCAGTAAAAAATAAAAATAAAAAATAGAAAGTATTAATTCTGCACTATTCTTGTTTTTAATTCTACGCTTATGCAAGGATTGTACATAAATTTAACTATCACTTTTGAATGATAAAATAAATTTTTTATACTAATATAGCACCTACCTATTTAAAGTTAATATTCTTGATAATTTCTTTTATTTCTTAACGTGGAAACATAAACGTATATATTGAATATAACAAAATTCATGATGACTCAATAAAACTACGTACTTTTATATTACTGAAATATTTTCTCCGTTGGTTAGTAATTTGAATTCAACTTTTCTCCCATTTTTTCAATTTCAATATCTTTTTAATTTAAAAATATTTTCTTATTAAAGATGATTCAAATAAAATTATAATGACTAAAGAACAATATCTAAGTTCATTTAAAAATAATAATAATGATATTTAGACATATTTGTATATCAAACATCTTACTCATACCCATTATTTCTCTCAATAGCATTCTTCTTTTCAAATCATATACTTTATCATGTCTATATTTTTTTTCTTCTATTTTTTTAATATTTTACTAGGTGGTATAATAACATTATGGATATCTATAAATTATTTTTCAAAATAAAAATAATGTGTTTTGAAATTAACAAACCAAAATGAAAAAAATAATTAAAAATCAACTAAATTATAAAAGATTTAGCAGAAAAAAATCTTTTAACAAATAAATTTATATCCTGGGATAACTAAACTGCATTTATAAGCATTTAGTAAGCATTTATATAGTGGGACTCACCCAGGAGTTCCATCCTTGCTCATCCCAATGAAAATTAATTATTTCTGTTCAGTTGGAGTTTCGTACAGGAGAAGAAAATTCTCATTTTTTAAAACTTCAAATATAGAAATCTTCGAGTCAGTAATAACACCCGGTAAATTAACATGATATTTCTTCGTACTTTCATAAAAAATATAAATTAATTAAGAGCCATTTGTTTTAGATATTGATATAACAAAATTTAAAGGATAAAATTAAAAAATTGTTTTAAAGACATTTAATAACTAAAAATAATTTAGGTTTATAAATATTTAAAATAATTAATTTGTTCAAATAATAAAATGTAATTATTTTTCTAAAATGTTAACATATTTATGTTTTAAATATTTTTAGTCTTACACATGTCTAGGGGTGTTCAACACGTATAGAGTATGAAATGATATAAAAAAAATTAGGTGAACAAAACTGACTTTTAGATGTATTTAATGGAAGTCATTATTGCTTTATAATGCAAATGTACTAGAAAAATAAGTGTCCACATAATACAACAAATGCATAACTTCTTCTAAAAAATAACTTTTTTCTAATTATATTAAATGTTACGTAAATAATAATTTATAATTGATTAAGTAATTATATATAACAATTAAATTCTTTATATTTACGCGTAAAATATATAATTTGACGTAAAATTTAAATCCTATTATTATTTTCTACTGCGCGTGGGAACACTTAGTATGAGATTAGTTGTTAGTGTTCATGTTTTGTTCTAGAAAAGTGCCCTTTACGTAACCATTTCATTGTCAAATGTTATTAATTACATCAATTAAACTTGCAGGAAGAGGTATCAAGATTGACACGGAACCTAGCGAGTTCAAACACGAAGGCAGTGAATTTAGGACAATTGCTGAACGTATGCACCACTAATGCAATAGCTAGGGTTATGATTGGACGCCGAGTGTTCAACGATGGCAATGGTGGTTGTGATCCTAGGGCTGAGGAGTTTAAGGCCATGGTGGTGGAATTGATGGTGTTGGCTGGAGTTTTCAACATTGGTGATTTTATTCCTTCTTTGGAGTGGTTAGATCTTCAAGGGGTACAAGCCAAGATGAAGAAATTGCACAAAAAGTTTGATGCATTTTTCGCAAGTATTATTGCCGAGAACAAAAGTTCTTCTAAGACTGAGAAGCATAAGGATTTGTTAAGCATATTGTTGTCCCTAAAGGACACAAGGGATGATGAAGGAAACCAACTAACCGATACCGAGATTAAAGCACTACTTCTGGTACTCTTCTACAACTTGCTTATTTTACATAATTGACCACTTTTTATAAATAAATAGATTAGAAGAATGTAGTCAAACATTAGGGACATGAATAGAATAAAAATTAAGAAAATGGTTGTTTTTCTTATTCTTTTTTATTATACTTAGACACTCTCCCAAATGAAATTGCTATAAAAAGAAAATTAAATTAAGTATTAGAGTACGCTACAGAATTTTCCTTTTAAATTATGTTATTTCATTAGTGAATTGAAATCAAATATATATAAATGACTATTTTACTTCAATATAAAACCTTCTACAATAACTATATATACCTTCTTTGTTTATTTTAGGCAATCAATTTGGCCGGACTTAAATTTTTTATTTTTATTTGAAATTCTTACCTAACAGCAACACCACATCTTAAAGCTAACTTGTATTCACAGTTCTTTTGTTAGAGATTCGAAAAACAAAATTCTTACATTACTGCTAGGCCTTGTTTAAAATCCAACTATGAGATTGCATTTAGACGTCATAATATCAGCTATTGGTCTACGATTTCAATGTGGTCTCTTATTTCAATTCTTACTATTTAATTTCTTAAGTAATTGTCACATAGTGTCCCCATTGAGGGAGGCTCAATATATTTCACTTTCTCCAAGAGGATTGTCTTCTTAGGAACCACAATAACGTGTACAGTGTAGCTTAATCATAAATCAATCACTATTGACTTTGTTCAAATCTTCTAGAATATGTTTACAGCAGGAACAGACACATCATCAAGCACCACAGAATGGGCGATCGCTGAAATGATCCGCAATTCAAGAATTCTGGCCCAAGTCCAACAAGAGTTAGACACAGTTGTAGGTAGAGATAGGAATGTGACAGAAGAGGACTTGTCCCACCTCACATACTTACAAGCTGTGATAAAGGAAACATTTAGACTCCATCCTTCAACCCCACTTTCTCTACCACGTGTTGCTAACGAGAGCTGTGAAATATTCGGCTACCACATCCCAAAGGGTGCCACACTCTTGGTAAATGTTTGGGCCATTGCCCGTGACCCAAAAGAGTGGACCAACCCATTAGAATTTAAACCTGAAAGGTTTTTACCTGGAAGTGAGAAGTTTGATGTTGATGTTAGAGGTAATGACTTTGAAGTGATACCCTTTGGTGCTGGACGAAGAATTTGTGCAGGCATGAGTCTTGGTCTTCGAATGGTTCAGCTCCTAACTGCAACCTTAGTCCATTCCTTCGACTGGGAGCTAGAAAATGGAGTCAACCCAGAAAAGCTAGACATGAATGAAGCATATGGGCTAACCCTACAACGAGCTACACCTCTTTCTGTGCACCCAAAGCCTAGGCTCAACCCATCTGTGTACTCGATGTCTTCTTAAACTTAGAGTCTTAGTTTCGTGTTATTTATGTTGTCCTTTCCATTTTCTTCCACGAGAATCTTAGTAATAATAAATCATATACGACTTATTGAATAATAAACCTCTGTTATTATAAAGAAAAAATCACTCTATTTCTTATCCACGTGTATCAAAGACTAATATCAAAGAATTTATAACATATAGTTTGTGTTACCCTGCTTAATTAACTTTAGCACATATACATATGTATTCATGCATTTTTATAAATAAAATAAGAAAACCATTACTATTTCAAAATATTAATTTTTTTCACGAGAAAAAAAATGTAAAAATTCATTTCAAAAACATATTTGTGAGAAATATAATTGGAGTTGATTATACATTTTGAGCATGAATTCCAGATACGTAAAATGTGATGTAGTGCTAACCTAACTCATGACGAACGTTTGGCATGCAAGTTCTTGGTAGGAACGCACACTTCAACCCGACAGTAATACAAAGACTTGTCCATTGCACACACATTCCTAACTACTTTATATCGGCAGCTCAACAAACTGTTCAACAAAAACTGTCATTTCCTCCAGCTTAAATGTAAAATTATTTTTTCTATTTATATAATTTCAAAAATTTTATTTCTTATTTTTATAATTTGGATATTCAGTCTCTTACTTTTTAAAAATTTAAAATTTTGATTGCATGAAAGTTTGAAAATTATAAAATGTGAAATAAATAACGTTGACTTACTAGTGACTTTTTTTAATTATTTAGTTTAATGTATTTTTATACAAAAATAGAAAAAGTGAAACGTAAACTTTATTAGTTGTTAAAATGAAATTTGGGTTCCACGTTATCTGCTAAAAAATGCTAAATGTTAAACTTTATATTTTTCTAATTTTTTTATAAAAATAAATTAAACAAAAAAAGATAAAAAAAAATTTGTGTATCAATCAACATTATTAATTTATCAAATAATTTTTGTCAAATTTTCAAGAAGGCTAATTTTTTAAAATTTTGAAAAGTGGGACTAAATATTCGAATTGAATTAAAAAAAATAAAGAAATGGAACTTTCAAAATTTGTAAAATAAGAGAACCAAATTTGCATTTAAACAAATTTTTTTATGAAAAAAAGCGAAAAATAATATTTACAAACTATACATTCATATTGTGTCTACGCTGTTATAGTTGAGAAAGAAAATTTTGAGGGAAATTAAAGTTGGTTGAAATCGATGTTTATTTGAATTTATTATTTAAGAAACACGTGGAGCTGGAAGAAAAATAATTTTCTAATATTATTATTAAAAATATCACTGGTTATATATGCGGCACAATTTTAATAATTTAATAATTTATTATTTTTGTCTAAGGGGAGAGGTGTTTTTGAATTTAACATACTCGTTTTTTCATGTTTTGGCTTCTATAACTTTAGGTGATAAAGTATATAATCTAATTTGTTCACTAAGAAAACAATTATTGATATTTCAAAAAATTAAATATACGTTTACATTTAATATAGACTGTACAGTTAATATAGGGCTTTTCTACTGATGTGAGACCATTTACATTCCAAATTACTGAATCAGGGTAGTTTAATTTTCAAAAAAAAAAAATATTTGAAATAGGGTAAGTAGTAAATTACTTACCACCTTTTCCCTTATAAATCGTAAGAAGTTAACTATTTTAATGAATTTATTTTTTTAATGATAAATCATAAAAATTCTGCAATTCATAATATATTAAAAATTTGTTTCTAAAAATAATGATTTATTCATTTATAAATTGTATCAAGTTAAAATTTTTAATGAATTAAATTTTTCGAGTTTAAAGATTATATATATACATATATTAATGTAAATTAGTTTTACACCACGTTTAATTATAAACAAAATTTTGTATCTATAAAGACTTTATTATTATAGTCAATAAATTTATTATATACATTTCTTCTGTTTTATTATTATTAATAGAAAATATTTCTTTCAATAAAATTTTTGAAACAATTTATCTTTCATTGTAAAAAAATCAACGTCATCATTCATTTCTTAAAAATAATACATCTCGATTATATCATAAAATAATTATTCACAAAAAAAATTATCTGCAACAGTTCATTAAAAATGTAATATTATGAAAATTATAAATAGATATTTTATTTATAAGCATACATCAATTAACTATATAAGTCATTAATTCTTCTACCAACCCTTTTTAAATAGAATTATCAAATTTACGTATTAATCTATTCCCTAAATAAAAATGTTGTTGTTCTATACTTTAATGTTAATATATTAAAAATGTTCTGGTTGGAAATTGACGTATTTAAATGACTGTTTTGTAATACATCTCAAATATTGATATAATTACATGATTTTCAGTCCAAACATGCATGATGAATTACCGTTTTTGTATATAAACATTTCACTACACTTTTCTACTACATAATGCCTAGAATTCAAGCCCAACATGAGTGCAATGTTGCTGTTTTTATATTCAGCATTATACTACATTCTTCTATGATGAGTTTCAAACTAAATATGCATATAATGTTATTGTACATATTGAATATGTCGTCTTATTATTCTGTCTTGAACTGTATAATGGTATGGATGATGATTTTTAATGTGCCGCATAATGTAACAATGTTCAAACTGAGAAATATGATGTAGGAACGTGTTTGATGTTCTTGGAACTATATGTCACAGTAAAAAAAGTTCTTAGGAGAGATAATTCCAAAAATTTTGTTTGATATTTTCTCTGTTCCTTAGCATGCCGAACAAGCTAGAGTATCCTTGTTTTTACACTACATATTAATTGTTGTGAAATTGGGAAGTTACAGTTTCCCTAAGTCATGTTATGGATCACAAATTGATAGAGAATGATCAATGGATATTGACAAGGTGTGTGGTTCTACTTCAGGTTTGGATACGTGGGCCAAGATGTGAAAACAACCTTGAAATAATTTTATTATTCTTCTCATGTATTGTGAATGAGACCCCGTACTTTCTCCATGATTGATTGATGAATTGTGAATTGTTACCTATATAATGTGTTTTGATGAACGGGAGAAGTGTGAAGGTTCACAACAGATATTTTGTTGAATGTTATCTAAGGGCATGACGATATTCCGACGAGTTTTATGCTAAGTAGGTGCAACGACTCGACTCATCATGATTAAAATACTTCTAATTTCTCTGTTTTATTATTGCTAATAGAAAATGTTTTCTTACTTCAAATTTATTTGAATAAAATTACTTAATAACATGTTTATATAAAAAAACGTCACCTTCATTTTTTTCTCTCTTAGAAATAAAACATATCAATTATATCATAAAATAATGACTCACCAGTTTGCTTCAAAAATTTCTTTGCAAAGTTTCTTAAAATAGATACTTAGTGTTTAGTATTTGTGAAATTTCAAAACAATATACATAATGTTCATATACATCCATCTTTTAGTCATAAAAGTCACCCATTCTTCCGTCAACCATCCATATAGAAATATCAAATCTAAACTATTAATATGCTTCTCCAAATAAAATTCAGGATCATTACAAGTGTCAAACCACATACACAAATGAGTGAGAGTAAGTTCCATATAATAAATCTAAGAAAAATATACATACAATAATTAAATAGGTAAATAAATGAATGATGACAAAATAAAAATTTCCTATATATTGTATGCTCTATCCTTAACTTCATCGATAAATAATGTGGTACCATATCATATAATATAACATCATCATCATAAAATTTACCGACCAGTTGAGATCAGCTAATGGTACACAAAATATCATTAAAAAATGTGATCATGAGTTAAATGAATTTTCACTATTTTAAGATCCCTTAAGTCTAGCATCATGCCTAGATGCAAGAATTAAATTTATTATTTGCACCTCGTACTGATGTCACTTCTTTTGAGGCAATGCATGAATAAATGTAATCTTATCTCCCTTATCAAAATAAGTTTATTATTAGTTTAAACATCACCAATCCATTGCACAATTATAGATATTACAAGTCCAATCCACCATCCTACTTTACGACATAGATTAATAATTTACAGTCCAACTCATCCAAGCTCACATTATAGGTAATCAATCATAATCCAAATCATCATTCAAGTTTATAACACAGGTCATCAAAGTTTATAGCATAGGTAATTAATCATAATCAAAATTATCATTAAGTTCACAACACATGTCATCCAAGTTCAAAACATAGGTAGTTAATCATAATCCAAATCATTATCCAAGTTTAAAGCACATGTCATCCAAATTTACAACATAGGTAATCAATCACTATAAACTTATAATTTTAACATTTTAATTATTGAGCCTTTGTTTAATTATTATTTATTGGTGCTTACCATTTCAATTTCTTGGTTTAGAATATCTTAACTGAATTACTTCAGTACAAATTCACTTTAAGACCATATTAACCATATTTTATTATCAAATTTTACAATTATACTTAAAACCCTTAAAAATCTTTAGAAACTTAGACTATTTTAGAAACATTCCTTATTATTCTTATTATTTTAAAACTTCATTAGTACTTATAAATTCAAGAGTATAAGATTATAAAAATTAAGACACATAAAACTTTAGAAATTTTAGAACATAAAAATTTATAAGATTTAGAATCCTAAATTCTTTGGAAAGTTGAAAACTTAAATAATTTGAAAACTTCTCTTACCTTAATTTCTCTTGAACACTCTTTGAAACCCTTTGGAAAAGTCTTTGAAAGATGAAATGACATTTGACTCGCTTTCCGCACAAAGTTAAGTGTAGTAGGTTTTGATGAATTTTAAAAATTTTGGAATTTTGGCAAAACAAGCTCACGGTTTGGTGTTTGGAAAAAGATAAGAGTTTTTTATGTTTTGTGCCATAAAACTCACGATTGGAATGTGGTCCCAAGTGTTGTATTTATAGATGAAAGAAATCATTAAAAAATTGCATATAACCATTTAATTAACAAAGTTTGGTTACATTAACAACTAGTTACCTTTAAAGGTAATTAAGTAATAAATACTTAACATAAGATTTGACTTATCTTGACTTTACATTTAAAGCTTCCTTATTTTATCTCATTTTTGGACTTTTCTTCCTTTGTTCCAATGCTTAACTGTATGGCATGATTAACACCCATTCCACACGTGAATTTTGTGTAACAAAATGACAAAACACTAAAATCCTATAATTTTGGCATTTGTTAAAGAAAAACATTGGTGTTACCGTGGATTCTTTCCAAGCATCTCTCTTATGTATTTTTTTTCATCCTTTTTATGTTTTTTTACTTGATTTTTAATCAAGGATAACAAATTGTGCATAATTTTATACAACTGCAATTTAAAACATACATATTTTTGAAGTTTCATAATAAATTAAAATCATAGATTTTATTCTTTATTTTATGATTTTGAATCTAACCTTAAAATATTATTTATAATCATACCATAATGACAAAGTTCTAAAGATTTTAAGAATCATTTTTTCATAATTTTACGATTCACACATTGTTCTAGATAAATTTTTAAGACTTTTTTTTTGTTATTTAATTTTCAGAAAATTCATTATATAACATTTTATTCTTAACTATATATTTATTTATCTTACCCTAATTCTATATTTTATGAGTCTTATTCCCTTTAATTTTCTTGTTGTTTGAATTTTTCAACCTACACTACGTGTATAACTAACTACTAATAGTTTGATCTAAACTCACTTCTTAGCATCACTTGTAATATTATAACATGTCCTTAACCTCAATTCACAGTGTTTGGCAAAAGGACCATTTTACCCCTCTCCTAAAATTATGTACCTATTGTAGAGTCATCAACTACATCACTATAAGGTATAAACATTCTATCCCTAGGCTAAATGATCTTTTTGATTAGTTTCATGAAGCTAGTATATTCTCCAAAGTTGATCTTAAATCTGATTACCATCAAATAAAAATGAAGGAAGGAGATGAATGGAAAACAACATTTAAGACTAAATTTGGTTTATATGAGTGACTTATCATGCCTTTTGGACTTTCTAATACACCTAATACTTTCATGAGATTAATGAATCATGTGTTCAGAAATTTCATTGAAAATTTTGTAGTTGCTTATTTTGATGACATACTAATATGTAACAAATCTTTCCATGAGCATCTAACACATTTAAGGAGTGTGATGGAAGTATTTAGGAAGGAGAAACTCTAAGCCATAAAGTTCAAGTGCACATTCTCAACTGAAAAAGTGATTTTACTTGGATTTGTTATGAGCTCAAAGGGAGTTCAAGTGGATGATGATAAGGTAAAAACCATATGGAGTGGCCTAATCCCACAAGTGTAAAAGAGATGAGAAGTTTCCATGGGTTATTCATAAGTGTATTATATGCCATAAAGTTAAATCTAAATTGATGGTTCATGGCTTGTATATGCCCTTACTTATCCCTACCTCTCCATGGTTAGATATTTTCTATGAATTTTGTACTTGGTGTAAAAGATAGAACACAAGAATGGGGGTTGAATTGTGTTACAAAAAAAAATTCCTTTCGTCTGTGGGTTTAAATATGTTCAGACGAAACAATCTTAATCTTTAAAGGTTGATTTTAATGAGCAGACATTATAGTTTGATAATCTCAGTTAGTCAAACACTTAATAAAACAAATACACAAGTATTTTTATACTGGTTCGTTTATACAAGACTATGTCCAGTTACCCAGAAATAACTGAGTTTTCACTACAAATCGTGAAAGGGTTACAAGTATTATTTGCGTCCAACCACTTCTGGCTATAACATGATATTCTTTGAACACAGCCTTCGCAGGCTAAACAACAAGGGTATTCTTTGAACAACCAGCCTCCTTAGGCTAAAACACCACACAAGTGGATTTTAAAGAGTTCTTTAAAAAGAAAGTTTCCTCTTCGTAGAGAGAGTTTTACAATAAAGAGCAGAAATAACAGAGAGCAAATTCATAAATAGTTAGAATATTGAAGCGTGTTCGCCAACTGAACTTTGAAGAAGCGAAGTTTTTAAATAGACAAAGTCTTCAGATATCCGTTAGACACAGAAGAAAGCCGTTGAGCGTTTTCCAAGCGAAGTCCAAAAAGATGTCAGAGAGTACTTGAGTGATTGATGGCGTGTGCAGCGGATTTAGATAGCGTGCGCTGTACTTTTTCTGACTTATACAGAGACTTTGACAAAAAGGTGAGGACCTTTTCGAGTTGCATATGTAAGCGCGAATCCCCATACTAATCTTGGATTCTTCTAATGAGTACTTCTTAAGATTCGAAATCTTGGGACGAGTGACTCATACTTTGTTTCACTTCTTTGACAGACAATGAACTTCTTCAGTCTTAAGAGTTTTTGTCTTAGCCTATCGTCTGGTGACTTGACTTGAGACAGACGAATGACTTCAACTTTGAGGGGTCATCTTTCGTCTGAGCTCGTTGTGTCTGACTTTGCTTGTTGGTGTTTCGTCTGTCTTGTAATAATCAAAACTTTAGAGATGTTAATCATCTTGATCTAACACTTGGTTTGCCAAAAATCAAGAGGGGTATGGATGCAAATTTTGTGGTTGTGTGGAGGGGTTTTCAAAGATTTCTCACTTCATAGCTTGCCATAAGGCTCATGATGCTACACACATTGCCAACTTACTCTTCAAGGTGTTGGTGAGGCTCCATGGATTCCTAAGCCATTTTTGAAGAACTTTGAGAAGAAAATTTGGAACCAAGCTAATTTTCTCCACCACATGCCATCCTTAAATGGATTGGAAAACCAAAGTGGTTAATTAGACGTTGAGGCGAATGCTAAGGAGTTTTGTTAGAAGAAATATCAAGTCTTGGGAGGATTGCTTACCACACATAGAGTTTGCTTATAACAAGGTTATGAACTTTATTACTCTACACTCCCCTTTTGAAATTGTTTATGGATTTAATCCTTTAACTCCTCTTGATCTAATTCCATTTTCACTTGACTTTGCTTTGAATTGGGAAGGAAAGGAGAAGGTTGAGAAGGTTAAAGACTTGCATGCCAAGGTTAGGGAGCAAATTGAAAGAAGAAATGCAAAGGTATTTGAATACATGAACAAAGGCCAAAAGAACATCTAATTCAAAGTTGGAGATTTGGTGTGGCTAAACTTAAGGAAAAATAGATTTCCTAACCTTAGGAAATTCAAGTTATTTCTTAAAGGATATAGACCTTTCAAGATCATTGAAAAACTTAGGCCTAATGCTTATAAACTTGATCTTCCTATTGATTTTATTAGAAGTAATTCATTCAATATGAGTGACTTATCTTTGTGTATTGTAGAAGAATATCAAGGCAATTGAAGGACAAGATTTCATCAAGAAGGAGGATTTGATGGAGGACCATATCAAGATATTTCTCAAAATAGAAGAATGACAAAAGCCATGCTCAAGAAAATGGAAGAGGAGGTGGAAAGAGAGTTACTTAAGATGAAATCAAACACCTAAGACCAAGACCTCACTCAAGAGTCTATTAAGCCTTGTAATCTTTTATTTGGGTTGTAATATTTTTCTTTTACTTTTCTTAAGACTTTGAATCATCTTTGTAACATTAAATAGCTTATGGCTATTTTCGATCTCATCTCGTGCGAGTTGAAGTTGTGTTTTACGCAAGATGGGGTAGTAGAGACGAGGATGTGTTGTTGGAGTCCTGTCTCATGCAAGATGAAGGCATCTCATGTGAGATGAAGTGATATAGGCTAGGATGAAGCCTCAAGAGTCCTGTCTCACGCGAGATAAGGGTGTTTCACGTGAGATTGTATGGCAGTGTCCATAGTGATGCTTTGTTAGACTTAAGCAAACTTATAAATAAGAGTGAATCCTAGCCATGTGATTAGATTCCATCAAAAGGCCAAAATGCACACATGATTCATGCTTGGAGGTGTAATTCATACCACTTCTGAAAGTGAATCAAGACCCTTGATTTCAATCTCATGTGAGGAAAAAGGTGCACTCTTCAGTAATATGAATCTTTTAGGCTTTGATTGCATTCACTCTCAAGACCACTAACACACTCGCTAAACGTGCGTCAAATAATATTAGGCCAACTATTACTTTGCAGTGGTAGTAAACCTAGATAATTTCTCACAGATTACTCTATTAATGCTCAAAGCCGAAATTATAAAGTGCAGTTTGGGGGTTTAATACTTAGGGAAAATCAAATAATGAAACAGAGCTCAATTAAAATGCAATAACAACTAAGGAAACAAAATTACAGTATCAAATAAATTGCATAATTAATCAATCAAAACAGGCACCAATCTGATCTCGTCGGTTCCTAATTTCCCTCAATAGTTCAATAAAATGAAAGAAATCGTTTATGCAGTGTATTGAAACTGGAGTGCCTGCGTTTCAACACTGAATTAGCGTTCCAAAATCTCAGAGTATTTTCATCGAACACTTGGTGACCTTTAAACTCACATAATCGCATAACAACACACAACTCAGATTCGTATCAATTAATTAGTTCCTTGCATCCTTTATTGATCAACACCATAAGAACAACCGGAAAATCAATCCAAAACATCAATCAATGAATTAAAATTGAAATTCCAACAACCAAAACGAAGTGCTCTAGACAATTAGAAACAGAGAACCTAAGAAAATTAAGGAACCTATTGAGATCGAATTAGTTAACGAAATTAGCTACTCATAATCATAATTAAAGAATGCACTAAACAGAATCACATAATTGAAGATTGAAAACGAAATTGGAGAAGATGAATGTAAACACTAGCTGAGCAAAATAAAAGAGTAAAAGTAATTGCACAAAATCGAAAATCTGGAAACTAAATTAATGAATTAAAAGTGCAGCAGAATTTGTAAATGGTCCTATATATAGGGTGTAGGTCATGTTGTGAAATTTTGTTTGATCAAATTGAATAAAATTCATTTTTGTAGGAGTATTTTCTCTTTTTGGGTTTCTTGAGTGATTCTTGAATCTTATCAAGGATCAATTCCTTTTGGCGATTCTTTAATTAAGGTTATTAGGCAACTGACACTCTTCATTCCTTATCTCTTCCATTGTTTAGTTCCCTTTTTCTTTTTCAAGAGCTTGATCGAATATCATTAGGGGTATAAGGTGTTTTCTATGAAGAATTGGAATTTGGAACAACTTTGCTAAACTTGTGTGAGCAAGCTTGCATGACGTGCTTTCTTAGATGAATCTACTAGGACTAGAGGGAATTACGTCATACTCAGAAAGAAAATACCATGTTGTTCATTCATTGACGGAAGAAAATTGAAGTCTGGAGATTCAAGTTTCCTAAGAAGACAATTATAAGGATGTCCATGATGAGCATGATATGATTCCATTTAAAATTCCCCTAATTAAGATAAATTACATTGCTCTTGGTTATACTATTTGGTTTTGCCTTGGATTCGCCCACATTACTCCGAAATTCATTTTATTCAATTCTTGCAGTTGGATGAGTTCGAGTCTCCTTGTGATTATCTCTATTGATCTCTTGCAAACTAAGATCTCGCCTTTGAATACCTTGTAAATACATACAAAAGTGAGATCAAAGAACGTCAAATATCTTGACATCAAATAAGACAGATTGCAAAGCAAGAAGACAAAAAGGTCCCCAAGTTTCTTGGTTCTCAGTTCACGTGCCTTGTTCACTCTAACACAAAATTCTATGTCTTTTTGGATAGGCCTTGGAAAAAGGCAAAGAACTACTGGAAGAAGACGATATCGTCAATAGCCAGAATTTAGAAAATGTTTTCTCACCATAGATGAGTTCAAGATGTTATAGGAGCATGGTTCTCACAGTGAAGAAATGGCTCTTCATCTGAAGGGTCATTTACATGACATGGATTCTTAGCACGAGGAAGCTACCATGGTAGGCTTCATCTTTCTTGGAGCTTGATTCGCTTACACTGTTACACCTCAATTGTTGGATTGCATTTTGGTAGAACCTTAGCGAGTGTTTGAGCAAAAGTGGGACAAAGAATAGACTTTCAATGTTGTCCTTCCATTCATTACCATTCACATCATTGATGATTTTCATGTTCTATTTGAACATGAGTACAAGTCTTTGAAGAGGAAATACTCAACTCTCAAGTCCAAAGTTCAACGACCAAAGGATGTGGCAATGCAGTTACTCTCCAAGGTACCATTGATAGGCTCTTCTTTTAGTTTTTGATGCTTCCAGCCCAAGGGGAGAAAGGACTAAAGAGAATGAAGACTGACAAGAGGGAGCTCAAGTTCAAGACTAGAGATCAAGCTCAAGTTACACACCTTGTAGCTGAAAAACTCATCATCTTGATGTGTAAACTCCTATACATGTATACAATAATAATAATTGATCACATTGATAAATTTACTTGTAGTTTAAGTTTTCATATGTTCAAATACATGTATGTGTTTTTGCTTTGACCGATTTTTATGCAGATGAAGGTAAGTCTGAAGCATAAGTAGTCATATAAATGACTTAAGTCTATTACATGCATCTTGCAAATAGGACTTAAACAAACTTTTATTGGAATGGTTTGCAATCATAAAAAAAACGTAGATTATTAAGTTAAATTTGTTTAAAGACAAATTATAACCCTGAATTTTGATAATTAAAGATGATTAAAGTAAAGAGCTAGACGTCGAATGTAGTCTCAACAGACGAATAAAGTCTTAGTAGATGATTCAAGTTAACAGATGAATTACACCAATTAGACGTATACATTAAGAAGATCAATGAGTTAGCACATGAAACTTCATAACAAGATACATATCATTTTTATCAATTACTTATACTAGAATAAACTCCAACTAACAAAATTGTATTTTCTACGGAGTCATATTGAAATCTCATTGCTCAAAAACATGTTAAGAAAGTTAACCACTTTTCTCTGAAAAAATATGCCAAATCAAAATAAAGAGGATATTGCCTACACAAAAATCTAACGTAGAAAGGAAAATACATTTTCAGTACCTAATTCTCGTTCATTGGAAAATGTCATTATCTCTAATATGACATTCTCGGCAGTTGCATTTAAACATGAGGACGTTGAGCATGTTTCCAATGAAGGGATTGGAGAAGTTGAAGTTGATGAGTTTATCAGCTACTTCAAGCTCTCAATATGTATAAAGGCTAAAGATTGAAGATTTGATGTTATAAAGTCTAAAGAAGATGTGTTCAAAGAATACTTGAAGTGTTTAGCCTAAAGAGATCCAGCCCAAAGAATACTTGATTTTTTAAATTGAAAAAATTATGTCCAAATAATACTTGAGTTAGGTAGAAGTAACTGAGGATCAAACAATACTTATATATCTTGAAAGATAGTGAAATCTTGCTTGTGACTAAAAAATTGGACATAATCTTTGTCATAAGACAAACTGGTATAAAAACATTATATGTTGCTATTGTTTTTTCTTTCAAATCTTCTAACAGAGAAAATCTTATTTAACTAATTTGTTTTTATAAAAAAAATTATAAAACTTTAAAAACTTTCATCTAACTCAATTGAGAAAAAGCTTATAATTTTTTTTTAACACAATTCAACCTCTTCTTATATTTTTCCTTTACAAATTCACATGCTTAAAGTACTCGTCAAATCCCAATCAAAATTCTAATAATCTTAAGTCAAACTTAAGTTTAAACAAGTATACAATCCACCCTATTGTGTAACTTTTCATTTATTTTATTTGTCATTTTTAATTGTGTAACCCTCATATAAAATAGACATGAAAAATTATTACTACTTTTAGACCACAATTATGTAAATAGTTTTTAAAATTCTACCATTTGAATAAATTGCCTAGGTTAACAAGATTGGATCTAGTTTTTAAAATAAATGTAAATAGTTTTTAAAATTGTACCATTTCATCGACAAAATGCATTATGCCAAAATGAGTAGCAAGAAAAAGTTGCTACTCATAAATGTATGTTTCGATTAAATTCTAAAAATGCATTTTGAGCGGAATGTATTTTGAGTAGAATATACTCTTTGAAGAATGCATTATAATATATTAAGAAAATTGATTTTGGAATATAAAATTACCAATACACCCTTTGATGTGTAGACGTGTTTATTGCAATATTATTATGTTATGATTAAACATTATAAAATACAACATAAACATCAGTTAATTAAGAAAATTTGCGTAATATTCAAACAAAAATATTTAATTAGGATAAGCATAAAAAAGTGATCCATATATGTCATGTATGATTGCTTATGTACGGATAACAGTGAACCATATCTGCCATGTGTAGATATTGAATAATGAACCAAACAGATATCAATTCCCCATTTACTAATGAATTTTTTTTGGCACACATATTTCATACATATTGAAGTTTCAAATGTAATTTCAGGCATCAATACAAATATGTAATAATTTTTATCAAAATTGAAAATTAAATCTCATTGTTTAAGGTCAAAGTTATTAATTTTATATTTAATACAAAAAATAAGTAGTAGTTGTTATAATATATACATACACACATATATGTATATATATGAATTAAAAGACAAATAATGGATGATAAATAAGGCATTTCATAGGCAGAATGCATTCTACCAAAATGAGAAAAGCAAGAAAAAGTTGCTTCTCAATTTCCTTTGTTTTTTCTCCATAATGGATTCTTGGTAGAATGAATTCTGCATATTGACAAACATGATTTTTTGATCAGAAAGAATTCTGAATGATTTTGAGGATGCATTTTGGTATTGGAATAATCCAATCCATACGTGCACTAATTTTTCTCTCCAGAATGCCTTTTAGTCAGAATAAGTTCTGCAGATTATCAAACATGATGTTTTTTAGTCAGAAAGAATTCTGGGTAATTCATAATGCATGTTAGTACTAGAATATTCCAATCCAAACATGAACTGTGTTTGAAAGGATTGATGTGGATTGAAAAATTAATCCAAGTTCGAATCCTTCCTGATTTCTAGGATATTATTTTTCTTGATTTTCTATGATTTTTTTATTTGTTTTTCCTACCTTTTTAGAGATTTAGTTTCCTAGAATAGCTTTGAATTGTCTCCTAGAGAGTACAAATAAACAAATTTCTTTCCAAATTTTGAAAACAGAATCGCTACTATTATCTAAGCAATAACTACATTCACCAAAAAAACCTATGGAATAATTAAGTGCAAAAAATTGCAAATTCTATGGATATTAAAAGTTCACTTATGAGAAGCCAAGTAGCCACTGAAGTTTTAAAAAACAATTTTTTGTACAATGGCACTGACCAACGATGGCTCCACCACTTAAAAGATATCAAGTTCTTCAACGGAGTGTTCTTGTTCAAATCCAATGTAACAATCGGAGACTAAAATCAGTTTTATGCCCTGCAAATACACGCAGAAGGTATTGAGTAAATTTGACAATCTATAGTCGATTATAAATCATCAAATAGCTGTCAAAATAAATCTATCAAAACAAATGTTTGCTATTATCACATTATTTATCCATGCTTCACATGTAAACCAAATTCACTAGTCAGTACATATGCACTTGACACTAAGGCTATACATATGCCTAAACTCTTGTATGTCTCAAAAGTCAGTACATATGCATACCAAAGAATCTTCTTGACAGCAGTTTAATGTTGTTCAAGAGGAGAGGACATAAATTGGCAAACTTTATTCACATATAAGCTGATTTTAGGACGAGTCACTGTAGCATATTGGAGAGCACCTACTATAGATCACTGAAGATATCTGACCCTGTTTTAGTGAGCATGCAGCCACCAACCATGGGTGAAGAGATAGGGCTAGCTCCTTCCATGTTGGTTTTAGCAAGAAGGTCATGAATATACTTTAATTGTGTTAGAACTAGAGAACCATCAGGTTGGCTCTTGACTTCAATACCTAGGAAATAATCAAGAGTGCCCAAATTCTTTAAAGCAAAGGTTGAGTTGAGTTGAGAAACAAGTTGTTGAAGAGTGGAGTTGATAAGATTATGATGTCATCAACATAGACCAATACATAGACTACATTACTACCGTGAGAGTACACAATGAGGGATAACATTTTCTAGCATAAAATTTTAGGTGTAGTAAGGTGGACTTGAGTTTTTCATACCAAGCTCGGGATGCTTGTTTTAAGCCATAGATAGCCTTGTTGAGTTTGCATACTAAGGACTCATCAGATACTTCAAATCCAGGGGCTGAATAATGAAGACTTCTTTCTCTAGGGAACCATTGTGAAAGGCGTTGTTAACATAAAGTTGCTGAATAGAGTGACTTGTGAGAGCTAGAGTGAGGATAAGTCTTATTGTGATTGGTTATGACAGGAGAAAACATTTCATTGTAGTCAAACCCATGTTTTTGATGAAAACCTTTTGCAACAATCATTGTTGTGTTTGTGTACTGAACCATCGGGGTTTTCCTTTGATGAGAAAGAACCATTAACAACCTATAGCAGTGCAGTTTGGTGGAAGAGCGACAAAAACCAGAGATTGTTTTTGGTAAGAACAGTAAATTCCTCATGTGTGGCTGAGCACCAAGTGGAATTAGATAGAGCTTGTTGGACTGTCTTTGGTTCAAGATGAGCCAACCGCAGGGTGGGACTGAGACATTTGTGAACTATACCAGACTTGGCTCTAGTGTGCGTAGTGTGAGTGTCATTTGGGTGAACAAGAGCAATGGTTTGGTTAGAGTCTGTAGTGGATTGAGTTGCCGGCGTTGATGAGAAATTTATGAAGCTTGTGACCCTTGATGACGGGTTCAATGTGTTGATACCATAGGTGGTAGCTTTTGGAAGTGAATTTGTCAGAGATGGAGTCGGAGAGCTGATAAGTGGTAAGAGAGGGTGTATGGCTGCTTGTGGGGGAGTACTTGCAGGAGCTGGTTTCAGTGTTTCATTAGTGGAAGCCATTAAGAAAAATAGAGAAAGATTGGAGAAGGTAAAGATCAAAAAAAAAAGAAGAGAAGGGAAGGGTGGGAGGGATCAAAAGTGACTCTTTGAAACCATGTTAATGTCTTTGAGAGAGAGATAAGAGAGAACATAACAGAGATGAGGAAAATGAATTTGATATTGTGCAACCCAAATTGTGGAAGATTACAAGAGTGATTTATATAGAGACCTAGAGCTTGCAAAGCAAGCTTCGGAAACAGTTGACTAACTGTTCTCTAACTAACAAACTGTTGGTTAGAGTAAACAGGTATTCACAACTACACTAAGCTACGCTAAGCAACTACAAAAAATTCAATGTAAAGAAAGAAAAAATTGTACAACAGTTTTAACAAAATTTGAGTAAAGTATACTCCTTAAACTTGGGCCCTTACATATTTTTCAGGAATGGAGGTTGTATGATCATAGAAAGGAATTGTTGTGTCACAGAGAAAGTATATTCTATGTCTTCTCAAAGAAACTGGGATGTTAGGTTGAGAGCCAACGTGGACTCCAACACACCCTAACAAAAAACTAGGAAGTGAACACAAAGGAGACTCAGTTGTTACAACTCAATACTAGAGGTTATTGGGAAGATTGATTTATTTATTTCATACCTGGCCAGATATAGCCTTTGCAATAAGTTTAGTAAGTCAATTCATGCACTCACCTCATGAAGAACACCTTAAAGCACTTTACAGAATCTAAGCTATTTAAAAAGTGCTCTAGGAAGAGGATTGCTTTTTAGCAAGGCATTGAAGTGTTCATGATGCAGTTTGGGCTGGACCCATCATTGACCAAAAGTCAACATCTGGCTATTGCACATATGCTTAGGAAATTTGGTTACTTGGAGAAGCAAAAAACAGAATATTGTGGCTTGAAGAAGTGCTAAGGCTGAATACTAGGCTATGGCACAAGGAGGTTGTGAAATTTAATGACTTAAATGGATTCTAGAAACTTTCTATAAATCTTCCCATGGCGTTGCATTGTGATAACAAGGCTGCAATTTCCTATAATTCAATTCAACGTGATCAAAACAAATATGTTGAAATCGATAGGCATTTTATAAATGAGAAGGTGGATGCAGGTCTAATTTGCACTCCCTCTTCCTACTTCACAACAAGTGGCAAACATTTTAACAAAAGGATTGTTTTAAATTTTGAATTCTTTGTAAGCAAGTTACACATGTTGGACATCTACACAATGACCTGAGGGTGAGGTGTTGACATTTGATGTACATTTTAAATTTAAAATTTCAAGTGAGGATCCTAGAAGAATTAGGTAATTAAGATCAAAATTAGATTATGCAAATCTGATTTGATTTTATGCTCCTTTATTCTAGAAGATTTAGTAGTTGAGAGCAAGATCAGATTATGTAGGTCTGATTTGTTTCTCCTTTATTCTCTCTCTATATTTGTATTTATTTTGTAGTAGTAATGCTAGGATTTCACCTAGCCACTAAATTTTTCTCATGTAACTATGATCAGAGTACAAAAATAAAAACTATTTTTCTTCTCCTGCAATTACAAGCTACATATACATAGGAAAGCCCCAAGGCTATGTAAGTGAACTAATCCTTTTTCTTTCTTGTTAGTTTTGTTTATAATATTGGGGGAACAACGGATGTTGAAATAACACAAATCAAAGCAGACACTGTTGACAACCATCAAGTAGAAGCAGAATTAAGATCTTCATAGTTTCTAAGCACTAGGCTATCTTGGTCAAATTATTAGGGACAAGTATTGTACTTTCAATTGTCTGATCTTGGTAGAAATGGAAAAGTGATGATTGAAAACTATTTAATAAGAGCTTTTGAGATTATCCCCAGATAATTTCCAGCACCATTTCCGGATGTTAAAAGGCCTCATTGATGGAGTATAAATGGTGTATACACTTCATTAAAACACTGTTGAAAACATATATGGGAAAAATTGTGTTTGTGTACACAGTGCATATTATTTACACCGTCAGTGCATGACGAACAAGAGCTGAAGGTGAATCACAGTTTGGATGGAGAGAAATTATTTACCTGAAAATTTTCTGGAGTCAGAGGCAACTTCATTGAGGTAACTAAGTGATCTGAAAAAGAAACTCTTTTCAAAGCATATAGCTCAGACGTGGAGGTATTACCAAGAACCAACCACCATTGCTCCTCTTTTATCTGTAGTTAAGAAAATTGTAAATAATATTTACAGTACACAGACTACAAATAACAGTAACAATTTTTTAATGAAAAAACAAGACCTTTGGAAATCGTGGTACAAATGCTCTAGAGGAGTTTCGTCTAGAATTGGTCCTGTGTAATCTGATATGTAATGTGCGGGACCTCTCACCATCAATGTCCTTTGTCTGAACTTTCAGTTTCATTTTAACATTAGGGAAATGCTGTAGATCCTGGTCCAGAAAAAGAGAAACAACATATATAAACAGAAAGAGATGATATGCCAACCTGGTAAAGTATTATTATCAAAGTATAACATCTGTATGCAGGAATTAATTATAACATCCTATTAATTGACTTTGAAATGTGGACATAGCCTAATCATAACTCTTTCTTTAAAAAAAAACAAAAAACTGGCATTTAACATTTATTATTAGAGAACTTGTGATGTAATAGTTATCAATCATTAAAGCCTGATTTTGAGGAAAGCAAGGTTACATAGACTATAAATTAGAAATTGACTTGACTTAATTCAACCCTAAAAGCTAGTTCAAGGGGAAAGGATTGCCAAGTCATTCAAGGAGTATTCTAGCCATAGTTTTAGTCAATTTTAGGCATCTTAACACATTCCTCAGGCGACATCAACATGTAACCTGTTGGAGCTCCCACATCGCCTAAAAATATGACCTGTTAAGTGTATATAAGTTGGGGAGAACCCTCACCTTACAAGCCAGTTTTGTAGGGTTGAGTAGGCCTATATAACCCATATTTCTAATATGGTATCAAAACAAATCCTAGGATTGTTTGTTGTTGTTGGCCCATTGTGCCACCCGTTATTGGGACATTATCGGACTACCCTTTGTTTAGTCTTTACGCTCAAGATGTTTAGTCCTCGGCGTGAGAGGGTGTGTTGGAGATCTCACATCGCCTGAAAATATTGCTAGTTAGGTGTATATAACTGGAGGACAACCTTCACCTTACAAGTCGATTTTGTAGGGTTAAGTTAGGCCTATAACCCATGTAGGATTGTTTGTTGTTGTTGGCCCATCGTGCCACCTGTTATTGGGGCATTATCGGACCACCCTTTGTTTAGTCTCTACGCTCGAGATGTTTAGTGCTTGAGGGGGTGTGTTGGAGATCTAACATCGCCTAGAAATATGGCTAGTCAAGTGTATATAAGTGAGGGACAACCCTCACCTTACAAGCCGATTTTGTAAGGTTAAGTTAGGCCTATAACCCACATTTCTAACATAACCCAAGGCATTTAGTGAGTTTTGGCTAACTCAACCACAAAACTAGCTCTTTAGAGTAGAATTAGTTGTGCCTAATATTTTATTGTAACAAAAATTCGCTAATCATCGCATGGCTAATCAACTCAAAGGAACCCTCCATTCGGAAGCCATACTTATTAATGTGTGGGAGGCTATTCGTGATTGCTATTCTGACTTAGAGAACTCTTCTCAGATTTATGAACTTAAGACTCAATTGTGGCAGTCCAAACAAGGATGTTACAACTTTTTACAGTCTCATGATTACACTTTGGCAAGAACTGGATTGGTGCTATGTGGATGATTGGGAAATCCCAATGATGCAACCACATTACATGTTTCTAGCGGGGAACTTAATCAAGATCTGCATGCAGTTCGTGGCAGAATTCTGGTCAGAAAACCATTGCCATCAATGAGATCATGCTGCGAAATTCTGATGGAACGAGGGGTCCAGGAGGCTAAAAGTTCAGCCTTGGCTGCAAGAGGACATGAACTAAAAGGAGAGAAGAAAAGGATTCCATGGTATGATTAGTGTAAAAAAGAAACTTGCTGGAAACTACATGGGAAACCACCTAACTTGAAAAAGAAATTATCTGGAGATGGCCGGGCTTTCCAAACCACAAATGAAGAAAGTGTGGAGCAAAAGGTCAACTACGAGTCATCTTTGTTCACTAAGGAACAACTAGGGCAAATTAACACAAGACCTAAATTGTTCCACTGTTTCTTGACTCTTCCACTTGTAAATTTTAGGAGTTGAACTCAGGGAGGATGATTGGTAGCGGCTAAGAGTTTGAGGGTGTCTATATCTTTGAAAATGAGGCTAGTCCTAAAAAGACACTCTAGAAAATTGTCTCAATTCAATTTTGATTCCGGAAGATGAAGCAATAATGTTATGGCATTATAGGCTAGGTCAACCCAACTTTGTATTTGAAGCATCTATTCCCTCACACTTTTAAAAATAAAAATCCAAATATATTTTCTTGTGAAGTTTGTCAATTTGCAAAACATCACCGTTTTTTATTCCCCTAAGGCTTATTATAAACAATCTAGTCCATTCACCTTAATTCAGTGACATTTAGGGACCTTGTCGGGACCCTACACCGAATGGAAAAAGATGGTTTATAACCTTTATAGATGATCATACTCAGATAATTTGAGTTTATTTGATGAAAAAAATCTGAGGTTGAGAGCATACTTAATTTTTTTAAAAAAATGATACAAAAACACAATTTTAAGATTTTCCATAGCGATAATGCAAGGGAATATTTTAACAAAAAATAAAACAAGTTAGGATATCCTATCAGATTTTGTAGGGATTATTCAGTTATTTTGTTACCTTTATCATGTACACCCTAATTATAAATAAGATCTTTGTGTGTATGCTAAACATACACAATTTCCCTGTACTTTTAGGTGATGTGATAGAATTGTGAAATGACTTTGACTTTCATAGATTGACAAAGGAAGTAATGTAAAGAATATTTAAACAAGAACAAATAAAATACGGTATTATTCCCCTCCCATCATTCCAAATTAAGGATTTTTTGTTTTTATTGTTAAAAATACATTATATATTTTATCCTTTGTCAATCTATACAAATCAATATCATGTCAAACCTCCATTATATTCCTGTTAACTATTAGATAGTCAAGGGAATTAATTCTAACAAGTAAAAAATACAAGGACAAAATGTGGGTAAGAGGGACTGAAATTGAACATAAACCAAAATATGGGGGGATTAAAAATGAGATCAAGCCAAATAAAAACTTAGGACAAGCATGAAAACTAGAAAAAGTTAGTAGGACTCTTTACCTGATACAATCTTGAAGCTGGGAAATTGTCTGTTACAGTCTGTAATGCTGGTCTGGGAATGTCTAGTAATTCCTGTACACTAGAAATCCCTCTTCTACTAAGTGAACTTATCAGGTCCATATTCATGCATGGCAGCATCCATAAGTTAGAGTCGTTGTCAAACCACAAACCCTAAAACCAGGTCACAAGTTTTCAGAAGGGTGAATCATAAAGGATACCTGGATCAAGAAGTGTATGATATCTCCCTTTAAGGAGCATATATATGAACAATTATATCAAAAGCATAATTTGCAATTATAGTCTGCAATGCTGCTCTCCAAATATTTAGTAATTTGTGTACACTAAAAAATTCCTCTTCTGCTACGTGAACTTATCTGATCCATATTCAAGCATGACTGCATATTAAAGTAACTTGACTTGATTGATACAAGTATAATCTAAATCATGAAAATAGTTATGCTACATCTAGTTCAAAACTCTTTCCTCCTCAAAGTTGGAGCTGTGAAAATTAAACAGTATAAGAGTAACACTTTAATTATCCCTTCTCTTAACATGTTGTTGACAGCTGTTATAGTATAGCAGAGCATTTTTACTTTTCACTGATACTAACTTAAGTCAGTTAGATATCAGTTGTATTTGCTTTCTTTTCGGTAGCTTGTTCAGCAAGCTTAAGGCTGATATATAAAGCCTCTTGTAACTGTTCATTTGTAGGGTTGTTAATAATAATTCTCTTCTTCCTCTCTTTCACTCAAATATCTTCTCTGTTCTCCCTTACTTTAACAAACAGAAATAATACTATTAGACAGTGACACAAGTGTTCCAGTGCCCTATACACTTAAATCAAGTACTCATTTTTCTATTCCTGTTACCAAGTAAAGCTACAAGCAAATAATCAGTAGTTTTAAAATCATATGATTTGTGGATCATGAGATAAAAATTACATATAAATCATGAAAAGGGCATGAAAAGTAAGCACTCATCATGTTAATTACTCTAAAATCGTAGGATTTGGAGATCGTAGTTGTCATGTTTCTAGGGACAATAAAATGATTTGTGCACTCAAACATGTGGACAATTAGAAATGCACACTTAATCAGGAAAAACAGTTCTAGGTGAGGGTTGCATTTATTAATCAATATATCTATAATTAACAAATTAAGCTTTACAGTGTATATTTTGACCACAGATTGGCTTATTTTTTCTTTTAGAGAAGCTTATGATCAAAATGTTCCAAAACAAAAGGTAATTCTTTTTTTCAGAGTAAAACAATCAGATCCAGATTGCACTTAGCTAGTTGTACGCAAAACTATCTAACTGCCAAGAAAGAAGAGAAATCAACTGCAGAACCAACAGAATGAGTACCTGCATGACCATTTGCAGAAGATGCATGCATGTAATTGAACTTGAAAGCCAACCACTGTTTGCACATATATCAATCATGGCCTGAATTATGCGTATACTTTGATCTAATACAGATTTCAAGTCTGTGATGTAGTCACTAATTGGTAACTCCAGTTGAGAAAAATGAGCCTGTGTCCAAAAAAATTCTATGACTCAAATATAAACCAAAATAAAAAATAAAAAAAAAGTTAAAAGAGAAATTTTACCATTCTAAATTAATGGTTATTGACATGACTGACCTGAAAAAGAAGAAGTGCTTTGATGTGAGGGTCATCTAGACGGTTCATATCCACTGGATATTTAACTTTCTCAGACATTGCTTCATTGTATTTTTCCTACAAGAAAAGAAAAATATATGGTCAGCTACTTTGATGGATAAATTTGAATTTGAATCAAGGGAAGATGAAATTAACATTATAGAAAATAATCACATTATTACAGATGGCAATAGTTCATGTTTAAAATATTAGCACTTGGCTTTGCAAAAAATGAAAGTCTTATATACTAACTTAGCCATATCTCTAATCGTTGTGGACTAAACCACCACCCGCGAGGCTTATAAGGAGTATATTTTACTCAGTCTTTTGTAAACACCACATACAGTTTTCCTTTCTTCACAATGTATTATGGCAGTTAGTTAGCTTAGATTAGATGTTAATAACTGTTTACTCTAACTTTTTCCAGAAGCCTGCTCGGCAAGCTTTAGGTCACTATACAAAATCACTCTTGTAATGTTCCCCAATTCAGGTTGAATAATATTAAATTCATTTTCTTCTTGTCCCTGTTATGTTCTCTCTCTCTAAAACTTTAACATGGTATCAAAGAGCCACTCTTGATCCCTCCCATCCTCCCCTTCCAGTTTCTACCTCAATCTTCACCTCCTTCAAATGGTAACAAGGCATTAAAGTGTACAAATTTGCAGATTGGGCTGCATACACTGTTAATCCAAAGTCAATGGCTATTGTACATTGGTTGGAGGAAATTTGGTTACATGGGGAATCACCAAACAGAATGATGTGGCTACAAGCAGTGCAAAAGCTGAATATAGAGCAATGTCCATTCTCCAGGTGCTTTCCAGCCACTATCAGCTATCATTGGCCATCAAAGCTGATAATTTATTTTTCGGCATGTTTCTAATTTACTTTTACACCATTGGAATTGCCTTTTTCCAATATATCCAATGGTGTCAACAACGTCGTCAGAATCCTTGGCACGCACTCCCATGTGCCTCTTCTCCAGTTCTTGCTCTTTCTCTTCTCCACCAGATTCCACCACGCATGAAGGTGCGTCCGGCCTCTCTAGCGGCACTACCCCCGTCGTGGTCGCCAAACCCTCCCATCTCCATATCCGGCCATAGCTTGTTGCTTTGGAACATGCAAGTTCCCCTCTTTGCTCCAATAGAGTCACTTATGCCAGCTATGACTTCACCAACCCTTCCAGCCATCTTCAATGATTTTGCCAAGAGGTATAAGGAGCGTCAAAGCTCTAACTCCACTGCCTCTGCTGCACACACAGGTAATTCCTCCGTTGGTATCTCTCCCTCTTCATTCTTTGTTTCCTAGGTGTTAGATTCTAGTGCTACCAATCATCTCTTTTTACTTCTGGTCATCTTCTTTTTGTCCTGAAATACAGTCTCAAGGACTTGGTATTGTTAATCCTCTTCCTTCTCTTTCACTTGACAATGTCATCTATTTTCCTGGCTCTTCGTTTAATTTATTTTCCATGTTAGGTTGTGAAAGAAACAGAGAAAGAAAGGACTTATTATTTCAACCCAAAGAATGAGAGAGTACAAAGAAGACTTACATATAAGCCTTAAGCTTCCAAAGCAAGCAACTGAAAACTAAAAATAAAATGTAACCAGTTGTATCTAACTAACTTGAGTTAGTTAGAATGAACCTAAACTAACAACTAATCTATATGAGGAAAAGATAGCTAACTGTAACAATAATAACTTAAGTGAATTAATTTGCTCTCTTGGTTGAATAGTTTCCTTTACTAAAGAGTCTATTATCCAACAGGATCGAGGTTCGGGTTGGATGATTGGCATCGGATGTGAATCACAAGGTTTATCAACTTAACACATCTGCTTTTGTTGGTTCGGCAGTGGACTCATCCCCCTTATCCATGCTCAGTTGAGTCATCTTGGCATTCCCAAGCTTCGGTAATTAGTGTTGAGTCTGTCTAATTATCTGATTTATTTCATGAATATGTCAACTTGGTAAACATATTCATAGTTTTTTTCCTATTCGTGTTGATCGTCGGGCTGCTTCCCCTTTTGCTTTAGTTCACTTTGATCATTGGAGCCCAAGTTGTACTGTGTCTACTCTAGGGTTCACATATTTTGTATCTTTTATTGATGATTATTCTCGATGTACTTGGTTATTTTTAATGACAAATTGATTGGAATTGTTTGCGGTCTTCAAATCTTTTTTTCATGAGATTAAAATCAATTTGGTGTCCCAATTCACACTTTATGTAGTAATAATGCTCGAGAATATTTATCACATACTTTTCAAAATTTTAGGCCTTTTCATGGCTTTCTTCAACAATCCTTTTTGGCTTACATCCCTAACAGAATGGGGTCCCTCAACGTAAGAATAGACACCTCATTAAAACCACTTAAACACTTCTACATCATGGGAATGTCCCTCTTCGCTTTCTGGGTGATGGTACTCTTACTGCATGCTATCTTATCAATTGCATGCCATCTTCTATGCTTGATAACCAAATCCTTCACCAAATTCTCCACCTGTTAACTCCATGTGTTTTTGGGTCTCTCTGTTTTGGTCATAATCTAACCCTAGGTCTTGAGAAACTATCCTACCATTCTCACAAATATGTCTTTCTTGGCTATATTTGATGTTAAAAAAGGTTACAAGTGTTATTCACTCCCTTTCCACGCTACTTGATCTTGACTGATGTTACCTTCTTTGAGTCTATTCCTTTCTTTGGTTGCTCATCTTCCACCGCTTATATCCCTTCACATACACATACACCTACATCTACTCCTATCCCTTTAAATTTCTCTCCTTCATGATGTCTCTTGTTTCTCCCAACCCTCCTCCTCCCCAGTCCCCAGTCCCTCTTCCCCATCCTCTGCAAGTTTATCACCGTTGACAATGGACTACTCTACCACCACCGATTGGCACCGAGCTAGATGATTTAGTTAGTAGAGAACAAGATTAGATCATGTTGATCTGATTTAATTCTCCTTTATTTTCTACCTATCTTTGCATTTATTTTATAGTAGTGAGGCTAGGATGCTGCCTATATATTTCTCTCATGTAATTATGTTCATGGTACAAATTAAATCAACAGACTAGATGGACAGATACAGATCTGGTAACTATGGTGTAAGGTTGACTTTAGAGAGTAAAGTACAAGTGGTAATGAATGATGAGAACAATCATTGATTGGAATTTTACATATCCATGGTTTGATATCTCACTTCTTATATTTATAAAAATCTGAACAATTGAATATTTTCATTAATGATTATTAGCTCCACTATTTACTCTAGAATTACTAAGTACACCCTACTATTGAAAGGATCCAAATACTCAGCTTGCAATTTATAAAATGTTAAACCATTGGATTTTTTTAATTGATGATTATTAACTATACAATTTACATTTCTGAACTTCATATGCACCAAATCCTAAAGTTCCAACTTCAACTTTAAAGAATTTAAAAATGTATTTGTACTCAAAAGAGAAAAAACTTATATGACAAGAAAAATATTATGGATGTTTTTTATTTTGTTATTGTTGTGCAATGTAATTTGGAGAAAAATATGTGCAGATTCTGTTTTCTACTTATTAGGATAAATTTGGTGGTGATTTGATTTGTATAGCCTTAATTACTTGTTTCCTTAATTAGGTTATACTTAGTCTATAAATTCAGATTGTAATCATTCTTTGAATGAGATACAGAAATAACATAGATCTGTTCTTCCAATTGTTATCATAACTTCTTTTTCAGTGAGAAAAACAGTTACCTCATTATGACGCACAGGTAGTTCATCAAATTCAGAAGCAGCGGATAAGATATGCAAAAAGACCTACAGAGAAAAAACAATCTAAGAATAATGATTTTAAACAATTAAATGAAATGATATTCAAACAATGAAGATGTCAGAAAGACAAGAAAATGTAAGATCGTAAGCCTTACTTCAAGTGATGTATCTGGACCTATGTTTGAACCAAACATTGATACAGTCATATAGCTGAGGTAATACTGAGATGCAATTGAACCCAACATCATAGGCTCTACCTTGTCCTCATCCATCTTTATGCATCCACTGTCTTCCAAATCTTCAAATGTATTCTGTACTAGGCTGCGAAAGAAAACTGTCAGCCAAAATAACATTGTTGAAAAGAATGACAACATTATTATAACATGGGGTTAGGAAATATTTGGTATTTCATGTCATTACCTAGACAAATACGAATTTAGAAATTCGGATTCAGCATTCTCCAATCCATAGTAAGCAGGATTAACCATCTGTGAAAAAATGGCTGTTAAGCATGTCTGTAGGACAATCATACAACAAAGGGTAATTCTATAAATAGAGAGAGAGATCAACATTTCCTGCAATTCATATTGTTATGATATTGCATATATCTTAGGAGATATTGTAGGGATTTATAGAGATAAGATTTGATTTCAGTTTCTTATCTTAGGAAGATTTGACAGGTCATACCGGAATTGTGGGATATTCAAATGAAGAGAGGTCATACCGGTATTGTGGGATATTCAAATGCAGATTCGGCAGGTTCTCTCTCTGATAAAAGATCTACTTCTAGGTATTGTATGTTTGTTGGTGGTAATTTAATTTTTTTGGAAGAGTAAGAAGCAGATTTTTATAGCAAGATCTAGTACAAAAGTAGAATAGCAAGCCATGGCTTCTGCTACCTGTGAGCTTATCTGGCTCAAACAACTTTTTAAAGAGCTCAAGTTTTGAAATGTTTCACAACTCATTTGTCACAACTCAAACAACCCTTTTAGAAAGTTAGTATATTTGCCCTACCTTGTAAACTTTTTATGGATGAGAAATGAAACTTTCACCTTCACCCATTTAAACAGTAACTAATTATGGCTTCTAGTTGGGGAAACTACACCGTGACTCAAATATTTTCAGGCAGGCATATGAACACTAGCTACTTTTCCCTATTTTCTGTCTTAGTACTGTTGAAATAACATACCAATACTTACCAATCTACGAAATAAGTAAGTCCATGTAAGATAATGCACTGCATCTTGTTTATGGCAAATTGTTCCAGAAATAATTTCGGCATTAATGTGATCATGCAACTGCTCCCTCAAACTACTTTCAACAGGGAAGGGTTCATACAAGAACTGCAATGTAAAAGAAAAAACAGTACTCTTAGCAAAGTAACTAATCAGCAAAGAAAAATAACCATCAATCTCAATTTTGACCTTTTTATAGAAACTCTTCTTGGGTTCATGAACAAGAATCACTGCTTTCCCGTGTTGATCAAATTGTGGCCGTCCAGCACGACCCATCATTTGTAAAATATCAGTGATGGGAAAATCAACATACCTCTTCGCTTTTCCATCATAGTATTCTGTCCCCTGCAAAAGGTACAAAAAATTGTTAAAATAAAAAGTTGAAGATGGTAACACAGTTAAATTCAAATCTTTTATTCTATTTTCCTGTCCACCTAATTAAGATAGCTGTTTTTCAAGTGTTATTAGTATTCCTACCTGGTGGTTCTGGTTCATTGCTCACTTTGTAGAATATCAATATAGAAATGATACTTTTTTGGTTGCATTTAGCATAAAAGAAGTTGGAGTCATGTGGGATCACAACTCACTTCAAGCCAAGAGTGAAACAGTATCCCCCCCACCCCCACAAGACCCAAGGATAAAACACATCTATTCTTGAAAAAAGTATCTTGCTTCCGCTAGTAAACCAACACAGGTAAGATGTCTTGAATTATGTTATGAATTTGGTTATGATATATAGAAAGAGAATACTGATGAGAAATGGCACTAATTGGCCATTCCTTACAATATTGCAGCAATGATGCCCAGCAGTTGCCAACCAGAAATGAAAGCTTAATATTTTAATTTGATAGAGCTATATTAGCATTTGGAAGAGCCTTTGGATTTATTTTTGGTTCAATTTTTACTGAACAAGCACTCAGGTGAAAAGTTTAACTCAAAATGATTGCAGACAAATTGTATAGAAGGAAACCCCTTCTACAACTACATGACCTTGATAATAACTAGATGAGCAGGAAGATTCACACCCCAAGCCAATGTGCTGGTACAAACCAATATCTGCATTAACATTATACAACCAACCAGTTAAGGGCAAGCCAAAATAAATTTAGTTTTCAACTTCTTTTTCTTAAATAGAAATAAAAAAAACCAATTTAAAATTTTAAGGTAATAAATGTATGCCTGAATCTTGTTATTTGCAAACAGTTCCTCAACAAGAGATCTGTCTTTGTCATTCAGGCCTGCATGATGTAATCCAATCCCAAATTGCAAAGTATGCCTCAAGTTTTGGTCAGAGACTTGAGACAAAACCATCTGCAGGGCTTCTTCTGCCAAATTAAGGAATTGTCTCGATTGTTCATCTGAAGCAGCAAACTTCATTTACAGAGAAGAAAGATTAGTAACAGCAAACCACAATGGACAACATACTATTTCTCACAATAGATTAGATGTACACCTGAATTAGGTCAAGTGCTGTGAGTCTAGTCTGGCGTCGTGATGAGACAAAAATAAGAACAGGTTTTGTAGGTGAATGTGTGCATATTGCAGCATATGCTGGTTTATTCATACTGTTCATCCTGGGGCAGTAATACTTTCCAGGATAACCCTACAAGAAAACCAAGTAATGTTCACATGTTTGTAAATTTTGAGTATGCAACACGGCTTTTACTTGATAGGAATAAATAAGTGGAGAACTGATGTAGGTGGAAATATCTATAAGCATGCCAAATTTTCATTCTTCCATTATCACCATCCTTATCACTATTAATCACATCCCTTTTTTTTTTCTTGAGAGGAATCAATCACATCCTTTTTATACAATGGAATAGATAGAAAAAGAAATACACATGTTAAGGTATGATATATGTGGGATGTCAATAAGGGATTTTGTTATTACTTTATTTCCTATTATATGCAATACTTACAGTAATCTGTCAATTCATTGAATATCTTTACAATTCCTGATTTAGGTTATATAAATTAGGAATTAGAATTATTCCATCTTTAATGGCCATAAATGTGTCTTCAATAGCTGTAAATGAGTCCGTATTATTTCTGACATGGAACACCAAATCCACTTACCTGAATATGAACTTCCAGAGGTACAGGCCTCACACTTGGCTTGAAATTGAAGAGTCCAATCTCCTCAACGCCTAACCAGTCAGCTAGATCACTACATATAGAGGGTAAAACAAGGAAAGGCAAGTTAATTGAATGAACTCCTTTACTGTGCTCTCCCTCTTCATACATGCACACATACTCAGTGGCTCACCAGAAATCAATTAGTGTGGATATAGAAAAATAACTGAAAAGAAGCTGGAGAGTGTGGTGCCACAAGATGATAGGCAAAAATTAGTTGAATGGATAAGCAATTAAGAATATCAAAAGTAGAAATATTAAAAAAGTTAAACTTATATTTACAAAAAGGTGGGAGAGAAAGTAAACTTACCCAGCATTAGCCAGAGCGGTAGAAAGACCTACAAACCGTACTGCACGCTCTGTTTGGGATGATATGTATCTCATCCTAGAAACAATAACCTAGAAACAGAAATTTCGTCGATTGAACACTCAGCATCATGTACCACAAAAACCAGTTATAATATGCATGAACAGAAACTAGATAGCAGTAAAGCACAGCTTTCAGTAATAAAGAGAAAAAATTAGAGAAAAAATTGGTACAAGAGCAGAAATGAGATATCCTGCTTTAAAAAACAAAAAACACATCACACATTTCAAAAGAAAGGCGCAGCATGAACACGGGAAAGTTAGTCAATCTATAGAATGAAGCATTGTTGTCCAAATAAAGACTTAACCTAGGACAATATCTAGGCTTCCAAATAGGTTTATCAAAGTGAATAGAATTTGACTTATAAAGCAAATCAGTCAGAATCAGTAATACATCTCAACTATCATAAGCATATACCTCAAGGATAGGCCCACGATCAGCACCCAACAAGTGAATCTCATCCAATATCATAAGCCCAACCTGTTGACCAGTTCCATCAAGATTAGAATATAAAGTAGATGGCTTCAATGATGATTACAAGATTATGCACACCACTAACACTCAAGCACATATGGAATCACCTTTGTGACATAGCCACGACTATGCCAACTACGACTTATCCCATCCCACTTTTCAGGAGTAGATATAATGATATCAGCTGACAAAAGGGCCACCAAATCAGGAGTATAGTCTCCTGTCATTTCAACCTGATGAAAAGCATTATAATTACCACCAATACCATATAAAGTTTATGCTGCATATTTCATTAGAACAAGCATTAGTACCATCTTTTTCCCTAGCTGAGAGACAAGACGTTTTTGCCAATCACCCATTCTTTCCCTAACAATTGCTTTCAGAGGAGCTATATAAATAACCTGCATTTTCACACAGCAATGTAGCTTATACACTACATACAATAATATGCAATATAGGTAAGACAATTTGTTTCTGTTTGAAATGAGAAATAGTGAAAATTACACAATGTATAAATGAAGTTCACCATTTATCAACAGAATGAATAAATGTAATTACAATGTATCTTGTTCATTCACTTAGTATCAAGATACCTTAAGTTCATGCACTTTCTCTAGCTGCATTAACAAACTTAAGTACAAACCTTCATATCAGGCTGAGTATTGAAAAGTCGAAGCATAGCAAGCTCAGCAGATATAGTTTTTCCACTTCCAGTTGGAGCTCCTAACAGAATATTATTGTCCGTGTGATACAAGACATGAAAAGTCTGCCCAATTCCAGTAAAGACATAACAGAAACATCTTCATATGGTGTCTATATAGTTCAAACCACAGTGCATAACCTAACAAATATGGCAACAAGGCAAAATGAACCAAACCTGTGTTTGTATAGGATTAAAATGTGAAAACTTATATAATGCTTCATAGGCACTGTTACTGAGGGAAGACACAGGAAGGGGTTTTAAATCAAGGAGTTCTGTGTGAGAAGTACGAGCCTGAAAAATATAGTCATTAAGTGAGAAACAGATCAGCCAAGGGCAGTTGCCATACAATAGCTCTAGACTCTAGAATCTAGAAACCAAATATGAATGAAAAAAATAATGTTTTACAAAAAACAATTGCATAGTATTGTCCGATTCATGAGGATATAAACAAGAAAATGGATATGTGTAATACCTCAGGCAATGGTAAATTGTGGAAAGAAATAGTGTACAGTGTCTCTGCATGAAGCCAGGAATCAGAAATGGCATGAATGTAATATTGTGGTGGATGTGGTTCAAATATAGGTACAGTGAAAGAAAGCTTATATGGTTCTCCCCTAGCCATCCTCTTCGTCAGGGTAAAAAGTTCCGAGTGGTAGATGTGATCATTCTCAGAATCCTGCTCCAAATAGCAGATCATGCATCCAATTTCGAGTTAGCAGATACCAAGCCATAACAAGATAAATATCTTGTGTAAGATGATGTCTCAAGGAAAAGCCTACATGACAGGCTTCCCTGGTGGTTTACTTCTAGCATCAACGTAGTAGCACATATTTTTCAAAAACACATTAAACATTCCATATACCAATGTATTAGTACTTAAGCTAGCAATTTAGGTTAAATCAAAGAGCAAATGAAATGATTCAGACACATAACAACTCCTGAAGTTTTTTAAAACAAACGGTCTAGAATACTAAAAAGCCTAACACAAGAACAATCAATACTTATACCATTAGGCAGGGCATTTACAAAGACCAATCAATGCCATTGGTGTTCTATCAAAAACAAGTTTCAGTGAAACCAGTCCAAGCAAAACAAAAACAAAGCAATTTACAAAGTGTCCGGTCACCACATGAAAACTTATTCACCTCTACTAAAATCCACCACCGTTGAGCAGTACCATGAATTCGATCCTTCCACATGAAAACAGGCGTAATGACCAAATCAACCTGAAAAAAATGAGTAATGATGTAGAATTGGATATCAAGGCCGTGATGAATGAAATCAACAAAAAAAGTTAGTGTGGAATATTCATCATCATGGAATACCTTCAAAACAGTTCTGGTAATTGGACTCACATTTGCTGATAACTGAAGTGATGGAAAATATCCTAGGCATTGCTTGACCAACTAAAAAGGGGAATGGTTAAGAAAATGATAATCAACATTTCTTCAACATCTGAACAAACCTCTGAAGGAAATATTTGAATACCATCCTACTAAAAGGCACATACCCTTCCTCCAGGCACATAACGAATTAATGCCCCAATGTCTTTTTCCTCCATCTCAAACAGATGATCTAGGTCAGCCCCACGTTCTTCAAGCTTTCGCAATATCTATGAACCAATAAAAGACTGTCACACACTAGTATGAAATTGAGCTAGGGAATACAGTGAAACCAATATATAAGAACAAACTTCTGCAGAAAGATCCTTGTCAAATTGTCTAAGAGGATGTTGATGTGGCCAAACTTGGCGATCCACAGCTTTGCAATATTCCAACATGAATAGAGACATCTCACACCAGCCTCTTCGTAAACAAATCTCAAATAAAGCCCGTGTTATTCGAGCCAAGCTTGCACTTATATATGCAGCATCAGATACCAACGAAAAAGAATCTATAGATCCTCGAGATATGTACAACTGCAAACAACAAGAAGCCATATTTCAATTATTAAGGTATCCTTGCAGACAATCTAAGTCAATAACTTACGAGCATAACCTGAATCAAAATGGAAATTTTTCCATGTTTATTGGAAGGACCACCCTTAATTTCTAATGGACATGATGAGCGTGCCAACATCTCTAGCTCATTCTGTTCTTCTTCTCGAACAGCAATATTCTCAAATTCAGATGAATGTGCAATCATGTTAATCACCTAGTGACAAAAAGGGTAAAAAGAACATCAAAAGAAAAATTCTGATAGTAATAATATACGAATGTCATTCATAGGCTTATGACAGAGAACAGATAAAGATACAAAAGATGAGTAACCACCAAAATGCACATCTTTTCCAAGAGGCAACCTTTTATTGTATCTAAGGTGTAACTACCAAAATAATCACTTTTACTGAAGAAAAACACCTTTTTATAGGAAAAACTATAAAAGAGATAATAAATCAAGTTCAACGCCAGGCAAGCTCAGGTATAAAATATTATCATCAAAAGGATTAAAGAAAAAGGCACAGGATGGGGGGGAGTGACAAAAGCAATGCAGCAATGCTCCCAATTTCTGTGCATAATGGAGATGGCATCAACTTTGATGCATTTGTGGACAGAACACTTAAAATGTCCTATATCAATTTTAAGGGCAAGGAAAATTATAAAATGGTATATAATAAGTATGAAGGTAAATCTTTAACAGTAATTAGAACTTCATTTACAACAGATACAATCAATAACCTCACTGTCATTCATGTGGCGTCTCAACATTTCGTTGTACGTTTCAACGCTGGAATATTGAATGTAAAAATGGCTTGCAATGCGACCTAGCTCAGTACAATAAAAATTGCCACTTTTTTCATCAAACCGCATCATTTTTGCTTTATCAAGTGCACGTGCAGCATCAATTACAAGAGATCTTTGCTTTGAACTCAAAGCAGGATCTACCATCACCTAAAGCATATAAGATCAAGAAATCACCTGTGTTACTCACTCTATACAACAAATAAAATAATTAGAAATAGAAAACCTTCAAATGCATATAGACAATCACTAAAGAACATTTTTAAAATGACAAGTCAGAGGAATTCATTATCAAAAATCTGTGGAATGCAGTAAAGTATCAAGTTTCAATTTTAAATTAGGTATCTGTTAAAGGAGAAAGAAAATAGAGACATAGATGCTAGAACCATGATTTTAAAGACAATGTTTGAAACACAACTTAGAGATGTTGGTGAAGTTGGGGAATATAGCTAGAAAAATAACATTGCCAGAGATTTGGAATAACCATCAGGCTAAGAAAATTTATGGCAAGCAAAGCAAGTTCGGACCTTCTAAAGAAACACATTTGGAAGCTTCAAACCAATGTTAGTGTAGACCCAAAATTCTTTAAGCACGAAAGAGAAGAAACCTAACTAACTTGAATTAGTTAGAGCTTTTACATAGAAACATCTATATCAACAAGTCAAGCTATGCTAAAACAACTCTACTATATTTCATAACATAACAATACTTAGTAAAATATACTAATAATAACCCCCCGCAAGCTCAGGAAAGGGGATGAGCAGTCAACTCGAGCTTGGACTGTAATTCAGAAGCGCAAGGGAGAGAGCTTTTTTGAATTTTTGCATACTGATCTACTAGGGAACATGTAACAGATGAAGTTGGTTGTTGACCACTTTTTCTTGAACAAATAATAGGTCTAGCTCCATATACTTAGTGCGAGCATGGAGAATGGGGTTATGAGCAAGAGCAACAGTACTAACGAGGCCCAATCAACATCACAGTATGCTTGAAGGGTTAGAGGGGAGTTGGAGGGTCAGGTGACAAATGAAGACCCTGGTTAATTGTTCCTTTGAGGTAGCAAAGAATGTGTTTCAATGTATTAGGAGTAATATTTTACTAAGTCTTACAATGTGTATAATAGAGTAGTGTTACTCTTTTCTTTAAGTTCTCTGTTTTAGTATAGCTTGTTTTTCTGCCTCTTGAAACTCACTAACTCAGAATTTAGTTTCACTCCTATCTCTCTCTAACATGTTTTCTTTCCCTAACACACTGGAGTTCAGTGCTGTTCTAGAGGAGCAGACATGAACTGACACACTTTGTTCACCGAAAAGCTGATTTCAGGGTGTACAGTAATAACATATTTTAGAGAGCCAACAACACATCTGTACAAGGTTGATAACACAATTAGATTTCAATCCACTGCACTCACCCCTGCCTAATGGCTTATGCTTTCTAACATACAACTTTAATACAGGAGGTTGTAGTTAAGTGCTAACATAAAAAACCTAGAAAAGCATAAAACATACAACTGGTTCAACAAAGATAAAGTTTGTAGCTAGGTACCTCATCCCACCCAATACCATATGCTAAAGGATTCATCCTCATCCTTATGAAAAGATATGTATAGCCAAGCCATGCACAGGCTTCCTTAACATTAGTTACAGTACCCAATGCCACCTCTGCATTTAAATTATCTTTCAATGAGCTAATAAACTGCAAATGATGAAACAAATCAGTGAACACAATACCAATACAATAAGAAAATCTTATGCATGGTATTATTAGCCGGCAAATATTCATAGAACAAACATGAACATGACTGTCTCCTCATTTTCCTTATAATTTACCTGGCTTTCTATAGGGAGTTGGCTTGTCAACAGTCGCAGATAATATGCTAGTTTGTCATGCGATGTAATTATGATACCTTCACCACTTTTGTCAAACTGAGGCCTCCCAGCTCGCCCAAATATCTAGACCAAAATACAAAAATGGTGTGAGAAAATATTTATAGTTTTCATCTTCTGTTTTCCCTTCTAACTACAAAAATTTACTCCCTCCGAACCTTAATATAAGCAACAAAACAAATGTGTACCTAAATAAATATAAACAAATTTTAACTACTTTTACTCTATTTAATGATACAATTCCGGTTTTCAGTTTGTTACTTCATTTCCTACTCACAAAAGTTCATATAGGAAATAATAAAAACAATAAAAGTTGTTTTCAGTGTTTCTGTCAGGTTCCTAACAAGTTTCTAATAGTTTGAAAACAGGAAACAAAACAAAAATAAAATAGCATTTTTGTAACTAAAAGTGAAAACAAAAAACATTTTCTCAATGTATACAGGCCCAAAACCATTCATATTTCCTTTATGTGAGAAATTCCAAGCCTTACCTGCATAACATCAAGCATACCCAGGTCTCGCCACCCACCAGCTTTTGCATCGTATAATTGGGTACCCTGGAAAACAACAGCCACCAGGTTAAATTAAAAATTAATAGAGAAAACCAACTCAAGACCCATAACAGCCTATTGGACATAATGATCTTCATACCAAAATGCTGAAAAAATTAAGTAGCAAACATAATCAATAGTAACCTACATAAAGTTTTAAATATTAGCGTAAGACTCCAGTACCACATTGTGTATTATTAGCAGGAACATTTTGGTTCAATATTCATTTCCTAGGAACACTGTAGGTTCCTTGATCAAGGACTAACAATTATTTCACAGAATGAGTAAAAGACAAAACAAAGGAACACAAGGTATGAAAGAATGGCCTATGTTATTGAACTCCACTCTCTCAATTACACCTTCAAGAGATCACTATCTCTTCTTCTGCAGTAACACTTCTCTGAATTATCTAATACAATAAATGAATCCCCTTTACAAGGAAGATGGCTATTTATACATATAGTAACTAACGAACTGAAATCTAACTAAGTTGTCCGCGAGCAGCTAACTAACATTCATAGAATCTAGCTACTCATTAGTTAGTTCCTAACCCTCCTCTTGTAAACTAATAAGGGTCTCTCTTCTTTCCTAACAATACTCCCCTCCTTTAACAGAACCTTGTCCTCAAGGTTTAAATTGGGAAACTGTTCCTTCAATCTGAGAATGTCTTCCCAAGTAGCCCCTTCAAGTGTTGTTCCCTCCCACTAAATCAAAACTTGAGGAGACAAGACACTGTGCTGATCTTCTGCAGTAACACTTCTCTGAATTATCTAATACAATAAATGAATCCCCTTTACAAGGAAGATGGCTATTTATACATATAGTAACTAACGAACTGAAATCTAACTAAGTTGTCCGCGAGCAGCTAACTAACATTCATAGAATCTAGCTACTCATTAGTTAGTTCCTAACCCTCCTCTTGTAAACTAATAAGGGTCTCTCTTCTTTCCTAACAATACTCCCCTCCTTTAACAGAACCTTGTCCTCAAGGTTTAAATTGGGAAACTGTTCCTTCAATCTGAGAATGTCTTCCCAAGTAGCCCCTTCAAGTGTTGTTCCCTCCCACTAAATCAAAACTTGAGGAGACAAGACACTGTGCTGATCATACACTCTTGTTCCTAGAACTCTTATTGGTCGTCCAATATCATCCTCTCCCATTAGTTCAGTTGGTAACTCTATTTCCACCTTATGCTTACCAATAGCCAACTTCAATTGCAAAACATGAAACAAGGGATGAATCTTTGACGGTGGGGGTGACTGTAATTCAAATGCCACTACACCTATTTGTTTAAGGACCAAGTAGGGGCCACAATACCTTGCAGCGAATTTGGGATGTAATTTAGTAGCTACTGATGTTTGTCTATGGGGTCTGAGCTTCAAATAAACCAAATCACCTTCCTTAATTTTTGAAGGAGTTCTCTTCCTATCTGCATATTTCACCATGTGATTCTAAGCCCTTTGCAAGTGGAACTTCAATTGTTGCAATGCCTCTTCTCTATCCATCAGATCTTGTACCACTGCTTCAACCATAATCTCTCCTGGGATAAATCTGGACAAGGACAGCGGAGCTCTACCTTTTGTCAATTCTGTATAAAGTGCATAATCAAAGTTCTCCAATTCACCTTAACCTCCCCCAAAGTTGCTAGCTAGGCAACCCCCAAAATCACATCTACACCTCCTAACCCAGAAAAAAAATCTTCCTAATAATTTCCCAACTGGATTTCCAGGCTCCTACAACAGCCCTGTGCCTCTTTCTTATTTCCATCTCCTAACCTCACACCATACGAACATGTTGGCTAGACCTTCAATTCCATCTTTTTTACTATCTCCCTTGAGATAAAATTGTGACTGGCTCCACTATCTATCAAAACTAACACCTTTACTCCATTGATCAGCCCCTCTAATTTCATAGTTTGAGGTTGCGTCAATCCCCTGCTGAGCAAAGGGACAGGTCCATCCCCTTGCAGTCAGCCTCCTCATCCTCTCCTTCATTTCTACTGTCTTCCTCCACTTCCACTCTAATAATCTCGCCTTCATCATTAATTTCTTCATTTTCTGCAAGAATAACCAATCTCAGGCTTTTTTAAGGGCACCTATGACCCATTACAAATGGACCTCCACAGTGGAGAAACAAATTTTCATCCCTCCTTTTGATAAACTTATGGCAAGCCAAATTCCTAGTTCCATGGATCCTCCCCCAGTTCAAATTCTCCCTCTAATTGAAATTATTAACACTGGTTTCAGTCCGATTACCTCCCCATTTTCCTTTATTTTGCTGACCCATATTATTGTTCCTAGAAGATCCAGTTTTGGGAGTCACCACAGGTCCAGAACTGTACCTGAACCCTGACTGAAGCTACGGCTGTTTCCAGCACACCAATCATTCTCCCCCTTCTCTGTTTCTGCAATGTCAATTGCAAGTTCCATGGCTCGTGCCAAATCCTTAGGGCATTAAGGACAAACCTTACTCCTTATCCCTTGTTTCAGTCCCACTAAAAAATGCCCTAATAATTGGTCCTCTGAGGATGCCGCCGTTTGTGCCACCAAGATCTCAAATTTAGGCACATACGCCTCCACACTTCCTGATTGCCACAATGAAGCCAAACATTCATAAACTGTGCCACAAATCATATCAACATATTAGTGTTGCCACGAACAGATCCCATGTTGGGTTCTTTGTATTCTTCCGCCAACAGTTAAACCAGTGAACAGAGTTAACATCCAAAATTTGGTAAATGTAGGCTGAAATTTATTAAAAATGCAAAATTTGGTGGCTCCCACGTCATATTTAATGTTTCTCGCTCCTGATTTTGTAATTCCCAATACATTCTAACCAATTAGAGAGAGTTTGTTTATAAGAGTCTGTTAGAGTGTGTTGCTAGCACTCCTCTTACAAAGTAAAAGACAGGTCTCACCATATTTATTCTCATACCTATTTGACATATTCTCACTAGAATCCTAACAAGTTCTAATTCTTATTTTCTTCCAAATAAATTTTTAAAAGTGTATGTTAAAATAGGAGAAGAATAGGGATGACTTGAGAGACGAGATATTGAATACCTTACGTGGGTTGATGTCACTCTCAGCTTAAATTCATATATTAAAATAAATCAAAAAGTACAAAGATAGTTTTGAAGGTTCAAATCTGAACCTTTGAAAAGACATTACAACAGAGAAAACACAAGCTGAAAAAGACTATACTGCTGATAACTGTGAATATTTCACGCTTAATTTTGAATAATAACGAATAATAACGTACATGAATAAATAGGGAGAACTTGTAAATTACTCCCTTAATTCTAGGAACTAAATTAGGAAAATAAAATCTGATGAGATTCTGTAGAGATAATATCAGAATCTCTTTATTCTAGGAGATAAATATGGAAACAAAGCCTAAATAACAAATAGACAATTTATAGTAACTATTCCCTAACTATGGATTTCATCACTCCCCCCTCAAGCTAGGTCGTAGATGTTGAGAAGACCCAGCTTAGAGTTAATTTCATCAAATGACTTCCTAGGTAGGGCTTTAGTTAAAATATCTGCAGTTTATTGGCTGGTTAGAGTGTATATGAGTGATACCCAGCCTGTCTCTATCTTCTCCTTGACAAAATGCCTGTCAATTTACACGTGCTTTGTCCTATCATGATGTACTGGGTCTTTTGCTATGCTGATTGTGGCCTGATTATCACAGAACAGTTTCATGATACCTATAACTTGAGCTTTCAGCTCAGTTAGTATACTTTTCAACCATATTCCCTCGCAAAGACCATATGTTAGAGCTCTTAGTTCAGCTTCTGCACTACTCCGAGATACCACTAGTTGCTTTTTGCCTCGCCAAGTGACCAAGTTTCCCCAAACATAAGTGCAATAACCCGATGTTGAGCGTTTGTCAGTTACTGATCCAGCCCAGTCTGCATCAGTGTATATTTCAACTTCTCTGTTTAATGTCTTTTTGAAAAATAGTCCTCGACCTGATGTCATCTTCAAGTATCTCAAAATTTTATATACAGCCACCATGTGATCTTCGGTTGGACTGTTCATGAATTGGCTTACTGCGCTTACAGCAAAACTTATATCAGGTCTAGTATGAGAAAGATGGATTAATTTTCCAACCACCTATGGTACCTCCCTTTGTCAACAGGTGCCTCGTTATCTTTACTTCCCAATTTAGAGTTGGAGTCCATGGGAGTGTCAGCTGGCTTGCATCCCAGCATTTCTGTTTCTTTCAATAAGTCTAACACATATTTATGTTGTGATACTGAGATCCCTCCTTTTCACCTTGCCACCTCCATATCAAGGAAATACTTCAGATTTCCTAGGTCTTTGATCTCGAATTCTTTTGCCAAGAAGCCTTTTAGTTTGAGTATTTCCACTTCATGATTCTCCGTTAAAATGATGTCATCAACAAACACAATGAGTATTGCCTTTTTTCCCGCCAATGAGTGTTTGACAAACATAATGTGATTAGTCTGACATTGTTCATACCCAAATTTCTTCACAGCTTTTGTAAACCTATTAAACCAAGCTCTCGGTGACTGCTTGAGGCCATACAAAGACTTCTTGAGTCTGCAGACTTTGTTGGTAGTAGCTGGTGAATTGAGTCCAGGGGGTATTTCCATGTAGACTTCTTCTTCAAGATCCCCATTGAGGAATGCATTTTTTACATCTAGCTGATATAGAGGCCAGTCTAGATTTGAGGCAAGTGAAAGAATCACCTGAATTATATTGAGTTTAGCTACAGGGGCAAATGTCTCTTGGTAGTCGACCCCATAGGATTAGTAAATCCCTTAGCTACTAGTCTTGCTTTAAATCGGTTGATACTTCCATCAGCATTATGTTTGACTGAAAAAATCCATTTGCAACCTCTACAGGACGTTTACCTGAAGGTAACTCAGATATCTGCCAAGTCTCATTCTTCTCTAAAGTCTGTATCTCCTCATAAATTGCTGCCTTCCACTCTGGTACAGCAAGTGCCTCATGTATTGTAGTGGGAGCCTGTACTTTGTCAATTTTGCTAACAAATGCACAATAAGCGGGTGACAGTTTTTCATATGAGATAAAATTACAAATGGGATGATCAGTGCACACTCTCTTGCCTTTTCTTAGAGCAATAGGTTTATCATCAATAAGAGAATTATCAGAAACTGAATCAGTTCTTTTGTTACCTGGTGAACTAGGGGCTTCTGGATTCGGATTAGATTCATGGCCTTGCTCTAATAGTTGTGTTTCTTTCATTCCTTGGGTCTTGTTTCTCCTAGTGTAGACACGGAACTCATCATTCACTGCAAGTTGTGTGTTGCCGAGACATGGAGGTGTTTGGGGCTCAGTTTCCTCTGGTTCAATTTGGACATTAAGATATTCTGTTTGAACAGGGAGGTTGGGCTGCACAGAATCTGTTTGTATGGCAAGTACAGGAGAAGGGGTATTACTGTCCCAATGCTGATATTCTTGAGTATAATACTCCCCCCTGAATATCAGCTTTATAGTAGGGCTGATTTTCGAAGAAGGAGACATCCATAGAGTTATAGAACTTTCGTGTCACAGGGGAATAACATTTATACCCCTTTTGATTTGATGAGTATCCCACAAAGATGCACTTGAGTGCTTTTGGATCAAGTTTGCTCCTATGTTGAGCATGGATGTGGACAAACACAGTACAACCAAATACTTTGACAGGAATAGTTGACAATATACAAGTGTATGGGAATGATTGGAGGAGGACTTGGTGAGGTGTTTGGAAGTTCAAAACTCGAGATGGCATCCTATTTATGAGATAAGTTGCTGTTAAAACTGCCTCACCCCAGAAAAATTTAGGAACATGGGTGGTAAACATCAATGATCGAGCAACTTCAAGGAGGTGTCTATTTTTTCTCTCCGCAATCCCATTTTGTTGTGGTGTATCCACACAAGAACTCACATGGATAATCCCTTGACTTGTAAGATAATCACCTAGAGTTTTCTCAAAGTATTCCTTTGCATTGTCAGTTTTTAACACTTGGATTTTTGTTTGGAATTGGGTTTGAATCATAGTGTTAAATTGTTTGAAGATGGTTCCAACTTCTGATTTTTCTTTCATGAGGAACAACATGTGATTCTAGTTACAAATGATATAAACCGCCTAGTCCCACTGACATTTTTTATTCTAGATGGCCCCCACATCACTGTGAATCATTGAGAAGGGTTGTGATGATTTATACGAAATACTATGATAAGAATTACGAATATGTTTTGAAAATCGACACGACTCACATTGAAATAGTTTCGGATTTTTATTTCTGAAAAGGGATGGAAACATTTTTTAGAGATACAAGAAATTAGGATGACCAAGACAATAGTGCCATAACATGGCTGAAGTTTCCTTATCTGAATCATTACAGGAGATAAGACTATTATTGGACTTAATTGTGGACTCAACACACACTGCCTTATGAGTTTGTCTTCTAGGAGATTCCTCAACTTTCAAAAGAAAAAGTCCTGAGCACCCCTTAGCACTGCCAATCATCCTCCCCGAATTCAAATCCTGAAATTCACAATAATTCGAGAAAAATTTCGCAACACAGTTATGACCTTTGGTGAGTTTGCTAACCGACAAAAGATTACAATCCAAATTTGGGACATGAAGTACTGAATTTAAAGTCAAATCCTTTGAAATAACAATAGAACATGTTCCACCCACTCTAGAAAGGGATCCATCAGCTATTTTTACTGTGATATTTTCTTAGGATGGACTGTAATTGTGCAGGAGAGTGGCATCACCCGTCATATGATCAGATGCTCCTGAGTCTATAATCCATGGGCTTGTTTTTCCTGAATTTACAATGAGGGCACTTAGTGATTACCTTTTTGGACTAAAGATCCTGTCCCAATAGTGTTGCTAGTGCCATGAACTTCGGATCCCGAAGTTGTTACTGATGAAGACGAGTTTGATTCTCCTGTGGCCATTCCGTGTTTGGTCGTCGGAAAGGATATGGAGATTTACAGGTTCAGAGTCAGACTTTGCTCTGATACCATGTTAAATATTGATTTGATTTGTACCGGTCCGGAGTTATACCATAACATGGATGGAGGTTGTACTGGACCGAAGTGGGTTATGATTCTAACTCAACCCTACAAGACTGACTTGTAAGGTGAGGATTGCTCCCCACTTATATACATGTGATAGGCCATATCTTTTAATGATGTGGGACTTCTGACACACCCCCTCACGCACGAGGTTTGACTCGTGCGTGAATGTTTGGATTTCTGACACACCTCCTCACACGGAGATTTTTGACTCATGCATGGAGACTATTGAAATGGGTGGTCTGACAAAGGGTGGCGCCCAATATCGGATAGGCTCTGATACCATGTGAATATTTCTTGCTTAATTTTGAATAATAACGTACATGAATAAATAGGGAGAACTTGTAAATTACTCCCTTAATTCTAGGAACTAAATTAGGAAAATACAATCTGATGAGATTTTGTAGAGTAAATATCAGAATCTCTTTATTCTAGGAGATAAATATGGAAACAAAGCCTAAATAACAAAGAGACAATTTATAGTAACTATTCCCTAAATATGGATTTCATTAATAACCGTAAAAGAAAACAAATGCATTTAACAGGATGATTAAGTGAAAATTGTGCCAGATTACATTAATTATAAATTTCCTCTAAATAAAAAATAATGTCTATAAATCACAATTATTAATAGAATCAGAATATGATATTATGATTTTCAACACTCCCCCTCAAGTTGAAGCTCACTACGCTTTAACTTATTACAAGAATATATATCTATTACCAACTAATAAATAAAAAAACAAAAAAAAAATTGAGTTCCGAGGAATAAATAAGAAATAGAGTAGCAATAAATATCAATTCAATGAGAAATAAAAGATAAAAGAAAAATATAATAGAAATAGTTGTTTGGTTTGAAGGAAGAGAAACATAATATGACAATAAATGACCACAATACCCTTATAATTTACTCTTTGTCAAGTGTCAAACTATGATGAGTATGATTAAGCACAATGGATGTTGCGCAACATGATAGGTTATGACTCTAAGCATAACCAGTACCACAACCAAAAAAAATTTTGCTTCAAGCATATTCAATTATGTACGGTAAACATAATTCATTATCTCTTTAAACATAATTGATTATGCCTGCGACCTCTTCCTTCAATAATGATTATTCCATGCCAGAGTTGCTTTAAATACAAACCTTAATGACAACTGTGTGTGCAGGTAGATTGACACCCCATGCCAGAGTTGCTGTACAGACAAGAACCTAAAAGCAGCAAAAAAACATTTTTTATAAAACTACCAGGATGAAACTCATCTGGAAAAACTAGTGTGATAATCTCTACCTTCAGAAGTCCATCAGCAAAAAGCCTCTCAGTAAGTCCTCTATCTGCACGCAGCATTCCAGCATGATGCACACCCACACCAAATTCAAAAAGTTCAACAAGATCTTTGTTTCTGGATTTAATGACTTCTTTCTGGAATGCATAATATACAAATTTATGAACTCAAAAGAAGTATAGATATCATAAGAGAAATGCAAAAAATGTTTAATTTAACAACCTTCATAAAGGTATATTGTGGATGTGTATTATTACTAAAAATTTCCAAATCTTCATTCCTCCTTGCAAGTTCAACCTATCAAACACAACATACAAGTGATGAAAATAGAAGCAAGGCATGGGACAGCTAAAGTACAATCAACTCACATGCAAAGAAATAAATAGTAACAATATAATGACTTGAGCAAACACTAACTCAAGTGCAGATAATCTTAAATCAAATAGCATGATTATATAAATGTTGCAAGACGACAAACCAGTTTATCAGCCGTCTTTGCAGTGTCCTTTCTTGAATGGACAAATACCATTGCCTGATGGCCTTGTCTAAGAGAATCAACAACCTGGTTTAAAAAAGGGGGCCAGGGCTATCAAATTAGCCAACACTGCAATGTTTATTATGTTTTAAAGAGAGTAGAGATGAAACAAGACCTTTGAATAGCATATATCATTCAACAATTCATTACGAGCTGCAAAGTTTGGTTCGCTAATTCCGATATACTGTTGTGCAAGAGGCACAGGACGATAACTAGAATCAAAGAAGAAAAGACCCGTGTCTGGATTTACCCTGAGAAATTGTGCAACCTGGTGACAATGAATGGTCAGAACTTGCTAGTGATGCCTAGCAAATATTTTGTCATGCAGAACATCAAAGTCAAGAGTTAATAATAACAAGTATATATTATTTGAATCAAACACCTCCAGGTAATTGGGAAGAGTGGCAGAAAGGCCCACAATGCGTATCATTGACTGAGTAGATTCCACCTGATAATAAAATAATGGAAGAAAAGCTAATTAGTAACTAACATGCAGAGAAATACAACATAAATGTTGTAGCATACAAATTACGCCACATTGATAACATACCAATCTCTTTCATTTTTTCCCTCTACTGCTTGCATAGAAAATTGCATGTTTAAGCTCAACCACCAGTGAGAGAAACTAATCTAATCAAAATTGTAGATTTAAATTTAGGGCTAAAAGAAACAAAAGAAACATTATTGGAGATAAGCCCCTCTAGATTTACCATTTTAAGCTCGATTTACCAAGTTTAGAAATGTTTCATACATATTAGCTTCACCAATAATTAGAAACATGCAATATAAATGTGAGAAGCTGTATTATTTCTAATGATCAAATTTTGCAACGATAACAATATACACAGGTTAGGCAATTAATGCTAACCTATGAATTGTGGGTGACAAATCTGGCTCAATTAGAAGAGGACATCTTTCCTTAAAAAGGAAATAAATCCAAGCAAATCTCCTAACTAAATTGGTACATTAAAAAAAAGGAGAGGAAATAATACACATGCTATAACACATACATAGACACAAGCTTTACCTGCCGTAGGGTCCTAGCAACTAGAGCCTCTATCACAGGACCTCTATCATCATTGAGTAGATGGACTTCATCAATAATTAAGAGCTTCACCAGCATTGACAGTGACATATCACTGCTCTTGCGTGTAATGACATCCCATTTCTCAGGTGTTGTCACTATCATCTGATTTAAACCATTAAAACAAAAAAAGAACTTAGTTCGCACGCTGGCAAAGAAATCCTAACCCAGCAATTTTCTTTACAAGAAACCTGAGTTTCTTCGAGTTCATTTTTTGACAGCTGCATATCTCCAGTAAGCTCTCTGACAATCATATTCAAAGGAGATAATCGTTGGCTGAATGTTGATGTGACTTCTGCCGCCAAAGCCTAAGGACAAGAATCTAAACTTAGAAATGGCACACAAATGCAGGGAGCAAAAGGAAATCTGAATAGAGATTAGAGAAATGTAAAGAGAAACACAAGCATCAACATACCTTCATTGGAGCAACATAGACTATCTTAAATTCATCTTTATGCAAGTAACCGTCCCTGAAGTGCTGCCCAATCTGCATACAAATCATTTACAAAGATAAAGGAAATAAGTTATAAGTTATTCTTCGCTGAAAGTGATTCTTCCTAGCACATCCTAACTTAATCCTGCAAAGCCATCAGGTTCAATGTTGCTGAAGTAGATTAGTAAGAGATTAATACACTGATTTCACTCAAAGCAAATATCTATTTACCCTAAACTTCAAATTGGTATCAGAGCAGGTATGATCCTGCTCTATGTATGTCATCAACAACCACCATCCATCATTGGAAGCCAGTCGCCTCCATCCATTGACGACCATTTTTAGGTGACTCCGGGATTCAGAGAGCCTCATTGAACATGACCCAACCCAAAAAAGCATAGGTCAAGACTCCGCTCATGCACTACCACACGCTAGTTTTCTGACGGAGACCATCTCAAGGACCAGATGAGGAGAAACCAAGGAGAGTCATCACTAGGTCCATGGCAAAAAGAATCGAAGAGGAGGTTCAAGGCCAACTCCAACTCATGGAGTCAACTTTTAGTAATTTAATTTTTAGTAAAAGATTCTTAGGATTTTGTATTAAGAGAACTCTCGTACTTTTGAGCTCTTTTTCTTTTGGTTGTGATCAATGTTTGAACTTTGTTTAGTGATGATTTTTTGGATTATAGAGTGCTTGGAGTGCATGGCCAAAAATTATAGTTCAAATTGTATAACTAAATCTAATTGCATAAATTAGTTTTAATTACCCATTTTGCAGCCTTGGAAGCACATGGTTTCACATGGATCTTGTTACATGGACAAGTTCCACGTAAAGCACATGGTAGGGTCCAACTAAGCCATGTAGAGTCATACTTCTCTCACTTGATCACAAGTAAAATGTGACTTCACATGTGCACACCTCTTCCATCACTTTGGAGTCACACTTTCCATGCCTCTTCTATTCTCCAAAGTTCAAACTTGCTTGCATCCAAGGGTCACCAATTTGGGTCTTCTTGCATCCAATGGCTAACTTTGAATCTTCCTTTTGTAAGCTACTTGTGGAGCAAGTCTCTTTCATCTATATAAGGCTTGCTCCTTTCTTTGTAAACAACTTTTGGCAAAGTGAATAGAAATTCCAGATTTGGTGAGAGTTTTCTCTCTAAAATTCTTGTGTGAATCTCTTTGGAGTCTTATCCTTGGTTGTTCAATCCCATTGTGGCGATTCTTCCTTTGATTCATTGATTTTTCATGGTGCCTACCATTTCTACCTTCTCCATTTTTGGTTTCTTCTTCTCATTCCATTGAATACTTCCTTGAAGTTTCAGTTCCTTGTAGATTTTGTGAGTTTCTTGAAGAAAGATAGGGGCAAACACCAGCTTCTCTGTATGGCTTGCATCAGACTTTCTCTTAGGCACATGCGAGCTACGTACCGGTCAACCGCCATCATAACTCCACCGCACCATCATCGCAACTCTCACTGGAACTCCCTTCTTGGTCTGCTTCAATTGAGTTATGGTTCAAAGTTCAAGTGTACCATGATCATTGGGAGAAGGAAAACATTGAAGAACCAGATGCACATAAAGTTCAATGGCAGAAAACTGACTTCTAATCATGTGTTATCTTATCGGAATATATAGACCTGAATGTGTTAGCGATACTCCAATCATTTCAGACTTGCTGTTTGTGCTGGAAAAATCCTCAAAATACATTTCCAACATATATTCAATGACAACTTGACTCACCAAAGGGTTCTCTCAATCAACCTAACCATGAAATGACCTCACACATAACCAATGCTAAAGCTGTTGTTGAGGAACTAAGGAAGATCTTAATTCATGACAACTGAAGAGATGAAGAAAAGACTTGATAGTTAATAGATTGTTCATAAGTCTAATTTCACGAAGTTTGCATCCAGATTTTGATCATATGTGCGAAGTTTATCTTGGTGAAAGGAGCTTTTGATACTAGTTAAACTACAGCAATTGAAAGTTCAACAATAGTAGTGCCTCGTGGAAGAGGAGGTCATGGAAACAAAGGAGGACATGGTGGTAATGGTGGTTGTCCTTATTGCGTAGTCACACTCAGAAAACTTCTATTTTCTACATGGCTTTCCTCATAAGGTGACAAATGTCTTGTGATCTGAGAATGTAGAGCACAATTCTTTGGTGAAGAATATCAGGAATTTTTCAAGTTTAAATCCAGCAACCAAGATCCTTCTTCTTTAGGTTCTAGTGTTTCAACAGCTTGCATTTCTCAATCTCTAGACAGTCAAGGTCCATAGGTAATTGATTCAGGTGCTTCTGACCATATTTTTGGTAGTAACTTTTTGCTTATCACAATGTCATTTATAAAATGTTCTCACTTAATCACCTTAACAAATGGGTCTTAAGTTCCAGCCACTAATGGTAAAGTTTCTCCTGCTTGTATAAATTAAAAATTTGTCACGTATATTCTTAGTAGTTCCTTAAATTCAATCTTCTTGAGTTAGTTAACTCGGTCTCTTAATTGTTCAATGACATTTGATGCTTATTCTTCTGTCATACAAGAACATGGTACGGGATGTCTGAATAGCTTAGGACGTGAATCAAGAGGTCTCTACTACCTGGAAATGAGTTCTTCTATATCCTGTTTTGCAACCTCATCACCAAAGTTTTTGCATGATCGTTTTGGTCACCTAAGTTTAGCAAAATTGAAGTTAATAATTCCAAATCTTAACAAACGCAAATGTTACATTGTGAATCGTGTCAATTACACAAACATGTACAGTCTTCTTTACCTAAGCAAACTGAAAAAAGATGTAACTCGGTTTTTCTACCATTTATTCAGATATTTTTAGGGTCCAAGCCATGTAACATTTTTTGGTTTTAGATATTTTGTTAGATAACATATTGATGAATATTTTCAATGTACTTAGGCATACTTAATGAAAGATAGATCAAAAAATGTTTATTTTCATGTCCTGCTTTAATGAGAACAATTAAAATTTGCCGAAGTGGCAATGCCAAAGTGTATTTTTCTTCTGAACTGTCTGTTTTTAATCTTCCCAAAAGGCATTTTGCACTAATCATGTCCTCACACATCATAAAAAGAGAGAACTGCAAAAAGAAAAAACAGACACTTAGTAGAAATTGCACATACCTTATTGCTAAATGCAAGTGTTCTAGTACACCACTTAGGTGATGTTGTTCTTACTGTTTGTTTTTTAATAAATAGAATGCTTTCTTCCCTTTAAAATAAAATTCTTCATTCAATCATTTTTCCAAATGAACCATTATATCATGTTTTACCTAAAGTTTTTGGTTGCACTTGTTTTGTTCATGATATCTCACCTGGTTTACACATTTGTTCTAGAGCAATTAAATGTGTTTCTAGGATACTCTTGGCTTCAGAAAGGAGACAAATGTTATTCTCCTAAAACTAAAAGGTACTGTATGTCAGTTGATGTTACAATCTTTGAAGATTCTCCTTTCTTTTCATCTTCTAGGCAAGATACTTCTTCAAACAACAAGTCTTACCTATTCCGTCCCTTTGCTCCATAGTTCTTTCTATTCATGATAGTGCACTAAGTAGGAAACCAATCTCATTCTCAAACTAGTAGTCAAGTGGTTTCACTTCTTATTGGTATAAATCAACACAAAACACAGATGGTTAATCTGACATCATCTAAAGATCCTATTGATTCATGTTCTTCTCCATCAATCTCTTCTATGACGGATCCTCTTAATCATCATCGTCGTCATCATCATCTCATGATAAAAACACTAGTTGGACCATTGCTCTTAGGGAAGGTATTTGAACTGCTTGTAATCCTCATCCTATTATAACCTTTTTAGTTATCACCATTAATCTCCTCGCTTTGTTTTGTCTCCTCTTTATCTTCCATTGTTTTTCCCCAAGAATGTTCATGAAACACTTGATCACCCTAGATGGTAACAAGTCGTGGTTGTTAAAATGCAAGCTCTTGAACATAGTGGCACATGGGTGCTAGTTCCTCTTCCTCCAAGAAAGAAAGCAATTGGTTATAAATGGGTATGTCATTAAGGTTGGTCCAAATGGTAATATTGACAAACTTAAGGCCAGATATGTAGCCAACGGTTAACTCAAATCTATTGCTTTAGTTATAGTGATATCTTCTCTCCTGTGGTTAAGATCACTATTGTCCATCTCTTTCTTGCCATGGCTACAATCTGTCACTAGTCTATTCACCAGATAGACATCAAAAATGCCTTTCTTTATGTAGAGTTAGAAGAAAAGATTTATATGAAGCAACCTTCTAGGTTTGTTGCTCAAGTTGATCGCGATTGGAAGTGACTTCTGTTTTGGCCTAATATTGCCTGCTCCTAACATCCCCCTTACTGCTCCCCTTATTTCTTTCACCCCTTCTTTTTCCCAAAATATACTTTAGTAATTGGAGGAGATCTATTAAAATCCTACAACCTAGAGTTCCTGTCAAATAACACCAAACTTTGCAAGTGGCATGCGAAAAGAATTAAAGAACTGGAGAAAATTGAAAAAAGAGGAAACTAGGCTACTAGCATTTTAACAGAATTTTTCATTCACAAGCAACTTATGCAATGAATCCTATCACATAAAAAAAATAAAAGAAGTTGATCCAGTTTGTACAATATAGAACAAAATGATGAACATAACAGAAAATGAATTAAAAATTAAACTACAACCTTGTAGACAGATTTATAATCAAGGAAGAATGCAAAATAAACCAAGTAAACAGCCAATCTATCCACGTCTGAGTCGTGAGACCAGAGAAAGACACCAATTCAAAACAGTGCTTTCAGATCATAGAAATAAATTACATCTTTCAGGGAAAAGGGTAAATATAAAGCAAGCAATATTCACCTCGTGCAGAATTGAAATCATAGCTATGTTAGTTTTGCCAGCTCCTGTGGGAGCACACACCTAGGGGAACATGAAAAGCACTCTGTCACACTAAAATAAGAAACACCTTTTTTCTCTTTTTCATAAAAGAAAGGCTTCTATAATCATTATTAACTATATGTTTGAAGGATAGGAAATAGATTACTTACAAGAATATTCTCGTTAGTTCCATGAACAGTTGGAAATATCCTGCTCTGAATACGATTCAGAGATTTGTACCCACGAAATGCAGCTTGTGCAAAGTCATCTAACTCCCTAATCTCAATCTGAAAGTGCAGAATCATGGTAGATATGCATTAAATAATGCTCTTTCAAAAACCCATACTTCGAAGACCATTTGGGAATTAGAGGAAGCAATTGTCATATCATGCAGTTTCGTCACAATTAAAAAAAGGAAATGTGCAAAGGTGAGGATTAAATTTTTTAATTGTGGGTGAGGTATTATCTTACAAAAAACAAAATATCGAAGGACAATAGCAATCCATGCATCACCCTTCACTCACTTCATATGTTAATAAAGTATCAATGATCTCATCTTACAGTCAACAAAAATACTAGTAATCTCTCAATAAATGATTGAATGTATCTCACAAGTCACAATAAAAGAGATATACCAGCTTTTCTCCAGGTTTCATTGTTGCAGTTGGTTTGGGGGGAATCATGACCTCTTCATACCCCTTAAAATGCTTCCTTACAGTTCCTTCAGGAAGAGCAGTAACAGCTATTGACTCAGACCTGTCTCCAGAACCAATCATCTCATCAAACAAATTCTTCCTCTCACTTGCTTGAAGTAAAGATGAGAAATCCAGTGAAGACAAATCACCATCACCAGCATGTTCTGTTCCACGTCTATTTCGTTTTTCCTCCTTGCGTCGAAGCTTGTCTATTTGCTTTTCTGATTCTGTTTGAACTGTCACCTACAAAACGTAAATCCTTAAGGAAGACCGTGTTTAAATAAAGACAGCATATATGTCTGGATTTCACTATATACAAGTAAATAAATACAGATTGATCAATACCTGTGTTCCATAACTAGGCATGCGAGACTGAGCATTTGAAGCATTTTTATCCGACCTCAAGATCAATAAGCCATGATGGATAGAATCAACAATCTCCTTTCGATGCTGCAAATTTTTAAAAAAAAATGTCAATTGACTAGGACAAATACATAAAAAACTTCAGTATTTTCATTATCTGATTATTGATAGGCAGGCCCTTAGTCTTGAAGTGGAGTTCATCAACAATCAAAAAGAATTATTCAAACAAAAAAAAAAATTAGAATTTCAAAAACAAAACCTTACCCATCACATGAAGCCATCATTACTTGGATAAGAATGAATGAAGAGTAAAGTTCAAAAATTATTATTAATAATGTTTAGAAGTAATAAGAGAGTGAAACTAGCATATTCTCACCAACAAAAGATTTTGCACGGTTTCAAATGCACCATCACCAACAAGATCCAATAGATCTCCAGCTATCTTCAAGGAGAGAGGAAAAAAGGTATGTTCAACATTGCAGACACCAGTAATTATGCATATAAAGTATATACAAATTTTGAAGATTGACACAAGTAATACCTCTTCACCAGGCTTTTCTGAATAAAGAACCCGACAAATGGCCATAGCCAATTCATCTTGAGATAGTTGTGAACTACAATTTCTAACTATTTTATCACACACATCTCTTAACCAAATCAGGTTGAACTTTTCCCCATGAACAGCAGAATGAACCGTTGGGCCAGTATGACCATACTGTTCTTGGTGAAATTCTACAGAAACAGTGCTTTCAAAATCCATCATATCTCCATCTAAGGATACATCAACCAAGAAACGAGCTGGCACTTGAAAGACCAAATCAGCTCCAAATTCTAAATTTTCATCAGGATCTAAACTTTGTTCAGAAGAAATGGCAGAGTTTTTATTGCTTGGCTGCAAATTTAAAAGTCTCTGTGCTAGAGATGCAACTTGTCTCAACTTGGCATCAGCAACTGCATGTCCAATAAGTTTTTGTAATTCAAACCTGTGTACCAATGTCACACAAAAAGTTTAAAGTTTTAAACAAACAATCCAATCTCTACACATTTGAGACTTGCCATAATCAATCAAATATTGAAGCCATATTATGTCCTCTTCATTATGTAACATACACCAGGCAATTCAAAATTAGAGAATTTTCATAACAGTGTATTCAAAGTCCCCTATACAATACTTAGTAAGGCCCATTAAACTCTTTAGATCAGAAACTAATACAGAATCGAACCATTTCTTCATGACAAATGCAAAGACACTAGTTAAGGAACTAAAAAATATTGCATACATTCTGGTATGCATATGGTACTTGCGTTAATATTAAAATCCGCGTTTTCAACATGAAAGTAAGTAACTCTTGATTGCTTCAACTAATACACACATAAGAGGTCACATATGCAAAACCAAAATTGCAGGTTATTACAGCACCCCATCATGATTTCGAGCGCATCCCCAACATGATTCCCGGTAACAAAAAAAATCTATGATTGGTTCCTTAGAGTGAAGTGACCTAGGGGCTCTGGTCAAAAGAACTCCTTATCTCATTCCAATAAAACGCAATAGTTAAATCCCAGAAATTGATATTCAAGCACTTCAGAATTCAGATTAGTGACTCCTATAAAACCTTTAAAAATCCAAAAACATACTTTTTATCTGAAATTATTCTATCAATATAATTATCCTCCTCCTCTTCCATTGGCCTGCCAAAAAGACGATACACAGTTAGCGCCACCTCGCGGAACTCCTCAGAGCGCATTTCTCCATCAACCAACTCCACCACTGCTCCTATAAACTGCTTGTAAGCCTGACGCACTTCCGAAGAAGCTGTTTCACCAATTCACCAAACACAAACATGTCATCACTATCAACATTCTTTTTCGCATCAACTCAAAATCACTAGCATATTACTCTTACAACCGCACAATACCTTCTTCCCACCCGCACACAATCTTCCGTGCCAGCTCCGATTCATCAAGCGAACTTGCAGAACTAAGTGCCACAATTCAAAATCCAAACAAAAAAGAAATAAAAACATCAATCAGTAATTTTCGCAAGAAACACCAAACATGTAAACTACAAAACCAATAGCAGCATCTCGAATTCCGTGTCCGGTTGCCAGGAAACTCGATAAATCTTCTATTCGAAATTCTCGAATTTCTCGGCAATCAGACAGAACATAAAGCGGGAAAAGTGGCGATAAATTGATTACTTGAGAGGTTTTTGATTGTGAAGAATGGTTTTGCGATGAAGATAATACTGGTCGACGTCGAAGGGGTCCCTGAGGGAATTGGTGAGGCGAGGAATCTGAATCAACATTTTGGATTCAATAGAGTGATGTATTTCCCTGAAACTCAATAAGTAGCTCTTGGAAAGAGAAACCGAGTTCTACTGCAACACTGCGCTAAGACTCAAGTTCGGTTTGTGCTGATGATCGGAGAGTGTTTATTATTTAAGGGTTTAACAAATTAGTCGTTTCACTTTTTTGTGTTTATTTTTTAAAAATCTAATTTATATTTTTGGGAAAATATGTTTTTCATGCATCTCAAATTCTGAACCATTCTTTGTTTTAATTTATTGGTATCAATTTTGAAATTTATTTTATTTTTAATTTTTATGGTTAAATGGTTATCTTAAGTAATAATAAAATATACTTTATAATAGTCAAAGATAGCTAAAGGATGTAATTTTGAAGGTAAAATATAGTTTAGTTGTTCTTCATTTTAAATTTATGTATTATGTTTATTAATAATTATTTTACTGTACATAATTATTAGGCTCAAGAAATAAAAATGAAATTGTATGGAAGGAGAAGAAAATGATAAATAGCATTTTTAAATATTTATAAATTTAAATAAATTTTTAATAATTAAATTTATATTTTAGGTGATATTTAAGCACAATAAAATATGCCTTGTTATTATTTAATAGAAATATTTAATAATAAAAACTAAAATTAAAATGAATTTAAAACTTACTGAGACCTGTAACTAGAACGAAAAGAACTAAAAATCAAAATTTAAATAACATGAAGGATAATTATTATTTTTAGATGAAATATGGTTGTTATATAATATATATTATAAATAAGATTTTATAATTATTATTAATTTAGATGGATGGAATATAGTGTGTGTAATAACATAGATTTTAAATGGTAAGAAAAAGATTTTTAGCGGAAAGGAATTGAATGAGTTTGAAAATTAGAAAAAGAGGGTGAAAAGAAAAATTAGAATAAGGATTTTGCTTAGATAAAAATGTCTTATTTAAAGATTAGTTTGTGGATAGGCTATATTTAGAGTATGGTGAGGTGAAAGTTATTATAAGATAAGAGTAGTTATGGATTAGATTTTTAAAAATCCAATTCAATTTCAGTCTAAATTCAAATGAATAGATGAGATTAAAAATTTAAATTTATGTTTTTTTTTTTAAATAAGTTTAGAATTTTATAAAACCAATTTTAAATGTGGCTTTTAGTTTAAAACTAGTTTTAGATGTGATTTTTTGGTTTAAAATCAATTTTGAACCAAAAACCAATTTTAACCAGAATTTATTCTAAAACTACCAATTTTAATCTAAAGTGATTGATTAGCTGTAACTAATAATATATTTAAATAGTTGCAAAATTAATAGTAAAAAATCATAGCATACTTTTGATGTTTAACTAAATGCATATTCAGGAACAAAATAATGATATTGACAGAAAAAAAAAGTTGAAGAGAGGATGCTTCCAATGAACTCTTCAATGCAATTAGTTTGCAATTTACATACAGTGTCTCTGTCGCTAAGGTGAGATACAGAGAGAAACCAAAACCCTCTTGTGTTTTGCATTGAGTTCTTTGGATATGTTAGTTTTGCCGTTCATGGTGGAAGGTTATAGAAGAAAAGCAACGGAATTGAATCGGAGAGAGTAAGCAAAAGAAGCAAAACGAGTTGAGACTTTGAGAAATTGGATCCGATTTTTACATGAGGTCTGACATTGGATTAAGTCGCGGCTTCAAGAATTGGATAATCTAAAACCCAATTTTCTTAGAAACGGATAAAATATAGATCGAACCGGTTACAAAAACTTGTCGGTTACGATTAATGGATTTTTTGTCCAGTCCTACTCTGAGATTAATTCGTGGGTAGGCTATATTTAAAGTTGGGTGAGATAAAGGTTGTATGTGGAATGGTTCAAAAAAATGGTGTTTACAGTTCAAGGTTCTAGAGACATGCTGCATTGGTGACTACATAGTTGTAGATCAAATTGGCAAGTCCACAAATATGATTCTTCAAGGTGTTAGAAGAATACCTACGATTTGGGAGTGTTCTTGGATGACCACACGTAAAAGAGGAGGTCTTGCTTGCCACCGAGGAACCCCTGACAAATATTTTAGAAAAGACAGTTCAAAATAATATTACGTCTCACTGCATTTTCATATTTTAAAAGCTATTTCTCGTCGATGACTCAGACATTCTCTTCAATACATTTGTAAATTTCATGCAGGTTTTATTAATTGAAACATAAACATTATAAAGTATTTTAAAAAAACACGATTGTTCTTAATATGTTTAAACTACTTTTAAAAGAAATGATATTAAAGCTAGTCGTGACAGAAATAATAATAAATTATTTTACTTAAGGGGGGTTATTGCAATAACTTAATTGCACTTTTGCCACAAAACATTGTTCCGTAACTAGTCAACATAGGAAATTTGACCTTTGCTCTTGAATATAAACATAAACATATGCGAAAGTATTGTTTTTGGGTCTCCATTACAACCTGAAATTTGTAGGCACTTCAATTCTCTTTTTTACTAAAGAAAATCTAAATGTTATCATATAAAGTTACAAAGTTGTGACACCATTCATCTGAGAGTGTAAATATAGAAGGATCATGAATGAGTTACTCCAATTCAGCACTAATTCCACAATTAACCTCCCCCTGGAAATACTACATTAATATAGCAGGTTCTTCCATGTATCCACCAAAAACAAAAAATGTTCATTTATGTATATAAGGATGAAAGATTAAAATTGTATCTATATAAGATAAAAAGAAAACTTAGGCATCTCAGCCTTTGCTGCATTCTATGCACATCCTTCAAATTGCAATGTAGCAGTGGACTCCCTGGAACAGCACAGCAAAATTCATGTGAAATTCTTACTCTTCAAAACATTGAAAGAGATAAATATGATGGCAAGGACCATTCGGATAGGTATTTTAAAATAACAAAATATAATTTACCAACCAATAATAAATAAGCTTAGATAATAGAGAGATGAAGGGGATGGCAAAAAGATGAACACTTTTTTTCTCTTTTGCCAACCAAAACATATGGCTCATCATCTCATAGTCAAGGAGAAAATATCATAAGTCTGTTTCAAATTTAGTATTGAGTTTAATTTCGTCCATTGTCAGTATAAAAAATCTTTACTCTGTCAACTAATTAAAAATTACTCTAGAGATGACTATTATGCTATTTATTACAAAAGTCAACATCCTTAACATATGACAACCTATATGATTAGGTGACTACAGAAAAAACCATTGGTATTCTAATTAAATTAAATTCCTAAGACTAAGACTACTCACCATGAAAATCCAGTTATTCATCATCACTATCATACACAACTGCCATTCGCCGATGGGTGGTTGTTTTCCTTGGAGGAGAGTCCTCGTCGGACTCAAATCCCTTCCTTTTGCCGCTGCCTCTAAACTCCTTACTCTTTTGCTTTGGTTGCTGAAAGAAAACATCCAAATTATAAAAATAAATAAACTGCATGAAGTAATCACACGCAACAAAGATAATTTAACAGTAAGGAGGCACTGATAAGAAGGCAATCTGAAGAAATAACTCTGGACATAGGTCAAAATTAAAGCATATAGAGCCTACTAATTTTTAGCAAAGTAAGCATTACCTCCTCTTCCTCCTCCTCTGATTGATCATTAACTTGTTCTGCTTCTTCATAGTGTTCTTCCTCTTCTTCCTCATCCTCATACTCCGGCTCAGTATCTTCATCCCTCTTACGTGAAGGAGGCCTCTCATCTTCCTCCTCATCAGTCTCATACTCGGACTCCTCTCTCTCATCATCTGGGTAAGGATTCCGGGAGGATTTAGCAGGTGGGAAGGAAGACTTTCGAGGGATATCTATGTGTCCCTGTGACTAAAATTCCAGAAAATAACCCTCATCAATGCTTAATACAAAAGAAAAAATAAAAAAACTCCACAAATGTACAGATTTTAGGAGACCAAAAGAATACCTTTTTAGCATTCATAATTCGTTTCTCTGCGCGGGCTTCTGCTTCTAAATCATCCTCAAAGTGGCGTTGAGAGCGACGAGAATCATAGTAATCTGTTTCATCCTCCTGAAGGAAAGAAACATAGATAAATAATGGACCTAACAGTGTTAAGTATGTTGATATACTTGCAGAAAATTGCAGTAAATACATAAGCAAAAAAGAAACAGACCATCTAGGAAGAAAACAACCCCTGAAATTTTACCTCATCCAAAGCATCCTCTAAAAACCCCGGAGAAAGTTGCCGCCTCCTCTCCACAGCTGGGGTATACTTCCGGCTCACTTTTTCACGCTTTCGATTAAGCAGCACATTAGCCCGGATATTTTGACTTTCAGCCTGTTCAAAATTTAGCGAAATTTGATAATGGTACCGACAACACAGAATAAGCATTCAACTTCTGAATTATTGACAGTACCTTCTCTTTTTCCTCTTTTTCCCTCTCAGGATCAATGTCAGTAATGCAGTTTTTAACCTTATAAACCTTCTTATGCCTTGAGTCAACAAGAGCAGTCAACAGCCGATGAGAATTCGATGACAAGGAAGATGGCATAAACCTCATTTTCCTTAATAACCTTCCTTGTGATTGGAGGATTCCCTGTAAGTATGTAATTTTAAATATAATTCATTGAGGGTAAATGTTAATTCATCAAGAAATCCATGAGAATAACAAAATTCACCTTTCCATGTCTAAGGAAAAGATGTGCTTGATCATGCTGTGCATCTTGCACTGATATGTCTAGAACTTCATTCCCAATTAGTAACTGCAGGCTGCCATCAGACCACCTCACAAAGCGAGCATTGCTTTCATACTACAGTAACAAAAAATTTGTGATGCATTTTCTTTAAAAATGTATTACTTAAACCTGATCATGAATGACATACTTTTACTACAAAACAAATGATGTAGCTCAATTGAAACTATTCCGTTCTAGGAATTTGAAAAACCGCTACTTTGTCCACATTCTCACTCACATCCAGTAATGCAAAAGATAACAACATATAGCACATTCACAAGAAAAAATTCCTGCATCATCCCAGCAGCAACAAATTAACTTCTTTTCAAGCTTAGGATATTTGTGGGTTCACTTCATAAAGTAGTCATACAATGACTTTGCACATGCATAAGAAAATTGACATCAGCATATTATGTCACCATAATTTTAAATTCAAATATGAAGCCCATAAATAGTTAAACTTCAATGTCAAATTTCTCAACCTACTACAGTACATAAAAATCCTGTCCATCCATGCGCATCAAAACTAAATCTGATTTTGTCAAGCAAGGACAAAATTTAAGTCATGCATTAAAAAGACATTGTATACTCCAAAATCCCATTTGGCAATATTATCCTGAGTCCATCTCAGTTTGAAGCTTGATAATCAAAATTGATTATTTTATTACATAATTAAAAGTGTAAAGGTTGGTAAAGGAAAAACAAATGATGTACAAGAAGGCAAAAGAAGTTACACACAAGAATATAAAATGCCCTTCATCCCAATTCTTTGCAGTTACTGGAAATGGATGATCGTGGTAGCATGCATAGGAAAGTACAATATACAATTACTTACAGATGTTGTACCATCAGGATTTCTAGCAGTCCTCCAGCGTACGATATTGTTCTCCAAACGTATACGCTTTCTGGCTCCAGATTCATCAGTTACAAAAGTATCCTCTTCCACATATGTTTTAGGATCAAATGGTTTTGGATCAACACCCATAATATTAGAAACTTTAATCATGTTCATCTGCCATGAGAGAGAGAGAGAGAGAGAGAGATTAAAATACAAGTAGTTGAATATTGAAATTCAACATATCTTACCAGAATGCAAATCATTACAAAAGGCATTTCATTTGCAAATAAAATCTTCAGAAGTGATACCAAATTTACCCATCATGAACTTGTTATCATAATCTGACATTATTCAATTGAATTCCCATCTAATTATCGACCATCACATTGAGAAATCATACAAGAAGTTTTGTAAAAGATACACTAGCTTAAACATTTCAAAATCTGGAGATCAACTCACACACAAAACTTCTAAATCATAACGATGTAAACTATGCACAGGAGAGAAAATCACTTGTATTTTTCAGCACCAAGATAAAGCTAATTTAAAATTAAAATATAAAATTCAAGCTTCTAACTCAAATCAATTAACTTATAAATTAGAGGCAAACCTTTTCTGGTATTGCTGGAGGTGGTCGTAATGGAACCTCTAACTCTAAAGGGGGTCCAAGAGGCTTCTCTTTAGTTTTTATCTCAATGTTTTCCTCTTCTGATTCGTACTGGTGATCTTCATCAGCAAGTATATCTTCTGGTCTCAGGTTCTTTCCATAACTACCTTCCTCCTCCACAGGATATCTCTGAGGCAGAAAATCATTTATCCAACTAATTCTCAAAACTAGGTCAATCCATAGATAAATAAAAAAATCTCACTATTGGAACATGACACTCACATTTGAATCTTGCTCATTGTCCTGCTGAACTGCATACCCCATATCCTCCTCTTCATCATCATCAAAATCACCAAACACATCACGAATTTCAGGGGCAGCATGCACGTCACGACTCTCATCCTTTTCATCTCTGGGTGACCCACTGCAACAGCAATTGTACACCATTATAAGTCCACAATTAAAGAACTTGATAAAAATCACGAGAAGTAAGCAGAGATAAAAGGTACCTATACCTATGGCTTCTAGTTTCATCAACTTGTTCTTCTTCTTCTTCTTCATCGTTGTCATCATCATCATGGGGAGCGTAATGGTGTTCCTCAGACCTCTCAGATCCGCTCTCGACAACATCATCCCTACGCTTACTAGTAACACCACGCTGACTGTAACCGTCATGTTTAGCATCACTATAAGAGTCTCTGCCCTCACTCTCTTCTCTCTCAGCAACTTCAACCTCTTGCGAACTCTGCTCCCTCTCGCCCTCGCTCTCAATCTCGACCTCGCCCTGTCCCTCAACTTCGCCCTCGCCCTCCTGCTCACCCCCTCCCTCGCCCTCGTCCTGAAAATTGAAAAACAAAAAACAGAAAGGGTTTAGGATTTAGGATTTAGGGTAAGGGATCCAAAGCGGTTAAAAAGCAGGGAAAGTGAAATTGAGAATGTACGGAAGCGTAATTGAGTTGAGGGTTGGATTCGTGTTCGGAATCGAGCTCTTCTTCTTCCTCTGATTGGTCGCCGAAGAGGTTCTGCATCATCTGATGACGCTTCTCCTCCCCTCCTCCCATGCTTGCCCGCCGCTATTTCGGAAATATTCCAACCTAGCCGCCAAACAACAGTAAGAGATTCTTCGCCGGGACTGATTTCAATTCAGAACAACCTCTCTCCAGCGCTCTCACCGTACCAGCGTGCCTCGCAATTTTTTTCCTCGACAATTTCGTTAATTATATATGGCCCCAGAAGACATTGATATATTTCTTTTTTATCTTTTAATATATTTTAAGTTAAATTTAATTAATCCTTTATTAAAATGTTCATTGGGACCTTCTTATTTTTTAAAATGATTTATTTTAGCATTTTATATTTTAAAAAAAATTCGTGTTGGTACACATAAGGTTTATTTTTATCATTTTCTCGATGACTTTTAAAAAACTGCTAATTTGTTTATGCAAAAGTATATCAAGAATGCATTAATCAATGTGAAGGAGAAATTTAAGAGAATGATTTCATGGATTTGTTTTGTATGTCATCAATTCAGTTGACGAGGAATAAAAGTAGCAATTTCATTTACTTTTGAAGACCTTGTAGTGCTTACTAGGCTTAAATATTCACGTGAAGGATTTTACTATGGTCTTTATATTATATATTTTACTTTATAAATAATAAAAGTTATTTCTAACTATAACGATTAATTATGATTGTTATAAAACAAGGTCGTATTTTATCTTCGTTATTTTTTCTTAATAATGAAAAACAATTTGAAAAAAGCGAGTAATATTATATATTTTACTTTACAAACAATAAAAGTTATTTCTAACACATTTGTTTATACTATCATGCATAGGAGTTTGAGTGAGTTTGATTAGGAAGATCCAAATTACACATAGTGAGTATCATTGTTTATTTAATGTAATCACAATAATATTTAAATGATCAGCTTTCTGAATCGCATATTTTTGAGATGATTGACGTAAGCTTAACTGTTAAGGTTAACTTGTTCATTTATATTTTTAATTCTTCAAGGTTAATCCTCCTCGAAAATGAAATATTTCGGTCAAATACAAACAAATGAAGAAGAAATGGTATAAAATGGAAAGATTAGAGATAAAGAAGTGTCGTGGATACACCAATAAACTCAAGATAAAATCGTCACAAATTAAAGAAAGAATCATTAATAAGATTTAAAGGTTTTTTTACAAGAAACCTTAGAAAGAATACTCGCTTAAAAGCTTAATGTTTCCTATTGTTATTCATGCTTAATGTTTCCATCTACATGCAAATAATGGAGTGAGTTACAATTTTAGGTATGTTAATTATTTAAGCCTAAGTTCTGAATTTATTATATTAAAACCAATAGTCGTGTCTCAAAAGGCTAGAAGTCAAAAGGATATAAGAATTTTACCTTATTCTTGACACTACCAACGGGTAGAACAAGACATTTCAATGTCTCTCTAGTCATAGCGGTCTCAAATCTCACCATTTGCTAATTGAAAAACGAAACTAATATTGTGACCAAAGTCGCACCTGCTATGGGCCCATTTTTAGGTACAACACTAGCAGGAAAATGTATATGTATATCACAACCCTCCAAAAGATTAAATCACTCAGTTGCAGCCAACCTAAGACCAGTTGCCCTTGACCTTACTAACAAAATCAATCCTTTATTGGCCAAAAACAAGTAATGATTCTTGATTTAATCCATGTCTTAATCAATGTGAGAGCTAGTGTGTAGCAACAACCATATCGTGGAGCCTTGAATCTTAATGACCAAATTAAGACTAAAAAATAAAAGAAAATGTCACTTATGAAATAAAGGATTTTTTTAAAAAAAAATTGTCACACAAAATAAATAATCTTAAAGGGTTACGTTTCAAAAGTATAGACATATTTCATCTTCTTATTCACAAAGGGAATAGATAAGAACCCAAGGATAGCCTCATAATTTGTCACATTACCTTGTTAATTCCAAGCAAGAACAAAGAAGACTCGAGATAAAATGTTTGTTAGGAGTCCACACTCAATAAAACATATTGAGATACTAGTAGGAAATCATAAAACCAATTAAGAAGGAAGGAGAATTAATTCACGAGTTATTGTTCCCACGAGGATAAGTAAATCAAATTATTTCAATTATACACTAAGAATGATTTTTAGATTAATTGAGCGAATTGCAAGTAATCGAATTGGAATTCAATTTAATTAAAGTGATTGAGATCTCAATTTAACCACTAATATTCCTAATACCCTCCCTAGTTATGTTATTTCCCTATTATCACTTAGTTTCTTTTCTCAAAGTTCCCCTAAGTTTACATTTAATTCATTAGTGGTCAATTAATGAAAAACATTAAGTTCAGAAGAAATAACTCGTAATCATATAACTGAATAACATTGTGAATTTTATTAAGATAGATTAAGGTTAAAAAAAGGGATTTAGTTCAAAAAGGGGATTTAGTTCATGATAGCCACAGTCACAATACAAAATAATTAAAAGAAGAAGGATACATAGACGATTGTTTTCTATAAAAAGGAGGATCAAGAAGTGATCGTTGAGCCTTAAACAATTTTTCCAAGGAACCAAGAGATAGAACTTTGCTATCATGATTAACATTAATCTTACAATGCTTCTTTCCTTTGACCTCTTTGTTGATGTCACAGTTACACTACGGAAAAGTCCTCCATGAGCCGTGTATACACACTCCGGTATACATTGCAAAACTATTGCTACCACATTGCAACTGTAATCAAAGTTGCATTGGTCATAATGTGAAGGTCATAGCCACAGTTCCAAGGAACACAAAACCACAACAGAGACCATAATTTAAAAACTTTAACTAAATGAATTGATCAAGGTTACCTCATTTATATCATACTGCTTCTCTACTTCAATGTACGCAAAGCCTTTCATATGATCTACAACAAAAGTAGATATCATCTTCAATTTAGTACCAATGAACTTAAGTCAACAAACTTCTGCATTAGACAAAAATCTAAAAGCCTTTCACTGCCAACCTAAAGCAAAAATAGTAATAATAATAATAATAATAATAAGAGAAGCATTAAGAAATCTGACAGCAAGCGAAAATTTCAATAAGCAAAATTACTAAATCAATATTCCAAGTATCATACGACGTATAATGCATTTGACTTTCCATATGTTTAGAACTAATTTCTTGGGGAAAAATTAAATTTAGGGAAAAAATCAAGATAAAATGTACTCACATTGGGATTGGGTGAAGCAATAGAGGAACAATCACTACGATGACAATGACGATGGCAATGACGGAGAGACAACGGCAACAACGATGACAACAATGGAGAGTTGATGGCAAGAATGGAGTGGGAGACGACGACGAATGATTGCTGTCAACGGGACGGGGAGAGAAAACGTGGCAGTGTGGGCATGACAATGAGACGACGACAGTAATAATAGGTCACGACAATGAAATGACAACAGGAACAATAGGATGTGATAATGAACAATATGGGTAAAAGAGGGAGAAACACGAGAAGCAGAGTGGTAGAATGAAAAAAAAGAAGAAATAAAACTTTTAAAAATTAGAGTAGGATAAGGGGTACTACCGCATCAGATTTAAATATTAAATTTTTTATATAAAAAAGTGACATATTTTATTAATCAACGTAGAATATATTTTTTACGCTATTTTTTTAAGAAATAACATTAAAAGTTAAATCAATTTACGTTAGATTTTTGCTAACTCAAAATAGTGGCGTAAAAAGTCTATTTTATACTAATGATATCAAATTAAGCAGAAATATAAGTTTATTTATAAAAATGGTTAAAATAATATTAAAATGTATTACATAATTCAATTTTTTAATCACTTTTTTAATTTTAGCTTAACCATTCCTCTGTGGAGGTCTGCAAGTGCTTTGTCATTTTGGCTTTTGTTGTTAGATGTTTGTTAAAAATAAAACTACTCTTTATATTAAAAAACTTTAAAAATCAAGAATCATACCTTAATAAAAATTTTGAGGCAAATATTAAATACATTGCTAAGAAACTGAAATAATAAAGTTAGGAACTTTACATAGGTTTAGCTCCTAGTGGGTGAGTGGATAGATGAGTTGGTCCACCCTAAAACCCGTTTAGACTTACGATATATATATTTTATTCTATTGGGTTAATTTGTTATGCAATTCATATGAATTTTATTTCTCGATCAAAGTTCTTTTCTATTTTTTTTTAAAAGTTACAATTCTAAAAAGTATTGTATATAAATTATTGAAATCATTTTGTACTAGACCCTGTGTGTTTTTTCTTTTATATTAAAAATTTTCCATATTAATATTTTTAGTGTCTGTTAATTATTTATACTTTTTGAGATTGTTGCCACGTATTCTTCTTAACTTATTATTAATTCTAAACAAGATAAAAGGAGATTCAATTATTTTCGCCTGTGTTGTTATTCTTTATATGTGTTGATACTTTTTATCTTTGTCTAACACTAATTGATGCAAATGGAGTAATACAAATATGGATACTAATGCTTCCTCATATTTTATTAGATATAATTATATCCTGTATTTATTTAAGTATTAATATTTTAATATTTAGCAATTCATGCAAATTAAAAAAAATAAAAGAAAGAACATAGGTGAACATGAACAATCATTAGAACAATATTCGAAGATTAAAGACATTAATAAAAACATTTAAAATAAAAAAGTGGGAAAAGAGACCGGTTAGATAATGAGGGATGTAAGATGAGAGAGGGTTAGAGTAAAAAGACGTGAATACTAAAGTAAAAATAAATAAAAATAAAATAAAATAAAAGAGTAGGGTAAATTTAATTTTAATTTCAATGTATGATATGATACTAATATTAATTTCATAAGGATGTTGAAATTCATGATTTTCATAATAGATATAAATAGAATTAATAATTTTGATCCATTGATAAAAATTACTCTTCAAAAATTCATTTGTATATTCATTGGTCTTTCTCTATTTCCTCTTAAGACTTTATTGATGGAGAAAAAAAACTTTCATAACAAGAAAAAGATGTTGGAATTCTATTCTAGTCATTTTCTCTTTTTCAAGCCAACTTTCATCAAGTTAGTTATTTTATAAAATAACTACCAACAACTTCCCTTAACTATCAATATTAAGTATATTTATTAAACTTACAAAATAAGACACACTACACATGAGACATAATATAATTTCTTACATTCTCCCACTTGACTCATGTGTGTCATTATTTCACTTCATGGTTTAGCAAATACACCTATCACAATGTGCATCATGTCATTACATTCATAACTTAATCTATCATGATAAAAAATAAAACTAACATGAGTCATGACAGTTGTATGTCAATTTGTCGACATAGTCCCTTCCATGTACTACAAAGTCAGTCACTGTAACATCCTCAAAAATTTATTTTCATACGTATATTAAAAACGTAGTTAAAACATTTACTAAAAATTCTATAAAAATGTGCAAATAGTAAATTACTGTGCAAATAGTTAATTACTGTGCAAATAGTAAATTACTGTGCAAATAGTTAATTACAGTGCAAATAGTAAATTACTGTGCAAATAGTAAAAAATAAAAATAATAATAATAATAAATATAAAAACACGGATTACACGAGTTCCATTATAATAAGCAAATCACTGTACAAATAGTAAAAATTACTGTGCAAATAGTAACTTTTGAAATTCTATAAATAGGGCCTAGAGTTTCAATTATAATCACAAATCTAAGAACATTCTTTCATTCTCTCAAAATCTCTTAGGAAGAAATCTCTTCAATCAAGAGAGAAGTAAATAGGTAGAGGAAGATAGGAAGCTAGGAGGAATTGGTAAGGGGAGCTATCCTTATCTTACTATTCTTTGTTGTTATTATCTCTATTTTATCTGATACTAAGGTGCTAAGAAAATTCTTAGTATGCTCCATGGTTGCGGTTTTGTCCGATCTTCCACATCAGAACAGAATTATTCTTGTTGTTAGGAAAAGGGTGATAGTGTGGAAGTGCATGTCTAGGAAAGTTCTGGCTAAGGAAAGACTTGGTACTTAAGTGTGTCCATTAGTGACCCACCTCTCTTTCCTGGGAACTTACCTGGTGTACTATTCACGGACTACGGTCACTTATACGTTACTATTCACGTATACGGTACTGTTCACTTATACGTTACTATTCACGTATACGTTACTATTCACTTATACGTTATTATTCACGTATACGTTACTATTCACTTATATGTTACTATTCACGATACGGTGCGTTCACGTATAATGTTACTTTTGATGGGTGTTTTCTTGGTGTTTCTTGATTTCTTGGTTTCATGATGTTTATTGGTATTCTTGGTATTTGATGGTACATCAAAATATGAATGATTATAAATGATATTCTAGAAAGGGAGGTAAAATTTCATTCATGCATACATGCCTCAAAAGAGGTGGCCTCGGTTAGAGGTGCGATAATAACTTAATCCGTGCGTCTTGGTGGGATGCCGACTTGGGGATTTCCAACGGTGAGAATTCATTTAATTCATGATGATCACATGTTTATTTATGAGATTCTCGTGCACCACCGTGGAATCCCAACCGGGTCGGTAAGTTTTACGATGATGATGTCGTATTATCCGAGATGGTACCACATTGCATATTTTTGGAGTTGAGGTTGGAGCATGCATCATATAGAAATTTCATTTAAGTCATAATTCATCCTTTATTGATTTGATTATGATATGTATCATATTAGTATTTTTATATGATATGTATTATATTGACATTTTTATATGATATGTATTATATAAATATTTTTACATGATAAGTATTTTTATTAAGATATTGGAACTTACCTTTGCGTGTTTGTGTCTCGTGGTTTGACACCCGTGATGATCCCGAATTTTATTCGAGGAGCAGATTGACAGTAGATTCAGAATCATGTGTGGAGATGTCAAGGATAGCCAACATGAGGATTTTTATGAATAATGTGTATTTTATAATCGTCACAATATTACGTACCTATGTGACGTTTGTAAATAACTTTTGATGTATGATTATGATGTGATCTATGTGATGTGTGTTATTTTTGGTAACGTTTTTGTTAGAAAGAAAAATTATATTAAGATTTTATTTAAAGAAATCTAAATGAAGGGAAACAATTTCAAATAATAATAATAAATGAAGAAAATGAAAATATTTCAGCAATGAAATACGTCGGGGTGTTACAGTTGGTATCAAAGCAGTATGTTTCTTGGACTTGTGAATTTTGAGCTAACCATGTTTTTGTTGTTATTAAGTAATTAGTAGTGAGCTTAGAATCAATAAGGTTGTGTGAATGATTGTTTGTTATGTGCTCTATATTTTTGTTTGATTGTTAGAGATTTTCTTTTCTCTAATAATAATAGATGGCTGGAACTGAGACTTCAGAACCTTTGATTCGAGGTAAATGCTTCATAAGTGAAACTCCTTTAACTGTGTTATTTGATTCTGGTGCTACTCATTCTTTCGTGTCATATTCTTGTGTGCAAAAATTGAAACTCCCTGTGTCTTCATTAAACTTTAAATTAGAAGTAAATACTCCAACTGAGACTTCAGTTTTAACCTCAGATATCTGTCTAAACTGTAAAATAAAAATTTGTGATAAAACTTTCAGTGTCAATTTGATTTGTTTACCCCTCCAACAAATTGAAGTTGTTTTAGGTATGGATTGGTTATCCACTAATCATGTTTTGTTAAATTGCTTTGACAAAACAATTATTTTTCGAGACCCGGAGGAGAGTAGGGATATTGAAATTATTTCCATAAATAAGGTTTTAAAATCTTTAAAGGAAAACAATACCCAAGTATATATGATCACCGCTAATGAAACTAAATCTGAAAAAGAGGTGAGTATTGTGCCTGTAGTAAAAGATTTTGTTGAAGTATTTCAAGAAGTAGATCAGTTACCTCCTGAAAGAGAAATAGAGTTTTCCATTGATTTAGTGCCAGGAACAGGACCAATTTCCATAGCACCATATAGAATGTCTCCTGTAGAGTTAGCAGAAGTCAAAAAACAAATTGAAGAATTGTTAACTAAACAGTTTGTAAGACCTAGTGTATCACCATGGGGAGCTCCAGTTTTGTTAGTTAAGAAAAAGGATGGAACCATGAGAATGTGCATAAATTATAGACAATTGAATAGAGTAACCATTAAGAATAAATATCCACTGCCTAGGATTGATGATCTTATGGATCAATTAAAAGGAGCCTGTATTTTTAGTAAGATTGATTTAAGATCAGGATATCATCAGATTAGGGTAAAATCCGAGGATATTCCAAAAACTGCTTTCAGTACCCGTTATGGGCACTATGAGTATTTAGTTATGCCTTTTGGAGTGACTAATGCTCCAGCAGTATTTATGGATTACATGAACCGAATTTTTCACCCTTATCTTGACCATTTTGTAATTGTATTCATTGATGACATATTAGTGTATAGTAAAACTAGGGAGGATCATGCCAAACACTTAAATATAGTATTACAGATTTTAAAGGACAGAAAACTTTTTGCTAAATTATCTAAGTGTGAATTTTGGATGGAGAAAATGAAATTTTTAGGACATGTGATATGTCAGGGAGGAATATTTGTAGATCCATGTAAGGTACAATCTGTTTTGGACAGAGATTAGGAGTTTTCTAGGATTAGCAGGATATTATAGGAGATTTATTAAAGATTTTTCTAAAATAGCTTTGCCTTTGACTACCTTGACTAAAAAGAATCAGGCATTTATTTGGACAACTCAATGTGAGGATAGTTTTCAAACTCTAAAGGAAAGATTGACCACTGCTCCAGTATTAACTCTACCTGATCCCAAAGAACCTTTTGTAGTGTATTGTGATGCATCTAAAATGGGTTTAGGAGGAGTATTGATGCAAGATGGTAAAGTGGTAGCATATGCTTCTAGACAACTTAAGATTCATGAGAAAAATTATCCAACCCATGATCTAGAATTAGCGGCTGTAGTATTCACACTTAAGATGTGGAGACACTATTTGTATGGAACTAGGTTTGAAGTATTTAGCGATCACAAAAGCCTTAAATATTTATTTAGTCAAAAAGAATTAAACATGAGACAAAGAAGATGGATGGAATTTTTAAAGGACTATGATTTTGAACTTAATTACCATCCCGGAAAGGCTAATGTGGTAGCAGATGCTTTAAGTAGGAAGTCTTTGATTATGTCTTCACTGATGATTAGAGAAATGGATTTATTAGAACAATTTCGAGATCTTAGTTTAGTGTGTGAAACTACTAATACGAGTATTAGATTAGGAGCTTTACAAATTTCTAACACATTTTTGGAAGAAATTAGACAGAGCAAGAATTTGATCCTTTTCTCAAAACTCAAATGGAAATTTTGAATCAAGGAAAAAGTAGTAAGTTTAAGATTGGAATGGATGGTATTTTGAGGTTTCAAGATAGAATTTGTATTCCTAACATAACAGAAGTTAGAAAAACAATTTTGGAGGAAGCACATAAAAGCAAATTAAGTATTCATCCTGGTGCCACTAAAATGTACAAAGATTTGAAAACCATGTTCTGGTGGCCTCGAATGAAGAAAGAAATTTGTGAATATGTGTATTCTTGTTTAATTTGTCAAAAGGCTAAAATTGAACATCAGAAACCCTCAGGTTTATTGCAACCTTTAGAAATACCACAATGGAAATGGGATAGTATATCTATGGATTTTGTGGTAGCTTTGCCAAGAAGCCCTAGGGGATTTGATTCAATTTGGGTTATAGTAGATCGTTTAACTAAGTCTCGCACATTTTATTCCTATTAATATTAGGTATTCTTTAGAGAAATTAACTAATTTGTACATAGGTGAGATTGTAAGATTACATGGTGTACCATTTAGTATTGTATCAGATAGAGACCCTAGATTTACTTCAAGATTTTGGGAGAGTCTACATAAAGCTTTAGGCACCAAATTAAAATTAAGTTCTCGCCTATCATCCCCAAACCGATGGACAAACTGAAAGAACAATCCAATCTTTAGAAGATTTATTGAGAGCTTGTGTTCTAGAACATAAGGGTTGTTGGATAGACTTTTTGCCTTTGATAGAATTTACCTATAATAATAGTTTTCATTCTTCCATTGGTATGGCACCGTTTGAAGCTTTATATGGAAGAAAATGTAGAACGCCTTTGTGTTGGACTGAATCAGGAGAAAGTTTAATTTTAGGACTGATATTGTACAACAAACATCGAGAGAAGATTAAGTTAATTCAGAAAAGATGAGAACGGCACAAAGTAGGCGAAAAAGTTATCATGATAAAAGAAGAAAAAGATTTGGAATTTGATGTTGGTGATCACGTATTCTTAAGGGTAAATCCATGGACCTGGTATTGGAAGAGTTTTAAAATCCCGAAAACTTTCACCGCGTTTCATTGGTCCCTTCCAAATAATAAAAAGAGTAGGCCCTGTGGCTTACCAAATTGCTTTACCCCCAATTCTTTCTAATCTTCATAATGTCTTTCATGTTTCACAACTTCGTAAATATATTCCTGATTCATCACATGTAATTGAGTTAGATGACATACAAATAAAGGATAATCTAACCTATGAAGCATTACCAATAAGAATTGAGGATAGAAGAATCAAAACCTTAAGGAGAAAAGATATTCCTTTAGTAAAGGTTATCTGGAGAACGGATGATGCAACATGGAAATTGGAAAGTGAGATGCAGAAAAGCTATCCTACATTATTTCAATGAGGTAAATTTCGAGGACGAAATTTCTTTTTGGGGGGAAATTGTAACATCCTCAAAAATTTATTTTCATACGTATATTAAAAACGTAGTTAAAACATTTACTAAAAATTCTATAAAAATGTGCAAATAGTAAATTACTGTGCAAATAGTAAATTACTGTGCAAATAGTAAATTACTGTGCAAATAGTTAATTACTGTGCAAATAGTAAATTACTGTGCAAATAGTAAAAATAATAATAATAATAATAATAATAAAATATAAAAACACGGGTTACACGAGTTCCATTATAATAAGCAAATCACTGTACAAATAGTAAAAATTACTGTGCAAATAGTAACTTTTGAAATTCTATAAATAGGGCCTAGAGTTTCAATTATAATCACAAATCTAAGAACATTCTTTCATTCTCTCAAAATCTCTTAGGAAGAAATCTCTTCAATCAAGAGAGAAGTAAATAGGTAGAGGAAGATAGGAAGCTAGGAAGAATTGGTAAGGGAGCTATCCTTATCTTACTATTCTTTGTTGTTATTATCTTTATTTTATCTGATACTAAGGTGCTAAGAAAATTCTTAGTATGCTCTGTGGTTGCGGTTTTGTCCGATCTTCCACATCAGAACAGAATTATTCTTGTTGTTAGGAAAAGAGTGATAGTGTGGAAGTGCATGTCTAGGAAAGTTCTGGCTAAGGAAAGACTTGGTACTTAAGTGTGTCCATTAGTGACCCACCTCTCTTTCCCCGGGAACTTACCTGGTGTACTATTCACGGACTACGGTCACTTATACGTTACTATTCACGTATACGATCTTGTTCACTTATACGTTACTATTCACGTATAATGTTACTATTCACTTATACGTTACTATTCACGTATACGGATCGTTCACGATAATGTTACTTTTGATGGGTGTTTTCTTGGTGTTTCTTGATTTCTTGGTTTCATGATGTTTATTGGTATTCTTGGTATTTGATGGTACATCAAAATATGAATGATTATAAATGATATTCTAGAAAGGGAGGTAAAATTTCATTCATGCATACATGCCTCAAAAGAGGTGGCCTCGGTTAGAGGTGCAGATAATAACTTAATCCGTGCGTCTTGGTGGGATGCCGGACTTGGGGATTTCCAACAAGTGAGAATTCATTTAATTCATGATGATCACATGTTTATTTATGAGATTCTCGTGCACCACTTGTGGAATCCCAACTGGTCGGTAAGTTTTACGATGATGATGTCGTATTATCGAGATGGTACCACATTGCATATTTTTGGAGTTGAGGTTGGAGCATGCATCATATAGAAATTTCATTTAAGTCATAATTCATTATTAGTATTTTTATATGATATGTATTATATTGACATTTTTATATGATATGTATTATATAAATATTTTTACATGATAAGTATTTTTATTAAGATATTGGAACTTACCCTTGCGTGTTTGTGTCTGTGGTTTGACACCTGTGATGATCCTGAATTTTATTCGGAGGAGCAGATTGACAGGTAGATTCAGTAATCATGTGTGGAGATGTCAAGGATAGCCAACATGAGGATTTTTATGAATAATGTGTATTTTATAATCGTCACAATATTACGTACCTATGTGACGTTTGTAAATAACTTTTGATGTATGATTATGATGTGATCTATGTGATGTGTGTTATTTTTGGTAACGTTTTTGTTAGCAAGAAAAATTATATTAAGATTTTATTTAAAGAAATCTAAATGAAGGGAAACAATTTCAAATAATAATAATAAATGAAGAAAATGAAAATATTTCAGTAATGAAATACGTCGGGGTGTTACAGTCACATCCTTAACATGATTTATAATTGGGAAGTATATAAAACAATTAGTCCAACAATAATGTCTTTATTATAAGATAGGTACTTAGCATTATTCCAATTCCATCGTGTATTTAAGTTTGGAAAAACAAGTAATACATAAACATTTATATATTTGAGCTCAAAATGTCAATCTACATAAACACAAATTTCATCATCACATGCACTAATCCTGTTGAACTGTAATGCCCATCCTTTCAACATGACTAATAAATGTTTTGGGCAGTAACCCTTTGGTCAAAGGATTAACAACTATAATATTAGTGCTAATGTGCTCTATTGACACTATTTGTTTTTGAACTTCTTCTTTAACAACTAAGTATTTCAATTTTATATGTTTAGCACCTTTAAAATACTTGTCATTTTTAGAAACAAAGACTATTGTGGAATTATCACAATAAATTTTCAACGGCCTAGTAATACTCTCAACAATTCCAAGCCTTGAAATAAAGTTTTGTAGCCACTTAGCTTGAACCATGGCCTCAAAGCATGCCACAAATTCAGCTTCCATAGTGGACGTAACAATTATTGACTGCTTCACATTTTTCCATGATATAACTCCTCTGGCTAAGAGATACAAATAATCAAAAGTGGACTTTTTTTGTATCTACACAACCAGCAAAATCTAATCTGAATATCCAATCACCTCAAGGTAATCGCATCTCTTATAAGTAAGCATGTGATATTTTTCATTGTAGATACCTTAAAACTTTCTTTATAGTTTTTCAATAATCTAATCGTGGGTTACTTTGGTATCTACCAAGCATACCAACTACAAAGCTTCAAGTTTGAGCATACATCAAACTCCCAACAATAGATGCATATGGAATTCCTTTCATCCACTTTTGTTCCAAATTATTCTTTGGACATTGCATGAGACTAAATTTATCTCCTTTCTGAATTGGAACAAGTGATGCTGAGCATTTCCCATTTTAAATCTGTTCAATATTTTATTGATATATACTTTTTGAGACAAACCCAACAATCCATGTGATCTATCTCAGAATATCTCTATTTCAATCACATAACTTGCCTCACCTATATCTTTCATTTCAAAAATATAGGAGAGAAATTTATTAGTCTCATTTAATAGACCAAGATCATTAGATGCAAGTAAGATGTCATCAACATATAGAACTAGGATAATAAACTTACCCCACTGACCTTAAGATATGTACACCGGTAACAATGTTTTCCTTAAATTCAAAGGACATAATAATATCATTAAACTTGAGATACCATTGATGGGATGCTTGTTTAAGACCATATATTGATTTCTTAAGTTTACACACCATGTGTTCTTTCCCAACTTTCTTTCCAGCTCCTTAATGATTCACGTGATGAATGAAATGATTTCCTTGGTTCTTAAGTCTAATCTCCTCCTAAATTCTTAACTAACATACTATGCAATTCATGCACATTCCACTTATCTTTCATAGTGTTGTAGTTCATTTGGAAAAGACCATACTCAAATGATAATGAGTTCAAAATGAACTACATAAGAAAATTTTCATCCACTTCCATCATTTCAATGACATGCTCATGCATAATACGAGAACCATCAAATTTCATGGTGGTTAAAGTACTCATTAATGTCCCAACAAGAAACTTATCTATCGTTTGGGAGCGTTTTTCCACAAGTTTCATAAATTCTTTAGGACTATCAGTAACATTACCATAATGATTAAGGAAACCATAATTGTGATCATCATCACGTCAAACACGCAACTTATACGATTCACAAATTATGTATATAACATGATCAATCATATACACATAATCCAAGAAATTATCTCACACAGCATGATGTAGATGACTAAAATCACGATGATTGATCAACAAAATTATAGATTTAAACACCAAAAATAACAATTTCAATGCAATATATGATATCATGAACTTTTATCATTTTTAGAAAAATATTCACGAAAATACTTAAATATCATTGTGGAAAGTCATGAATCTCACAACGATACTCTGATACCACTTGTAAATTTAACTTTAATTTCAATGTAGTGATCTGATACTAATATTGATTTTATAAGGATCTTGAAATTCATGATTTTTACAATAGGTATAGATAGAATTACTAACCTTGATCTATTGATAAAAGTTACTCTTCAAGAATTCACTTGTCTATTCCTTGGCCTTTCTCTATTTTCTCTTAAGGAACTTGTGATGAATCTTCAAGGATTAGCAAAGGAGTGCCTAATCTTCATTCACCAAGATTCATCACTCAAGAAATAGCATGAAGCTCGCGGAAATGGAAGCACAAGTCAAGTGGAACTAATGGATAAGAAACAAAGAAGAAGAAAATAAGACTTTATTGATGGTGTTGATGGAGAAGAAGAACTTTCATACCAGGAAAAAGATATTAGAATTTTATTCTAATCATTGTCTCTTTTTAAAGCCAACTTTCATCAAGTTAGTTATTTTCTAAAATAACTACCAACAACTTCATTGTCAATATTAAATATATTTATTAAATCTATAAAATAAAACATACTACACATTACACATAATATAATTTCTTACATGAGATGCAATTACATTTTCTTGTTAGCCTTTTTAGGCTTCCCGTTTCATATTCTAAATTATTTTTATTTAGCATTTTTATATTGAATTTTGTTTTTTTTTCTCCAATGAACTTTTTAAATGAAAATTATTTTGTGGTGATTGAAATAAATTTTCTACTAAAACAATTTTTGTTTAACTAGTCAACAAAAATATTAACTAAAATAACTACAGACACTAATAGAAAATTCTACAAAATTAAAAAACATATATATTTAAAAACTAAATACATAATAAAAATCCGTAATATTTGTGGAGAGCCACATTATGCAGTCTTATTCTATAATTCTATACTACGCACAAAAACAAATACAAAAAATATATAATATTTTATTGAAGTATTCATTGATTAATAAAAACTAATCTTCAAATTATAAAGATTAATTTAAAGGTTTTCATTTAATGTCAGACAGGATTGGTTACTATACTTAAAAATTTAATATAAATATAATACGTCTTGATCACGTTTCTTTTTAGTTAGAACAGCTCCATAAAAACCTAAATATCTATAATTTTATTTATTATTCTTATCTTCATTTTAGTCTCTCGTTTTTTTATCTCAATTTTATAAATGTGAAATATTTATTAATTTAAATGCTAATTAATCTATATTGAAAATTTTAGAGGGATCTTTTCTCATAATATATTGAAAACACATTGTAATTCATATTTTCATTTCTTTATGTTTTCTTTCCTCTTAACCAAAGGTATAAAAATGTATTTATATTTATTGAGATTTTGAATATGAGTTGAATTTAACTTTAGATGATATTTAGTATGGCATGAGTAACTCTTTTTATATATGATATTTGGTATGCCGTAAGTAATTTTGTTATTTTTCCCGCTGCTTTAATTATTTGCCACGTTAAATAATTTAATAAAAAATAAATTTGTAATTATTACATAAATAAAAAAATAACTTGAAAATCTCCAAAAATAAGATTTCTGAGAAATATTTTTTTATAAGTCAGAATCAAAGAAATTAACAATCACATATAAAATTCCCGTGAAACTAATTTATTTATTTTTTTTGCTTAACATACACTCGCTTAAAGTTAAGTTACGAGATAAGAGTTATTTTCATTCATATACTATTGAATTTTGACTTTATCTTTAACCAATTAATACGAAACTCTAGTACATTTTCTCATTTTGAAGTCCAAAATTTACGAGATTAAGAGTCTATAACAGTATGGTATCTTCTGGTCAAAAAAGAAAAGTATGATATCTTTATATACATTATTTTTTATCATATCATTACTCCAATACTCATCTCTAACTGTTGTACCAAAATCCTCAATTCTCAGTGCCCAATAACCTTGTAATAAAACAAACCAATTGCAACTAAGATACAAACAAGAATTTCAGCTTCACACACATTCTTCTGGATACCAAACCCATGATTCTTCTCATTCCAATATATTAAAAACAGAAATTAAATAAACAAATCATTTAAAGTGCTAATCAAGCAAAATTTCCTTTGTTTATATATATATATATATATATATATATATATATATATATATATATATATATATATATATATATATATATATATATATATATATTTGGGTTTACTGGGGAGAATCTTGAAGTCCAAGTTGAGTGAAGTGAGGGCTTTGAAGGGCTTGTTGGAGCAGATCATGATCATCCCACGAATCTCGATATGTCTCCAAGTTGGCATCAGAGTTAATTATGGCTGATAGGCATAGCTGTTTCCTCCATTCTTCTACATGTGGGAATCCTACATTCTCCCCGTATTTGTCACAGTACTGCAATGCAACCAAAACTTTATCAAATCAAATTGCTAGTCACCAACATGCCAATTCACAATAATTTTAAAGTTAATTCTTTTTAATTAGACAATTCGATTCCAAAATTCAAAATTGAAAAAAATCAAATAAGTAAAAAAAAGAATTCAAGTACAAATTGCTAGACGTATCGACGGAAAAGAAATTATATATTTAATAGAAAATTACAATACATAAATAATTAGATAATTATTTATAAAATGTGAAGATAAAAAAATATTACTTACATAATTTTTATGAGTAAATTAATTAATTGATTTGTGTATAAAATAAAATTGATAATTTTAACATGCTCACACTTTTATTACAACCCTTTGCACAATTTTAAAAACAACACTTATTTTAATCATTTATTACTTAAAACTTTTTATTGTTTTTTAACAAAAAGTATTAAAGTGAATTATATTTTACCAAGTCAGAACTAGATCCAGAATTTTGTAAAGTGAGGAATTAAATGTGTTTAGATACTTGATAGATATACACATATGTAGAGATTTTCATGACTGTATTTGTACCTACTTCCTCAATATAGATCAAGTTCTGGCTAGCGTACAACCAAATAATAACGTGACTAATGCTAATAATTTTAAGAAATAGAATGAAACTATTTCTAAGTTTATAGAAACTTTAAATTAAGATCAATATTTTTTTTCTTTACCTCAAAGTTTGCAATTTCATGAGTACAGTGTTTGGGAATGCCTGCTGCTTCTCTTGAGTTGTAAAACTCCTTGATTGATTTCATCATTTCCTCCCATGATGGCAATAATTTTTTGCCTGAAAGCAGTTGAGCTATCCATATTGCTTGGGACTCAAAGAAAGGGAATCCTATGATCTGTAAGCACAACATAACACATGTACTCTCATCAATCAACAATTCTATTGTTACATTAGACTCACAAATTGGGGGAAATATGTATTGTCATTTCAACTAAAAGCATGTGTGTCCCTTTGAAAAACATGTGACTTAAAACAAATTCAAATTACTGATTTTTGGGCAGTTTACCTTTCTAGGGATGCCTATAAAAGAAAGGGATGGAGCAAGTGATGGAGGAAAAGTGTGCTCATACAATGGCCCCACTCTGTCATCATCAATAACCACCATTCCTTTGGTGTCAAGAAAGGGGAATGCATAGGAGTACCTACACATACCAATTCAATTAGAAACCTACTAATCATTAGAAAACACAACTAATAAAATCTTATAGGAGACATGGTGGACATGTTTGGGCATAGGCCCCACTGTAAAATCTCCAAGCAAAAGATAATAATTATTCAATCATGGTAACCTTTTGGAACTTAACTTAGTGAAATGAAATTTATAAGATTGGTTTTGATCTTTGATTAAGTGTACGATTCATGATAGTTAATATATGTTGTCACATATAGATGTTTGATCAACATTTTATGAATAGTCCTTACCCTGTACAGTACAAAATAGAGTCTGCAATAATGGAAGAACCATCAACAAATGTGACTCGCCCATCCTCTTGGAGGGTGTCTATCTGTACAAGGTATCACATGTCATGAAGTTAGCAAAAGTTATTAGTGAACTATGATCTTATGATTTGAATAAATTTCTCATTAAGAACTTGAGGAAAAAGAAAATAAGAATATAAAAGGAGTTAGACTTTTTTCATAAGTTAAAATCAACTTATGTATTTTAATCTCATTTCAACTTCTCCAAAAACTTGATTTTAAGTTGCTAATAAGAAAAATTAACTCATGGAAAAACCTTACTTATTGTACAAGTGTTTATTGAGAAGTTTGTTCAATCATAACTTAAGCATATTTTGTTTTACTTGGGATTAGAACTTGAAGTGATACCTGTGGATGAAGGTGAAAGTTGGCATGTTTGGAGATGAGTTTAGATAAACCTTCAGAGATATTAAGAGATCTGGAACTCATATGGAGTTCCTTTGCTACTTCCACAAGCTCTATTGATATGTCTTGCCCACTTAGGGAATTTCCAACCACCACCACAATCTGTTAAATGAAAATTTGCCTCTATTAAGCCAATGCATATGTGCCTCCTTATATGGCCATCTATTATATGCAAAGTTTATGCCATTCAAATTATTGAGAAAAAAAAAAAGAGAGAGAGATTACATAATATGTCATATACCTCATTGCGGAATGGTTCTGGTGTCCTGTAAATGTGACTATGCATTTGTTTCCTTTTCCATGTATCCATTCCTGAGAATCAGAAAGACACAAATAAAAATAGTTATGCTTGAGCTAGGAATGAACATTTATATACATACATAATCTATTATATTGATTACTTTCAGGGTGTTAGAGATAGAGATCAAGAGAATACTCTGACTTGTACCTACCTTTAATGGAAGGCAATCTTGGTTTAGAGTAATGACCAGTGGCTACAACAACAGCATCAAACACCTCTTCCACCACCTTCTCATTTTTCTTATCCATGCTTCTAACAATCCACTTCAGATCATTACGACAAACACCATAATCCAACATTCCAACATACTCAACCCTTGTGTTGAACCTTATCATCTCTCTCAAGCCAAAAAATGCACAAAAGTCCTTCAAGTAATGAAGCAACTCTGTGTGACTAGGGAACCTCCTCATGTCTCTACCCTTCTTGACCAAGAATGGGAAATCAGTGAACCCCATGATCTCACGTGGGGATGTGAGCCTCAAAGATTCATAGACACTGCTATGAACCTTTAGAAAAGACTTTCTCCCTAAAGGGTCTTCCCCTTCCACATTTGATTCATATAGCCACTGCCCTCCAACATCATGATTCTGCTCCAACACAACTATCTTGTGACCCTCTTTTCTCAACTCTCTTGCTGCAACTAGCCCTGATGGTCCTGCTCCAATCACACACACGTTCTTTGATTGGCATTGGATTGTCTTAGAAACCATGGTGGTTGGAAGTGTGGAAGAAAGGTGAAGAAGGGTAGTAGGTGATGAGAATGCAAAAGGAAGAAAAAGAAAAAAAAAAAAGCTAGCAAGGTAGTTTCATATGTGGGGAAATGTGTTGGAGCTAATAGTGGCCTTATATGGTTGAACATGTATCACGTATCCAAAGGGAAACCATGATTTGGGGGATGGCGATGGTTTGCTAGCTGGGAGACACACGTGATCATGTAAAATCAATGCTTTCAAATATGTCTACTTTCAAGTTTGGACTTCAATAGTACCATCTTTCACCTTTACGTTGAATACTTCATTACTTCTTCTCATGCTTTTCCATTATTTATTAATTTGGATAAATTTTCCTTCAAAGATTTATTGTTAGAAGTAAAAATCAGTTCTCCCTAGACTAATTTTATAACTTTTACATTTCTAGAAAAATTAAAAAAACTTCAATAAGACATTAACTCCCCTGTTTTCTTAGTAAGACACTTACATATTTCTTAATAAGATAAAGTGCATTAATTGAAAAAACATGTCAAAGTATGTTTTACTTTTGTGTTTCATCTCTCTTTTGCTTTTGTATGGACAAGGTTCTCTCGTCTACACTGCATGCATGAATTGGTACCCCATATATATGATGGTCTTTTGTCCAGACCTAACAAATGGTACCAGACGAATTTGCATATTCCAAATGGTCATTTATATTTCCTAATCCACCAATCAGCCTTGGTTTTATGTTCCTAAACTATCCACCAGACCTAACAAATGGTGCATGATCAGGTTTATATGGGTTGATTGCATTTGGTGAATTTCTATCTTTTTATTTATTGCCCTTTAAAATTAAATAAAGTTTTAAATTTATGTATGACTTCAAAACATATATCGTGAATTTTTCAGTCTTCAGATCCAGAAATTTCAAGCAGTGGAATATATATATATATATATATATATATATATATATATATATATTCTTATTTGTGCAGTGATTAAATATTATATAATAGATTATAGGAAATTATTTTCTCCTAGACCAAGACCAAGATAAAGAAATGTAAATTAAAAATATTAATAATTTTTTTCACACAAAATTCCGTATTCTTTTTCTTAAGTTTGAAAATATATACACAATATGTATTTATTTATTTATTTATTAAGATGGACTCAAATTTTATTACCAAAAGTCATTATAAATGTTCATTACTTTGGAATTACAAAAATAAAAATAAGAGGATATCAAACAAATTTGAAAAATTAGAAATACTAAGAAATTCCTATTAGATTAAAAACATAAATATTTATCAATACACAGAAAAATTGCCTCATGTGCGCAGTGGGCTAGAATGGGGACACAAGCCTAGAGAACATGAAACAAGAGCTAAACACAAATTAGGTCTTTCAACTTTTAAGCCTATGGGCTATGAATTTGAGCCCCACAATCACACCAAGCAAGCCTCACCTTGAAGCTAAGAAAACATTGACTATAATTTAATCATCAAATAGTTACTCTCTATTTCTTAATTTATGAATATAACACTGTTTGTTTTATTTGCTTTCAAATGATAGGAGGAAGAAATAAAGAGAAATTGAATGAAAAGTTTCAAATTCTTATTATTTCTTTTTCAAATACCATACATGTAATGCTTTGAGTAGCCTTTAAGTTATACTTTGTTTTCCCCTGTGCTGTCTTTGGGTGATGTTAAAGTATAGCCATCCAGTTTTATTTTATTTATTTTAATTAGGGAAAATGATATGCTGCTAATAATAATATTCTATACAAATAGTAATTAATTAGCTAACACGTTTCATGTATGAGAAACTTTGAAGACAAATCACATGATTCATGAATGAAGATAATCATTTCAAGGAAATAATGATATCTAATAATGTTTTGCTGTGTTCTACTATTTCTTTGTTGTTGCATGACTTACAATTTGCACTTACATTGAACAAGTTAGGTATGCATGCTATGATTGTGTGATTACGTAACAGGCCAACATTCTCTTAACAAAAAGATTAATTAAAGGTAATGATTATTGCTGTGAATTTTGTGCGTAATTTATATTTATTTAAATTTTAATTTACACCCAAAAATTAATTTCTTTTATACTATCACAATACAACATTTGATGTGAATACTATGTTTTCTGTTTTTTCAATAGTTATGAGTTGTTAAGATTATTTAGCAAGTAATTAATTATTTTTAAATCGAAAGTGCCATACTATTCTAGCTAGTGAATTCACTAGGAAAAGATAAAAGTTTGTCATTCTGTTGCTTTCTTTCCACTGTTATAAAGTATAACTTCTAAGGCTTGTGACCACTTTTAGGTAGTGAATATGAAAACAACATATACCAATACATTTGTGGACAGATCTTAAGAAAACATCACTCAAAAGTATTAGAAAGGTTAAAATTTAGTTCTAGTCTTTTTATTTTCAATCAAGATATTTAATTTCTACAATTTTTTAAAACTTGTGATTTTAATCAGTTTACCTTTTTAACAAATAATTTCATCTAACGTTGATTGATATGTGTCACTTATCTAACCATATGATATGTAATGTTTTGAAAATATCAACCCTGAGATATGTTACATGATTAAATAAGTGACAAAAGTCGATTAATTTTATATAAAATAATTTGTTAAATAGGTAAAACAAATATTTCCTTAAAAAAAAATAAAAGAACTAAATATCTCAAGTAAAAAATCAAGACATTAAAATTGTAAACTTATAAAATTAGAAAGACAAAAATTAAATTTTTAAGGCAAGCGAGATAATGTCAAAAATTAATTTGTATATAATTAAGTGTTTTGTAATGAAACCATCATCGATATTGTACTATGATTTGAATATTAATTTACTATTATTAAACTTTTTCTCTGTTTTCGAAATTGGTCTTTAATATCTGTTTGATACAATGAAAAAGTACAGTAAAAAAGAAAATTTTTAAAATTTTAATAAATCTCACTATTTTACACTATTTTAATTTAACGTCTTAATATATTCTTTTATTTCTTGCAATAAACTTTTCATTTTTCATCTTTGTCAAATTATTTTAAATTATTTTTTATTTTCACTCCTTATAAAATAATTTACAATAACTAAAAATAAAAAAATAATAATTAAAACGATAAAAAATGAAACAAATAATAATTATAGAGACAAAAATTGAAAAAATAATTTAAAAATATTGAAAAATAATGTGAAATTACAGAGATTTAATATTAAAACAAACATATAGGAAGTAAAAGTTAAAAATATTAAATTATACAATCTAAAAATATATTTAAACCCAGCTTATATTATTCTCGTAACTCAACCCTATTGAATATCTAAATTGAAGTATTGAAATTTTTTATTTACCCCTTTCGGTCTTCCACTAGCTACCCACCACAATCATAATGTGTAGGGTTTCTAAGAAAAGAATGGAATTAGCACAGATATGTTGTATTTAGAGATATATAATCATTACAAGTTGCAGGGTCTGTTATATTTTAATGCAGAATGTATGTAACTGAACTGCAAACTCATTATGTAGTCAAAAGAAGATTTGAATTTCTCATAGTTTGAAAGCAACTCTTTATCATCTCTAATGATTAAATTTATCATATATTGTTGGCTTAAGTATAAATTCTGTCCTTTTATTTTATAATTTTAATAAATCCGTCTTTTACTTTCATAGTTTAAATATTTAATCCTTCATTTTCTAAAAATTTATAAATTTAGTCCTTGTCATAATTTAGTAAATATTAATTGTGAAATAATATAAATTTTTTTAAAAATATTTTCTTAGTTTCATTATTTTTTATAAGAAATTAGTAAAAGTAAAATGTAATTTCTATTAATTGTTGGAATAAATTTGATATGATTTTTCATCAAAAAAAATTGAAACTCTGGTAAGCAACTTGTTGAAAGCAAATTTTTTTTTTTTTTTTTATTTTTGCATAATAATATTAAACAAAAACACTAATTGAAAAATTTACATGCCAGTTAATGTTACTGATTAATCAAAATTTTGTCAAATTATTAGGAGATCAAATTGTTGAATTTTTGAAAAGTGAAGCCAAATGTCTAAATTAAAAAAATAAGAAAATAGAATAATCAAATTCGTATTTGAGATTATATTGTTATTAAACAAGAATCAGTATACTTATTACGCTTAAAAATTGGAGTTATTTATCTAGTAAGATTGATTGAATAGAAGTTTGTATGACAAAATGATAAGATTAATTAGTTGACTATAAAAGAAATTTAAGGATAAATTCAGAGGAAAAAAAGATAAGTTCGAATTCTTTTACTGATAAAAGTAGTTATCAATTTATGCCGCGATGAACTCAACTAAAATTTTACGTAAAGTGAAAAATTAATTCTGATTTGACAAGGGTCATAGATTGTTAAAGAATTTATTCTGTTAGTCAAAGAGATTATGCAACCAATAACATCAAATATATAATCTGTCTCTATCTTTCTCATCTATGATTGAAACGTCATTACGTTAATAACCCTTCTGCAAAACGTTAAAAAAACAGGTAAATAGCATCAGCGCATGCACAATCACACAAGCTGTAATTGCTGTAAATACACTACTGATTCTTTGAGAATGCTTGGAATCATATAAAATACACACTTTTCTTCCCTTTTACGATTTGCATAATCCTACCGAAAGGGAAATATGCTTTTTATTTTGGATTAAAGACTTTAACACCTTAATCATATCAGTACGAAAAGGCAACACACTTTTGAATTTTAGTCATTAAGTAATTAACATTTAACACTAGTTTGATAACAAATTATTTATGCTTTTCTATTATAGTAATTAGTTTGATTGCTACGTATTATATGTAAAAAAAATTTATACACAATCAATCAAAATTATAAATATATATGCCTATGTAGAGTTAAATAAAAGTTAAATATTTTTAATATGTTATTTTATAGTTGATTAATAGTGTAAAAAATATTCAAGATTAAATTGTTATTTTGGTTTATAAAATTTGAATCTTATCTAATTAATCTTTGAATAAATGAAAATTATTTTTAGTATACTTAACAATAATTTTATTATTAAGTTAAATTTGAACAAATATGTTTAGTTATGTTTTCTATGGATATGACGTAAGTTTGAAATTAAGTTAGTGTTTTCTATCATAAGTTACTTTCAAATGGATGGGCAAATCAAATTGGTTAATAAGATCTTGAGATAATTACTACGGAGTTTTTTAAAAGGAATCATCAAACCTTTGGAGGAGTGTTTACGTACATAGAATTTGTTTATAATGAGATTATTAATTCTACTACTCTTCACTCCTTTTGAAATTGTTTATGGTTTTAATCCTTTTATTCTACTTAATTTAACCTTTTACCACTTGAGTTTGTTTTGAGTAGGGATGGCTTCAATGGCGGAGCCACGTTGTGGCACGCGGGACAACTACCCTCCCTAGAATTTTTTGTTTTTCTTTTTTTAATATATATATATATTAATAATAATTATATATAAATTAATATTAAATTTAATATATATATATATATTATTAATAAATTTAATATTAACATATATAAATTTATTATTAATGTATATATATAAACTTATTATTATTATTATATATATATATATTAATTTATATGTATAAATTTATTTATTCTAATAATAATATTAATAATAAATTTTAATCTCTTTCAAATTTATTTTAATCTTAAAAAAATATTATTGTGTAATTAGTAGGTTGTATTCAACTAATTTTAAAAAATTAAAATTAAAAAAGATTTTAAAAAAATTTCCGCCCCTCTCACCTTATTTTTTTGGCTCGGCCCCTGAATGGCTTGGACAAGATCGAGAAAATGAAGGCTTTGCATGCAAAGATCAAGGAGAAAATTGAAAAGAAAATACTAAAGATGTTGAATACTTCCTAAAGGAGATGGTCCATTCAAGATCAAGCTTGACCTTGATGCATACAAACTTGAGTTACCTAGTGATTACATATGTAGCAATTTATTTAATGTTAGTAACTTGAGTTTGTGTTTTGTAGGTAATGATGAATGCAACTTAGGCATAAGTCTGCCTCAAGAAAGGAGATTTGATGGAGGACCATGAAAGTTACAAGAGTTATGCAAAAGAGAATACAAGAAGAGGTGGAAAAGGAATTAACTAAGTCAAAGTCAATCCTAAAAGACCTCTCTCTTATTATTAAACTTTGTAATTTTCTTTTAAGTTTGTAAATAATTTCTTAACTTTGTTAGACACAATTGAGCCTTTGTGTGAGCACTTAAGTGCATGGCCATCTATAACTTAGTTGGACTGAATTTTCCATGTGCTTTGGTGGAGAGTGTGCGCCACTATCCAATGAGAGAGTGAGAGTTTTGGAGGGAAGTTAATATTTTCTCCACTAACTTCATTTGAATCTTAACCTTAGGATTTGATCTAGATATAAGGGTTTCAATTCAAATTAAGCTAGTCACGTTTTCAGTACTAAAGTTTGAATCATAACCTTAGGATTAGATCTAAATACACATGGTGCAATTCAAACTTCAGTCACATTTTTTGCACCTCTCTTATTTGAATTAGGGCCACTAGATTAGATTAAATCATATGGTTAGTTTGCTTGATTCATGTGGTTCTCTCAAGAGAGCCTAGTATCCATTGATCAAACTACTAATCCAAGGCTTGAGATTCAATCCAAAAATTGGCACCAATTCAAATGACTTAAGCCTAAGTTGGCGCCACCTTTGTTTATAAATAGGTAGGATTTTCAAGTGTAAGGACTTTTGGTCAAAATTTTAATGAAACTTAGTTTATTTGTGAGAGCAAATTCTCTTTTAATTTTTTTTGTGAAACCTTTGAATCTTATCAATGAGCCTTACTTCTAATATGACGATTCTACCTTGAGCTTGTTGACTTGATCATGACGCTCCATTAAATTTCTTGTCTCAATCCACTTTTCTATTTCTACTACATCTTTGTTTGATGTGTGAATGTTCTTAATAGTTCCATATGTGAGTTGTGTTTCTTTGAGTTTCCACAATTTGTTCTTGAGTTCATACTTGGAGAACTAAGTTGAAGAATTGAAGATAGGGACATTTCCTTACAAGTAGTTGTGGAGATTTCAGCCTCTTTAAAGAGCTTGCATAAGTTCGTCCTACCTTCTTCTCAACAAGTTAAAAGATCGTCCCTTCATCTAGAGTTCGTCTTACATTCTCCTTGGATAAGTTAGAAGATTGTCCCCTCTTCTAAAGTTCGTCTTCTCTACTCTCCTCAACATTTTATAAGATCTTCTATATCCTACGTTCTTCTTAATAAGATCAAAGATCATTCATCCATTTAGAGTTTATCTTACATTTTTTATTAGTCAAGGTATTAGATTGTCCTTCGTTCTGGAGTTCAAAGCATACTTAGTTGGTTAGCTTGATGACATGTGTTCAAAGAATACTCAGGTTAGCCAGAAGTGACTAAGGTTTAAACAATATTTGTATCTTATTGAAGATATTCTTTTATCGAGGTCGTACTCGGTCAAATATATGTAGTTAAAAATGCAGTATACCAGGAATAACTCCTAGGTCATCTCTCAAGAATCATTATGTTATTTCTATCAAATTCAGATCACAAAAAAGGGGGTTGTTTGGTTTTGGAAACAAAATTAATAAACAGAACAATTAACACCAATAGAATCAATTAACGAAAACATATTAACATCTTGATTAAATTGCAAATTGCATATCCTTGATCACGAAACATCCTTGCTCAATCTATTAAACTCTCAATCAAACCCAAATTAATTAACTAAGCGAAAATTAACTATGGGTTTTCCTTATGCAATTTAAGTAATCACATACATCACTCACTCCAATTACAGCAACTTATATTTCATTCCATTAACCATGAAACATAAATATAAATTGCTACCAAATCTGGAATATTAAGCATGAACAACACTTGGAATAAATGATGAGGAGTAACAAATTGACCAAACAACCAATATAAACAGAATCTCAAAGTATCTCTACAATCTAATTCAAGAGGGTAATCCTTAAAATTTAGCCTTCCATCAAAATTCGAAATCAAACAGAAAACTAATTAAAGCTAAATGTACCAACACCAAATTGAACCAAACAGAAAACTAATTAACCAAAACGAAGTGAACCCACATCAAGTGAACCAAACAAATTGAACCAACATGAATCATATTGGATTAAAATGAAAATGCAGTAAAATGGATTGAAACAAAAACAAAACAAAACAAAGTTGCAGTAAAAGATTGAAATTGCAGTAGAGAAGAAGAAAAGAAAACGAATTGTAATCTATTATTGATGAAACAAAGTGCAAGTCTGGACAATCTTAATTGAAGAACCAACAATTAAAAATGTACAGAAGAAGAAGAAATTCAAAATGAAGAAGATGACTTAAGGGAAAGAGAAGAGAAAGGAAACCTAAGAAGAGAAAATTGGAAATGTAAAAATGTTAAGTGTGGTGAATGAATGATCCCCAAATCTGATTGCCCCTTCTCATTTACAATTGGGCAGCCCCCATGTGCCTTGCACATGCCACTTAAGTGCCAAGGGTCCCAAGTTCAAATCTTACCTACAACATTTATATAGAATAGCAATTACACAATTTAAATGATCCAAATTCGTTAAAATTCCCGTCACTGGTTTCGTGCGTCAACTTCAAGGCCATATTTACCCTAGATGTAGTTCAAATTGGCTAGCTCAAATGGAGATCTGCGGAGATAGTTATGCCTATTTTAGTGAAAGTGGTCAAATCTGGAAAAAAAAAAAAATAATGAAATGGAACAAATTAAACACTTAAAGCCCAAATGAGCCCAAACTCATAATACATTAAATCATGTTAATTGACCATTAATCATGCTATATTAAGATATAATAAATATAGAGAAAGTAATCAAAATAATGATCTATCAAAGATAGTCGAATGTTACCTATCGTTAAGGAACTGAATGTAGTTTTGAAAATAAGACAAATCATATAAAACTCATGTTGTATCTTCATTTTATTTTATTTTCACTAATTGAAATTGACTTGATTAAAACATATCCTTTCTAAAAATCTTTTAAAAACTTTATTTTAAAAAACTAAATTTGATTAAACATACACGTATTTTTTCTATTTCTAAAAATCTTGTGTCTAATCCATAAAAGATAAAAAAAATGTTTTGTAAAAAGTTGTAAGAATATTTTTTTTTTAATACAATTCAATGTTCCTTCTTCTATTTTTGCATTTACATGACTTTTTTAAGAAAATTATAGTTGTGATAATAAATATCACAAGATTTTAATGACATTTTAAAAAAATCACAAAATTCTTGATTGAATACAATAAGATTTTTTATAAAAAAAAATTTTGGAATCTTATTAATACACCCACCAAAGTCTCTCACTATTTTTTTTTCCACATATCCCATCTCATTCTCTAACTATTTTTTTTTCCCACATATCCCATCTCATTCTCTAATTATTTTAACTACTTATACAAATCATCTCGGGTCTTTCACTATTTTTTCCATTTCCTACTAAATTTCAAGATATATATGAATATTAGATTGATCTCTATTCCAATCAAATAAATGAATATTCTAGAAGCTTTAAATCAAATTAATTATGTTTTAACTTTGATATTAACAATTGATTCATGTACTCGAGCAATGCATTGGTTAAAGATTATGATTAAACTAAAAATCATTTTATTGACCGTAGGCTTTAGCTCTATCTGTGGGTAGATTGTGGCTGAAGTTGTGGATGACATGTATATGCGGTTGGCCGATGTTGGCCAACAATTCCGCAACGTCTAGTCTAATATGTGCCATGCCTGTTAACATTCATCAAATTATCAACTAAATTCATATTAATATTATTTATAATAGGCAAAATAATTGAGATAAAAAACAACTACTACGGATTACGTGATTCGTAACACCACGGACACGGATTGAGAAATCTGTGGCACTACGGGTTGAGAAATTCGTAGCACTATGGATTGAGTAATTTGTTGCTCAATATCACGTATATTCTTCTACAGATTTTAGAAATCTCTGCATCTCTAACTTTCCGATCCGTAGTGCAATTATATGTTTGAATGTACTTATGATTAAATAATCTGGGAGCCTTCGGATCCGTCATGTTACGTAATCTATAGTACATTTCATAATTTTCGGATTCAATGATTTTTACACTATGGATTAAGCTTATCCGTAAAATCCTAGAATCTCTATTCCTTAAGGTTTACATATTAGCCTAATTTGTAGTTTCAAATTCAAAAAAGCCTAAATCTCTATTAAATGCTTTTACAATCCGTAAGTGTCAAAAATGCACCCCTTACGAATTGGGACAGTCCAAACAATGGCGATACCCAAAATGCATAAACACAGTCCATCAATGACGATAATCAAAATGCGTAATCAAAGAAATAAGAAAAATAAAAAATAAGAATACAGAGAGCGATTTTAAAAAGTGTAATTTGGATGAGGTAATTGATTGGAGCAATTCATTTGTTCTGAGGAATTGAATTACTGTCAATTCAATTGACTTGTTTGGATAAAACATTTTGAAGAATTTAAAATGATGTTATTTCCAGAAGGAATTTCAAATGAGTAAGGGTATTATAGACACTTCACTATTACAATAGGGTGCATTTAGTTAAAAAATGGTACAGGAAGAAAAAAGCACATAGTTTTTCATTTGATCTGGAGAAAATTAATGGTGATAAAACTTGGTTGGACTTGAATCTAACCAACCACGCCGAGTTTAGGCGGGCTAGCTCTAACCAAGCCCACTTAATAAGAATACTTCCTTTAAAATTCATTCATGACTCATGAGTATGGAAAAAAAATATATACCTACCAACCACGATAAATTATGTTCACATTTTCAAAAATTGAAGAATTATAAGCCAAAGATATATAAACATTATTTTTTGGTAAAACTTAGATGCAGTTAGTTCGACATAAGTTTTTGTTATTATTTTTCAATTAAAATTAAAATTTTGGTTTGATATTGTGTACTAACATTTAACTTTGATATTTATTGTACAGGTTTTTTTTTTTTTATATATACGCAATAATGATGACAATGTTCGAACTTAAGACCTTGTAGACATTATTTAAATTTTCATTGTTAAGTGACCTTAATAATTCAATTGCATGACTTAATGAAGTGAAATTCTAATTTTGAATAAAAAGTGACATAGAAACAGTTTAAGAATTTTATTTAAATTTTTTCCAACTTTATTCAGAGACATAGAAATCAATATACAAATCAATGTTGTAAATTTTCAACCATGACATTCGTTGCTGCAAATTAAATCTTAGATCTCTTAATTTCATATTGAGAATGACCAATTGAGCAAAGCATAAGTTTCGTGGTTGAGATGTCAAAGTGGCTGTAAAATCACACAATCTAGAAACAATTGCTTCAACAAAACAAATATAATACAAGATATTTGATTCAAAATTTGATTATAAGAAATTCTTTGATCACAGTAATTGTGAAAGGCAAGTCAGACACTCTACTTGTGTTCCAAGTCTTTGGTCCCACTTTGACGGGGTAAACCAAAATATTCCTTTAGGCTTGGTGCACAAGTATGAATGAATGTGTGATTTTCAACTTCCCGAAACGTGTGCTAGATAAGTGTTAAAAATGGACTAATATTCTCATCTCAGATTTTCCTTTACTAAATACATTGTTCCAAAAAGGAGGAGCAAGGTAAATGTTAAAGTCAATATTTGTGTAGATTATTGACATTTTGTATGCATTCATCTCTTTTCAAACTCATTTATTGAGAAATAGCATTTAGTCTCCGATTTTGAAAAGAAAATAAATAAAGTTATGTGGATACATATTTGATTGATACATATTTTAAATCAGAACAAGGTGTGAATGTGACTCTGATGCCATAAGCAGATTTCATCTTATTTGCTAGGTCAAGGTCAAATTTTTTATTTATTAAAAATAAAACAGTGCTACATAATGGTATGAATAATCATGTGGGTCACAGACTTTAGTGTGCTCCAATCGTGTGTCTCTTTTGGAAAATTTGCAACACATAGTTGCGTTTATATTCATGTCAATCCAATTGGTTTAATTATTGTACACGTGGATATGAATTGACTGTGAGCACGAGCAAAATGTAGGTGCTGAGAAGGGAGAAGACTTTTTATCATTTTCTTTTTGTTTGGAGTTTAATTTCATCATAAAAAAATTAAGTTTAATAGATATTTTTGGTTGGTGTTACATATTTTATATTACTAATTAAATGATAATTTATTTTATACTTCTATTTAATATACAGTTTGTTCAAAAAATAGGATTATTTTCAATTACCGTGAGAATGGTTTCAGGTTAGACTATGAAGAAAGAAAAAATAAAGTTTAAATAATAAATTTTAATAAAGACAATCAGTCAATTTTTTAGGTGAAAAAAGTCATCAATATAAAGTCATGATATTTCACGCTAATATTATGGTGATATTAAAAAAAAACTTTTATACTATTAAGCTAGTTAAAATGAAAGTTGACAATACTTTATAATTAGATTACAATGAAAAATTTTTATTAATTAAATCATATGAAGGTTATTCATGATTTTAATATATTTATGGTGTTAGCCAATTAAAAATTATAATAAATATGATTTATGAGGTAATAATTGTTAAATTAAATAAATATACCAAACATGATAATTTGTAATTAAATAATACTGTTAATATATAATTATTTTAAATGTTATGTTTAAGGTTATTTTTTATTTAACAATATAAATATTTTAAAACTGTTAATATATAAAAATAAACTCAGTTTTTAATATTTTATTGTATTTTCAATACAGACTTCTTATATATTAATTGGTTATGGAGATGTGCCAAATGAGAAGTTTTCCAATCGTTAGAAAAGTGTCTTATAAATTAATATTGATCGATAAAAATGGTAGTTATTTATATTCATTAATCAAGTAATTTATGAATCAAATCCTAATATTAAATTTGTAAAATAAATTATATTATGAAAAAATATTTATCTTATATATATCTAAGCTCCGCATAAAGTTTAGTAGTTGTTCCCGCGGACAAATATTCCGTCCACGCATGTGCCTCACGTCAACATTAATGGTGTGTTCTGTTTGATGGGAAAGAACCATATCTATCTCATCTCTCCTGAACTTAAAATAAGCACCATGTAAAAGTATAAAAATAAAAAGGGCAAAAACGATGAACAACATTAGAATTTTTTTTTTTTAGAAAACAGTAAAAATCACAAAACCTAATCCAATTAAAAGATCTTTCCACTAAAAATAGGATTATGAAGTATCTATGTCTCTAAAAATCTTTTAATAAATTTCAACTTTTTAAATGACATAATTTTTCTTTTGTGAAACTCTTTCTCCTTCTCAAGAAGGAATTTAAAATTCTTCAATTCTGTTGAAATTTTTTCATTTGGATGTGTCTTGCAATTCTTCACAAATTCTTTTGTTTATAAAAGAAGAATGTGACTTCTCAGAAAAAAAAAAAAAATTAATAGAAGCTAATAAATTTCCACAATTTTAAAAAGATCTTGAAATTTTAATCTCATTTTTCAAAGTTAAATGTGCATGTCTCAAGATTAAAGAAATAAATTCTGAGACTTTGGAATATTCATTCCATTTCCTATATAATGTGATTTGTGCACTATAATTGAAATTCGAACGAATCTCCCCTTTCCTGACTCAATTAGGGGGCACCACTACATTATCACTTTGGCAACAATCTTTAACTTTTTTGATTTGCATTGACTAAGTCATCATGTCAAACCAATTCAAATTTGTATGAATTTTCTCTATCTTCAATATCTTCTCGTATTCAGTAGTATCGGATGCCAATATGTTTTAAGCGTGAATGGAACATGAGATTCTTGACTAGATGAATGGTACTTTGATTATCATAATTCAGCACATAATCATTTTGATTAAGTTCTAACTCTCTTAGAAAGTTCATCTATAACATCTCTTTAGAGGTATTGGTGGCAACTACATACTTTGCTTCAGCGGTAGACAATGTCACACATTTTTTAAACTTTGACCGCTAAGAAATAGCTCCCCTTACCAAAGTAATCGAGTAACTTGATGTTGATTTCCTTGAATCCACATCACTTATCTTATCTAAGTTTGAATATCCAATGAGCATTAAATTCTCATTGCCAAAACACAAGCTTCTTTTTATCCACTTAATAGCTTCCCAATGCTTCTTTCCTGCTCAACTACTAAAGCATAACCAATATTTGATCTTGTACAAACCATGCGTACATAAGGCAACCCACAACAAAAGAATTAGGAACCTTGTTCATTTCTTTTTTTTTTCCTCTTTGTTCTTTGGACGTTGATATTTGCTGAGTTTGAAATGTCCAGCAATAGGAATAAGTACAGGTTTTGCATTATGCATGATGAACCTTTTTTAGAATCTTTTCAATGTAGTCTTCTTGATATACCCATAACATTCTTTTGGAACAATCTCTAAAAATTTTCATTCCAAGAATCCTCTTAACTGCACCCAGATCTTTTATGACAAAAGACTTACTCAATGCCTTCTTGAGATAAGTTATTTTTACTTTATATTAACATATCATCAACATACAAGAAAAGTATGATGGACTCACTATTTTCATAGTTCTTCACACACACATAATGGTTTGTAAAGGTCTTTTTAAAATTTTGTTCGGTCATAAAGGAATCAAACTTCTTGTACCATTGTCTTAGAGCTTGTTTTAGACCATAAAGGTTTTCTTCAGAACAGACACCAAATATTCTTTGCTTGGTTCCTCAAAACCCTCTGGTTGTTTCATGTAAATTTCCTTCTCTAGGTCTCCATGTAAGAATGTTGTTTTAACATCTAATTGTTCAATCTCCAAGTTCAGTTTTGCTTTCAGATCGAGAATTACTCTAATAGATGTCATTATCATCAATGGTGAGAATATTTCATCAAAGTCTATTCCTTTATTTTGGTTGCAACCGTGTATGACAATTCTTGCTTTGTATCTTGGGCTTGGGTTGTTCTCTTCATTCTTCAATTTGAACACACATTTGCTTTACAACGCCTTTCTTCCTTTAGGAAATTCTACCAGATTATACGTCTCATTCGGCTTACAACCATTTGTTTTTGTCTTTCATCTTAATGGCTTTAGCAAAGCTTTGAGGTTCTTCTTCATTAGTAAGATTGACATATTCATCTTAGAAGTATCTTCTTGAAGATTGTCTCTCTCTTGTTGTTCGTTTCAACTAGGGTTCCTCATTCTCACTACCTTGATCTTCTAACACCTAGTTAGGTTGTTGTGTCTAATGAGGTTTTTCAGCCATCTAATCAAGTTTTAGCTCCTAATTGGGCTCTCACTAAGGAGTCTCTCCCCCTGAATTGTTCACCACAAGAAGACTCTAATCATAACTTACCTTGAGCTTTTGTTTATCTATTTTCTTGATCTCTTGGATTGTCTAGTCTTCAAAGAACACCATATCTCACCTTCAAACAATATTTCTTTTCATAGGATCCTATAATTTAAAACCAAGTTCATCTGTTGGAGAACTGAGGTATACATATTCTGTTGTCTTAGAATCAAACTTTGCCCTTTCATATTTTGGAATGTGAATAGATGTCTTACATCCAAAGACTCTTAAGTTATGATATCAGGCTTTCTTACCAGTCCATACTCCTTCTGATATCCTTCCATTTAACGGTCTTGCGGGTGATAAGTTAATCAGATTAGTTGCAGTAGCCACTGCCTCCCCTTGAATGCCTTAGGAAGTTTTGCTTGAGACAACATGTTTTTCACCTTCTTAGTAATAGTTCTATTAAACTATTCAGCTACACCATTCATTTGAAGTTTTTTAGGAGGTGCCTTCTCATGTCCAGTCACATGAGTCTTACAGAAGTGCTTGAATGGACTTTTAAACTCTCCACTATTATCACTTCTTAAACATTTCAACTTTTTACAAGTTACTCATTCTACAATAGTGTAAAACTCCTTGAAGGCTCGAAGGACTTCGTCTTTTCTCTTCGATGGATACACCCACAACTTTCTAGAGTGGTCATAAGTGAAGGTAACAAAATTTGAGCAACACCAAGGGATCTTTCAAATGTTGAACAAACATTGGAATGCATAAGATCAAGAATATGTTTTCTTCTTCTTCCACAATCAAAATTATGGAAGGATACTCTACGCTGCTTACCTACTAGGAAATCTTCACACAATTCAAGTGGTTGTCATTTTATGCTTTAAAGGTGATCTTTCACAAGGATTTCTAATCCATTTTCACTCATGTGACCCAATAATTTACCTCACTAACAAGGAACATGTTCTCGTTATTTGAGGCCACTATAGTTGTGGTTTTCTATTCCAACTTCTTTTTGCGATCTATCACATCAGGATGAACTGTTCCAACTTTCTGATCTCTTTTCAAGAATTTGCACTCTAATTTATTGTGGCCTCCACATTAGAAATATGTCAAACTTCTAAGGTGAAACTTGGATCTTCCTCAAGACTTTTAACATTTCTTATTGCTTATATGCCCACTCTTTCCTGTATTCTCAACAACATTGGCTTCTGAGTGACTACTCATGCCTCTTTCTTTTCTTTTGGACTCTTCATTTAGCAAACTATCTATAATAGCATCCAGACTAAGCTTGATATCTAGTGTTGAGTTGTTGAGAGTGACAACCAATATGTCCTAACTCTCAAGTAGAGAACTCGAGAGTAGAAGAGCTTGTAATTCGTCATCAATCTTCATATATGTTTTTTCTTTTGAATTATAGACTCAAGCCTTGTCCATAACTTATATGCATTGGTATAAGTGGATACATGCTCAAACAAAATTTTGTTAATGTACTTCCATATCATAGCAACAATTTTTCGATTTAGAATGTCTCAATCTTTCTCATTCTTCCCTTCTGGAATGCTATCATTTGCAATAGAGATGGTCTTCCATCATCGGTTTCCAATCAAAATAGTCATCTGTAGTTAGCTTCGATTTCCAATCAAAATAGTCATCTGTAGTTAGCTTGAACAAGTATCCATCACGAGCAAATGTTCCTTCAATTTTGAGTTGCGTAGGACAATGACTTATGCAACTTATCTTTGATACCACTGTTAGGAAACAACGATACATGTTCCCTCCTCTGTAAACAATAAATGGATACTGCGTGGAAGTGCAGAAATAAAAGGAGTAGGGAAAAAGAAAAACACCAAAATTTTTACACCAAAAATACTCTCAGGAAAAAACCATGGGACCTAATCTAGCTAAAAGATCTCTATTATAAAAAGTAGGATTACAAAGTATTTCTCTCGGTCTTTGAAGATCTCTCTATGAATATCACTATATCGAGTGACATGTAAATTTTCTCTTTATGGAACTCTCTCCTTCTCAAGGAGGAATTTAAAAGCTCTCCAACTCTCTTGAAATTTTTTTACTTAAATGTATCTTGCAACTCTTCACAAATTCTCCTATTTACCGGAGAAAAGTACGATTTTTCAAAAAGAATGATTAATAGAAATTAATAAATTTCTATAATTTGAAAGAAATCTAAGAACTCCAAGTTCAATTTTTAAAGTTGAATATGTATATCTTAAAGTTAAAGAGATAAATTTAAAGACTTTAGAATATTTATCTCTCTTTTATATACATTAACTTGTACACGGAAGAAGAGAATCTCAAAACTATTCAATCATATTTATAATTTTATTTTGATAATCTTGGCACATATATAAAAGTGCCTAAATTATTGTAACATTTAAAACCGAGCGATAGGTTTTGATTATTGGGTAACACATTGGCTAATCATATTTTACTAGGGCTAAATTTTCTGAAGAGAAGTCCGAAACAAAATGATGAAAACATGACTAAGAAGGTAAAGTTGCTGCTAAATTTCTAAGGACGCGGTTTCACTTGAATTCCTCGTAATTTCATAAATCTGTTTGTCAGAGGGTGGAGAGCTTCCGGTTTGATTAAGTTAGGTAAGTGTCTCGATGTTATTTGAAAAATATTTGATAGACAACTGCAATACGTAGAGAATTAAATAATTAATTATAAAATTTGAAAAGAGAAATACATATATGTATGTATAAAGTGTGAAAAGAGAGAAATACGTAGATATCATGTGAGTGAGTTGGCTGGTTGACTACGTATTACAGTTGTTAGCGTAATAAAGTTATAACCATTTAGATTTCGCTTCTCCAAATTGACGTAGGTAACTAACTTTTCTTGTTCTATTTTTTTTAAAAAAAAAACACTAATGTGAAAAAGAACATATATAAGGTATAAGAATAGTGCCTTAACAATTTAACCGAATTTAATAAAGAATGAAAAGGCAATTTTTAAATAAAATTTAGAGTATACTCTTCTCTAATAAATTTTAGCATGATATTTTAATTTTTTAAGGAAAAAATTGTTTAGTTAAACTCCCATTAAAAAAGTGTACCGAAATAGTCTTTAAATTACCATTTAACTAAATATAAATATTACTAGGTAAAGTATACTTTTTTTCCTAGTAAATATAGATATATTTTTATTTTATAAATAACTTTTAACTAAAATTAATTTTATAATTAAAATTATCGCGTTATAATTTCACTTAATTATCAATATTTTCCCTCTAAGTTTTTTTCCGAACACCCTTCGGAATATTCTCATGATTAGCTATTTTCATAGGATATTTTACTTCTTCTAAAAACTTAATAGTTAATTATTGCTTATAGCTAATTTCTTTTTGCCAAATTTTAGTTGTTTATCCATATTTTCCATAGTGAGACTATTATAAACTTGAACAAATAAAAATTAAATTTAATTTAATAAAAACTATATCATTTATATATTTTTAAACAAAAAAGTTAGTGACCTCAAATTCAAAATTTGTATTTAGAAATTGATGGATTTATCTTTAATCTTAAGTATATATATTTTATGTTTAATAACACGATAATTTTTTCACTTTTTTAGGTTTGTTCGTGTCAATGATTATTTAGATTTTTAAGGCGAATATATTTCTGAAGAGACTCTAGGAGGAAAATAAATTTTTGCATTTCAGAAATTAATTGATAAATTCAAAAATACTCCAATTAAAAAAGAGTGTCACTCAATCCCACCTAGATTGGTGATGATTCATTTGTATTGCCTCAATTATGAATGACTAGAAAGCCTTATATTGACAAAGGTGTATTTAGGTGTCTTAGGAATACGCTCTTAGACGGTTGATATGATATATTTTGCATGTGAATGTAATAGGCGTCGTATAGACTCGTAGTAGTGAGCTTTCTTTTAATATGTAATATTTTTTAAATTAAGATAATTCTTTTTATCAACATTTGAAACATTAACAAAAATAATGAATTTGAAAATATTTGATATATATTTAATTCATAAGATCTTTTTTCAAAATATTTTTATGATTAAAATTTTATTATCTAAATTTTATTGAATTTATATCATAAGATTTATAAGATTTAATTTTTTTAAGTATTTATAATATTTTAAAATAATTTATGCATTTGTGTAAAAATATTTAATGACACTTTTTACTATAATTAAAATATTATTGTTAAAATTAAAATTTAGATATAATAATTTTATATAGTCATAGTTATTTTCTTTACCGCTACATTATTATTTTTATAATTGTCATCATTATCCTTGTCATTTTCACATGTGTAAATATTAGTATTCTTTTTGATAATGACATTCGTGTTGAATGAAAGTGATAATAATAATGACAATAGTAATGGTGTCGACTATGATGATAATGAAAGTTGTAGTAGTAGTAATATATGGTAGTGACGACAATAATGATGGTGTATGTAATCAAATATCACTAAATAAAAAAATTATATATCATAAAAATAAAACTTTATGAAATTTTTAGGTATTGGTAAGATTATTAAATGGTTGACCATTTATATTTTCTACTTAACAAGTCTCACAAAATTTTTCATATAAAATAATCTACAAAGAGTTCAATAAATATATAAGCTAAACATGGAGAATTGAACTAAGAGATAAGGGACTTTTATACCATGGTAAAGCTCAACTTACTTCCAATTGACAATTAGTAAAGACGTTCAATGAATATATAAGTCAAGCCACAACCAAAGAACTAAATCATGCAATGTAGGACTTTTTCCAACACCCCTTCTCCACATATGTCTGCTCATACCAAGCAAGCCTACTAAAATTGACAAATAGATAAGAACTACACGGATACTATGCTAGATTTTAGCTTACTATCAATGGGCATCACGGGAAGGCACTCAACAAATATTTAAGTCGCACCTAGAGAACTCAGGCAAGGGATGTGAGACTTTTCTAACACCTCCCTCTAAGATGTTTGTCGGACCAAACAAAAATATGAGATTTGACTCTAATACCATGTTAAATTACAACTTATTACCAATTTACATTAAGTGAATAGACCTAACACACTGCATTTAAAGAATTAAGATAAACAATGTGGGACTTCTCGATATGCCCCTCCACATATGTTTCTTATACCATGGTATTAGAACCTAGATCTCATCTTTGTAGCGAGTCATGACAGACATATATAAAGGGAGGTGTGACTATCATTTACCTCAATTCTCGAGTGAATTTTATATATTTGTTAGACCCCTTTATTAAATGAAAATTATTTTTAAACTAAATTCTAACACAATATCAAAGAAATATCTCATTTATTAATAGAGTTGCCGAATTTGACACAAGTTAGTTCTCGTAATATAATTTATTAGATTTATAAGTGTCTTCGCTTAATGTTAATTAGTTTTAAGTTGCAATCTAATAAAATATTATTATACTTTAATTATTGATTTTATAAAATCATAATTATTTAATTAAATATACTAAACTTTCATTTTTTTAAATTTCATAATTATCTTAAACAATAAAACTTTTATATCAATAAAAGTCTTTATGAAATATCACAAAAGTTTCTATTATATGATAAAATCTTTAAAATTCTAATTCAATGAAAATAATAATATTTTAGTATATTTAAATAAAATAATAACTTTTTTTATAGTTTTCTCTAAAGATATTGATATTTTTATTTTTAGATAAATATTGTATTTGTATTTTTATAAATTTTATAGCAACTTAAGTAAAATATTTAACCATGATTTATTTTCTTTTTAAATATTTTTTATCTTGTAGCTTATTATTTGTGATATCTTCCTTAATAAGCTAATAAAAATATCTAGTTGAGATTTGACAAGTTAGTTTAGTATGAATATTATTTTGAATTGGAGATTTAATTATACATTTCAAATGTCCCGATTTAAAAATTAATTAACCCCATTTTCCTATGTAATATAAGCATATTATAATTCATAACATCGTCAGAAATATGTTTCATACATCCGCTAAAGACATAACACGCATGTCCATGTCATTAACTTTTTAAGAATTTTCTAATGCAATTTCAAAAGATAAGGTTTGAATAAACAAATAATTAATCAAATTACCAATACAAAGAACATGTAGTTTGACTAGGTTTCCGTTTTCCCCTTACTTTAAAGAAAATCAGCATAATGATATCAGCCAGTGCATAATACCGATAAGAATATCATGAAAGATTTGGGTAGGAGTAATTACTGTATAGGTAACCCATCAAGTTAAACCTAAACCCATGTAATTATTTCAGGTGGAAATTTTTAGCTCTTAGAAAGTAAATTTTGACAGAATATTCTTTTGAGTGATAGAATAATGTGTTAGGCAATTTTTTTTCAACAACCAACAAATGAAGATTTTTATTTTACAAAAAATTATGTAAAATTAAATTTGATTTTAATCCCTATAATTGATATAGATGATATCTATAATCATTATTACATAGCATTTAAGATACTAAAATTACACTTTTTTAAAAAAAATTAAAATGAATAAAAGTATTTATTTTAAATTGAAGAGACTAAAATCAAATTTTAATTTTAATTTAAAAATTAAAAAATTCATTTAAGCCTAAAAATTAATAAAAAAATATTTTTGTGTTAGCGGAGACCTCAAACTTTAATGTTATGAGTTATAATATGGTTTAAATATGTTTTTCATTCATGTCATTTAGTATTTTGTTTTTCATTTTTCGTCATTTTATGTTTTTTTAATGTTAATTCTCATAATTTTTTTTATTTTTAGTCCTTGAAAATTTTTTATTTCATTTTTATTCATTTAATTTATTTAATTTTAATATTTAATCCTGGTCAATTTTATTCATTTTTTAGTTTTTATAAATTATTTATACCAGGATTGAAAATAGAAAAAATTAAATACTAAAATTAAATAAATTACAAGGACAAAAATGAAAGAAAAATTAACAAGTGTTAAAAATTAAAAGATACTAAATTATAGGAGCTAAATTAAATTGAAAAAAAATAAAGGAATTAAAATTAAAATAAATCTAAATTACTAGAATAAAACTATTTAAATTTTTGTTACTGTTACTTTATTGCATCCCACTAAATCAATTCATTTATAAGTTGCACAGTGGATTTCTTTTAAAATTAGTGAACAATTCTATAATATTTCTGTAAACTTATTTTATATATATATATATATATATCACAATAATATAATTATATCAAAAAGATAAAATATTTTATTGTGTAGGTCCAATAATTATCTTTAATTGTATTAATCAATTAAAATAAATGTAATTATCTATCGTTTGTTAGTCTTAAATTATCTATCATTTGTTAGTCTTAATCATATGATAATGTATTACTTGTATTTATTATATATATGTATTATGGGGGAAAAATATATAACAGATTTATTATAATGTCTCATTTGGTATTAAATCTGCATAAATTTTAAAGACTTTTGATCAAATATAAATCATGTCATTCGTTATAAATTTGAAGTCCAAAAATAATCTTTCATCCGCTGTGTCAGTCAAGTTGGACAGAGATAACTATCTATTATCCTATTATGGAAATCTTTAATGATTTTTATAGTCAAAGATTGTAGGCTGGTTAGACACATACTAAGGATAAAAGAGTGTCTCAAAGAATTCATAGTTCAAAAAAACTTTGGGGGTGAAGCTTAAAGCGTAGCCAGTGCACACACAAGATCTCAAATCACTTACTTTAAATCTGTGTTTGATAGCATCAGAAAAGAAAGGATGAAAATGAGGAGTATCTAGTCAAGATGAAGAATCTCGTTGACAGGCTTTAAACTCGAAGGTTCATCATTCAAACCTGAATGATTTAGATTCTGAATACAACCCTATGATGGTCAAGCTATCTGGTCAAACCAGTCTCACTTTGGTTGATCTACATGCCTAATTGCTAACCTTTGAGAGTAGACTCGATCAACTACATAACCTCACCAACCTAACTCTTAATACATCAGCAAATGCTGCCAACAAAGTGATTACAAAGACAACAAATTCAACACAAACAACAACTAGAAAGGTTCTGGTAGTAAGTGACTTTAACTTTAGAGGTTGGAAAGGAGGAAAAGGAAGAGGAATAATGTCTAAGCCAACATGTCAAGTTTGCAACAAGGTTGGGCAAAAAGCAGTAAATTGCTACTACAGGTTTGATAAGTCTTACTTAAACTATTCAACAAGTAATGACAAATAAAAAGGACACAATGTCTTCCTAACCTCACAAAACTCTATTCAACATTATGATGGCTACGTTGACAGTTGTTCAAGCAATCATGTAACACACCAAGTTGATAAATTTGAGGATCTAGTAGAATATCATGAAAAGAACTCATTAATAGTTGGAAGTGGTGAGAAATTAAAGATTGTTGTCACAAGTTCCTCAAAACTAAATTCACTCAACTTACATTATATTTTATATGTATCTAACATTACCAAAATTTAATAAAGTGTGTCAAAATTAGCTGCTGACAACAACATTCTCATTGAGTTTGATGTAAATTATTGTTCTTTTAAGGACAAATTAATAAGGAAAATAATTTTTAAAAAACACTTAAAAATGATTTATATCAACTTTCAATGATTAAGAAGGATTTGTGTGCTTATGTATCTGTTAAAAAGAGTTGATATAAAAGGCTTAATCTCAAATAATAAAATTTTAGATAAAGTCTTAAAAAAGTTATAATATAAAATTATTATCCAGAATGATGTAATTAAGGATATACATAATATCACATTATAAATTTCTTCTAAGTAGGTAAAATCTTTATTATTTATACTTATAGTTTAACCACACAATTTCATAATAAAGAAATATTAAATAAAATAAATTATTATTTTAGTTTCTAATTAAAATTTGATATTATTATAATTCTTGATTTTCTAAATAGATCTCTCCTAGAGTTGTTTGAGTGTTAAAGTTTGATAACAGCATTACACAAACTAGACTTCACCTTACCTCGTAACATTGTGATAGTTTTGAATAACAAATTTAGCCAAATTAACTCAATCCAACTCCACCGGTGAACACTCCCAAGTTTGGATTCTCTGTCTCTCTTGTAGAAAAAAGATTTACTTCTCTTATATTCTATATTCATGTTTTAGATATATATATATATATATATATATATATATATATGTATATATATATAATTCAATGGACTTACATAAATTACTATATAGTTTAACTAATTACACTCAAATTCTTCTGTTTATTTTAAAACTATGTCTAATATCCTCTGTTTTTGCAGAACTATTTTACCCTTTTAAAAATATTTATAATGAATGATATTTTTTAAAATTAAGGAATTAATAAAATAAATAAGAAGTATTAATATAATATCTTTAATAACTAGAGAATTTAATGTACGGATTAATAAAACTGAAAGGATTTATATAATTTCGTGAAACCTAAAGAAATATATATATATATATATATATATATATATATATATTTTGCTCTATTTATTTTTTCATTAATGGTGAGAAGATTTGAATCCTAAATTATATGAAGGAGGACTTTATATTTTCATAAAGTTGAATCAAAGAATGTGACGCGAGCTCGCACGTGTGTCGTTGATTTTACCTACCACAAATATTGATGTGTCATTTTTCAACCGTGTTTTGTTGACAAATTTGAATTTCTTTAATTAACCTCTTTGAAAAGGGATAATGACAGTGACGATTTCACTTATAAAAAGCAACTGGTCTTGGACCATTTCTTATGAGTGAAAATCAAACATTCCAGTCATTTGAACATTAGTTAAATTACTGGAAAAAACAGATCTAAATCCCACGTTAAATATAAATAAATATAAATTATAATATATGAATGAAATAATTTTTATTTTACAAAATTAGTGAGATTAAGTTAGACTTTTCTTAATTTATATGTCAAGTCGAATGATATTAAGAGTAAGAAGTGTGTACTGAGAAAACTTAATCAAATTTTACACTGAACTCAGTATATTTTGTGTTTGATATTGATTTTGTGGAATTTATATTTCTCAAAGTGGAATTTACTTAAGAACAATTAAGAGTTAGAAATTTCAATATTTAATTAAAAATTAATAATGATTAATATCATTATAATAAAAAAGTATGTATAATTTTTTTTGTTTACAGTTTTAGTTAGTTTAACTTTTAAGTTGTCGAAGAGCTTGCTATAAAACAAATATGATCAGTTTTTAAAGACGGTCGATTTTTCATGAAAATTTTGAAGTTTAATTAAATTGTAAACTTTTTCAATCATTTAGAAGTGGAAAAAGTGGAAAGTAGAAGAAAGTGAAAACTTGCTGAATCTTAATTTATTACTCATTTCTATAGCTATGTCATCACGAACTTTTAATTTGTCAATTTATGAGAAATAATATAAATTAGCACCTGAAATTTGAACCTCTTGCCTTTGGAAATTGATAGAATTGACGTGTAGCTAGATTTTTATTTCTTTTACAACTGCACGTGTGGATGATAGATATATTTCAAAAATCATCTTTATTACATTTCCATTTTTTCAACTTTTTTTATTACATTTTTCTTGGTGTATATCAGTCGAATTGAACCGAATTCTTGAAATTTGGGTTTATTTTAGCAAAAAAATATTAATAACTAATGTTTAACTCGTTTATTTGTTGGGATTAAAAAGTTTAATTTGTTTAGTTTATTTATAATTTAATTATTTTTATTTTTATTAAAGTTTTTAAATTAAACTTTAGCAACATATACTTATGATGTTTTAATACTAGATAATCAAAAAATAAACTTAACCTGAGACATATATAGGAAATTAAAAAATTTAATAAAATTATTAGATAATTAACTTTTTTTAAAATAATATATATGAAATGAAAAATAGTGTGTCGGAAAAAAATTTGCAGCGGACAAATTTTATTGTTGTATTCAAACACACATTGTAGAATGACACTATTCTAATTAAATAATTACGTAGAAAAAAATTCTATCGATACAAAATACATGCTATAGAATAAAAGGGGATCTATTATATTTAAATTATATTTTAAAACATGATAAGAAGAATAAAAATGTACTTGATGATCAACTCCTAAAGTATAAACCTTTTTCTGTAGAGTTTGAAGACTCTGTTGTTATTCATATTGAGATCAACTTTCATTGTTAACTCCTTTTACATTTGAATAAAATATGTTATTTGGTGAACTAGAAAGAATGGTGGTATTCATGTATTTTCTAGTTAAGTCACACCTCTTATTTTATAACTTCACTAAGTGATAAGACTTTCTATTAAATAAGAGATAATTAAGAATAATATCTTATCTTGTCCTTCCAATCTAAATCAAATATATTTTAACTTATTATCTTATCCTTTAAATTTAAATTTAAAATCATATATCAATAGTTTGTTTATAAATTTTTTTAAAATATTTATATTATTTATATTCTTAGCCAACAATATAATAATATTCCACGTGGAAACTTATTTATTTGATTAAATTCAATTTTTAAATTTAATTATTAAATATTGAAAATAATTTTTTTATAAAAGATTAGAATATTTGTTTGTGACTAAATATTAAGTCGATAATATATTAATTAAGATAGATTATTTATCAATATTTTTAAACGTGTAAATAGTATAAAGCAATTTTTTTACGTTTAATAACTATTTAAAAAATAGAATAATAATTTCTTTTATCATTATAGTTATGAATTAACTATCATTATAATTATGAGCTAACTCTAAAATATGTTAGTTCAGTGTTCAATGAGTCTACTTACAATGACCTAAGAAACTTTTTCATTTTATTTAATTTTTCTAAAGTTTAAACTCTTTATCAAGAATTGATGAATTCTTTTAAATTAATCATTAGTTTTACAAACATTTAATTAGATCTAATATCCATTTAACAAGTACTTCAAAGCATAAAGTATTCGAAATCCAAATAATAACAAATGATATATTAATAATTATTATAAAAATTTAAGGTTATAAAAAACTATTAAATATCTTCTTGAGAAATTTCAAATAATAATTGTTAGATCTACTTCGAATAAGGTTTAATAATCATATTCATCTGTGTCATCTATATATGCGTGAGTTAAATAAGATCCATTAATATTTATTTAATAAATATTTTCACATATATATTGATCTATCTAAATTATTAATTTCCTATTTGTAATGATTCTATAATCAACAACAATTTAAATTAAAATGATAAAAGACTTACTTTTTATTATCATGGTCTCTATCAAGATAATAGATCTTTAATTTTAAGAAAGAACAGTATCAAATTAACTACCTTATCTAACAATAAATATAACAAAAATAAAAGATAATACTTTATTTAAAAATAAAAATGATAACATGATTAATTAATTCTTAGAAATACATATTTTTTCCACACATACAGACACACACATCACTGGTCGAGAAATCATCATTGTGTCGTCTCTAATAGTCATGTCACATTACATCACTTGTTGATCAGTTCTACCAAACTCATGTATAGCCAGTTCTAGCATGACACATGTCTAACCACTACCTACAAATGTCACACATTCTTGCTCATCATTATCTGCAAGAAGGTTGACCTATGTCAACCATTGACAGGAATTAACGTTGGACAAACCTTTGTTGTATTTGACCGAGGTTGGCATGTCAACCTATAGAAGATTTTGGCGCTAACCTCAACCAATAAATACCTTTAGGGAGCATCCATCAAACCTCTAAACTTGAACTCTCTCACTAAAATCTTCTCAGAATCATAATTATAATTCCCTACAGACTCTCTCAAATCTTTCTCTTTATTGACTTAAGCGTCGAAGTGTCCTTGCAAGTATATCACACCCTCATCACGTGGAATATTCTCAACCTATTCAAAGAAGTCATTCACCAAGCTATCTTTGAGCAACTCCTACAGCTCGACCAAGACACTCACACGTGTATCTAAAGCTCATTTCTAATAAGAACATTTGGCGCTCATCGTGGGCCCTGATAAAACTATCTCAGCACCACATATATGGTAATCACCCAAAGTCAAACAACAACATCAACCTCACATGTAGAAATGGACCCAACTTTCTTAAACACGCTCAAGGCCAATATAGATTTAGTCATTGCTGGCACACGCCACTAACTCAACAAAGACATGGAATGACAACATTGGGATGAAATGCAATCCTTGAGGAACTATCACTTGTAAGAGATCTTAGCATTATGCCAACAAGTTTCGGCTGAGTCAACCTCAGTTGCAGCACGAGGAGGAACAATCTCCACCAAGATATCATTTCCCATTGAAGAGTTCGAATGAATCACTAAGGGATCTTTCCCTATCAGAACTACTTCTCTAGAAACTAGAGGTGAAAGGGAACATGAAAGTGAAAATGAAGAGGAAGCTATGGAAATCGTACCTAAACAAAAAATGGAAGACAATATTGGAAAGACACACAACAGTAAAAGAAACAACAATACCAAACATAGAGGGTAGAGAAAATGGAAGTGAGGAAGACAAGAACTTTAGAGAAGTAAAAGTGTAAACGAAGAAAGGGACTTTATGAGATTATATAAGCCACCAAGAAAGTGGAGATGCTCGAAGCCCCTCTAAAACGTTAAAAACCCTATGACCATGTGTCTTCATCAAAAGACGCGTCATTTGAAAAACCAAAACAGACCACCCCAAACAACATCAATAGAAGCAACATGGCACGACGAAAAGAAACACCGCTTCTTTCCAAAATGACATGACGACTACGAACATCTCATTTAACCTTTAAAATTCTTCATTAATGAAGACATAACACCTTTAATGCGAAGGAAACCCCACATTAAATACCTAATACCTCGTCTTCCGAAAAGTAGTAATGACAAGACAAAAGTGCAAGTTGTAACACCCCGACGTATTTCATTGCTGAAATATTTTCATTTTCTTCATTTATTATTATTATTTGAAATTGTTTCCCTTCATTTAGATTTCTTTAAATAAAATCTTAATATAATTTTTCTTGCTAACAAAAACGTTACCAAAAATAACACACATCACATAGATCACATCATAATCATACATCAAAAGTTATTTACAAACGTCACATAGGTACGTAATGTTGTGACGATACACATTATTCATAAAAATCCTCATGTTGGCTATCCTTGACATCTCCACACATGATTACTAAATCTACCTGTCAATCTGCTCCTCCGAATAAAATTCAGGATCATCACAGGTGTCAAACCACAGACACAAACACGCAAGGGTAAGTTCCAATATCTTAATAAAAATACTTATCATGTAAAAATATTTATATAATACATATCATGTAAAAATATTTATATAATACATATCATATAAAAATGTCAATATAATACATATCATATAAAAATACCAATATGATACATATCATAATCCAATCAATAAAAGATGAATTATGACTTAAATGAAATTTCTATATGATGCATGCTCCAACCTCAACTCCAAAAATATGCAATGTGGTACCATCTCGATAATACGACATCATCATCGTAAAACTTACCGACCAGTTGGGATTTCACAAAGGTGCAGCACGTAATCTCATAAACAATCATGTGATCATCATGAATTAAATGAATTCTCACTATAAAAATCCCCAAGTCCGCATCCCACCTAGACGCACGGATTAAGTTATTATCCGCACCTCTAACCGAGGCCACCTCTTTTGAGGCATGCATGAATGAATGAAAACTTATCTCCCTTTCTAAAAATCTCATTTAAAAAAAAGAACAATCTTGTTGATATTACAAGTCCATTCCATCATTATATTTTATATTATGGGTTAATAATTTATAGTATAATAACCATAGTTTTCATCACAAATCTCAATCATCAATCAAATTCAAGGAAAAGTTAAACATACACAATCCAAGTCATTATATAAATAACTTAAAGTTATGAAATCAGTAAAGGTGGCAGAGCCTCCTAGTTAGATCTCATAATTTTAAGATCACAAATTATCATATAAAATATAAACAAATGAAAGCGGAAATCAAGAAACACCAAGAAAACACCCATCAAAAGTAACGTATACGTGAACAGTACCGTATACGTGAACAAGATCCGTATACGTGAACAAGATCAGTATCGTGAACAAGATCGTATACGTGAACAAGATGCATATACGTGAATAGTAAAGTATAAGTGACCGTAGTCCGTGAATAGTACACCAGGTAAGTTCCCAGAGAAAGAGAGGTGGGTCACTAATGGACACACTTAAGTACCAAGTCTTTCCTTAGCCGAACTTTCCTAGACATGCACTTCCACACTACCACCCTTTTCCTAACAACAAGAATAATTCTCGTTCGATGTGGAAGATCGGACAAAACCGCAACCACGAGCATACTAAGAATTTTCTTAGCACCTTAGTATCAGATAAAATAAAGATAATAACAACAAAGAATAGTAAGATAAGGATAACTCCCCTTACCAATTCCTCCTAGCTTCCTATCTTCCTCTACTTACTTACTTCTCTCTTGATTGAAGAGATTTCTTCCTAAGAGATTTTGAGAGAATGAAAGAATGTTCTTGGATTTGTGATTATAATTGAAATTCTAGGCCCTATTTATAGAATTTCAAAAGTTACTATTTGCACAGTAATTTTTACTATTTGCACAGTAATTTGATTATTATAATAAACTCGTGTAACCCGTTAATTTATATTTTATTTTTATTTTTATTTTTTTTACTATTTGCACAGTAATTTACTATTCGCACAGTATTTTACTATTTACACAGTAAATTACTATTTGCACAGTAAATTACGTAATTCAGAAATTTAAAATAATGTTCGAAATATCAAATAATAATAAAAATGTCAAACAACAAATTTATTTTTCTACTACATTTTTATTTAGAAAGGTAATCATAATTTTCTCAAATTACGTAATAATATTGCTACCCAATGATAAATTATTTTTTTTTTGAATTACATTTTCTGTCTAATCAAATTATAACAGTAAACAGTTAATATGCACATTTTTATAGAATTTTTAGTAAATGTTTTAATTACGAAATTATTTATGAAAATTAATTTTTGAGGGTGTTACACAAGTCATTCCAAAACAAGGAGATATGAAAAGGCTCAGTTAAAACAAAACAAGGCTATAGCTTGTCTTAGAGAATCGCTTGCCCTAAAGATGGATGAGCTCATAAATCCGTCCTAAAGTCGGACAACTTCAACCATGGGCAAAATAAGAAAAACCAATCGTAAAGGTCGGAAGTCTCAAACTCAGACTCTCGAGCTTGGGGGGTTATTGTACCATCACGACAAGAAATTATCATTGCACCGTCCTTGACAGTCACATCACATCACACAACTGGTCGAGCAGGTCTACCAAACTCCTGACTAACTAGTCCTAGCATGACACGTGTCTAACCACTACCTACAAACACCACACACTATTGTTCATCATTATCCGGAACAAGGTTGATCTATGTCAACCATTGACAGGAATTAACGTTTGATAAGTCTTTGTTATATTTGACTAAGGTTGGCATGTCAACATGTACAAGGTTTTGGCGTCAACCTCAACTTATAAATACCCTTAGAGGTATCCCTTGAATCTCTTCACTTGAACTCTCTCACTAAACACCTTTCTCACATTCACAATCACAATTTCCTACAAGCTCTCTCAAATCTTTCTCCTTATTGACTTAAGCGTTTGAGTGTCATTACAAATACATCGTACTCTCATTACGTGGAAGACTCCTAATCTAGTCAAGGAAACCATTCACCGAATTCTCTAGCAATTCTTATAACTTGACCAAAATATCCACACGTATGTCCAAGGCTCATTTCTAATAAAAATAATATATATATATATATATATATATATATATATATATATATATATATTGTAAAAGATAGAACACAAGTAAGGGGGTTGAATTATGTTACTTAAAAAAAATTGTTCCTTTCATCTATGCGTTTAAATATGTTCTAATGAAACAATCTTAATCTTCAAAGGTAGATTTTAATAAACAGACGTTATGATTTAATTATCCTCGTTAGTCAAATACTTAATAAAACAAATACACAAGTATTTCTATACTGGTTCGTCTATGCAAGACTACGTCCAGTTACCCAGTAATAACTGAATTTTCACTACAAACCGTGAAAGGGTTACAAGTATTATTTGCGTCCGGCCACTTCTGGCTATAACACGATATTCTTTGAACACAGCCTTCGCAGGCTAAACAACAAGGGTATTCTTTGAATAACCAGCCTCCTCAGGCTAGAACACCACTGTTGGTCCCTATATGAATCTAGAAGGGGGGGTGAATAGATTCAAGTTCCCTTCTAAAACTATTTCTCGCTTTTCCCGATTCAATTTTATCTTGTATTATCAACAATGTACCAGAGATATAACAGCGGAAAGATACAAGAAAATATAATGCAAGAAATCAATGAAAGTAGAGTCAAGGTATAGAGAAGAGAGTAGTCAGAGATTTATACTGGTTCGGCTTTCGGCCTACATCCAGTCTCAACCCAACAATCTGTTGCGATCGGTATTCCACTATAATCTTGTGTTCAATACAATCACTTCTGCACAAACACAAAACAAATCAAATACTCAAAACTCTCTATGTTCTTCTCCTAAGAACATATCTCTCCAATTCTTGAATCCTTCAAGAATCTCCTTTGAGAGTTCCTCTCTCAAAACCTCTAACTCTTTTTCTAGAGAACACCTTCTCTTAAGAGTTTCAAACCAAAACAACAAAACAAAACAAAAGATAAAGATCAGTGAAGATTACACCTGTGTGTATGTTCTGATCAAGATGATAAGAAAGGTATTCAATCCTTCAAAACTTCCTTCACACACTATTCATCTCTTTGAGAAAATCTTGTTGAAATCTTTGAAGAGTGTTTTCAGAACTTGTAAAACCAGTGTTTTCTTTCTCTTCTTTCTTTTCTTTTTAAAACCATAAAAGATCTCTCTCTCCGAAATAAATCAAAGAGGTTCCATTTAAAGCAGTTTCAAAACCATTTAGAGATGAATTCTGTGTGTAATCGATCGATTACGATGTTGGTAATCGATTACTACAGAGAAATTTGTCTTCCTCTGCATTTCAAGCACGAAGTAATCGATTACTATGGAGTGGTAATCGATTACTCCAGAGAAAGTTGAGTTCCCCTGTTTTCTAAGTCTGTTGGTAATCGATTACAGCTCCTGGGTAATCGATTACTTCAGCTTAAACCTTAAAACCAAAGATTTTTGAGTTCTTTTCAAAACAAAATGGGGTTCACAACTTCTCTAGCTCAAATTACAAGATTCAAGACAAGTTCTCTAAGGAATGATTGAATAAAAACTCACACTCAAAGCCTAAACTATAACAATCAATACATTTAAACTCCTATATACACTCTATCATAAAGATCAAGGTTACATGTATATCAAAACTAAAACTAGGAAAGACTTCTTCAGCTTCAAGTCCAACAATCTCCCCCTTTTTGGTTTTGATGTACCAAATCTTGTGTAGTTGATCCTTTATGTAGATGATGATGGCTTTGATGTGTCTTGCAATGTTAGTGTTTTTCTTTTCCTTTTTCTATCACTTCTATTCAGCAATTTACATACAGTTATATGTACCATCCAACTCATGTCACAAATATCAATTCTCAGAAATATATAAAGACAATCATTTGCAGAAATTTTAAAATCTAGTTATTACAGTCATCCAATAGTTTCAAATGTGTTAATCTGCTCCCCCTAAGTCAGATGCTTAGGTACAAACAGATTAAAAAAAACGATTACAAAAACTTCAAAAAAAATTCAAAAGAGTAAACAGAGCAATTCAAAACAGAGCAATCAAATATAAAAAGACTAAACAACTAAAAAACCATTAACTACATACATATACTACTCCCCCTATTTGGTATATCAAATCAAAAGAGAGAAGTAGAGATGAAGTTACTAGTCTGAGTCGTCATCATCCTGGTTGAGTCGTTCATAATAGTCTCCATCAAGTCCTTCATTTCTAGGAAGTGCAGATCCTGTCGCTTTCCCAGATCATCAATGCGTTTGTTGACGGTCGCTTCCAATTCATCCATCCGGTCTATCATAATAGATTCGAAGCGAGACTGTGGAATGTACTCTCCAGAATTGTCTTCATCCATATCTTCATGATGTGCTTCCTCTTGCTCTTGTTGTGCTCCTTCATGCTCTTGTTGTGCTCCTTCATGCTCTTGTTGTGGAAAAGCCTGTTGTTCCTCTCTTGTGATCCATCCAGCATCGGTTTTGATGAGTCTCATCTTCTTCAGTGCTCCATCGCCGATGACATGAACATCCTTGACTAACTCTCTTGCTTCATCAGTAGTGTCTATCTGAAAAATTTCAATTAGTCTAGAAATAAAGAGAGAGTAAGGACACTTATTATCAAGAAGTCTCCTTGTCTTCAGCATGTTGTCCATGATCACATGAGTCCAATCTACTTGAATGTTATTTTTCAAAGCAAAGCAATGAGGATCATGTCTTCCTCGATCAATCGGGCATGGTTTGCTCCTCTTGCGGCCAAGATCCAAAGAAACATTATGTAGTGAAGTAGCCGATCATCTGCTGTGAGGCCACCAATATTATAGGTAACTTTCTTGCCCGATGCTCTTTTAGAATTTCTTTCCTCTTCCCAGTGTTGAGGGTTCCTCAGAAGGCTCATGAAGAAGGAATCTTTTTGCAAATCAAACCCTTTCTCTCTGAGCTTGTCTGCATGTGCTATAATCCCTTCCTTTCAAATTCTAGCAATATCCAAAAAGTGTGCAGGGGTTAGGGAGATTTTGATACCTTTGATTCAGAGGTCACAGTTTGCCTCTCCATATTCGGTTTGAGATTGGAGTAGAAAACTCGAACCAAATCTGGATAGATGAATCCTTTCATCCCTACAAACCTCTCCAAATGCTTTCTTTGCCTCAAGAAGGTTTGGAATGTGAAACTCTGATTGTCAAGCCATCCAAGGTCAAGTATCTTCGGAGGAACTAGACCCTTGTTCGCAAAATCCAGATTGAACCGTGTCTCTTGTCCCTTTGAAGTGAACCACCGGTTGACTTCTGATACTTGTGGTTGTGGAGGAGGAATTTCCGGTTGCTGCTCCGAGGTGGTAGGTTTCTTCCTCTTGGAGGATTCTCCCACCTTTTTCTTTCCTTTGATCTCCTCTTGGCTGTAGCGGTTTGCCCTCATTTTGATTCTCTTTCCTTTACCTTGTTCTTCCATTGTTGAGAAAGAAAACTAAGGTTTGGAGGAAGAAGATGAAGGGTTTCGAAGTAAGAGGTTGAGTGGTGAATTGAAGAGTCACACCTGTACTTCTTATAAAAGAGAACAAAGCCCAAAAGATTAGCCCAAGAACGAGGTAATGGATTACCAGCAGTTGGAAATCGATTATCTCAGTTTCTTATATAGAGGGAAGAAAGAAAAAACGAGAAAACAGTCGTGGTAATCGATTACTGTAAATGGGTAATCGATTACTCCAGTAGATTCCTCAAAAACATTCAAAAGCATGTTCTGTGGTAATCGATTACTGCTCGTGGTAATCGATTACTCCAGGGGGTTTTTCTTACAATTTTGAAAACTGGTGCTTTGGTAATCGATTACAGGTCGTGGTAATCGATTATCTCAGTCCCAAAAGCCTTCCAAAAGTGAATTTCACATGAAGTAATCGATTATCCTCCCTTGGTAATCGATTATTTCTATCAGAAGAAGGTTTTTCACAAAAAAAATTTCACAAAAACAGAGTTTTGGATAAGTGTAATCAAGTAAGAAGGTTTAGTTTAGATGTTCCTCACTCAATATACCGAGGTTTGATCTAAGTTTGTAGAACCTTTCCTTTGGTAATGCCTTTGTAAATATATCCGCTAATTGGTTCTCCGTGTCTATGAATTCAATGTTACAATCTCCTTTTTCGATGTGATCTCTAATAAAGTGATGTCTGACTTCAATGTGTTTGGTTCTTGAGTGCAGTACAAGATTCCTTGTGATACTTATTGCGCTTGTGTTGTCGCATTTCAAGGGAATGTGATCTATCTTTAGCCCAAAGTCCTCAAGTTGGTGTTTCAACCAAATCGCTTGAGCACAGCAACTTCCCGCAGCTACATATTCTCGCTTCTAGCTTGATAGTGCTACGCAAGCTTGCTTTCTGCTGTTCCAAGATATCAAGCATTCTCCGAAGATGTGACATGTGCCACTAGTGCTTTTCCTATCCGTTTTGCTACCTGCAAAATCAGAGTCACTGAAACCAACAAGTAGTGGTGAGGTTCCTTTTGGATACCATAGTCCACAACTTATTGTTCCTTTTAGGTATTTAAGAATCTTCTTCACTGTTAGCCAATGAGATTGCTTAGGTGTAGATTGAAATCTAGCACATAAACATACAGAAAACATGATATCAGTCTATTTGGTCGTTAGATAAAGTAAAGATCCTATAACACCTCTCAGTATAGGGTAGTATCAACTTCATCACCTGTTTCATCAATCTCAAGATAAGTGTTAGTAGAAATAGGTGTATTAGACATTTTGCAATTTGCCATATCATATTTCTTAAGAAGTTCTTTAGTATACTTAGCCTGATGTATGAAAGTGCCACCTTCCATTTGCTTGATTTGAAGTCCTAAGAAGAAACTCAGTTCTCCAATCATAAACCTATCAAATTCTTCCTGCATATCTTTCATAAACTCTTCACAAAGTTGTTGGTTAGATGATCCAAAGATAATGTCATCAACATAAATTTGAACCAATAGAATGTAGTCAGACTTGTTCTTAATGAACAAAGTCTTATCTACTTTACCTCTCGTGGAATCCTTTAGATATGAGAAACTTACTCACTGTCATACCATTGCCTACGGGCCCTTGCTTTAACCCATACAAGGCTTTATGAAGTTTGTAGACATGTGTAGGCCAAGTAGCATCTACTTAATCCTGGTGGTTGAGCTACATAGACTTCTTCATTGATATAACCATTCAGGAATGCACTCTTTACATCCATCTGGTATAATTTGAAATTGTTGATGCAAGAATATGCCAGGAGTAGTCTAACAGCTTCAAGTCTTGCAACAGGAGCAAAGGTTTCTTCAAAGTCAATCCCTTCTTGTTAATTGTATCCTTTTGCCACAAGTCTTGCTTTGTTTCTGACCACAACTCCTTCTTCACTCAATTTGTTCTTGAAAACCCATTTTGTACCTATGATGTTCATATTGCCCTTGTCTGGAACAAGTTCCCAAACTCCATTCCTTTTGAACTGGTTAAGTTCTTCTTGCATAGCCATGATCCAAAATTCATTGTTCAAGGCTTCTTCTATACTTTTGGTTGGTTCTACCTCGTGACACAAAGGCAAGATATCATAGCAAAACAAGTTTCGTGAGGATCTAGTAGTTACCCTCAGGGATGTCACCAATGACATTGTCAAGTGATAGGTTCCTAGGTGTCCTCCACTCTTTTGCTTGTTCTGGTACAGGGTCAGGTTGAGTTTGCTGATGCTTGTTATCAATGTCCATGTTCTCTTCACCTGTGTCATCATCATGCAGAAATCTTTCCTTTTGGAAAGTGTTAGTTTCATCAAATCTAATATGGACAGATTCTTCAATGCACATGGTTCTTTTATTAAAGATTTTATATGCTTTACTGGTGTTTGAATAACCAAGGAAAATGGCTTCATCAGCCTTTGCATCAAACTTTCCAATAAGGTCTTTGTCATTGTTTAAAACAAAACATTTGCATCCAAAAACCTTAAAATAAGAAATGTTTGGTTTTCTTCCATAGAAAAGCTCATAAGGGGTTTTCTTTAAAATGGGTCTTATAGAGACTCTATTGAGAACATAACATGCAGTGTTCACAAGATCTGCCCAAAAATGTTTAGGCATCATATGCTCATTCAAGATGGTTCTTCCAAGTTCTATAAGGGACTGTTTTTCCTCTCCACCACTCCATTTTGTTTGTGGAGTTCTTGAGCTGAAAAGCAAGCAGGATATCCCATGTTTTTCACAAAACCTTTCAAAAAAGAAATTCTTAAATTCAGTTCCATTATCACTTCTTAAAGCTTTGATTTTCAAATCCTTTTTGTTTTGAATCTTTTTGGCAAGTACCTTGAAAACTCCAAAGGCTTGATCCTTTTTCTTGATAAACAAAACCCAAGTAAATCTTGAATAGTCATCTACTATGACTAGTCCATACAGATTTCCACCAATACTAGCTATCCTAGATGGACCAAATAAGTCTAAATGTAAGAGTTTAAGCGGCTGATTTGTAGAAACATGTTTTACATTTTTGAAAGATGTTTTTGCCTGATTGGACTTTTGACAAGTCTCACATAGTCCTTCTTTGGAAAATCTAATCTTGGGGAGACCAAAAACTAACTCTTTAGAAACTAGCTTATTCAAATGCAAAGTGTCAATGTGTGCTATTCTCCTATGCCATAGCCAAGACAGATTATCATTAGAAGTTAAACATGTTGAGTAGGGAGAAGAATGATCTACTTCCAGTATGTAAATGTTGTTAGATCTCTTGCCAATCATGAGAAGTTCATCTGAGTCTTTGTTGCTGATGAGACAATGTTCATCATCAAAAGCAATTCTGTAGTTCTTGTCACATAGCTGATTGATGCTCAGTAGATTGAACCTCAATCCATCAACCAGCAATACATCTTCTATCACTGTGTTTGCCTTATTTCCAACAGTACCGTAGCCTAGGATTTTTCCTTTGTTGTTGTCTCCGTATACAACAGATCCTTATTCTCTCGGTGTGAAGGTGCTCAGGTTCCTTCTATCACCCGTCATATGCCTTGAGCAGCCACTGTCTAAGTACCAAGTTGAGCTTCTGCTGTCTAGGCTTTCCTACAAGAGAAAAAGAACTTATTTTGTTGGTGGTACCCAGTTTCTCTTGGGTCCATGCATGTTAGTGCTACAGGTTACTTTCTTAATCCATTTGTATTTGCCACTGGAAATCCCTTTCTTCTTAATCATGCAGTTATATGACTTATGTCCAGGTGTCATGCAATATGTGCAAGTGTATTTAGCATGCTTAGTATTTCCAGGTTTCATATGAACACAGTTTGCAGAGATGTTGAGTTCTTTTAACTTTGAAATATCATTTTCTAGTTCACATATTTTCTGTTTTAGCATGGATATTTCCTTTTTCAGACTTATGTTTTCTTTTTCAAAGGTTTCAGCTTGATTATAAAGCTCACAAAAGGCAGAATGTAATTCATCATAATCATCCACAATTAAGTTCGTATCACATACCTCATTGGATGTTTTAGCCATCAAGCACAGATTTGTCTCCTCATTTTCACTTTCGGATGTTGAGGATGTGTAGCCTTCATCCCAAGCTATGTATGCCTTCTTTTTCTTCTTTTCTTTTCTGGCATTTCTTTCACTATCACTTTTCTCACTTCAGTTGTTTGTTGTTTCTTTTCAAGGTTGGACAATCTGACCTATAGTGCCCAATCTTTCCACATTCATAGTAAGTTACTTTAACTGAAGTGTTATCCTGCTTCTTGACTCCTTTTCTAGGTTGACCAATTTTCTTCTTAGTGTTGTTCTTCATGAACTTTTTGAACTTCTTTACCATTAAGTTCACTTGGTCTTCTTGTGAATCACTTTCAGCTTCAGAGAATCCAGATTCAGTTTCAGTATTGTCTATCTTGAGAGCAATTCCTTTGGCTCTTTTGTCTTTCTGCTCCTCATCCGCCATTCGAATCATGTCCATTTCGTATTCTCTGAGTTTCCCAAACAGTTCAGCACTTGTCATAGCAGCAAGGTTCTTTGATTCGATTTATGGCATCCTAGGGTTGCCACTTTCTATTCAATGATTTTAGAATCTTGACATTCACCTCTTCTTCTATGAAGTTCTTGACAAGCCCTTTGAGATGGTTAATAATGTGTGTGAATCTCTTTTGCATTTCCATGATTGACTCTCCTTGGAGCATTCTGAATGTCTCATACTCCTGAATGAGTGTGTTCTTCCTAGCTCTTCTTACTTCAGCAGTACCTTCATGGGTAACCTTGATAAGCTCCCATGCTTCTTTTGCTGTTGTGCAAGCAGATATCCTGAAAAACTCATCAGAATTCAAAGCAGAGTGAATGATATTTAAGGCCTTAGCGTCATTTTCAGCCCTTCTAATCTCATCCATGTCCCATTCTTCAAAAGGTTTCTCTATTTCTTTTCCATTCTCTATTTTTATTGGAACTTTGTAATCATTTACCACAGCCGCGATACTTCGTGAATAGATTCCATAAAGATCTTCATGCGAACTTTCCAAAATGGATAGTTATCACCGCAGAACAATGGAGGTCTATTTATCGAAGCTCCTTCAAATAAAAGGTAAAAGATTACCAGCCATTATAGGGAACTAAGAAGGATTACTAGAGTGATTTACTAGTTAAAGCTCTTGATACCAATTGTTGGTCCCTATATGAATCTAGAGGGGGGGTGAATATATTCAATTTCCCTTCTAAAACTATTTCTCGCTTTTCCCGATTCAATTTTATCTTGTATTATCAACAATGTACCAGAGATATAACAGCGGAAAGATACAAGAAAATAGAATGCAAGAAATCAATGAAAGTAGAGTCAAGGTATAGAGAAGAGAGTAGTCAGAGATTTATACTAGTTCGGCTTTCGGCCTACATCCAGTCCCAACCCAACAATCTGTTGCGATCGGTATTCCACTATAATCTTGTGTTCAATACAATCACTTCTGCACAAACACAAAACAAATCAAATACTCAAAACTCTCTATGTTCTTCTCCTAAGAACATATCTCTCCAATTCTTGAATCCTTCAAGAATCTCCTTTGAGAGTTCCTCTCTCAAAACCTCTAACTCTTTTTCTAGAGAACACCTTCTCTTAAGAGTTTCAAACCAAAACAACAAAACAAAACAAAAGATAAAGATCAGTGAAGATTACACCTGTGTGTATGTTCTGATCAAGATGATAAGCAAGGTATTCAATCCTTCAAAACTTCCTTCACACACTATTCATCTCTTTGAGAAAATCTTTTTGAAATCTTTGAAGAGTGTTTTCAGAACTTGTAAAACCAGTGTTTTCTTTCTCTTCTTTCTTTTCTTTTTAAAACCATAAAAGATCTCTCTCTCCGAAATAAATCAAAGAGGTTCCATTTAAAGCAGTTTCAAAACCATTTAGAGATGAATTATGGTGTGGTAATCGATTACAGATGTTGGTAATCGATTACTACAGAGAAATTTGTCTTCCTTTGCATTTTAAGCACGAAGTAATCGATTACTATGGAGTGGTAATCGATTACTCCAGAGCAAGTTGAGTTCCCCTGTTTTCTAAGTCTGTTGGTAATCGATTACAGCTCCAGGGTAATCGATTACTTCAGCTTAAACCTTAAAACCAAAGATTTTTGAGTTCTTTTCAAAACAAAATGGGGTTCACAACTTCTCTAGCTCAAATTACAAGATTCAAGACAAGTTCTCTAAGGAATGATTGAATAAAAACTCACACTCAAAGCCTAAACTATAACAATCAATACATTTAAACTCCTATATACACTCTATCATAAAGATCAAGGTTACATGTATATTAAAACTAAAACTAGGAAAGACTTCTTCAGCTTCAAGTCCAACAACCACACAAGTGGATTTGAAAGAGTTCTATAAAAAGAGAGTTTCCTCTTCGCAAAGAGGGTTTTACAAATGAAGAGCAAAAGTAACAGAGAGCGAATTCACAATAAGGTAGAATATTGAAGCGTGTTCGTCAACTGAACTTTGAAGAAGCGAAGTCTTTAAATAGGCAAAATCTTCAGATATCCGTTAGATACAGAAGAAAGCCGTTGAGCGTTTTTTGAGCGAAGTCCAAAAAGGTGTCAGAGAGCACTTGATTGATTGATGACGTGTGCAGCGGATATAGATAGCATGCGCAGTATTTTTTCTGACTTGTACAGAGATTTGACAGAAAAAGGTGAAGACCTTTTCGAGTTGCATATGTAGGCGTAAATCCTCATACTGATCTTGGATGCTTCTAAAGAGTACTTCTTAAGATTTGAAATCTTGGCGCGAGTGACTCATACTTTGCTTCACTTCTTTGGCAGACGATGAACTTCTTCAGTCTTAAGAGTTTTCGTCTTAACCTATCGTCTGATGACTTTACTTAAGACAGACGAATGACTTCAATTTTAAGAAGTCATCTTCCGTCTGTGTTCGTTGCGTCTGTCTTGATGTTTCATCTGTCTTGTAATAATCAAAACTTTAAAGATATTAATTATCTTGTTCTAACATATATGTTGTACTATTTTTTCCTTTAACTATTTTAATATTTTGTAAATACAAGTTCTTAAACTATTTTTCATTGATTGGATTCTTAAATTAAAACAGTAGAAAGATTCTTAAGGTTAGTTTTTATGGTTCCAAACTGTCAGAAAATATCATTTGTGACAATTTTAAAAAAACTAAAAGCTCAGTTAAAAAATAAGCTCAATTAAAATATATATATATATAGTATCAAGGATCAATAAGAAATTTTAGTTTGATTTGTTTAAAAATGTTCAAATTTAAATAACATAAGAACTCAACAGTTAATTTTTTTTATTGATGTGGTAAGAAATAATATTAAGAGGCACTTGGTATGGGGAAATTCTTCATTTTGTTTGGATTAATTATAAATATTCATTGGAATCAAAGTTTTTACTCTTAAATTTATTAAAGAAATTGTAATTTCAATTATTTAAAATATTAAATAATATAACAAAAGTAAAGTGATATTTTTATAATATTAAAAACAAAATTTAGCTGAAAAAGTTGAAATCTCAATCACAGAATATTTGTTTAGAAAAGTGAGAGAAAAATATTTCTAAGAAATAATTTCTTGACAAGAACTTTTTCTTAAGTAGAAACTAGATACTAAAAAAATATATTATACGATCACAGTGTAAAATAATTAATAAAAATAAAGATAAAATTATTGTTTTAATCTTTAAAGAATGAAAGTTAAATAATTTAATCCTTTAAAATAATAAAATAATAATTAAAAAATTGTAATTATATTAATTATTATTTTAATCCCTAAATATTAAGAATCAAAATGATAATAAATAATTAAATTTAATAATTAAAATAATAATAAATATCTTTAAAAAAATAATTTTTTCCCAATACACATTTTCAAACAATAAAACGGTGACTTAGACAGTTACTTTTCTAAAAGATTTCCTAATCTGCCTCTTTTTAAATTAAAAGAAAAAAAGAAATTATCATTACCAAAGAAGCATATGTTAGGAAGACGAATTTATTTTAGAAAAGAAAACAAAAAAAAAAATGTTCACATCAAATCCTTAATTACAAATTCCGTGGACTTGTCTTTTCTTTATTTAACCAAACGCACGGGTACCACACGTCTGTCCTCTTGTTCCTTCTAGCAGTTGAAACTTTTTGTCTTTCTCTCCATTTTTGTTTTTGTTTGTTTCTTTCGTTTTCTTTCTCTGTCTACCTACATACAAGTCCTGTGACTAAGTCTTGATCGTGAGGTTATCTAATAATTTCAGATTAATTAATTACGGAACTTATTAAAGGAGGATTATATATAACTAGCGAAAGGATTTTAAGTTCGAGAAAATTAGCTTCACTTTAATAATTGAATTAAAAAAGACTTGAACAGAAGAAAATTATTTAAGTTAGTTTAAGAAATAAAAATGTATGAGAATAGAAATACCAGTGAATATTTAAGAGTGTATTTCTTAACAATGAAAAAATATTTATAATTTTCGTGTTGAGTTGACTATGATGACATAATTGATACTAGTAAATGTGTTTCAAGCTCAAATTAGACAGGCATGGTCGAGCTTTACCAACAATGATAATTTATGATTTATATAACAGTTGCGTGACTATAAAAAGATCAATTTAATTTTACTTTATATTTATATTTAATATAATTAAAAAAAATCTATTACAACACAACTAAAGATGTGACTATATATATATTAATAACAGATATTTCTATTTAATATTTTAGTGTTAATTATTTTATTTATTATAATAATATAAATAAAATGCCACAGTACTAAACGATAATAATGATACATATTGTATTTATAATCATTAAAGGTAACTTATAAAATATTGTTTTTATCTCGATTTTAATATATATTTTTAACATATAAAATCGATTAATTTTGGTAAAATAAATTAATACTAATTAAATTGTCAAAGTCGGTCCAGTTACATGTTAATATATTTTGTTTAGAATGTAAATTTAACTGAGTTATATCAAATTAAACAAAATTTTCATATAATTTTAAATTATTTAATATTTTATTGTATTGTTTTATTCTTAATATATAATATAATATAATACAATATATTTTTTTAAGATCTAGTTCTATTGAGGTCTTTCGGTTTTCATCAGCTCTGAAGTCTCCTCATTCGATCTGTCTCGATCTAGTCAGGGGTTGGACTCGAACAACAAAGGAGGAAGACAGATGCTTAAATTAGTTTTTTCTTTAAACTGGAATATGTATTGGAAGAAAAGAGAGAATTAAGAAGGAATATTTCTTATCTAAGTACGAGATCGAGCTTTGAGTTTTTATACTTAATCTTTGGCGGCTTAATAGGTGAGAGAATGTTTATCAGTTGACTTCCCTCATTCACAATAGAGGTAGCTTTGTGAGTTTCCAATACTATAATTGTCTTTTAGGGAAATTGTCATATCATTTAGTCAAATCACTTGAATGGTTCAATATTTCATTTTCTAAGTACAAGTACACTGTATAATGGATGTCGAGCTAGTAAGTCGAACTCTTCCCATCTTGACACAGTACACAATATATTATTAATAATAATAATTTTTAATTTTAATTTTTTAGATATGAATATTTTTCTATATTAATCCTTTTAAGTTTTAAACTCTATAGATTTTGGTTATTATTATTGTGTGAATGGATATTTGGTTGCACAAAAGTTATTTACGGTTTAGTGTGTGCATGGTGGTAAGGCAGTCAAAGGCCGTGGAGCAAATCTTCAAAGAAGCGGTCAGCAATGGCGGCTCGACACCCGCTTTGCCACCAAAACCAAAATGTCGTGACCCTCACTTTCCTTCCCTTTTCATTCTCATTTCCTTTCCTTTTTCTGACTCTCTAACATTCACCCATATATAATCACAAATTTTATTTTTTATATAACATTTTTCATTTATACAATATTTTAAAAAATCCAATACTAAAAAAAATAGAAACTAAAATAAATATAAGGTATTATGTAATTGAACTAATTTTTGTAAATTATAGTATAAAATTTTACACGATTAATTAATTTAAATTAATTAAATAAGATATTATAAAAAAAATGGTACTACCACCATATTCTACTTAATTTTTATATATTTCTTTTAACCCATATGAATTGAATATGAACCTTAAGAATTAACGCATATCCAGTAACCTCGAATTTTTTTATATAGTTTATTCAAAATACGCCATCTTATTTATTCAAAATGTTAAAATAATTGAGCTTATATAATTTATAAATTAAAGGGTGTAACAAGAATAAATGTTAAAATAATGTATAAGTAGAACTCCATAGTCAAAAGAAATAGCTCTGATTAGAAACACAAACCTGATTTGACATTTACATTCGGGGACAAACCACATCAACCACACTTTTTTTAATAACAACTACAACACTAATCGTTCGTTCAGTCTTCACTTGTATTCATTTTGAATAAAATTATTAAATAAATCCCTCAGTATGATATCACATGTATAATTGGAAAATAAAGACACAGACCATCACAGTGTTTTTATTTTTCAGAGTTCAATTTATTTTTCCACCACCATCTGACAGAGGACCATTCCAATGGCTTCAATGTTTTCATAGTTTTGAGCCCTTCAAAGATTCACACGTGTTCAATTCCCTGACACAACCATCAACTTCAGTTTTGCTCAAAGAAGAAAAACTCATAGCACAACAGAAGAAGGATCATCATTAATGTCAGAGCAGGAAACCTATTCATGGGGCTTCCTGTTTGTCTGTTTCTTAATCCTTTTCTCAGGTACTTGCTAATTCAAAATTCTGTTTTTTTCTTTCTTTTCAAGAAATAGAAAGAAAGATAAGATTTTGCTTCAAATTTAATAATAGTTGGTTTATTGATTATGAGTGAACCTCATAATTATTTTAGCATAGTATACAGTATTTAAGAATCAATTTTGTTATCTGGTGGCGTGGTATTAGATTCTGTATTAGATTCTTTACTTATTTATGTTTGTTCTGATTTTCCTAGGTTGATCATTGATTCTGTTTTGTCAGTTGTTGTCTTGCACGTTTACCAAGGTTGTTGTGATTGTACTTTGTACAGGTAAATTAGTTGCTGGCGATTCATTCAATTCATTGGAAACAGACAAACAAGTTCTGTTGAAGCTGAAATCATACTTGGAAAACCAAACTCGTGCAAATAGAGGAGGGTACATAAGCTGGAACAAGAACAGTTCAAGTCCTTGTGATTGGGTAGGAATCTCGTGCAGCCCTTTGAACGGTACACAGAGGGTTGTGAAAGTAGACATCTCTTACAGTGACATATATGGCAACATATTCAACAGTTTCTCTCAGCTCACTGAGCTCACACACCTTGATATCTCATGGAACTCTCTCAATGGGAAAATTCCTGAGGACTTGAGGAAGAGCAACAAGCTTGTGTATTTGAATCTCTCCCATAATACTCTTGAGGGGGAGTTGTATTTGAAGGGGTTGACACAGTTGCAAACACTGGACGTGTCTCTTAATAGATTTAGTGGGAAACTTGGGTTGAGTTTCCCTGCCATTTGTGACAGTTTGGTGACTTTGAATGTGTCAGATAATCATTTAAGTGGTGGGATTGAGGGATATTTTGATCAATGCTTGAAGTTGCAGTACTTGGATTTGAGCGCAAACCATTTGAGTGGGGCCTTATGGAGTGGATTTTCAAGGCTGAGAGAGTTTACAGTTTCAGAGAATTTTCTCAATGGGGTTGTTCCTTCTCAGGCTTTTCCAATTAACTGTAGCCTTGAAAAACTGGACCTTTCAGTGAATGGATTTGAAGGTAAACCCCCCAAGGAGATTGCTAACTGCAAGAATTTGGTGGTTCTCGACCTCTCTAGTAACAATTTCACTGGAGAAATTCCTAGTGAAATTGGTTCAATTTCCGGTCTTGAGTCATTGTTCTTGGAGAACAACACTTTCTCAAGGGATATCCCAGAGACCCTTTTGAACTTGAACAATCTGTTCATCTTGGATTTGAGCAGAAACAAATTTGGTGGGGAGGTGCAGGAGATTTTTGGGAAATTCAAGCAAATAAAGTTTCTTGTGCTGCGCTCAAATTCCTACACTGGAGGTTTGAACACATCAGGTATTTTTACTCTGACAAACCTTAGCCGCTTGGACATAAGCTTTAATAACTTTTCAGGTCCATTACCTAGTGAATTCTCACAGATGTCTGGACTCACTTTCTTAACCTTAACCTACAACCAGTTCTCTGGACCAATTCCATCTGAATTGGGAAAGTTGACTCGCCTTATGGCACTTGATCTTGCCTTCAACAATTTCACTGGATCTATCCCACCAAGCCTTGGAAACTTGAGCTCTCTCTTGTGGTTAACACTCTCAGATAATTCGTTAACCGGAGAAATCCCACCAGAGTTGGGTAACTGCTCAAGCATGTTATGGTTGAACCTTGCAAACAACAAACTCACTGGAAAATTTCCTTCTGAACTAACAAGAATTGGAAGGAACGCGACGGCTACATTCGAATCAAATCAAAAAATTGTGGGTGGAGTTATTGCTGGTTCTAGTGAATGCTCATCAATGAGAAGATGGATACCTGCTGATTACCCTCCATTCAGCTTTGTGTATACCATCCTAACACGGAGAAATTGTAGAGCCCTTTGGAACAGGTTACTCAAAGGCTATAGTATTTTTCCCATGTGTTCATCTGAGCCCTCTTTTAGACCATCACACGTATCAGGGTATGTTCAGCTAAGTGGGAACCAGTTGAGTGGTGAAATCCCTTCAGAAATAGTTTCCATGGTGAACTTCAGCATGTTGCATTTGGGGGATAACAAGTTCACTGGGAAATTCCCTCCAGACATGGTAGGTTTGTCCCTTGCGGTCTTGAACATGTCCAGAAACAATTTTGGTGGTGAAATTCCAAGGGAAATTGGCAACATGAAGTGTCTACAGGATCTTGATTTGTCTTGGAACAATTTCTCTGGAACATTTCCCGTAAGTTTGACACACTTGGATGAGCTTAGCAGGTTCAATATCTCATACAATCCCCTCATATCTGGCACAGTTCCACCAGCTGGACACTTACTCACTTTTGACAAGGATTCATATTTAGGTGACCCCCTCTTGGACCTCCCAAAGTTCTTTAACATCTCCGATGATAGAAATAGAACACCACACAGAGTCTTGAAACATCCCACAAAATGGTCCTTGATTTTGGCTCTAGCAATGGCCATCATGGTCTTTGGACTTATTTTTCTCGTAATATGTTTCTTGGTGAAAAGTCCAGAGGTGGAACCAGGATACCTCATGAAGAATACAAAGAATCAAGCACATGATTCAGGCAGCTCAGGATCCTCAGCGAGCTATTCTGATACTGTTAAGATTTTCCACCTGAACAAGACAGTTTTTACACATGCAGACATCTTGGAAGCAACCTCCAATTTCTCAGAGGAGAGGGTCATAGGAAGCGGTGGCTATGGAACAGTGTATAGAGGGTTGTTTCTAGATGGAAGAGAAGTGGCGGTGAAGAAGCTTCAAAGGGAGGGAACTGAGGGAGAGAAACAATTTAGAGCTGAAATGAAAGTTCTGAGCGGTCATGGATTTAACTGGCCTCATCCAAACCTTGTCACACTTTATGGTTGGTGTCTCTATGGTTCACATAAGGTACTTGTTTATGAGTACGTAGGAGGTGGAAGCTTGGAGGATCTTGTGACTGACACAAAAAAGTTGATCATGAAGAGGCGCCTAGAAGTGGCTATTGATGTGGCTCGCGCACTTGTCTATCTACACCATGAATGCTACCCTTCCATTGTGCATAGAGATGTGAAGGCTAGCAATGTGTTGCTAGACAAGGATGGGAAGGCCAAGGTCACAGACTTTGGACTAGCTAGAATTGTTGATGTTGGAGATAGCCATGTGAGCACTATAGTGGCTGGCACAGTAGGGTATGTTGCACCAGAATATGGACAAACATGGCAAGCCACAACAAAAGGGGATGTGTATAGTTTTGGTGTGTTGGTTATGGAGCTAGCAACTGGGAGAAGAGCAGTGGATGGAGGGGAAGAGTGTTTGGTGGAATGGACTAGGAGAGTTATGAGGAGTTCTGGCAGACAAGGTTTGGTTCAGTCTGTGCCAGTTTTGTTGAAGGGTTGTGGGCTAGTTGAAGATGCAAAAGAGATGGGTGAGTTGCTCCAAGTTGGAGTGAAGTGCACACATGATGCACCACAAGCTAGGCCTAACATGAAGGAAGTTCTAGCTATGCTCATTAAGATAAACAATCCCAACGGGGACTCAAATTATGGGCACTTTGTGTAGTCTTTTGTGATTTTGAAAGAAAAAATGTGTATAGTGTAAGTTTCAAATACAGTTTACATAGGAAAAGAAATGTCATACACAGTTGATTGATTCTTCTCATGTAAAGAAACACATCATTCATGTTGGAGAAGTTGCTCAATTTTGTTTTGTAACAATGAGATTTATCCCTGTAACTTTAGTTTTGTTTAACACCTTTTGATGAATAATACACACTTTTGTTCAATTTGTCTTGATCAATAGCAGGGTAAAAAAATTTCTTTCTAGAAAACATCACAATTCCTTATCAGCATTAACTCATCAAAATTACACATCACACAATACCACAAGAACCACACCCAAGTACTATTACATTTAGTTATCTAACAACATCAACCAAACGTTATCACATCAACATATCCTGAACACATGTTGAAACTTACATAGCGTTCACTAAGTTCGCTAACCCACAAGACAAAAAAAAAACTTAACTACTCTTGATATCATTACTATAACACCTTGAATTCTTAGTTGATTTTTTATTTATTTTTACTGAAAATAGAACCATCATTTTTCACAAAATAAGATAACAAATAATAGAAACTTTCCTGAATATATATATATGACATGATATAAAAATGTATGTGATACTTATGATGAAAAACTCATGAAATAAAATAAATCAAGGTTTTATTAACTTAAACCTCCTTCCAGGCAACTATAAAAAAAATATAATAATAATCTAATGTCATCGTAGATACATGTACACTCATATATATATATATATATATATATATATATATATATATTGACCATATACAATATTGAAAAAGAAGGGAATTTTCAAAAAAAACTAAAAAAATTCTCAAAAGCAAGTCAGCTACCCACTTCAAAAGTAGAAAATCATGGCATAATTATCAAGACAATTATTTACGACATTAAAAGATTTTGAATATGAAAAATTGATTTAACCATTTATTGGGATCCAAAAATCAGTCAGTATTCAGCTACCACAATTTCCATATTGAAGTCATTGAAAAATAATACTATAGTATTAATAAGTCTAAATATGGTTTTGCTTGTTTCATATTTGTTTGGCACTAGGGGAGCAATTGATACAAAATGCAACCAACAACCAGATAATTAAAAGTCATTGCATCTCTTGTGTAGGAGAAAATGGATTCAATTCCAATAACCATTAAGCAACTCGGATATACGCAATAGCAACTTGGACATATGCAATAGCTCCTTTCCTATTCTTCTAACATACTCATGTACTATATAAGTGTCTATGAAGACATTTACAAATCCTGTAGTTCATAAAAACCGATCCAAAAATCCATGAACTTAACTCTAGAATTAGCTATGTACTTGTCTAAAAATAAAATGGGGTTTACTGCTAGGAAATCTCTTCCCCCTTGGCTTTCTACAAATCTTTCCCCAACTTATGAACCCCCTTTTCTCAATACCAATTTCAGTATTAATATTCATGTTCAATAGCAAGTCTGTGATGTTAGCAGCTGAAGCACAAGACTTTCTCTTCCCCCTAGCCAATGCATTTCTGCCTGCATTTCTCAGGCAACCTGTTGTTGAGTGAGTCCGGGCAGCTTCCACAAGGCCTCCTATGATTTGAAGATCCTCAGTCACCTCATACCGTGACAAAGAAGCAAGGCTTGGGAGAATTTCACTTTGGAAGTCGTTCCCATGCCTCCTCCTGTTTGTTCGGCAGTTTCTTTGTTGAGTCAATGAAGGGGATCCGCCTTCTTGCTCATTTTGGCCACTATTCATACAGCAACAATAATGTAGGTCCTTTGTCTCAGTCAAATTCAAGGACATGAACTCAAAGTAATCAAAGTCAGAAGGAAGAAAGTCCTCAAGATCCTTAATGGCACAGTTGAAATCCACCTTAACCTCACTATCTGAATGATCCACTACTGTAGAAATAATTCCAGCAAACCAGTGTAGAGGACTACTTACAGAAGAATCAGATGATAGACAAGTTGTCATTTGGAGACCATTATCAGCTACAGCTTCTGATATGGAAACCAAAGCCTCAGCTGCAATTCTGGCTTGCTCTTCTCGTGCTTCCACACCCTCCTGCTCCTGCCCTGACAATAGTGAGGGTATCATCTCAAGCTGGTTTTCATCAGATTCTCCTCGGGGTGGAGAGCATTCCTTGTTTTCTGGACTTGCAGGTGCTTGTAAATCAATATCAATTGGCATATTCTCATTGTCATTCATGCATGTATTTAGGTCAAGAATTCCTGACAAATGTTTGTGTTTCTTCTCATTTTTCATGAAATGTTCACTGGCAGGTGCCTGCTCCCCCATGTCAGGATCACTATCACATGGTGAATTTACATTGGACAACCTTTGGAAGACTTTGGATGTTTGAGGCTTTCCATTAAGGTCAAATGCAAGAGTCTTGTCTCTACACAAGTCACTTTTCTCAATGTGGGTTGAGATTTGACTTTCATCATTGGGTGTTTGTTTGGGTACAGGCTTTGACTTAAGCCAAGGCAACCCTGAATCCAGAAATTTATCTACTTCACCCATATTCTGAATGCTTTGAAATGCTGCAGCTGTTGTATCAGAATAAGCAGAAGGCATAATATTCAGGTTTAAGTTCTTGTGATTCCCCACAAATTCCGAATCCTTAACATACTTTCTAAGCTCATGGCCAGCTGATGATGAACCACAGTGGTCACAGCTGTTTAGATCATCGGTACTAATTGATGGTAGATCCAACAGATTGGACCTGCTGCAAAAACTGCTCTTGAGAAGATTGTTTTGATAATCTAAGTTACAGCCAGGTCCAATACTTTTCCGTAACACTGATGGTGAAATCCCAGAACTTCTCATATCAGATTCAGAAATAAGCTTATGAGGAGAGCATGTCAATGAAGCATATCTTGGTCCAAGCCAGCCACCACTGGGGGGATCATGACTTCCTGCATGGCTCTTGGCCACAGCTCCAGGGACAATTTGATTCGTCGAATCAAAACATGGACAATTGTTAACTTGTTTCAGCTTCTTACTTACAGATTTAACTGAAACAGATTCGCTTTCCACATCATTAAATATAGGAAGAGAACCCAAGTCAGCACTATTTTTCCCTGAAAAACAAAGAATTCACCATATAAGAAAAGGTTTACAAGTATAAGACACGTATTTTAATAACTATAATTCAACTTTGGATATAAGTTCACACCAGCACTAATACCCAAGCGCAGCTGTCTATGTTTTTCCCTGTGGTTTGGTAGTTGGAGATCGGAACATCCTTCAATATTCTGTTTTCTTATCAAATTCTGGATGACATTATTGGAAGGATTCTGAGAGCCAAGTGTCATTCTCCCAGGCATATCATGAAAGGAATAGTTTCTGTGATGAATTGAGGCCCCAAAATCATCAGACTCCACACCTTTCCCTTCTTCAAGCTTAAATGGTAAGTTTAAGTTGGAAAAACCATTAGAATTGGTTCCATATAATTTCTCATCAGTGTTATACACACCCTTAGAAAATCCATTCAAAGTATAAGTTGACAATGGGGGCTCTTTGATAATAACTCTTCCATTCTCACAAGATTCACCTTCACTATCAATGTACTCAGTAGCAGGAAGTTGAAGATCCAATATTTTCTTACCAACTTTTCTGTAAGTTGACCCTGATAGTTTCGGATCTTCTAAAGACTCTTTGATTGCAGTTGGAGCAGGAGTATGAAATAATTGCCTGCCCTTTCCTTGCATAGAAGCCAATGGTAACCGAATGCCCTCGGCATTTAAAACTAATGATTGACTAGTCAACCAAGGCAAGTTTTGGGAGTAATACAGAGAGGAACTTGATGATGATGACTCCAACCTCAAACTATATTTATGTAACTCAATCCTTTTAATTTCATCCATTAATTCCCTTTGTTTCTGGTAAATGCGGTGAAGCTCATGAATCTGAACAACAATGAAGAGTTCAGAGTCATCAATAGAACAGTTAAGATCTTGATGAGTAATATCAAAGAGAAGTGGAGAACAACATTTTTTCATAAACAAATGGTAAAAAGAAAGTATTTGAAGAAATTTTCAGAACCATTTTGATTAATTCCTATTTTGCCCTAAAAAAAACAGATATGATTAAATACTTTTATACATTTATTCATTTTTATATATTATATTTTTATTAAGGATCCGCTTTTGCGTTTCTTCTTATAGAACCTACTTCTGACCCTAACAGTACATTGGAAACTCTTCAATGTATTTCAACACATCAGAGTTTACAACTACACTACTTTAGGATCTCAGCCACCAGCATATGATAAATGTATAATTATGTGTTTGATGAAGACTAAAATAGGAAAGATTAAGAAAATTATAACTGTGTGTAGATAACGGGTTAAGGTTCACATGAAGATGTTTGCCTTACACCATTAATTATATTTTTAATACAACACAGAAATTCTTCTTGACAGCTAAATAATTTGCAGAAATGAGCAAAACAAAAAACACAAATGAGACCATGAAGATAACATACTTGGTCCCTAAATATGGCTTCATGCTTGAGAATAGTCTGTTTCAGAAGTTCCTTAGTGTATCCTACAAGATGACAAGTTGATGATGACAATGGAAAAGATCCAATTTGGTAACAATCATTCTTACGTTCACTGTTACCATTAGATGAGGTCCATGAGCCTTCGGCACCAGAGACAATATCTCTTGGGGAATGATATCCCGGGAAATAGCCATTGCATTGCCTGTTTGCACTCGTGCCCAATAATGCCATAGGTGGTAATGAGGTTTTAATTCAATAATAAAGTATCCTCATTTCTAAGGAATGAAAACCTGCAATCATAACAAAAAAAAATTGATTCATTGATAAAAAATTACATAATATAATTATTAGATAAATACTTTGAAAAACTAAAATAGAATTTAAACCCAAAAAGAAGGTACACCTAGTCACCTGCTTTACTTTGGCATTAAAAGGCATTTATTTACTGAGAATACAAGATTTTTGGTTAATGGGTGAAGTGATTGCCCCAACTCATGTACATGTGACCCACAAATACAATAATTAGATTCAATTGGACTTTTTTGTAAAATAATCATATGACAAACCTGGGGATTTCATCCTACAGCCAGATAAATGGAAAAAAAATTGTGAACGCAGAATAATTCTAGATCATCACATTTCCATATGACTTCATAGCAATAAGTCCCTCTAAAGAAATGTGAGTCCATCTGCATGACAATAAAATTAAAAGAGAAAAAGGAAGAGTAAACTACCATTTTGGTATCTGCAAGGGTAAATATTGGGCAATTTAGTCCCTAAAAGATAAAAAATAGCAAAACGATGATGGATATCTTTTAGGGACTAAAATGACAAACATATTACACTTACGAGAAATATCTTCCTATTTTTCATATTTTAGGGACTAAATTACCCGACCCACGCAATGTCAAGGACCAAAATGGTGATTTACTCAAAAAAGAACTGACAAATGCCAACTTCAATCATCTGTGCTCTACTACATTATTTTACAATTTAACATCATGAGTTCAGTACTTGAAAGGCACATAAAATGCATATATCAATACGACAGATTGTTAGACAGTCATCACTGAAAACAGTCAAACTCATCAAGAAGAGTACATTCTCAGATAATAATTTGCCCCCAAACAATTCTCTCCATCACCCAAAAATACACAACAAACAGGTGAAGACACCACAATAGTCTATAACTATCAACATGTATAACGCTATGAGGGAGGGCAAGAAACTAAATCTCATACCCATCAAAACGAAAACGTTTACATTTTTTTATAAAAGAATAGATTAAAGTTAAACTAAACTTGGAGCACATTCTATATAAATAACAAAAGGAATAATACCAAACTATCTTGCAGAAGCATCCAAATTGAAGTTGATAAACACAAACCACGGAAGCAAATAACTATTTATGATCACAATTCTTGAGAAGGGCATTGGAGCTTTTCAGTTATGATAGATATCCAATGAAAGACTACACAAAAAAGGGTCTAAATAAATGTTTCATAACCAGAAAAGAAACACCAAAGCTTAACACTCACAAGTATCATTGAACTGTACCAAGGGCCAAGGCTATTAATGTTAAGCAAGGCTTAAACAATAGGCAAAGCAGAGAAAAGCACCCAACAGATTTTTGTGAATAAGATGGAGTTAGGCCAGATATTATGGTATCAAGTTAGTCAGAAAATTCTCTGAGACAAATCTCACAAGTAAATCATCTTTTGCAATCAGAATCAGATGCTCGAGACAAGGGTATCAAATCCATCCACCACATAACCAAGCCATGCCAAAAAAAAAAAAAAAAAAAAAAAAAAAAAAAGTAAAATAAAATAAACCAGTATTTATTCTCAGAACTGAAAAAAGGTCCATCAAAATCATTTCATGTACCAAAAAAGTAACAAAAAATAAACTCGAGTATCTCATTCATAAAACCAGAAAGAGTACACAGCAGAAGCCAAATACATCAATCTCTGGATTACATAGCTCATTATAAAAGAATCAACAAAACCAGTCAAAACTAACCAAAAAACTCAGTAAAAAGTAGAGAGAGGAAAGACTAAAAAAATAAGAGAAGGCAAACTTTTTGATAAGAAAATGTTGTAGAAATGACAAGATTGAACAGAAACAAAATGAACTCACCGAATGAGTCATTGTTTGGGGACAGTGTGTATGTTGCAGAAGAAGAGAAAGGAGAAGAAACCCATTAATGTTGAAGTGAAAAGAGAGAAACCCAGAAGAGGATGAGAATCAAAAAGTGATCTTTTGCTTTGTGAGATGCCTTAGAAAAACAGAAAAGAATTGGGATTTGGATCCGCAGTGCTGGGCCATTCTCTCAATGAAGATTTTGCTTTCTCAAAGAGAGAGAGAGAGAAAATAAAAACAACGAAATTTACATCAAAATGGATATTAAAGTTGTCAATAGCATGTCTCTCTCTCCTCTGTCTCTTTCTCATCTATGTTTTGGATTTTACAAGTATTTTAAATGTTTAACAACAACCAAAGAGAAAATTTATCAACGTATAAAAACAATTAAATGTGTTTAATCTTTGCAGTAAACATAGTTAAATTTAATTTTTGTTTTAAGTTATTTCTTAATTTTAATAAGTATCATTAATTTTAAAAATAAATTCTGTGATTATTAAGGAGTAACATCTCATAATTTTTATATATCATGTTAACTATGATCACTCAATGGACACTAAAAAAAATACACCTAAAAAACCTATTATAAAAACACTTTTTTTTATTAGTAAATAATAGCATACATTACTCCGTCAACAAAATAAAAGTGTATACTGTTTTAAAAAAATAAAATTTATAAAGATTGAAATTAATAAAACCATTTTGAAATGGTTTTAAAACTAAATTTATGAATATTTTACTCTAGTACAAAGTACATATATCTTAATAATACTATTTACTTTTTGTCAATTTTTATAAAGATTTCAAAAAAAAATTTATTTGCTTGTAAATAGTCAATACCAATTATACACATTTTGATAATATAAACAATTATTGCATAAATTTTTTAATATAACTTTTTTCTTTTAAATAAGTTAACGTTTACTTATTCATTTATTTTCTATAATCTCATAAACTTTCATTTTTAGTTTTTAATTTTACATTTGAATTTTCTTTTAATCCTAACGGCAGAATGTCATGTGCTGATATTAAACAATTTGATAACATGTAATTTACTGATGGGTTGAATAAAAATGAATAACTTATTATTAGTTCATAATTTTTTAACATAATAATAAAAGAAAATTAAAATTTAAAATATTAAGCTAAAAAAGATAATCACAAGAATTAAAAGAATTAAAATGTAAAATCTAAAGATTAAAAATGATAATTTTAAAATTATAAAAACTCATAAAATAATTTTTAACTTATAAAATCAAAAAGATAAAATTTATAAAACTATAACAAAGAGAAGGATAATTAAAACCTATATTTAAATATACAGTTAATTACTTTATACTCTCTACCTTGTCTTTGACTTGTACCAAACACATTTTCATTTGAAATAATGATAGAATAATCCTTGGTGTTAGCATGTTGTTTTAGGTATACCCATGTTTATCACAACAAGGAATCAAAAACTATCTTTCTAAAATACCTTGATGTTTCCAAATTAATTTTTTAATTGGGTTTGGATGGTCACATTCTCTTTGGTGTCTTGATATTTTTATTACTTTCCAGGGGCAAGAGTCAGCAGTGGGGTCCCATACCCTAAATTTGAAGTAACAAGCATGCAAACTATGTGAGCTTTAACTATGTTATATAAATGGTCCTATGGTTGCACCATTATTACAAGCAACTTGTTTGTCCCTCACGGCATCAAATACACTAAACTATTGGGAATCACTCTAATTAATGGAATGGAAGGTGACCCATTATAATCAACCCCTAAGTTTATTCGATCAAGCTATAATAATATCACTGTTGAAGAGTTAATTCTGTCTTATCATTCCTCATGTATGGTGGTTGGATTTTATATTGTTTGAGTTTGAAACACAATCATTTTGATGCTCAGAAAAATTAACCAACTCATTTGAAACATTTAGTGTTTATATTCAATGATTTCTCACCTAAGGGGACCTTAGTTAACCATGAATGATCTTTTATCAATTACTTAACTTTGTTTTGTTTAGTCAATATTTCATTAAAATCATTTATTTTACTATATAAACCATAAGTTTAAATTTAAGTTTGATTATGAATAAATTGAATAGAGTCGGAATCCATCTTTATATATAACTATTATGTAATGAATTGTAATTGTAAGTAAAGTATTGTAGTTTTACTCTTAAAACATTTTAACATACTAGAATTGTTTTTCTTCAGAATGTTTTTCAATAGACAAAACTAAATTATAGATGTCATAAATTTATAACTCATATAAAAATAAATTAAAAATTAATACATTCTTAGACTTGAGAATATTTTAAGAATTTATTTAGGATTTTTTGTCAAAATTTTATTATATTTTTAATTAAAATTTATATCTTAGCAATATATTTAAATTTAGAGAACAAACTTCTATAATTATGATAATTTATACTATAATTAAAATTATAATACAAATTTAATTATATATTTTTATCATTTTTAAATTATAAAATTTACAATTTACAAATTATTCTAATTTTTTTAATATAAACGGAATGAATATCAATTATAATTTTTTCATTCAACCCCTTACCCAATATTCCAACTGAATCAACGGAGCGCCGAATTTGATAACATTTAAGTAAAGTTGACATAGGCCCGTTAAAGAAGTGTCAAGTTGTATCCTTACTCTCACGTGGACTACCTTATATTTTAAGGAAAATAAAATTTCATTTCCATGACCATGCCCATAAAAAAGTGTTGAAACTTCAAACAAAGTCTGGATACCAACGAGATTATTTCAATTAATAAAGATTAAATCATTTTAATTATAATAAAAGTTGAATTTTAGTGACATGTTTTAGTTTTGGCATGGAGTAGCTTTTTAAATTAGTTAAAACTTTTATTACAAAATATGGAAATTCAAACAAAAATTCCCAACTTAATTTTTATTATTGTAGATGAATACAATGTGTTATCCAAATATCTTCGTCAATATCCATATTTCTAAAGTTCGAAAAAACCTCATCATATTTCTAGAATTTTATTAAATGAATTAAGACTTTATTTTATTTAACTTGGGTGTAGTATTTTCGTAATTGTTCACAGTTTTTGAATTTTGGTTATTCTATCTAATAATAATCAATTTTTTAATTTGATTTTTCTTATCTCCTAGGCTTCAATCTTATCATGATTCAGGTGCATTTGTGAAGAACACTCCAATATTTAAGTAAGTACTCAACTTGATAGAAATTATAGTAATATTTAGAATTTTATAAATATTCTAATAATATTTAGACTAAGATATTTATTTTAAGTCACTCACTTATTGCACATATAAAATCTTTTGTCGTGATAAAAAAAATTTATTTCAAATTTGAAAATTTAATTTAATTTGAAAGGAATAAGATTTAGTTTTCAAATTATGAATTCATTTTTGAGTGTACATGTGTAAGCTTCCTAGAATAATAGTGATATGTGCCTTTAGAAGGAACTTGCCACCCACCTTTAGATTGAATTTCATCCAATGGATGGAAGGCACCACCACTAGTTACATCTTTGTCCATTGGTTGAAGACTCTCATATACGTAAACAATTAGAAGTTTATCTACAATCTGACGGTGTGTATAATTAGAATAGAGTTGCTTTAATATCTCCTAGTACTTATGCAAATTTTCTTTAGTTGTTTGCAAATGCCACGTATCTCTTTTCTAATTGCAGCAACGCTTAATGTAGGAAAGAACTTCTCAAGGAACAATCTGTTCAAATCATTCCTACTCTGAATGGCTGCAAGCTGTAAATAATATAACCAATCTTTAGCACTACCATCTAAAAAAAATGAAAATGCTCAAAACCTGATGTGTTATTCATTAATGCCTTGCGGTTTCATAGTGTTGTATACCACATGAAATTCCTCCAGATGCTTACATGGATCCTCACCTGCAAGACCATGAAATTTGGGCAACAAATGAATTAATCTAGATTTTAATTCAAAGTCAGCATCTAACTTAAGATATTCAATACACAAAGGTTGATAATTAACATCAAGTGTATCAAGTTGTTTAAGAGTCCTATTGTCCATGTTATCAAAATTAGTTAAACTAGGATGATGACAAGTATAACTATCACTACAATACTATCTGAACATACAGAAATAAAGTCAAATTCATGACCATGATCAAGTGTAGGATGAGAATTTCTAACTCTGGTCAACCAATGCAAGGTTCTTTCTATTTCAAGATTATAAGCATATAATCTAGCAACTCTATTCCTAGTGGTCATGCATCAACATTGACCAGAATCAGCAGAACATAACAACATATTATCAATCAATTACGCTACACATAAATTGAGTAAAATAAGTTCCAAAACATGATTTTTTAAAATTATGGGACCACCACAACTCAATTCTAACTACACCTAAGAGCCCAAACATAATGAGTAAAATCTTAAAAAATTCAAAAGTGATCAATATGATGGATTTGCCCAAGCTGGGTGGTGCTCATAACAAAGATTTATTAAGCTAATTCTACTTTATTCTATGTCTAATATGCAGAATATGTAAGAGCAAAGAGAAATCCCCGCAATGATGCCAAAATTTGATACACAGAACCAAATGTGATCAAATTAGATCAAGCAGCTAAATTGTAGTATAACGAACCTAGGTTATTCTTCCCAAGGATTGTTCAATTGTTTTCATCAACCATTTACAAAGAAATTAAAGGGGGTTTAAGTGCATAATTGAAATAAAATAATCAAAACAATTAAAGCAATTAATCATACCAAAAAAGAGTTGTAAAAATTAAAACTATATGAATGTAGCTCAATCCAATCTCTTTTTTTGTTCCTAAAATCCCCCACAAGTTCTCAATTATGATCATAATTTCATATGTAGTCCAATTAAAGTCAGAATCCCAGCACTCAATTGGCACCCGAACACTCCACAATTGTGAAGGATTTTCATCGAACACTACGTGTGCATCACTCATGCAATTACATAAGACAAATAAACTTGGTCCGGTTCATGCTCAATTCAGGAGTTCTAATTTACCATTAATCAATAGTAAAATCAAAATCAATAGAACCCCAATTCAGATTATGCAACTCATAAAACAATGCAAACCAATGAACCTAAGGATTAAGACAAGGAATCACCAAGAGACTGAATTGACCCAAGAAAATTAGCTGCTCATGATCATAAGGTGCAGTCCAATTTTAAAGAGAAAAGAAAAGAGAAGAGATGAGGCACATAAGTTCAGAGAGAAGAAAAAGAGAGAAAATATATTATATTTCCAAGTGTAAAAGTAATAATAAAAATGTAAGAGTTCCATATTTTTGTGTGTATTAACAAGTTTGAATGTTCCCTTGTAAAAACCAAGTTAAACTCAGCTAAAATAGGTCTGGATTTCCCTTATTCAAGAAATGATTAAAACTCAAAATTAATGGCTTTGATCTCATCTAGTTTAGGATTAAGATTACAAAGTTATCTCTTGTTAAGTGAATTCCATTCTAGCTCGCAAACGCCACTTTCAAGGCCAATTTCGTCCATTTTTATTCTGAATTTGGCTTTGGACCCTATAATAATAATTGAAGAGCTTCGAGTTATCTGCAAAATGAGGCTAAGATCACCTTAATCCGAGGTCAATAGCTAAAGTTATGATCAAAATATGAAAACTGTACAAATCTTGAAATTACACTTAAATTGGATCAAAACTTTCAATTAAGGCCCATTTGGCCCAAATACATGAAAATTGTCTAAATCCCATTAATTAGTCGTTAATTAGTTCCTAATCATTATTTGAATGCAATAGGAAAATGATTAAAATAATCAAATATCATAGTGTCCCGTGGCAAATTACGTATTGAACAAAGAAGCTAACTTATCAATAAAGTCTATGAAATGTGGTGAAAGATGAGTGAGCGAATTTAGGTTCATGTCTTTTAATGAAGTAGGGAAGACCCAGCATCGCATCGCATTGTCGACCATGCATAGGATCACTTGTGTCATATATATATATATATATATATATATATATATATATATATGTTGATGTGTTCATCAGGATCACTCATCCCATCGTACCTCTCAAGAGTTAGGGTTTTCAATCGGCTAGTAGAGGGGTTTCCATGAAGCTTGAGACAAAAGAGTGTCTTCCCATGCTAAATGTGTGGCCATAGTATGAAGTGTTTATGGTTGATTCCTCGTGGTGGGGTTCTGCCGATATCAATGCTTCATGATGAGGAATAGGGGTATCTATCCTCACTTTATTTCTATATTTAACATTTTTTTTTTGAAGTCTCTAAATGTCTAGATATATTGGGCGATACATTTTTTTCAAAGTTCTCATATGGTCGATGTGTCTTCAACCTCGATAGGAGTCTCTCTCTACACTTGTATCTCTTTTGTTGTCTATTGTATTGCTTGTAGTTATTATCTTTGCGAACGTGCTTTGATAGAGGCATGGGATCGTATTATAATTCCAAGTGTTAATGGTTCTCAGATCTTGATTGTCCTATCTGCTTGTCTTCAGTCTTCACATTTAGGTCTTTCTATCTCTTAAACTTTGGTTTCCTCAAGATTCAGTGCACCTACAAGAAGCACTCTAATGCTTAAGTTAGTACTCGGCTCAAGAGCTAGTGTAGTAATATTCAAAACAAGTGCTTATCTTGAGATTTTCATAGCATATTTATAGTCTTTTGTTGTTACATTACTTCTCTTAAACTTGAGTTTATTTAACGTGAGTTTCCCTAATTTTGAGATTTTCTCCCTTGATTTTTGACATCTATAGCATTGCGTGTCTCTGTCATTTGAAAGTTCAACTCAAAGTAACTAACTAAAGGTCTCTACTTAAAGGTCAACTTGTTAATCACATGCTATGCGTAGATATCCGAATCCGGAGTCCTATTTAACCTATTGTACTTGACCCTTACGATGACCAGTGACCACATTGTATTATCTAATGTAGATGTTATATCTCCATTACAAATATAAGAAAATAATAATAACTAAAAGAAAAATAATGAAATAATCATTCAAACTAAGTTACATTGTCCATCACTCTTTTTGTAATAATGAAAAAAAAATCAATAAACAGGCTATATCAATCAAATAAGATTAAGATAATTATCATTAATAATTTATCATATCTTTAAGTTAGTCACTATCAATAATGGGTACCACTAACTTTTTTTTTTATAAAAAAAAAAAAACATTTACACGTTTACTCCAGTTAAGATTTCATGTTGCTATTAAATGAGACTCTGAAAGTTGGACAAAAGAAACAAAGGCAAACTTGAGCTAAATGAGTACATGAGACCAACACTAACAACTAAATCAGTGGTCTCGTCTCAACAAGCTTATGTTTGTCACCACCGAGGCATTCATTCTTATGACCATGAATCTTTCTTCGTAGCATGCAATTGAATGATGTGCTTTTTCCCTTTAAGGTGCAAGTCTAAGGCCAACTCGTCACTGCACCATACTTTACATAATTCACACCATTTTGGTTTATTTGGAGCCTCCCCACCATTCTTGCTAATTTCCAACAAATGCAATTTAGTTTTGTGCTTTTGACCTTGAAAGTGCAGTTTGAGCAAATCCTCATTCATACACCGAATGTTACACACCTCACACCATTGTATGTGATCGCCCGTACTCTTTTGCAACATTTGTTTGTGTTTGTGACCTTTGAAGTGTTGCTTGAGATTGAAAAGACTTGAGCAAGATACTTTACAGATTTTGCAGTATAAATCATCTATCCTAGCTTCAGAGTTCAAACTTCCATGAACTGATTCATGTTGCAGAGGTAGATAATCAGCACTTCTTGTTGGTGATTGCTTCCCATTAATACTTGAAAGATTTGAAAAGTTGCTTGAACTTGGACCTGGTTGTGGCTTTAGGTGGGAAGAAACATGAAAAATAAATTTAGTTTGACATACGAAATTATGATTAAAAGAATATTAAATGATAACAAACATACATTATGAGGACTGAAATCCCAGTCTCTTGTCTTAACTCTGAGATTGAGTCTTTCATGAAATGGTTGTTGATGTTGTACAAGTGGATGATGAATACTTCTTGCTGGTGATTCCTTCCTCTTAGTTCCTGAAAAGCCTGAAGATTTCCATGAACTTGGGCCTAAGAAAGACTTTGGGTGGGAGGCATCATTTGACTTAACCTGAAAAATAAATTTAAGTTTAAAACAAAATGCAGCATAAATTAAGACTGAACTTTCAGCCTCCTGAAAACAAAGGATGCTGACAAGAAAACTTCAATTTCATATTGTCCAAAACTATCAAAATTTGGAGAAACCATCAAGGAAAAGAGAAAACATTGGGTAGCAGGACAGGAAACTAGATGGAATTATTGATAGTTTGGAGCTACATTTGGTAAATAATATGAATATAATGTAATATAATAAGAGAGCAAGATAACACCTTTTCAGTAGAATTAGCATTTGGGCGCAAGTGAAATGCTGCTACAATCCTCCTAAATTCTAGTTCCCTCTGGATTGCAAGCTCCACTGGCATTGTATTTTCCTCCTCCTTACCAGCCATCTCTGAATTGGTTTTCTACAATGTTTTCTCAGGTAATTCACACAGTTATCAGGTGCTAAATGTTATCATAAACAACACAAAAATGCACAAGGATAAAGAGCTAGCTGCTTGCAAGAAATGGGTCTCAATTTGTGAAATAGCTGTGAAATAGCTGGACAACAAGAGAATATAACGAAATCCAAAATTAAATAAGTTCGTTTCTTCCAAGAAACAATTTCCAAGAAAAATTTCATTCAAATCAAATAAAGTAAATATTAACAGTCATCATTAGCAACAAAACTGGGTGATCATATTTGTTTTTAATATCAAAAGTAGCATATAACTAATTAACAAAGTTCTAATATCATTTAGTATTAACTCACTCAATTAATGATAGACCCAATTTCTCCCCAATATGATAAGTTCAAGAGATTTCTTTCATACATATAGGAATTGTAACGATCTGAGGAATGTGGCTATGACCAAGTAACTCTTGGGCATATAAAGTTTCATAGGACAACTTTGTCTTTTTCAGCATGAAAATAGCATGCTAGTGCTTTTGATCCAATGCAAACGGTATGTTACATTTGCATGATTTCGTAGTACATGACACGCCAATTCTATTTACCAACTAACATTGGCATATTCTGATAATTGTGGAATAGTACTTTCCTCTTGGTCGGTTCAATAATAAATAAAAATAGAAGAAATTAGTTAGGAGTTTAATTTCTTTCTGTTTGATATTCTTTCATTCTAAAAATGAATGGAAAAATAATTAATAAAAAGACTAGCTTCGTTTACGTTAATGCCACAAAATAGTAAACTTTCTTAATTTCTTGTTTTGGAAGGAATAAACTTTCTTAATCAAAACTTCACATTTTAAAAAAATATTACGTCAGATTTAAAAGTATTTTTTGCACAGATTCTTTATTTAAATCAAATATTAATGTAATTAAAACACTCATTTTTTGTTATTTATGTATAAAATATAATAAAATATCTTATTACTTGATTACTCAAATGTTTTAAATAAATAATTAGAGTCGAACAGTAGAAAAAATATATGTACGGCTAGTTTAATGCATTACTTTTACCTCAAAATTGTATATATTTTCACTTTAAAATTATAACTAGATTTTAATACTATAATTTCAATTTACTTGAAACATGTCAAACTAGCCTACCAATCTTGGATTCTAAAAATACGTGGGCTTGCCATTTAATCTTTATAGAATGAAAAATATTCTTTAAAAATATAATATATTTATTGTTTTAGTATCTGAATTTTATAATTTATTGTAATTTTAATTTATAATTCAAAAAAATAAAATGAGAGTAAGTGGTTAAACCCACAAACTAAAATAACCATATTAGGACTAAATTAATAGAAATATTTTGAAGAATTAAATCATATATAATTTTGCTCGAATTAAATTAGCCTAGATAAACACTCCCAGTTATTCTTTCTGTAATAATAGTAGTATTTCTTTATCCAATAAAAAATAAATAATTAACATGAAATGGCAGGTCAAAGACGCGGATAGCTAGTAGCCTCGTAAAAAATAATCAAATTGTTATAACGTCAGGTTAAATTTAATGAATAAAATTTAAATCATTATGAAATCATTCATATTACAACTAAAATAATCAATATTTTATATTGAAAAATATTATGACAAGTTAATTCAATATTTTTATTTGTTGACCAAACTTATGTCTTTACAAATTTAATTAATATTATATTTGATAAAAGAAAATAATTAAATTAAATAAATGTAACGGCGGTTATCCTTTGAATGAAAAAATTAGAGCTAAAAATTATTTTTATAAAATTAATATTTATATTTTATTTATTATCTTTTAACTAAATAAAATTTTTAGATTTTATTTTTTATTGATATATTTTAAATAAATTTATCATTTTATCTCGTATGAGATAGGTCTTGATACACTCTAAAAAAGAGTTTGATTATCTAAAGGCTTGTGTACCAAAGATATTACTCTTTTTACTTGATATCACTCTATTCTTAAGTGTTTTATGAGTTTTCTTATTGCTTAGTTCTTGTTAACTTAATAGGAAACTCAAACCAACACACCATTAATGTGATGATGCATATGATTTATATGAGTACATAAAGTTAAATAAGGCTATTAGATTGACCAACTAAATTGGAAACCATGTCACAAGCCATCCACTACAACCACAACCAGGTATCCCATCGTGAACTGATTTAGATCACTTCAACTTGAATTTCATTTCCACCACAATCAATCTTCAAACATCACGATTTCTAACTTCATTCAAGGATCAAGAACACAAACTATTAATCTTGTACTAATCTATGTTGCCCTTAAGATATGTTCTTTTCATGCACATACAATGACCATACCAAAATGGACAATTGACATTAAAGAGAGCTTATTTTGCACACAATGCCTAACTTCCTCATTAGTTCATTTCACTTCATCATCTAACTACCAATTTCATAAAATCAACCCTTTAAGTTCATGCACGTTCTACCTTTCATTTTGGGATCATTTAATCCATGTACTTGTTAAGAAAAAAATAATAATAAAAGAAGAGTATAGGGAAGAGAGAAAAGGAGAGACTCAAGAAATTTAATATGGTTCGACAATTGCCTACGTCCATGGACACACAGTATGTATTGTCTTTGTTGTGCACTTAGAAGCTTTACAGGTCATTGTTTATATAGAGACATGAAAACAATCCCTCTTATCGAATCTCCCACTTAATGTGATTTACATCACCCTTAGTGTAATGCCTTCATTGTCATGAATGTCAATTATATCATCTCCTTAGTGTTTCTCAAATGTGACTTCACTGAGTGGTCTCCTACGCACTTGTTCATTAACGGGTCTTCTACCCTGTCCACTGTGCTCACTATGTTAGATCAAGATTTAACACCCTAAGTTTTGATTAATTACAGAACAGACGGTACTGCATCAGACTGAAGCATTGCAAGCCAAAGTTAGACGAAGCAAGTTCAGACAAAGTGAGACTCCTCAAAGTTTGCATCTTATGAAGTCATCATATGCTCTTAAAGGACTTAAGTCATGCCTCAAGACGGAGATTAGAAGATTGAAGATAGGCAAAGAAATGAAGAACCTTCATCTAAGAAAATTAAGTGAAGTCTAAGTTATCCGTTTGAGTAACTCGCACCAAATTTCAAATCAAGACGTTACTCAAAGAAACTTCTAAAGTTGGTTAGAAGACTCAGTAACACGAAAAGCAAATCATGCTTTTTGTTTATCTCTCTGATCAAGTCAAAAAAATATCTGAAATCACGCTAACTCCGCTGCACATCATTAATTATTCTGATCGATCTCTGACACGCGATTGAAAGCTTCAAGGAAATAAGACAACGATCTCTAAGATGAGTCTAACAGATCTATCAAAACCTTGTCTATATAAAGACTTCAACATCTTCAAGTTGACGAACTTACGCTTGAAAAGCTATCTATTATGATTTCGCTCTCTATTACTTGAACTCTATACTTCATCTATAAACCCCTCTCTGCGAAGAGGATTTTCGTTTCTTAGAAACTTCAAATCTACTTTTGTGGTGCCCTTAGCCTGAGAAGGTTGTGTTCCAAAGAATACCTTTGTATTAGCATGGGAAGGCTGTGTTCCAAAGAATACCTAGTTGTTTAGCCTGAAAAGGCTAGGATCAAAGAATATTTGTATAGCCAGAAATGGTTGGGTACAAAGAATACTTGTAACCTCTTTTCACGGTTTGTAGTGAAAACTTAGCAAGTTGCTAAGTAACTAGACGTAGTCTGCTTAAGACGAACCAGTATAAAAATATCTCTGTCTTTATCTATTTTTGTTTTTAAGATTAACGGGGATTAATCAACTTGAACATTTCAAACGTTAAAATCAATAGTTAAAGAAAGTTGAAGTTGCGTATGACCCTTTGAAACTAACAGACGCAAAAAGGCAAAAATTTTAATTAACATAATTCAACCCTCCTTCTTGTGTTTTTGTCTTTTACACACTACACCAAAGGGGCTTCTGCCTTGTCCATTATCCACTGACGAGCGCTTGCCCTGTTCACCTGACAGGTCTCCTAACGGGTCTACCCTGTCCACTAATGGGTCTCTAGAAAAGCTCTCATTATTTCTCTTCTTCCAATGCCATTGTTTGCATTCCTTCCTCAAACAAAGGACAACTAAACCTCCTCCTCTATTGTCAATGATGGCAATTTAGAGCTTCTATCGTCGCGACAATTCTTGAGCTTCACATTGTCGTTGATATGCCATAGTTCTTGCACTGTCGTTATGATAACTCACATCAACGACACACACAACCTAGTCAACTCTGCTAGGGAGACTTTCGATACAAGGGATCTCCACAAAGTATGTTCACCTGACATTTACTTAGATCCACTCCAGTTTACTTAGATCCACTACAATCATTGCATCATTCATCTGAATCGGTAACCAGGGGAAGACTTCACACACACTTCTTTCAATGCCTTGTTGCCTTCTCTATCCTGAGGACAAACCAAATATTTTTTTATGTGAAAAATCAGACAAAGCCGCAACCACATAACATACTAAGATATTGGCTTTGATATCAATTGTTAAGAACAAAACAATAATAGAAGAAGAAAATAAAGTAGAGAGAGAAAAAGGAGACTCAAGAATTTAACGTGGTTCGACAAATTGTCTACGTCCACGGGCACACGATATGCATTATCTTTTGTGCACATAGAAACTTTTACAAAGAGTTGTTTATATAAAGATATAAGAGCAATCCCCTCTCATCGTTTACACGATGTGGGACTAAAATCAAACTACATATTTCTAACCGTATTGACATCCTTGCACCTCATAAAATAGGACAGTCATAATCCACCCAAACCTAATTTTCTAATCCAAATCACGCTTGACATATCTTCTTCGTATAAATTTCATTTCATAATACAACAAGTCACATAATCCCATTCAATTCACATCAAGAACATCATGTTCACATTTTCAACAGTAAAAATAGTTCTAGATCTACATAAAATTAGTTATCAATCCACAACACACTCATATCGTACTTTTTCACATAATATTAAGAAAATTCCACACTCACACCAACAATCATCCATTCCACGAACTCACACACTCTATGAGTCTTGCTTATAGCCTTTTGAATTTCCTTTTCAGTCTCATTGTTAAAGTACTCCTATTTTAGCGTAAATTCCATTCATTTTTGTTCAAATTTATCCTTTTCCATGCAATCAAGCTCTTGTTCATCAATCATAACACATTCCCTATGGTTTTTTTAAGGAGTCTTTTATGGGTATAATCAGTCTTTTATGAGAAGTAATAGTTGCACAACGGAGGAACCTCGGGCACTAGAATTGGTTGTATTAGATTCTTCGAATAAGAGTTCTTACTATAGTTGAAGTTATAATCAACCATGGGGAATCATCCCATCAGGGGACACTTTAGTTTCTACTGTGGGTAACCTTCGGTGGAAGATGATCAACGAATTAACTTTCTAAGAGTACTTTTGTCTAGTCTGGTGATCTTACTCACTAAAAGTCTCGTGTCATTGACCTCTCTCATAATTAGGGTAAATAAACTCATTTTACCTTGTAGGTTTATCTTTCCTTTTTTTAATGTATATTTGTAAGAGGATAGACTAGATTGGTCCTATGATTTGATCATTTGATGGAAGCCTTTAAACTTTATTCTTAACTTTGTCTTATTCTATTTTATCTTAAAAACATATAACTCCTCGTTATGTGTAATTCGATGATAAAGTTTAATTTCATATGATATGTAAATATTTTATCATGAATTTGTGGTCATTATTTTTTTTTATTAAGTTATGTTTATTAACAAAGAAAAAATTAAAAATTTAAGTTTCATACATCAAATATTATATGAAGAAATTATACCTTAGCATATTATTATGATTTTGAAATTTTAAATTTTTCCATTTTTTATTTTTATTATCAAGATAACCGGGTTTTGTAAGAGTTGAATAAAATTATAATAATATTTAAATTTAAACACTTTTAAAACTTTGAATTAAAATAGAAAACTACTTAAAAGAAATAAAATTGACATTTAACCTTTTAAAAGTAAAATTCTTACGCATCACACAAAAACTAAGTTATAAATGTAGCAAAATATAACATTTAAATCCTAATTATAGTTAAGAAATTCACAATCACGGAGACACCAAAATACACTTATAAACTATTTCATGATTTTCATCCTTATCATATGTGCATGGGAAACAACAATTTGATACGCGGCGTAAGCCTGAGTAATGAAATGATATAAATTTTTATAATTAAATATTTGTAATCAGCAAAACTTATCAACAAGTCGTTGTAGTATAGTGGTGAGTATTCCCGCCTGTCACGCGGGTGACCCGGGTTCGATCCCCGGCAACGGCGTTTTAGATAACTTTTTTTCCACATTTAAATGTTATAGCTTCTTGCACTTTTCATCTATAATTTAAAGTTATATCATAAAACTTTTATTTATAGTTTTCATATATGTTATTTATATCTCTTATGTATTTATATTTTATTAATAAAAACATAATTGATAAAATAATTAATATTATATTGGGTTAAAAAATAAATTAAGTTAAAATTAACAAGAGTTGAGTTAAATAGAAAAGGAAAAAAGGTTTAGTTTCATGCAAAATGAGATTTCTTTCTATAACATTCAATCTTACATAGGGATCTTTTCATAGCATAAATTCTTTTTTATGAAAGAGTTAATAGTATAGGTAAGTAAAAATCAAAATTATTTTAAATAATTAAAATTAAAATGTCTATTTACTAAAAGAGTAAAATTTAAGAAAATAGAGTATTTTTCTAAAATATAATGATGCAAGAGTCTCAAACAATAATATACATATAAAGTGAGTCTGATTTCGTTTATATTCTCATATCTTTTTAATGTAGTTTTTAATTTTAAAACCAAATTTTTATGAACTTTAATTACTATTTTTCATATATTTTATAATAACTAGTTATAAGTATAAAGTTTACGTTTAAAATTTGACCCCTGTATTATCTTAATATATTTTTTTGAAGTATGTAATATAGAAATGTTTTTCAATATATAAGTAATTATTTTTCTTAGTCGTCACCCTAACTAATTATATAACATGGTATTAAAATTATTTTCTCATATATTATCCAAATTCTTAAATAATAAAGTGCATTTTATAAGAGAATTGAAAAAAAAAATCAATTAATAGTTTTTTTTCCTATCGTAATTTAATCATCCGCGCAGTGCGTGGATTTAAATCCAGTTGGAATGAATTGTCTACTGAGACACAAGACTCCTTCTGGGTCCGTTTAAATATTTTTAGAAAATATTTTTAAAATTAGTACTTTTTTTTTAGAATTTTTTGAATAAATAGACAGAATTTGCTTTTAAAGAAACAAGTAAAAAACTGTTTTTTAAAAAAAACATAAACAAGTTAAGTAAACACACCAAAAAAGAAAAAAAAAATTCCTGAATATACAAGAAAACATTTTTTCAACCAATAAATATAAACAAATAAACCTTAAAAAAATCTTAACTTATTAATACATTTTGATGAAACTCCCTGCAACATTGTTTTTTTTTTTTTTTTTATATAGAAGAAAAATGTTTGTGCTTGATATTCGTCTGTAGAATTTAGATAAAATCCATATATCAAAATTATTAGCAATCAGAAGAGAAGTGAAAAACAAGAGTACCTAGAGCTTAGAACAATGAGAAAAAAAAAAGTCATTTAAAATTGTATTGAAAATTGACAAAATATACAAAACTGACAATAAATAGCAAAAAGATTATAATGATCTTATTTTAAATTATAATTGACTCAATAACAACAAGTAACACATAATAACATAAAGAATATACAAATTTAGAACATTAAAAACATGGCTAGAACGATACATATAACAACTCATATAATCAAATTAACATACAATTTTTACTAGACAAGTCAATGGATCAACTAATCACATAATTAACACATGCTAAACACATAGAATAACAACAAGAATTTGGAAATTATAGGTGAATAATATGAATATCGAAAATGGACACTATGTATTTGATGAAAAACAAGTCCTTGATACCACTAATTATAAGCCTCTTTGTAGACATATCAATTTACCCCTTTCTTCGCTCATTAAAAAAATATAACTAGGCATGCAAAAGGAGCAAAAGTCTCACAGACTAACATAAGATAAAGATAGTTCACGGGAGTACAAATGAAAAAAAGAAGAAAGTGTGACAATGAATAAGACTTAGAAATAGTGACGTCATGACATAGTCAATAAATCATGTAAAAGAACTGTCATAATGGTTAATATTACCATTGATAAGATTAAAGTTTGGTTTACTAAAAAACCTAAAGAGAAATTCTCTCACACAAGTCTAAAAATTTCATTCAAAATGATCAAATGATCCTTTATATGAAGTAGAAACAAGCTTAAATAGTCAAAATTCTCTTGATGCTAGAAGCTATTTCTAAGATACATTTTAGACCACTTGATTAAGAGAAAGACTCTCATCTTGGAACTAATTTAGTTAATGATCAAGATTAGATTCAAGGTGGAGATTGCATCTTATCAAATGCTTAAGATGGGATGAGTGACGTGATGGTTATGAAGAGAAGTTAAGATGTCATATGTGCAAGTGACTCCAAAAATATGTTTTCGACTACCAAAGATGTTCTCTGTAATATTATTATCTAATAAAATTAATTGATCAAAATTAGTCTTATTTCTATAATTTGGATAAACATTTTTAACCAAACACAATCCATCATCAAATTAAAGACCCAAAATATACATAAAATCTAAGAATTATTACAAGCTTAAATTAAGACAAAAATGCAAAGAAAATTATTAAAACAAATTAAGATAATTTAAAGATCAAACAATTCCTTAAAAATTAAATAAATAAACAAATTATTTGACTGAAGCACACATCTTCTCTTAAAATAATATATTATATCTTTTTCTTGGTTAATATGACTGAATTCTATATTATAAAGAATGAGAGAAGTAAAAAGGTTAACACACATAGATAAAATAAATGCAATAATTTAATTCATGATATTGCAAATACTTAATTTAAGTTAACGAAATATATTTTATCATTATTTAAAATTTTCATGATAACTATTATTATTTAATCATAATAAATATTTATGATATTTTCTAATCACTATTTTTATTAGCTAATCAATTAATGAAATTTTATTTTATTGTATGCCAAAAAATAACCAAATTATATTATTATAATTTCATTACTTATCAAATATAATTATCAATTATCGAATATAATTATCAATTGATATTACATTTTCAATTTTTTAATTTGATTTATAATATCATATCATAATTTACCCGTCATCCTAATTCTTCTCACCTTATTAATTCTATCACGTTCTCATTTAAACCTAATTAATTTGATTTATAATATTGTGATTTGCCTAGTCACCCTAATTCTTCTCGTTTTATCTTATCGATCATATACTAAATCATAGGTATAAGTCCAACTCAAACAAAGCTAAATTATACTAGACCCACAACTCCATCATAAACTCTTCGGCCAAATCAACATTCTCAACTATGGATGACCAAAATACCCATATGTAATAGATACCTGCAAATTTCACCTAGGAAGTCTATATCTAAGTTTTGTGTAAAAATTAAATGTCTACGTATGAGATTTACCCATTCAGATTAGATTTACGAGTATTAGATTTACGAGTATTAGTCTGAGTTTGAGTTTAGAAATAAACACAAACACCTCGATTAACAGGATTTAGATTTAAATAAGTGAGATTAAATTTTAAAAAATAATTATTTTAGTTCAAAATTTATAAGTAATTAACTACATATAAAATCTAGGGATGAAAATTAATTTTTATACCTAAGTAGATATGAGTCAAGATAAGACGATCGAGATCTAATATTATGATATCCTATTTATATCCTAACAAAATATCTTATTATCAAATTTTTAAGGAATTTTTTTTAATTAAGTTTCTAATTATAATTTTCACATGATGATAATCTAAACTTTTAGAAATTTATTAAAAAATACTTAATTTTTTAATTAAATTTTATGAAAATCAAATAAACATATAAACGTACTTACATCACTAGAAAAAAATTATTTCTTAAAAAACATGATTAGAAGCGACGGATAAAAATATTTCGTGCATCCTAAAAGAATCTATAATACAAGTTAGAAACTGATGATAATAATCTTTGGACCGGATGCTGAACCGATATTTATATTTATATTCAGTTAATCTGAGTATAAGTATTTAATCAGATTTACTAAATCAGTTAGCCAGAAAATTAGAGAAAGTGATAAAAAGCTGTGGAGCGAGAGAGCGAGAGAGAGAGAGAGAGAGAGAGAGAGAGAGAGAGAGAGAGAGAAATCGGAGATGTCATCATCGAACGCTAGCGATCCACGTCAGCCATCGGCGGCGAGACCGTACGTGGCGCCGCAGGTTGCGCCGCAAGATCTTCCGATCGACTACGCTGGATTCATAGCCGTCATATTCGGCGTGGCCGGCGTCATGTTTAGGGTTTGTATTCCCAATCACAACCCATCAATCGTCGTTTCGATGCATTAATAACGTTTTTTTTTTCCTGTTGCTATTTAATCAGTACAAACTGAGCTCTTGGGTGGCTCTGATATTCTGCGCGCAATCCGTCGCGAACATGAGGAACGTCGAAAACGATCTCAAACAAGTTATGATGGCTATGATGTCAGTTTACTCTCTTCTTTATCACTTTTCTTTGCCGATCTGATTCTGTCTATCGTTATTTTGAGTTAATACGTCAAAAAAGTTGAAAAATTTGTGTTAAGTAGTACGTTTTCCACTTTTCTAGAAATGTTGTCAAGCTTGTGAAATGTATACCTACATAGGATAGTACTCTAAAGAATAATAACTTGTTTTCTAGAAGGGACGGAATTAAACAAGTCAGATTTCGAAGCTTGCATTTATCTTGATAAATTATAATTTAAGATCTAGAATAAGGATGTTTCCCTTTCTTGTTTTTACTTTCTTAACTTGTATTTTAATTGTATTCATATATGCTTCATATGTTCGAGAAGTGTCTGGAATTAAGATCAAATAAAATTTTTACTTTTTCCTGAATTGGGTCTGAATTTGTGGTTGAGGGAAGGAAGCTGAGAAGGAGATGAAAGAGTTCACTGATATGTCAATAATTCTCTGATCATTACTCAGGGTTGTGCCGCTTTTTGTTGTTTCTATTGTTCATTCTGTTAATTGGTATCATAGTTTAGATCTTGGAGCTGTGGTGGAAGATGTTGTGAAAATTTCTCGAACATTGATTCCTTGATTTGAGGGAAGGGAGGCCTATTGGTGGCTGATCAAGGTTGGACAGGATTTTGGGGCCAATAGAGTTCATAGAAATATGAAATTACAGTGGGTGGGTTATATAGGCATTGGAAGGAGAGGCTCTCAAACAGTGGGTTCTTGTGACGAGAACAGTCACAATGGGTTGATTGCAATGATTGAATACTTTGTAGCCCTGAAAATGGGTAGAGATTAATCTTTACTGAATACCTTAACCTATGTTTGGAAGGCTGGCAATAGGTTGATGATAGAGTATGAATACAATACGAATAGACAAAATTTCCTAAAGGGTAGTGTTGGATTTACTTAAAAGAAAGGAGCAGAATGGCAAGGGAGGAAATCTGATAGATAGTAGAAACCTGGTATCTGAATAGAAAGAATATGGGATTTCTTTCAAGGGTCTATATGTCCTAAATCCTAATGCTCAAAGGCTCCAATCCTTAATTGAAGAGTAAGGAATTTTTCCCCTGTATACAGTGTCTAACTTGCAGAACTTTAAGGGTCTGCATTTCCTGATGCCCAAAGGCCCCAATCCTCTCAAATGACAACATTCATCTTTCTCTCCCCTTTCTACCTATTTATATGCAACATGCCTTATTCAGTCTATCTAACTCACCGATGTAGCTAACAGGTAACTAACTTGTCATAACTTCTCCCCCCTAAACATTCACCTTGTCCTCAAGGTGAATAGCTTGACAGCTGCAAACATAGTTCCATCGGGGTTCCAACTTTTTGAAATATGACAATCAAGCCTAATCTCACCACTGCAAAAGACCCCCCAAATATCACCAACTCCTTCTGAGTCAAATACATATAGTTGAATACTTTTATTCTTGTCCAAGCTCTGTTTTCGGCAATATTTTTGGTTGTGAAACTAATTGTCAATTGCTCCAACTGGACTGTGATTAAATGACTTCTTTAAAACTGCGCAATGGCAAGTACAAGCTGATGATGACTATCATATAATCCCTCTTTGGTTCTGGTTGGCTGAAATGTACTTCTTCTCCAACGTGATTTTTGTTTTCCACCTTCAAATATTCCTCTTTGCTTCTATGTTCAGGTTCTTCTTTCAGAATATTGACTGATCTTGGTTTTCTTGCTTCTCTACCCTTGGTTTCTTCCTCCTCATCATATTTATTTCATTCTTCTAGATCTTGCTTCTCTACTTGATGTTGTTGGGTTTCTCACTCTTGGGATGTTTCTTTTTTCAAGAATTCTGGTTATCTACATCAATATCTGATTTCTTCATTATGACAAGGAATGATATTTCTTGGTATAATTTCCTATCATTAGTATTTATTATTTTCAGAATGTTTTTCAAATTCAAATAATGGGAGAAAGAATGTGATAGAAAGTAGGAAGGAAAAGTCAATAGAAAAATGACTTGCATGTTATGGGAAAACAACAGATTCATCCTCTCATGAGATAAAAAATGGAATGTTACTTTACAAGAAATCAATAATGCCCTGAAATATGTTTTTGAAAATTTGTACATAGCTTAGGAAACATGTAGAATAGTGGTGTCTTTTTGTTTTCTTCAAGAGCTAACATTCTATGGTAATCAAGGTTACCACCACAACTGCCGATAATGATATGCTGCACATAGAATATTCAGAGGTTTGGATACAATTTATGCTGCAGAATTTCAGCCTGCAAGAATACTAAAGCCAATTCTTAAATTCTGCAGAACTAATGTTAATCTTGGAATGTCACTTCTTTAATACAAGTATCCAACCTGAATGTTTTAAAATACTCCAAAAGTGTAACTTGCTATATTAGTAGGATTTTTTCTGAAGTATTTTTTTTTTCTAGATTTCTTCTTCCATAATAAACAGCATATAATATAAAATAGTTTGTAGTAAATTTCCACGTAATATAAATTTCATGCAGTTTTCTTCTTTATTGGTTAAAACCAATGAAATGATGTTTGTCTGAATCTCAGGTTTTCTCTAATGGGATTGATAACAAACTACTTTGGACCTCCTAGACCCAGTAAACAAAGTTGAGATCTCGAGATTGAGATAGAATAGAAATGACCTTTTTGTGGGGTCTTTTCGGGAATTAGCCAACAAACGCGAAAGGAAGTTTAGATTCATTGAATGATTATCTTTACGTGGCATTATAGTCAGTTGTAATAGAGATGGTTGCGAAGACTCTATTTGATGCTCTAATGATTAAAGAATTTAAGGTTTTATTTTTTTTCTTTCCTTCATTATTTTTATCTAGAAAATTGTCATCTTTCGATTAGTATAAATGGTAGCTCTTACTCTAAACTTATTACATATCAAACAAATTGCATTTACCCTTATTTTTTTTAAGAAACTCAACCTATTTCCTACTAAACAAATTATATTTGCCTTTATTTTCTTTAAGAAACTCAACTGCAATTATCATAAAGATCAAAACATAAATAAACAGAAGAACATTCTCAGAGGAGGGTTAAAGCACTTTAATAAACAATAACTTGTAGAAGAAAACAATGAAGAAAAAATATTCAAATTATATTCTTGCAAGTTTCTTTGGGGATGAAATTGGAAGAAAAAAAATATAAACCACTAAATGTAAAACAATCAAATTTAATAAGGAAAATAATTATTTAAACTATTGTGAACCACGTTATCGTTTAAGGGTATTAAATTAATGAAAAAGTTCTTTGTAAAAAGTTAAATTTTTAAGGACAAAAGTGAAATAAAAATTAGAAGTATAATAAATACACAATGCTACATGGATGACAGCTATTTAAACAGATTTATTATTAATAACATTTATGTGTGTGTTTTTTTTTTTAATTTTTTTTTTTGTAATTTATAAAATGGTTTATATGTACATACGTTTTTCTATTTATTTTTTATTTTTAAGGTATCATTATTAACGGGCTGAATAAATAAAATCATAGTTTTGTTTAATGTTTACTATTCATTTATTATTAAATTAATTTTTTAAATAAAATAAACACTCCTATTAGAAAAATATAACGTCAAATAAATTAACAGGAAATATAATTTTGCAAAGAGATTAGTTGAGCACCGAGTGCCTACGTATATTCTTATAAGGGTGACAAAATGGATAGATGAGATTAGTTTTGCTATCAATCATAATAGATTGAATTAAAATAATTTTTAATCTATTTTAATTCATTAAAAATTTAAGTAAAAGAATTCAATTAATATTCATTTGATAAAAATCCATCTAATCCATTCATGAACGATTTTTTATGGTTGTATATCTATTCATCTACTAATTTTTTTTTTATAAATTAAATATTTTTAAATTTTAGATTTTTTTTTTATCTTCTCTTTTTTTTCTTTCTCTTCCTATATAAATAAATTAATAAATAATCATGTTAATTAATATATTACATTTTTATTAATATATATATATATATATATATATATATAATATAATATAATATAAATAATAGATGGTATAAGTGATACTCCTGATCATTAAAAAAATAATATCTAAATTAAAACAAATACTTATACACTACTTATGAATATTAGTATATAGTAGTATATATCTAATATGATTTCTTTTTAATTATTATCCATTAAATTTACAGTGTAATGAATTTAAGAAAATTTAAATATTAAATTATAAAAATATATTAAATTAATTTTGATCCAGTAAATATTCATTAGATTTTAAAAATTAATGGATGAATCATATTCATCCATAAAAAAGTAAATGGGTAGATTTGGTCAATTCATTAATTTATTATTTTTTTATTAGATGAATCGGATAAATTTTCTATGAATAAATTATTTTTCCAGCACTAATAATATTACATATGACAATAGATGGTAAATAATAGATTTATGAATTTTACATGTATTAGGCTTTGAAAATTGAACTCAAAATCTAACATAATTTATTAATTTTTAAAATTTTAATGTTTTATCTAATTCTATGTATGTTTTCTCAATCAAAATTTTCGGGGGTTTTGTTAAATTGGATTGGCTTATAACTACTCCTAATTAATCGTGTGATGATAAATGTAATAAATCAAAACATTAAGCTTGTGGTAACTCAAGTTTATGTTGTTTAAACAGTGGCACAAAATTTAACGGTTAGGTTGTAATACGAGGAAAAATTGTTCTTTAAAAAAAAGAACAGCGGTTAAAAAGAAGAGCATGGTGACACTTGTCTTGAAGCGATTGGATAGAAACCCGATTTTGCATTTACCCATTTTACCCCCAACAACTCTTCTCACAGCCTCTTCTCTCTTTTGAAACCACTTTCTGAATTGTAAGAACCGGCCCAGCCTCGGATCCGAAGCACCTCCCGAACCTAGCTACCGTCTCGTGTTCGTTGAAAATTTCACTCACTATTTCGATCACACTTTTTATCTGTCCCGACCGACCAAGAAAACGCCCCAAACGACGACGCTTCAAACCCTAAAATGCTCGCGTTTCGTGGATCAGCTTCATTGGAGCCTTCTCAATGGTGAGTTCACGCTCTCTCTCTCTCTCTTTCTATTTCTTGAAACCCTAGCTTTTTAATGACGAAGCGAATCTACGCGTGCCTGTGTGCGCGCAATCTTAGAAGCTCGTACTGTTGTTTTTGTGCGGTGGAGTTGATTCGAATGCTGCTTGTGAAATGGAATTGCGCACGTGCCTCTGATCTCTCCGTGTTTCATGAGTGTATGTGTTTTTGATTTTTTTTTGAGCTGCAGCTGGTGCTGGTACTGGAGCTCGTGCTAGAATTGTAATTGTGTGTGTGTATGTGTGTTTTGTTGCCTCGTTTGCTTTTGAGAGGGGCTGAATGGAAGAAAGGGAATTGAATTATGTTTTGGTGGCTTATTTGTGTATTTATTAGATTTAAGTTTTGGTGCTTGATTCTTCTTCTTCTTCACTGTTTGATATAGTGTTTGTTTCGTTGCCATTAATTTCTAGTGTTCCTCAGGAGTCTAATCGAGATAAGGCTCTGTTTTAATAAAGAATTCAAATGAGGGAGGAGAGTTTGAGATATTTTGCATCTGTGATGAAGTGTTTTTTTATGGCTTAAGTTGGAGAATGTGAAATAACAAATTATATTTCCTGTTAATTTATTTGACGTTATATTTCCTGTTAGTTTTTGACACCCCTACTTGCCTCTCTCTCTCTCTCTCTATCCTCCCAGGCACGACATTGATATAGCATAGAAAATATCGTTAGAAGAAGATCTTTGATACATAATTGGTGCAACTTAGTTCATTTGGTTTAATTGGTTGGTTCACTGTTTTCTTCTTAACTGAGAATAGCTCGGTCCGTAATTCAAGGGCATGAAATGATTGCGTGGACCTAATGAAAATTTGTGTGATTATTCTATGTGTATTGAGTTATTGGTTTTGCCTTAGCTTCAAAACTAAGTCAGGAAATGTGGTCAAGTAAAGTCAATCTGATTTCTAACCTCAGTGCTCCCTGTAACCATTAGCATTTTTATAAAATGAATGAAATATGGAACTGTTTTACAGGCACACTTGCACACACATACATGTGTATGTAAAATGAATTGTATGTCTTTTTATTGAAAATAAGTTAAAAATGATGCCTTTAGGACAGTACTTAATCTTGGATATTACCGTACTCAGATTTTATCTATATAAATGTAGACATATCAGCATTAAATAACTTTTAATCTTGACCATTCATGTATGGGGGGATTCTCAGAGAAAATTTTCATATTCATAAACTTCTACCTCATCCCATCTTTTCATGCATTGGCAATTTGAGTTGTGTAAAGAAATTATCTAAGTAGATTCCATGTTGTCAATTTGAGAATAGATGTTAAAATTTATGTTGTGCTTAAAATTTATACTTTTGGATACCACATAAATTAAGTATTTATGAAGTATGAACAAAGATGATGGATGCTTTTGGTGAATGCCTTTTTATATCTGCTGTTAATTTGTATGTGTCCATGCAGTACAAAAGGAGATAATTTTGGGAATAGGTGTTGATTTGAAGTTTTTGGTTACTGCTTGAGGTGTTAACTGTTTATGAGTTTGCAATGAATTGCAGCTTTGATTTATCTATTTGCAGAATAATTTCCTGGTAGTCTAGTACTAGAAATGCGATGTATCTTATATTGCTGGCTTGTGAGATGCCACTTGCACCAAATCCTCTGTATTTTTCTTGTGCATTAAGAAGATTGTGGTCCGATATCATAACCCTCATATTTTGTTATATCAGAATGGCTAATAGTGCCACGATGCTGTAAAGTGTATCAAAACAATAGTAAAGTGTAAATGACATGATGCATTTGGCTAATAGTGCCCAAGTATGACATTTATGATTTACGTGACATGTCTGTTAGTGTTATCCTGTCACATCTTTTCACAATTATTCTGGTAGTTAATTTAATCCAAATGGATTTTTACTTGCAGGGTAATTTTAATAATTTCAAGGGTTAAATGGTAGTTGCTCAGAGGTGTGGTTTTGGACAGCATTACACTTGGAGAAACTTATCTTGATCTTCCCGCTATGCAGTTTGTTAAATATTTTTAACTTTTTTTTTCTTTTGATCAACTAGACCTTCATATAAATAGTTCTCTGCTGAAAATTTGTGGGCTGGATTATCTATGCCGGGAAACGAAGTAGGAGACAGGGTCCATAATTTTTTTGGTCAGGAGAACTTGTCCCAGGGACAATATCATTCTCAGGCGGTTGATGGGAACTGGCCAGGACTAGGCAACAATTTGTGGGCTAGTAGCCAGAGACCAACTGGTGTGCCTTTTTTTTCCAATTTGAAGAATTTTAATCAACAACGATCAGGTAAAGGTTTAACAAGCTTTATTTTGTAATTTCAAATCCTTTATCGATGATAATTTTTGCACTTCTATTATCCATTTTTTTATATTTATCTTGGTTTTAAATTTACAAACTGTGGTGTTGAAATTTAACTCTGTGATGTTCTTTGAGGTTGTCTTTATTAATACTAACCATACTTCCTTGGGCACAAAGATCCTGAGCAACAGATAAGCTCTCCACATTTACAACATGGTTTGAACCTATCTCAGTCAAGTTTGAGGCCTGAGTCTGGCAGAAATCTGCTGCCAAATCAACAATCAGATGTTAATGGCTATATACAGGGGCATGTTTTTCAGACCAGGCAGAATGATTCTAGCATTTTGGGGATGGACACAGAATCTGATTGGCATGGTCTGTCAAGAGGAATACCAGTGCTGGAGTCACAAGGCAGTGGTCTTGAACTCTATAAGAAAAATATTGCTGGGAATGATGCTGCTGAATCTCCGGTAAATTTTGATTTTTTTGGAGGTCAACAGCAAATAGGTGGACGGCATAACGGAATGCTTCAACCTTTACCTAGACAACAGTCAGGAATAAATGAAATTCATCTATTACAGCAGCAAGCAGCATTTAACCAGATGCAAGAACTTCAGAGGCAGCAGCAATTTCATCAATTAGAAGCGAAGCAACAGAATTCTATGACTCCAGCTTCCTCCATTTCAAAACAGGCTGTTGCAAGCCATTCTGCATCTTTCATCAGTGGCATTCCCATTAATGAAGCGTCTAATCTTGTATGGCAGCCTGAAGTTATACCGACTAATGCTAATTGGCTCCAGCATGGTGCCTCCCCAGTTCTGCATGGGTCCTCTAAAGGCCTTATGTTATCCCCTGAACAAGGACAGGCATTGCGCTTGATGGGTTTGGTTCCTAATCAGGGTGATCAATCTCTTTACGGGGTTCCAATTTCTGGTTCAAGAGGCACTCCTGACCTGTATTCTCATGTTCAAGCAGACAAGCCTGCAGGGCCTCAGGTTTCTATCCCCCTCCAGTATTCTCATGTTCATGGGGACAAACCTGCACTGCAGCAGATACCAGTTGGTGAAAATTCATTTTCTCCTCATCAATATGCCGCATTTTCGGATCAAATTAACACAAATGATGGGACTTCAGTTTCAAGGCAGGATATTCAAGGAAAAAGTACGTTTGGTTCTACTGCTCATAGTATAAATAGTGGACTGAATATGGAGAACTTGCAGCAAGTGAATTCTGAGCCAAGAATTGTTCCAATGCAAGATTTTCATGAGAGGCAAGAACTGGCTGGATCTTTAGAGATGTCACAGGACAAGATGCTTGTGCAGGCTCCTCCTTCACAGAGCGTGGCTACCTTAGATCCAACTGAGGAGAAGATTTTGTTTGGTTCAGATGACAGCCTGTGGGATGGATTTAGCAGGAATATAGGTGGTTTCAATATGCTGGATGGTACAGATAGTTTTGTTGGTTTTCCATCAATTCAGAGTGGGAGTTGGAGTGCACTTATGCAGTCTGCTGTAGCAGAAACTTCTAGAAGTGACATAGGCAGACAAGAGGAGTTGAGTGGTCCATGTTTCCACAATATGGAACAATCATCTGGAAATGAGCGGCCTTTATCTATTGATAGCAGCAAACAACAATCTGTTTGGACTGACAGTAATTTGCAATCAACATCCAATATAAATTCCAGACCTTTTGTTCAGCCTGATGATGTTTGTAGGCCGAATGCCACTGAAAATTATTCTGTTGTTTCTGGGTTTCATCAGTCTGGTCCTGATGCTTCACATGAACAGCATGACAGATTACAGAACAATTCTCAGAGATTAATTCCTCAGTTTCTAGACAGAGGAAAATGGTTAGACTGTAGTCCTCAGCAAAAACAACTTACGGAAGGGGGTCATATTTATGGAAATGTTGCTAACTCATCAGGTTTAGAAAAAAACCAGCAGACCATATTGTCCGGTAACAGTAATGGTGATCCTTTCAATAAATCTAATGGATGGGATATTATGAAATCATCACCATTTGATAGGAGTTCAAATTTCAAAACCCATGAAAATGAAAACTCATTGCAGCCCCATCATGAGAAAGCCATACATGAGATGGGCCAGGCTCCTGCTACGTGGGAACCTGATTCTGATACTAATTTATCTGTTGGAATGGAACATGTGAAGTCTGCAGGTAATATGCAGATTTGTGGGGAAGATTCTGTTACAAATGGTGTTGCTTTGTCACCAAATTCAGGCACTGCTTGGTTCAGTCGTCAAAGCAGCAAGCAACTCCCTAATGTTGATGTATGGAGGGTTGCAGAGTCAGCAGGAAGCTATAGAAGAAATGAAGGTCTAGGTAAGTATAAGCATCATGTGGAGAAGAACCCTTTAGTTTTGGAATCACCAAAAAATGGAAAGGTAGAAGGCGAGACACATGATTTGGAGAACTCTAACAAAAAGGATAAATCAACAGACAGTCTTGGATCCAATCCTTCCGTTCCTAGAGCTGGTGGAATGAGAGAAAATACCAGTTTTGATGGCCAGGATATGCGTAGTCCAAAGTTATCTGGTCAGGGAAATCGAAGACCTTCTGTAACTCGTAAATTTCAGTATCACCCAATGGGGGATCTGGGTGTTGAAGTGGAACCGTATGGAAACAAACATCTCATAAATTCACAACCTATGCCCCATCAACCCTTTGGAGGACTTAAAGCTCAAGACCAAAGCTATCTTGGACAGCCAAAGTATGGTCATTCTGACAGGAATTATAATGAAATGAACAAGGTAATTTGTAAGTTATCTGAAGTTGTTTATATCCATTACAATGCGACTGAAGCATGCACCTGATTTTCAGGGTGACTCAAAAAGCTTGGATAACGATGCTTCAAAAACCATATTCCCTGGTCATATGTCAACAAAATTAACATCATTGGATAGAAATATTGGAAATTATGACTCACAGAATACCACTTCACCCAGGTAGTTGAATTTTAAAATTTTCTTCATGCTTTAGTTTTAAATTTATAAATTTAGTGCCATCATATGGTACTTCCTGCTTAATTATTGTTTGAATGTTTGCTTTCTGTCATGAAAGGTAACCAAGCATTCTTTTTACTTCTGCATGTGCAAAACTTCTGGTCTAAATGTCTAGTTGGTTCTGATACCGGTTTTACTTATTCTATTTCTTTCCTTAACCTACTATATACTCTTGCATGACTTATGTAATGACCCTAGGTCAACTGTTCATGTTAAATTGTTAAAACTACTGTAGTCAAAATATTCTTGAACTTCTTTGTAAAGTGGACCAGTCAAGGGGTTATGGCATTGCAACAAACAGAAGCCTTTGTAACTGCCATTTATTTTGCAGGGTTCCTGAAACTGAATCTTCTGATGGATCTGTTGTACATCCTCAGCAGAATCAAAGTTTTTTGTCTCAGGGATTTGGTTTACAATTGGCTCCTCCTACTCAAAGAATTCCTGTGGTATCTTCTCATGTCTCATCGGAGACAGATCATACTTCATCGCATGTGTCTGACACAAGGGATAAAGACCATACATGGTTGGGTACTAATCAGAGTTTTCCTTCTCTAGATCCATCTCATGGGGAGCTTAGGAGTAATAATTCTAGCACCACTGGACAACTTTTTGATAAAGCCTCACAATACAGTGTGTTGGGAAACATTCCACAGGCTTTTACATCTGGCTTTCCTTTCTCCAGGATCCATGCTCAAAATCAGAATATGACAAATCTTGGTGGACAAGTAGCAAATACTCAATCTGCTCGCATACACTTCCCTGCTTCCATGAATCAGACAGATGGATATTTTGAAAAAGCTTCAACTAGTCAATCTGAATTGGCTTCTGCTCAGGACATGTCCCAGCTGAATGGCATAGACCTAGATCATCTGAGAGATCCTGCCATACAAATTTTGACAGCAGAAGCTAACACTCAGCCTTCTGTTACATTTGGTGCGTCTCTGGATGAAACTCCTTCAAAAGGTATCCACAATGTATGGACCAGTGTTTCTAGCAAACAACATCCTAATGCTACTAGGTTTCTATCCCAGCCCCAACAAAATGATGATTGTGAAATGACAAGCAGCTCATGGAAGCCAGGTGATCAGGGTTTGGAGAAAGATGGTAACAACCTTTCTGGTACTGGTCCTTGCTCTGCTTACACCAATTGTTCTGTGGGAAATTCGCATAAAGAAATCTCTGTGCAGCAGACATTTGCTGAGAGTGTTGCTGCTGAAGTGGCTGCAGGTGCATCACACCTGAAGGCACCTGTTGGGAAACATACGTTTGACGCATCTCAACCTAACCTTGTTGCTACCTCCAAAGATATTGAGGATTTTGGTCAATCTTTAAGGCCAAACATTGTTTTGAATCATAATTTCTCCTTGTTGGATCAAGTTCAATCCATGAGAAATGTAGAAACTGATCCTAGTAACCGGGATGTAAAGAGATTAAAAGTTTCTGATAATGTGATGGACAAACAGCTCGTAGATTCCAACAATGGGCAACAGTTGTCATGTGGATATGATGATGTGGTCAAAGATGGGTCAGGTAATAATGCCATGTTGTCATCAGATCCTTATAAGCTAAGCTTTTCAACGAAGCCACCTGATGGACAAGACACTAGTGCATCATCTCATGAGGAGGTAGGTTATGGTCAGAAAAATTCTCTTAATGTCATTGACAGTAATAAAGCAGCTTCTGTTAAAAGTGATTATTCTCTGGTAAATCCTCAGATGGCACAATCATGGTTTGAGCGATATGGAACTTTTAAAAATGGTAAGATGTTGCCAATGCATGACGTACAGAAGATGACTGCTTCCAAGATTATTGACCAGCCTTTCAATGTACCAAACCAATCAAATAGTTTGCATTTTCATAATTCAATAGAGCAAATCAACAGTGTCAGTGATGCTCAACCATGTAACACCAGTCAAAGTCCAATGCCTTCTTTAGTTGCAAGTGAGCATATAGATTCTCAGTTTTCGACTCCTGCCATAGAAAATGACTTATTTATTATGAGACCAAAGAAGCGAAAAAGTGCAACGTCTGAACTCATACCATGGTGGAAAGAACTGTTACAGGGTTCTGAAAGGCTTCGAGATATCAGGTAGTTGACAAAACTGTGTGATTTAATGTGCTTATCTTTTGTTGCTATTGTTGGTGTAGAAGAAGATCCGGTGTCACCAGTTGATATTATGTTGTTTTAAGAAAAATGCCTCGTGTTTCCAGTGTCTAATTATTTTAATACTGGTCTATGTTTTATCAATATGTCAAGTATTTGTTCTCCTTTAACTTAAATTTCTTATTATTTGGCAGTGTGGCGGAATTAGACTGGGCTCGAAGTGCAAATAGATTGATTGAGAAGGTTTGTTCATGATTAAACCAGTCTACACTAGTGAATTTGATAGGAACACAGAATTTAAGTGAGAAAGAAAAGAAAGATTTTATTGAATAGTATGAAAAATAACAACGAATAGGAGAGAAACTCTAAGGGTTTCCCCTTCATAAAGGATTTCTCCTTTCACAAAGATCAAATGCTCAATTTACAGAATGATAAACTGACTTCTCTCCTACTGACCTTCCCTATTAATTAAACTCTTTTAACTAACTAAACTAAACTCCCTTATCCTTATATCCTAACTGACTCTATAATTCTATAATTAATGATTTCACTTTATTATGTATACTTATAGGTTGAAGACAATGTGGAGGTAGTTGAAGATTTGTCAGCAGTGGTGAAGTCAAAAAGAAGACTTGTCTTGACTACACAGCTTATGCAGCAACTACTTAGCCCCCCTCCAGCTTCAGTACTTGTAGCAGATGTGAAGCTGCATCATGAGAGTGTGGTCTACTCCATTGCCAGATTAGCATTAGGAGAAGCATGCAGTTCAATATCATGGTCCAGATGTGATACACTCTTGCTTGCTGGCAACAAGAACCTGTAAGTCCCCCTGCCCCCAATGTATGTAAGCAACTATGCAATGTTTTAGTTGTCAATAGCAACAAATAGTGGCTCTATTGTGGAGTGGCTGGAGCATGCTACAAAAATTGTATAGTGTTGAAGTTTGAAGTAGGGGCTGCAACTGTGGACATAATCACAGTTGGAGCAAACACTATTAGAGTGGATCATGAAAAGACCTATTTTAACCATGAAACAGCATCATTTAGATTAAGGGCTGTTTTAGGCAAGGTATTTTAATTAGGAGTTGGACTGTAGGTTTGTCCGATTTTGTGATTTCATGTCTCCTAGCTGAGTTTGATCACAAGCAAAATCAGATTTTTGAGGAATCATAGAAATTACCATGCTTTGAGTCAGATTCATGCTCTATGAAATAAACGAGTTGAGCTTTTGGGTTTTAGCCAAGCCCATTTTGTTAGACAACATTTGTATACTACTCCTTATAGTATCAAGCCCTAACAACTCCCTTTATGCTTCTTCAGTTCTTCTCTACTACCTCTCTACTAAAGGAACTGTTTCTCTATTCTTTACTGTGTGAACCCTTTATATTATTTTTTTGATAAAGCTAACTGTTAGAATAACTTGCTAAGGAAGCCTTTATATTTTAATATTGTATTTCTGGTGTTGATGTGATGACTTAGGTTGTATTAGGTTGGCATAAGTCTCAGAGTTTTTGGATCTGCATTGTCTTGTAAAAGAAACAATATATACACATAATGAAAGAAGCAGATCAGTGTGCAGTTTCTACACATTTTTCAATCCTTCAAACTTAAGTTGGTATCAGAGCGGGTTCGATCCAGCTCTGTCGTATGCCACCAACCTTCTTCTTTGGTAAACCTAGAGTTTGGTGTTTCTTGTCAAGCGTGACCTATCCTTGTTGACTCCGGCGTCATCTGAGGTGTCATGTACTCCCACGTACTGCCACTATTTTGCCCTATGTTAGGTGCATATTGTTCACGTGCCGCTTCTATTTGTTTGAACTCGCCCATTTTGCCATCTTCTTGCTCATCGGAACTTTTTGAGTCTATTTCTGGACTTAGCTTTTTGATTTGGAAGTTGTTTGGGTTGTGGGTCTGTTCTTCTTTCTCTCTTATCCCGTTTTGCATGGTCTCTTTCTACGGCATCTCCAGACCATGTTTTTCCTATTTATGGTACTCCGACCATAACCACGGAGAAACTCGATGGTAAAAATTATTTATCATGGGTTGCCTTTGTGGAACTATGGTTCCTTGGTCAAGGATACCACAACCACTTGGAATTGGAAGACATTGAAGGTTCATATGAAAGTCGGGGTAAATGGAAGAAGCTTGATTTTCAACTGTGTACTGTGTTGTGGTAGTCTATTGAACCAAACATTCTGGGAACACTCAGGGCATTCAAATCTTGTTGTTCTTTTTGGAAAAAGGCTCAAAATATTTATGCAAATGATATTCAGAGGTTGTATGATGCTGCATAGAAGATAGCATCTTTGAAGATGAAAGTCGGGGTAAACGGAAGAAGCTTGATTTTCAACTATGTATTGTGTTGTGGTAATCTGTTGAACCAATCATTTTGGGAACACTCAGGGCATTCAAATCTAGTTGTTCTTTTTGGAAAAAGGCTGAAAATATTTATGCAAATGATATTCAAAGGTTGTATGGTGCTGCATAGAAGATAACATCTTTGAAGTAGATTAATCATGAAATGATGTCTCACATTCTGAAGCCCAAGCTGCTGTAGAAGAACTAAGAATGTTCCTAACTGATGTGGTGCTAATCTTGAAATTGTTGCATTCAGATTTTAATCATGTTCGTGACCAAATTTTGACTGGTCATGAGATTCCCTCAATGGACAACCTAATAATCATTCTTCTATGTGTTCCTATAGAAGTGAAAATTGAAAATTTAGGTGGAATTAGTGAAGGTTCTGGAATGGTTTCTAGTTGGGGTAGAGGAGGTAGAAGTAGTTGTCCTAAATGTTTATACCATAAGAGAATGGACATACTCGAGAGAACTGTTATTCTCTTCGTGGTTTTCTAGAGAAGACAACAAATTTGTCCAAGTCAGAAAAATTTGGAAAATCTAATATGAAGATACCAGATGATTATCAAGAATATCTTCAATGGAAATCCATGTCTCAAGCTCAATCTTCCTCTACCACTTTTGTTTCTATAGCTTGTATTTCTCATCCAACTACAAGTCAAAGTCAATGGATCATTGATTTAGGAGCCTTTATTCATATGAGTGGTAATGATTCTATGTTTTCTTCCAAGTTCCCCTCTTAAATCTGTTAGGATATGAGGAGAAGGGACAGTTAGCTAAGGCAGTTAGAATATTAGTTAGTTAAAGAGGTTAATTAGATATAAATAAGGGAAGAGAGTTGAAAGGAGAGGACTTAGTCATTTTGTAAATTGAGCTTTAGCTCTTTGTGAAAGGAGAAATCCTTTGTGAAGGGGAAACCCTTGGAGGAGAGCTTTCTCTCCTATTTTCTTTGTTCTTGTATCCTAATCAATAAAATTCTCTCTTCTCTCTCTTTTCAACTGTGGGTTCCTAACAAATCACCTCACCTTGTTACCTTAGCAGATGAGTCCAGAATTGCTCCTGAAGGGGTTGGTCAAGTTTCTTTTTCTTCCTCATTAAAGTTTAATTCTGTTTTGTTTATCCATAATTGTCTTTTCAATTTAATCTCTTTAAGTCAGTTAACCAAATCCTTAAATTGTTCAGTAATAACGCTGAATCCTTTGAATTTAGGAGTGTGGTTTGGGTTGGAAGATTGGTGTAGGATATGAATCTTGTGGTCTCTACTATTTTGGAATGCAAATCAAGTTTGACTACGATGGTTTTAGGGGTCATATAAGGGTTTCCCCCCGGCTTTGAATCAGAACTGAAACTCTACTTTCTCAGTTGCTTGCGCATTCTTAATTAAGTAGCACCCACTGTTTCTTTCTGACAAACACTACCCTTCTTCGGCAACATTTCTTGCCATTTGCTGCATTTTCTGGCCAGCTGTGACAGGTTTTGGACATCTCCATAGCTTCAGTTGCCATTTTCGGGAGAACTTTTAATTGTTCCTGGCCAACCTTGATTTTTGCTGCCTTACACTGTTCTGTCTCTGCATTGTTCTGTTGCTGTAATCTGTTCATAACAGGTTTTACATCTCACTGTCTTGTGCTCTCTTCTAAGTTTTACCCTTTTAATTATTTTTATCCTTATTGGTTAGAATAGCATCCATGGTCTCGCTACCTGCTATCCCACTGTAGCACTTTCAGGATCTGTCACTCTGCACTTCTATTTGGGATTGACAACTATGTTATGCATAAGGGATCTGTGTTTACATTGGTGCAAGTCAAAATCTCTCTGATAACTTTTTACTTTATAATTTATTCCAAAGTCTACCATACGTTTAAGTTCCTTATCATATAGATCATGTGTAAATTTTACATTCACTGAAAATAGTACTTCACTGATACACATCAACATAAACATGATTTATATATTTGAAATATACGAAAATAAGAAATATTTGATTATGTTCTTGTTATTTCAATTTTTATAAGATTTGACCATTGTGATTGCCATAAATAATCTAAATCAATATAACCATATTCTAATATAATGTCATTGAACGGTGTGCTAATGTTAAGTGTTATATCCCTTCTCTGTATCATATTCTGTTTCATATAACAATTAATATTTTTGAGTGGTATGTTTTGTAGGTTTCCTGAGAAGTGTAAACCATCTGATAAAATTGATCAATACATTTTGAAAGTTACAGATTTTGTTGGTAGAGCAAGGAAACTAGAAGATGCTATGTTGAGGTACTATCATAGTATATGGTTCTATGCTTTATATCCATTATTTTATTTTCTTAATTGGGTATATGGTCTATACAAGCTACTAATTTGATACACAGGCTCATCTGTCTCTATGTATGCATGCAAATATGAACAGTTACTTTGGTATTGGAATCTTGAATGTTAACATAGATTTATCTTATTATTTGTACAGTATTTGTCAAATTTAAGTTGAAATATTTTTATTTATTTTTTGTCGTGGTTCGTTACTTTTCTTTTGCTTCTTTAAACGAGGCTTACATGATCAATTGACTCAACTACTCATGAGTTAGAGAAACAGGCTTTGCTTGTATTGGTGGCTCCCCTAGTTAGAATTTAGTGACAGTTGAGACTAAAGAATGAATTGTTTTGTTCACCTTAATAGGGAAAGAGGATTTGCTTGTATAAGGCCTAAATACTTAAAAAGTTTTGAAATAGTTTTTTTATGTCCTCTTGATCGGCACCTATTATCACAACATCACCCACATAAACTACAAGATAAAAGAATTTATTTGATGAACATATAGGGAAATCAGAATGGTTTGTTTTGGAATTGATCCCATAAATTCAGGTATTAGAATCTATCTAAATGGAAATATGTTAGACTTTCCATAATTATGTAAATGGTTAATATTTTTTTAATTATTCCACATATCTCAATAATGTTTTGTCTATCTCAACATGAACTTTGGTGAAAATCATATTTGTTCTTAGTGGATCTGTCCTTTATTGTTGTAAATCTTCGCATTCAAATTTGAAATGTCTTGTTTTATGAAATGTCACTGTTGGTAGATAGCTACTGTGTTTGGCCTTGGACAATTTTCTTTATATATACTCCTAATGTTGCTTAAGACCCAAATTTTTCTGGCAATCAGAAGGTCCTTTAACCCATGCTTGATCACTGCACATCAGTCTTTCTTCATCTCAATGCTTGTGTTGACATTGGGAATATTTTTGACTCATGGTAATAAGATCCTTCTGTAGCTCCTTTATCGATATCTTAGCTGAATCTGGATTTTCAAAACAGTAGGCAATTTCTGCATATCCTCCTTTAATTTCTGTCATAATCCCCATCATCTTCTCTGCCTCAACATCTTCATCAAAATCTTGGTCAAGAACATCCAGCTCCTCTATGATGGGTTCAATGTTATCCTTGGCAAAAACCTCAAGGACTTTGTTTGGCTTGTAGTCTTGCATTGACTGTGTTACCTTAATACTTTCCTCTTCTCTTTTAACTTCAATAATGATTTCTGGAGTTGTGTGGTTCATGCTTCAGCTCTGAAATCCTGACCTTGCAAGGATGATGGTGCAGCCCACATGAATATGGTGTCTTCTCCCTGAACATCTTTTGCAATGATCCATCAAGTCTTGGTTTGGGTTCTTGATTCTTTAGTGTCACCACTTCTTTGATATGAGTTTCCTTCTCACTTTGCTCTTTGTAACAACCCCTCTTATTTTCTTATTTTTTATTAAATCATTTTAAGTAAATAAATACATAATAAAGAGAGTTGGAACAAAACTAAACTTTTATTACCAAATACTCAATGTTCATTACAAAAGGTTTACTTATTATCTAGATTACATTATTCTTCTTTAGATGTTCTATTCTCATTCCAAAAATAAAACATAACATCATAAGCAAGCAACAGCAACACATCCAAAGCATTGTATCAAAACATCATCATCTCCTTTGTTTTCTTTTCAAACTTGCAAATATGCTCCCCCGGATAGAGTCCAAGATCATCATAGATGTCAATGATACAATTGCAAAGGTGAGCTTCCCTTATGAAAACCATAGATGATAAGATACTTGGAAATAAACAGTTCAGTACTTGAAACTAAGTAAATTCTTAGGAAATTTCTTTTAGTTAAAATTAATCTTTTTGAAGAAGGTTAATAGTAAAGTAGGAAATATCTGTAAAATATTAAGATAGAGTATAAAACATTTTACAAAATCATTTTGACGACCTTGAAGGGATATCTTACCAAAATTATTTGAAGTGTTCATAATGAATCAAGGAACCAAGAAAACCTTTATATTCAATAGATTTAGTAAAAAGTTAATTAAAGTAAATCGTCATGCATATATGTATCAAGTAAGAACTAAATTCAGGAACATTCACATGCACAATGAAATTGATATCATTCACAGATTCAAGCACAAATATAGTATCAAAGAATCGTTCCTACTTTACATACATCATGCATTCCTAATCTTATATGTTGCATGCACCTTCACCGTTCACTTGTCATGAAATAGGCGCTAGCACTAGAATAGCCTGGGGCATCTGGTACTCACATTCTCCAAATCCACTAGTGGTAGACACTTTGTAGTTGGTAGGTGGCCGGTTGGACCTCCCCGCTACACATGTGATCATCCTGAGTGTGGCAATTTCCTCACCAAGGACATCCTAAGTCCGTGACATTCCATTCACACAACTAGAACCCGTTTAAGGACCTATAGACTTGGTCTACTACTATCCAGTCACAAACACTATGCAATAGAACATCAGAACCTTGAATTATATGATGACTTTCTATTTTTAAGGCATTCCACTCAGCCAGAACCCTCCCACTTTAACTAATGCCAACCCTCTAGGCATTTTTATAGTGTCATCAATCTCTCCAATTATTATTCTTTAATCATCACACAATTCAAGTTCTTATCCATCAATCAATGCAAGTCACGCACTTCATGATATGATCATATTCACATTTCATTATCACCCATTATGCATGTCAGTTCTTAACATATCCAATCATTTAATAACAACATATCACGTATCACACACCAATAGTCATTCAATGTCATATCACATGTCACAAACCAAGTTATGTATATACATATACAATATTGTGTTAGTTACAAAATAGTGGTTTAAGTAGAAGAGAGGTAGTAGGAATTTGTTATAGAATAAAGATTGAAAATAGTATAAGGCATTCACAAATCAAATAAGGATCACCTCATAATCATATTCTAACTAATTAAGTGAAGTTACCACGTAATAATGCTCAAGATACATCAAAGGAAATTGGATAAACCAGGAGCATATATATGACCACGGAAAACATTAACCAAGGAAAACATAAATCATGAACTAATAACTTAAATGTAAGGTTAGCTCCTCTTACGCTTTTCTCCCAAGCTTGCTATTGCTTTTCCAAGTTTCTTCCTATTCCTCTTTTCTTCCTTTGTGCTTCTCCTGATGCTACTCCAAAGCTTCCTACTCTTGGCAAGATGGTATGACTTACAAGATGGAAAACTAACCAAGACATGACAATATTGGTGTTGGAAAGGTTCTTTTAGGCAATGTAGGTTGTATAATGGTTTGTGTGCTCCAAATGGACATCCCTAATCTCTATTTATAGGCCCCAAGGTCGGCCAATGAGAGTTCTAGAGAATTCAAGGGGTTACATGGTGGCAAATGCAGAAAATTCGAGAATGTCGATGCAGCAGGGGAAAACTGCCCGGGCACCGTTTTACTCGCTTGGTCAAATGCCCATTTACCTGGGCAGATTTCTCTCGCCTGGGTGAATTTTTGAGAACAAAATTTTCTGAGTAATTGGCCTAGGCAGATCTTGGTGCCTGGGCATTTTTTCCTCTCGTTTTCAAGTTCGCCTAGGCAAATGTAATCAACTTGGGCGAGTTTGCCTTGTTCCAGTTTCTTTGTTTTTTTTTTCCTTTTAATTTCTGTTGTCCATCCCATTTTCATTCCTACTTAGTTTCTTTCCGTTACAACATTTTCTTCTACCTATTTTGAAATTCAGGATGTTACACTCTTCTTGCATCAAGGTAGCCAATCTTTCAAAGACATGACTGCCATAACTATCTTTGAATCTTTTGACCAAATCTGTGGAAAATGAATCCCAATTTATATCGGGGTTCTCTTGACTCTAAGAATAGAATCAAGGCATTGCCACACCCTCCATGCTCAAGAATGCATATTGCAGTTGATCGAACGCATAAATTTGTTGTACCTTAGAATTTTTCATCGTTGGCAATCCAGCCAATTGGGTCTACCCCTGCAAATGCTGGAAGCTCCTCCTTCTTGGTCCAAGTTTGCACTTCCTCCATCACCACTTTTTCCATCTTTGTTTTTCTTGCTAACTTTGCTCCATTCTGTTTGGTTTCTTTACCACAAAAGGTGTGGTTCTTGATTACTGGATCTATTTTTATTTTGTTTTCTGACTTCAAGAATTGCTGTGGGCTTCCTTCAAACTCAAATCTGCTACCTTTCAAGTTAATTTTCTGTTTTATTCTTCCATCAAAGGTGGGCAACTCCCCTTTCTTTTTCCAAGAATGTGTTAGATCCAACTTTTCTTTGTTCCTTGAATCTGCCTTGGTGGTACTGGATCTTCCCTCATCACCTTTGTCTGCCTTCTTTGTTAAACACTCCATGATCAATCCTCGGATTTGCTTCAAGTTGGACATGTTCTCTTTGATATGGGCCACATCCTTCTGTAGCTTGGTGTGTTTGATTCCATGATTCTCGAGTGTGTCTTCTATGGTTGTCATGCGGTGTTCCATTGGGAGGAGAGAAGCAGCAGGTTGGACCAATTTGTTAGGAATCCACAATCAAAGTGAGATAGAGAAGAGAAAATTTTATTGAATAAGATAAAAAGAACAAGGAAAATAGGAGAGAAAGCTCTCTTCTAAGGGTTTCTCCTTTCACAGAAGAGTTAATGCTCAATTTACAAAATGATTAAGTTTCCTCCTCCTTTCTATCCTTCTTCCCTTATTTATATATAATAAACCCCTCTAATTCATTAACTAATATTCGAACTGCCTTTAACTAACTCCCTTATCCTTATATCCTAACACTACCCCTCTAATATGGTTGCCTGCTACTGCTACTTTGTTTTTTGTATTTCATTCTAATGCTTTATTAATCTTTACATGACAACTACAATTTTGTTGTACTTATTTGTCTTTTCATCTTGGCAATGCAGATTGAATAGTAAAGCCTCAATTTTGGACTTGAGAGTGGAATGTCAGGATTTAGAAAGATATTCTGTCATCAATCGATTTGCCAAGTTCCATGGACGGCCACAAAATGATGGGGCCGACGCCTCATTATCTTCTGATGCAAATACTAATGCTCTAAAACCGTACATCCTAAAATATGTTTCTGCAGTTCCATTGCCTAGGAATCTTCCTGACAGGGTACAATGTCTTTCACTTTGATAATTAATTAATTCATTTTTCTATCCTTTTTGATCAATTGACTCCACAACCTCCTATTTCTGGTCCTTTTCTTTTTCAACTGCTACTATTGCACTTCATCATCATAGAACCATACAACTGGCATTGTAGGAGAAGAGTGGTATTAGATTGCCTTCTCAACCACTAGAGGCTGTCGATCTTTGCAATCTATATATGTATGTATGTGTAGATCTTTTCAATCTAGTTTTCTTTTACCTTTAATTTTCAGGTTCCAAGCCATTTGTATATAGCAAACTTATATATGCAGTATATTAAGGTTTAACCCATACCATTTGGCTTGGTTGTCTGATTAATCATAGGTTCCTTCACTCAATCATTTTGTTTGTTTCAATAACAAATCATTTTCTTCATGCTTTCCTGTGTAGTCCTTCCCATTGCAGAACCCCCTTTAGCAGGGAATGTAATGAAGCATTGCCATCTGTAAGTGTAGGACCTAACCTCTAGTGGACTACACACCAAATTGTAGTTATATAAAATCTCCACATAGTGTGTTCAATAATCTTGGATATGAATTGATACTAAACTATTAAGCTTTTGTTAATATCGTTATACAGAAAATTGTTTGTGGTCCTGTGGATGTTTAGTCATCGGAAACATAAATTAAAATTATTACTATTCGGCGAGTTCTACCCGTTTTGAATAATACCTGAGACTGAATGATTTACCTTGGGGGCATTGTCCTTCTGAATAATGGAGGATGCTTCTAACTATCTTGTTGGTTTCTTCGCAATTTACTTGAAATTCATTGGCCATTTATTGAGGGCATATTCGTTTTTAATAAGTTTTTATTTAGATTTCAACCTTCTAATATTTAAAACTCTCAATGATCACTTTTGTCGAAGTATTTTGGTGTTATGATAGAATTAAGACGAAGCAAATAAAAAGGGTTAAATATGGCTTGATCCCAATAATATTGAGGTTTTTGGTTTTGAGTCTATATATTTTTCTCCCAAATCGGTCTTCACAAAATGTAATGTTACTATTTTACTATTTTAACCCTTGCTATCAACACTATGTTAATCATTCATTTTCCTTGTGCTTTTTATTATATTACAGTGTAATGTGCACGCATCATGATCTTGTTATGTTAACGGTTTAGGTTTTTTCAGCTCGATTTATTGCCATCTAAGTCTATATATATATATATATATTTTATATATAAAACTATCATCAAATTATCACCCACATTCGGCTGCTACGAATAGCGCAAAAGGCATAACATAATAGTATAACAACATAAAGCCATCCTCCTTCTCTAAATTTGCTCGTCTCTTTTTAACACTTTCTCTTACTGTGTTTTTGTTCTTTAAAAGATAAAAATGATTACTGCCAATTTGTGTTTCCCGCCTTGAATCAAATTAAGAGAACATGACATTGAATCTTTAGGTCAAGGCCTCTTGTTCCTGTATCCTTTAATTTTTTTCAAGCATCCCATTCTGGAAAATATAACTGTGTAAAAGCAATTTTTTTTAATATATTGGCAATCCATCAACTTTCAGAATTAGACATTCCAAATTTTAATAAATCAGTTTATTGCTTAACTACCAACTATTCCACTTACTTTTAGCATCTAATTTAAAACTTACATGCTTCATCCACTTTCAAATTATAAAACAACAAGACACGTTGCTTTCTAATATAAGAGCTTATGTGATCCTCCTTGAAGGATGCATGAATTTTCCTACCTATCTTCTAAGGGCCTTGAATCCTTGCTAAAAACTCAAGAAAGTCTTCAATGAAGCCTTCAGTTGGTGTTGAATTTACAAGGGAAAAGAAGTCAAAACGCAGGTGGAATTTAGAATTGAAGATGGTTGTAAAATGGTTAAGTTGCCACGAAGAAAGATCTTCAATAAGCCTTTGAAAATCACTAAAAAAGTTCTACCCTCCTTTGATAATGATGCAAGCTTCAACTCAAATCTTGAAAAACTATGTCCAATCTTCATTCTTCAATTATAAACCTCCATGGATTCAACGTTACTCACAAATTAGGATTCAAATTGGAAGAGGAAAAAATAAAATGGATTAAGAAATGGAGAGCACTATGTACAATCAATAAGTTCAAGTGAGAAATCGCTAGAAACAAAATAACTTCATTGATAAGATTCAAGTGTTTCACTCAAGAAATCAAAGAGAGAAAACTCTCAACAAAAAAGCACACTACTTCAATTCAATTTAGAATTCGCCAAAAGACCCTTACAAGTTTTGTGCAAGGTCTTATATACTACTAAAGTTGGAGCCAAAATTCAAACTCTTTCTAGCCATTGGATGAATTTAGGCATGTATGGATGTGATTCATCCTTGGAAGTGGCAAGGGTCCTCTTCCAATAATGAGTCATGGATTCAATCTTGTCCATTGGATAAGATTTAAATTTATAGCCTACATTCATCCTTAAGTGTTAAGGAACATGTGAGTGCTCTAATTAAAATTTTAAATTTGGACCTTGTGATTAGATCTAATCCAATGGTCTAAATTTAAACTAGAATTGGTAGTAAAAAACATGTGTGCTCTTAAAATTAAGTTTAAATATAAACCTTGTGATTTAGATCTAATCCAAGGATCTAGATTCAAACTAGAGTTAGTGGAGCATATTACACCTATTCATCCTACTTTCATTTAAGCAAGTGTAATAATGTAAAATACACACAAGAAGGGGAGGTTGGATTGTGTTTATTAGTTAAAACTTTTTCAAACGATGCAATATGCGTCTGTTATAATCGATTTGATCAGACGCAGAGAGTTTTTCTTGTAAAGATTACTTTTAATGAAAGAATTCGTTGAAGTTATTATCCTCAGTTAGTAGATAGATAAAAATAATCAAGAAAATAATATTTTTATACTGGTTCGTCTATGCAAGATTACGTTAAGTTACCCAACAACTTGTTGAGGTTCCATTAAGAGTATTCTTTGAACTCAGCCACTCCTGGCTAAAATACATATATTCTTTGAACACAATATTCTCAGGTTAAAATGGTATTCTTTGACCCCAGCCTCCACAAGCTAAACTCAGGTATTTTTTGAACACAACTTCTAGGAGCTAAACTAGGTATTCTTTCAACACTTAGTCTCCTCAGGCTAAAACATGTATTCTTTTAACCTCAGCCTCCTCAAGCTAAACACAAGGCTCAGACTATAGATTATAACAACAATGGTTTACAACAATGAAGCACAAAGAATTTATCCTCTACACAGAGAGGGTTTTTACAATGTAATCTATTTTAAGTTTAGGGCGAGTGAACTTTTATCTTGAGAGCTTGAGCGAGAGTTGAATATGATCTTAATTAGAGTAGTTCGCTAACTTCAACTCGTTGTGATGAAGTCCTTTTATAGACAACTTCTTGAAGTATCTGTTAAGATGAAGATTTGAACGTTAGTCTTTTGTCTTGGGTACTTCAACATATGACAGAGTGAGAAATCAGAACATTTAATGTAAAGTCAGCGGATGTCAGCGTGAGATCGAACTTTGACTGATTTGCTCAGAGATTTCATAGAAACGTGCAACTGTTTTTCGTGTTGTAGAGGATTATTTTGAAATCTCTTTTCACCTTTAAAAGATTCTGAGTAAAGACTTGATTTGAAATGAAGGCATGTGTTACTCAGCATCTGAACTTCATTAAGTTGATAGACGAATGAACAAATAAAGGAGTTGTGTGTTGAATTCATTCGTCTGTCTTCTTTCTTCATCTTCAATTTCAGTCTTTATATCTTCATCTTTGAGCGCATGACATGAAGTTGAGGAGAGCTCTCAGTTTTGATCTTTGAAGGTTCTACATCTGATGAGGTTGCTTTGAAGCATGATGACTTGAACTCTCCGTCTGTTACGTCTTATGTTGAAGGTGCATCTTTCGTCTATGCTGATGATGATACGTCTGATCATTCTTTCCTCTGTTGATACATTTGTCTATCTTATAATTATTAAAATTAAGATGCTAAGTCATTTTGACTTAACAAATACATTCTCCTTAAGTGATGGAGGGTCATCCCTCCAAACAAGCATTTCTAGAAGAGTTACATGATCTATGCTTAAAAGGATGGAAGAGAAAGTTGAGAGAGAGGTCTTAAAAATAGAATCGAGTGCTCAAGACTTTTCTCTTATTTCTTTAAAGGCTGCAATCTGATAATTGTACTGTAAATGTTTTTAATTAGATGTATCTTGAACTTGTATTGAACTTTGGCCATGAATATAAGCCTTTATGAAGCTCACAACTAAAGACCTTGCTTTGACGTTTTTCTTATTAGGCTTGAACAAGAGAGAGTCATTTAGGTGAATATGAGTAATTGAAACCTAATTTGCAAAATTTAAGTTGAGTTAAATTTAAAATTCAAGTTAGACTTAATTTGAATTTTAAATTTTAATTCCAAGAGTTTAAAATTTAAATTTAAAATTAAAATCCTGTGATTTAAATATTGGAGAATCCAATTTAAATTTAAATTCAAAATTTAAATATTAGTTTGTTAGAAGAATACATGATTCACGCCACAAGGTGAGAATCACGCTTCCTTTATGTGAGCTTCACAACCATTGATGTAGATCTCATTCAAGGGATGAAAATGTATCATGAATAGAAAACTCTCCTTACATTTCCTTATAGTGGACCTTCACTTAAACACTTGTAGGATATTCTAGCTAGTTAAATATTGCTCTCCAAGTTTCCTTGCCTATAAAGCTAAAACTCATGTAACATTTAGAACTTTTTTGGCAAAATTTAATGAAAAAGCTTTTGCTTTGTGAAGGTGTTCTCTCTAAAATTTCTTGAAAAAACCTTTGAATCTTATCAATGGCTTTTTGCTCCATTGTGACGATTTTACCTTGAGCTTATTGGAATCTCCCATGGCCCTCTTTCATTTCTACTTTCTCCATTTTCTATTTTCTTCTTTCCCTTGAGTATTTTTCTAATTACACCTTTATTCTTGGAGGAAACTTGTTGAAGAGTTGAAGAATAAGGAAAATCCTTACAAGTTTTCACGTGGAGCTTGCATCAATTTGGTGTTAGAGCTTGTTCATTTTCAATGAGGCTTGCTTCAATCCAGTAAGAGTGTTCTGATCTTGAGCCTTAAGTTTCTTTTGAGTTTTTTCATTTTTTACTTTTCTTTAGAGCGCTTAGGTCAATTACTAGTTCCTTGAGTTGTTAATTTTATATTCTTGTGTTGTTGTCAAGTTCTTCTATGTAAACTTGTGTAACTATGCCTATTTTGAGTATTTTGTGTAGATCTAGTAAATTTATATGTTCTTGAGTTGTTTCATTACATGTTTCATTGTTTCCTTGTGATGTTATTGCATAAATCCATGTTTCACATACTTTTATGCTAGTTTTGTGCTTGATTCTTCTAAATTTGTGTTGAACTTATAGATTCATGTTTGTGCAGCATTTTTGCTCAAATTACTATAACTTAATTCGTGTTCCTTGTGTTAACTAAGTTTCATTGTGAAAATTCTTGAGATATACATGTTCACATGCTAGTAGAGTATTCATTTTAATTCCAAATTGTCTTGTATCTTGAAATATCATTGTTATTAGCAATTAAACTTTGAGTGCCTTTGTTCCTAACTATTTTAAGTTTCGGTCCAGCAAAAGAAAAAATAAATAAAAAGAGAAACAAAATAATAGAGACAAAACAAGAACAAAAGAATCAATGGAAAAAGAAGGAAGATTGAGAAAATCAAAAGAAAAGACTAGAAAAATATATTGTGAAGTGGAAATGCATCAAGTTGTATCAATTACTTGAAATTCTAGAAAAATACATATACACATCAAGAAATGAGAAGTAGAACATAAAAAAGAAATGAACAAAATAAGTATTGGACAATATAGACACAATGGGACCTTGAGCATAATAAACTTAGTCATAGTTTGGTTGCTATTACTTTGATTCTTAGACTTGGAGTGTGCATTGTGTTTGACATTTTGTGATCTCAAATATGTTTGGATATATTACAACCATCATTTTTCAATCCTTGTGATACATTACGTTTGGTTAATAAATTTTTCCAAATACTTGCTATTCATTAAAAGTGAAAATCAGTTGCTGTAAAAGATAAACACAAGAAGGGGGGTTGAATTGTGTTAATTAAAAATTTTATCCCTTTCGTCTGTGGATTACAAAGCTGTTCAGACGAAACAAAATATGTTGAAAGATTGATTTTAATGAATAGACGTTATAGTGTGATTATCCCCTGTTAGTTGATCAGACGAAATAAAAAAAATAAACACAGTTATTTTTATACTGGTTCGTCTATTCAAGACTACGTCCAGTTACTCAGCAACCACTGAGTTTTCACTACAAACCGTGAAAAGGTTACAAGTATTGTTTGAACCCAGCCACTTCTGGCTATTACAAGATATTCTTTGCTCCCAGCCTTCTCAGGCTAAACCAACAAGGTATTCTTTGAACCCAGCCTCCACAGACTAATACAAGAGGTATTCTTTGGAACACAGCCTCCTCAGGCTAAAATGCCACACAAGTGAACTTTGAAAGATGTTTTTTTAAAAACAGAGTTTTCCTCTACGCAGAGAGGTGTTTACAATATAGCACAGTCAGAGATATTGAGTGAATCCTTAAGAGATAGATGAAGATGAGCGTATTCGCCAACTGATTCTTGAAGATGTGAAGTCCTTTTATAGGCATCTTCTTCAAATAGCCGTTAGACTCATTTGAATGCCGTTGAGAGTCGTTGAGAGATCTTCTAGAAAGCTTTCCAAAAAGGTTGTCAGTTGTACTTGATTGATTGATGTTGAGTTGCAGCGGATATAGCGGGCTAGGTTGTGCGCAGTACTGTTTCTGACTTGTACAGAGATGTGACAAAAGGTGAAGACCTTTTTGATCTTAGAGTGTAAGTACGAATCCCTATACTGATCTTGGATGCTTCTCTTGAGTACTTCTTCAGATTTGAAAACTTGGCGCGAGACTCCAATTTTGACTTCACTTTTGGATAGACGATGTGTGTGATCAGTTGTAGTTGTTTCGTCTCATCCTATCGTCTTAGACTTTGCTCTTTGGACAGACGAAGAACTTAAGCTTGAGTAGTCCTCTTTCGTCTGTTCAAGTATCGTCTGATGACTTGGCTTTTGGACAGACGCAGATCTTCACTTTGAAGGGTCTTCTTTCGTCTGTGCTGATTTTGTCTTAGCAAGTCTTGGTGGCTTGATTTCGTCTGTCTTGTAATAATCAAAATCTTGAGGCGTTAATTTTCCTTGATCTAACAGTTGCTAAATCTGTTGGAAATTTCGTTGCTAATTCGGTTTCTACTTGCTATTCTTGTTACTCCTTGTGCATAATTGTTTTGGTCTAAATTGTTCCAGAAATTTAATCATCATATTTCTATTCTTTGAGTGTTCCTTTGTCACATATTAATCTCCATTTGAGTAGCCTAAATTTTCTTCAAATTTGTGTCTTTATTGCTTATCTTATTTTGGACTCTTTAATTTTGCCTTGGGTTTGTGTTTCCTTGGACTTCTTAAGCTCAAATCTAGAGTTGTTCCTCTTTCACATTGGAAAAATAGAAGTTGATAATTGATTTATTCTACTAAGAAGATCAAAGAGAGAATTCAGTGGAAAAAATGCAAGAGAGAACATTAGAGAAAAAGCCTACAAAGTCTGTAACACGAGTGACTCAAGTGCAAATACTTAGAGAGTGGAAAAGATAATTTTTCTTCTATTAATTTTCTTGTATACTAATGTGTTCTTTGCAGCCATGGAAATTTCTCCTAGTGTTGGAAATGATATGTCACCAAGGACTCATAGGTTGGTGGAATTGATGATGGAGAGGAACCAAATGCAATCCAACTTTTAAGAGAGAGTGTGAATGAGGGGTTGGATTAAAGTGGGAGGAGAATTAGAGAAGAAAATGAGAGAATAATAAGAAAAGAGATGAAAGAAGAGAAAAAGATGAAAATGAAAAAAGAAGAGAGAAAAAAAGAGAAAATTCAATAAGAGAGTATGCTTCTTCAATAGGGAGTGATTATGATGAGAAGTAAACTTATAGGGAGTATGACTAAGAGAGAAGCAGGGGGGAAGGTGAGACTGAGAGGAAATGAGAGGCAACGGTGCATATAGAAGACCATTACAAAAAGAAGCAATATTTGATGAAATAACTTTGAAGATTAAGCTACCTAAGTATCAAGGAGATGGTGGAGCAAATGTATATCTTGTTTAAGCCATGAAGGTTGACAAAATATTTTCATGCTATCCCATGCTTAGTGAAGAAAGGAAATTGAGCGTACCCACATTAGAGTTTGAAAGATAGGCCCTTGTGTGGTGGAATCAAATTCAAGTAGAGCTTAGAAGAAGATTTAGACAAAACATCACTTGTTGGCAAGACTTGAAAGATGCTTTTAAAGAAAGATTTGTGCCATTTTCATACACAAAGGATCTTCACATCAAGTTTTAAAGGATAGTTCAAGGTTCAAGAAGTGTGGAAGAGTACTATAAGGACTTCAAACTTACCATGCTTAGAGTGGAATACCATGAAGGAAAAGAAGCAACACTAGCTAGATTCGCTCATGGGTTGAATGGAGATATCCAAGACATCCTTGAGTTGCAAAACTACACATTTATTGAAGAAGTTATTCATAAGGCCAAGAAGATGGAGAACCAAATCAAGAGGAAATCCACCTTTAGAAAAGCTTCTACATCAAGTACATCAAGTTTGAAGGGCAAGAACAAAAAGAAAAGTAATTTTACACCAAAACCAAGACATGATCGAGAGACTTCTAAGGTAAAGGAGGTGGAATTCTTTTAAACCTAGTTTTATTAAATATTTTAAATGTTTAGATTATGGACACATAGTCTCTCAATGTCCCTACAAAAAGACCATGAAGATGAGAGTTAATGGAACAATCACAAGTAAAGAATCTAATTCATCATCAAGTGATAGTGAAACATCAAGCACAAGTTAGCATTCATCTTAGGAGCAACCCAAAGATGGAGATCTATTGATGGTAAGAAAAATGTTTGGTATTGCAATCCAAAATCTTAATGATTCACAAGGGGAGAATATCTTTCATACTAGATGTACAATTGAATGGGGGATATATTTTTCAGTTATTGATAACGAAAGTTGTACTGATGTAATTAGTACTAGACTTGTTGATAAATTATGTTTATGGTTGAGTGAGAAAGGAGAGTTAATAGTAGATCAACAAATACTTATTTCTTTAATCACAGGAAGATACCATGAAAGTGTTTTGTGTAATGTTGCTCCTAAAGAAGAAAGATTGGGACAAATTTTGCTAAGCTTTCATGTAAGACTTACATCACTTGTTTCCAATCTAATCCAAGGGAGAAGGTACACTCTTGGATTAGTTATCTCTCTTAGCCTTTGATTGCATCTATTCTTATGATCATCCTTATATTAACTTAGCTCATTTTATTCTTGTTTTAAAATACTTGGCTTGTCTATATTAAAATTTTTTTGATCAATTTGGAATAGAATTCCTTTTTTGTCATAGCATTGAACATGGAGTCTTATCAAAGGATCACATCCTTTGTGGCAATTTCACCTTAGAACTAACTAATCATGATCATGACGCTTATCATATTCTTATCTTCCCAATTTGAGTTTTTCTTCTTACTTTTGTGTTGGACTAAATTATATCCAAGTGTCTAATGTGAATTCTATAGAGAATTGAAAGCAAGGACAACATTAAAACTTGTATGAACAAGTTTACATCGCAAGTCAAACCATTAATAGAAATGCAACTCAGAAAAAGATAATGTCGTTGATCGAAATGTATATATTATCTGAAAGACACTACTTCTCAAATAAAAGATAATTAACTCATTGTTCAACCCATAGGATTCTCATTGAAAAATCATACTCCCTCTCCTCCTTGACAATTACCCTGTATTCATTATCACCTTAAAGGAGACAATTACCCTATATTCATTATCACCTTAAAAGATAACAACAAAATTAACGAAGATACATCCTAAAAAAATATGACCCGATAAGAGAATCCTAGATTAAAAATAAATCCTAAACTTAAATATGTTGATTTAAGGTTGAGTTCTTTTATGAAGAATTATGACTAAATAGCCAAATACTCTTTTTACGAAGAATTATGCCTTTTTAACCCTGTGCTCTTTCATAAAGACTCGTGACTATTAATTATTTCTTATTTTTATTTTGTCTATCATAAGAATAGAAATAAGACTTGTGTAGACACACATTAAATGAAATGTTATATATCCCAATAAATTTATAATGACTTAATATTACATGTAAACTGATCACATATAGATATCTAAGAAAACTATCTTGAACAACATATACCCAAAGAAATGACAATTTTTTTCTTGTTAAAACCTGCGTATTTGCAGGCAAACAAGGCACCAGAATAGGATTCTTCCCATTCTATTGACACAAAGCAATACAAAGGATTCTTCCCATTCTATTGCACATTTTCACTTGACATAATTAAGGGGCAGGGAAAAGAATGCAGTGCCTTTTCGAATTACATATAAAGGTCTTAATTACAGATGCTTAGGTATATATTTCATTATCAACAAAATGGCTTCAAATCCCAAATACAGAAATTTTTAGTTCAGTGCCGGGTAATGCCTGCATCTACAAGCCAGCACATTTGTAGGCAAGTTTGGATAGGGTGACCATAAAACAAGAATCATATACAATGTGACGCCTCTCCGTACTCTTATTCATATGTGAAATAAAAGGTATAGATAAAACACCCTGTATTTCATGCATGCTGCATCCATAGGTTCGTCCAAATGTGAAACCGAGAAACCCCTAGCACAACTGGTCTCAGTGAGGCTGAGATCATGTCATAGATCAACACCCTCATCAAGACCTTTGGAACCAATCATCACATTTGAATCAATTTGTTTGTCAAACTTCTTTTTCCTCCTTGCTTCAAATTCTTGAAATCCCTCCATCTAGATCATTCATCAATAGTTCAATTGTATTGAAATATGAAGATTTCTATAGATTTAGCAGAAAAGTAGAGGAAGGGGAAAAAATGCAGAACAAGATCATACCTGCTGAAATTGATCCATTGATATAGGGTTACCGTGCAGTGATATGTTCTGAAGAGCTTTGCAGTCTTTCAATAAATTCAGAGGTATCTGTCCAAAGGGAAGCAAAAATATCATTAACACAATTGAAATTGGTCTAGAATATAAACTCCCAGGGTTAGAATTGATGAGGCAAACAACAAAGATTCAGATGCAATGCAGTTGATTTGCAGTCTTTCAATAAATTCAGATGTAAGATAGTTTATCAATTAGGCTTACTGCCTACAAGATGGACAACTATGATGCAAGAGTCCAAACCAATCAATATGAATTCTAGTCAGTATGAAAGATGTGATTCAAAGTCAATACTATGAGTTTTTATTTATATTTTTTATGTTAGAGTCAATACTACAAATTAAAATGTATGGTTTAAGAAATTACAATAATTCTAAATATCAACTCAGTAATTGCTGATAAAAAATTAATGCACCAGAGATATTCCATTACTTATCAATTTCTTGCTCTGAGTTCCTCAACTCAGATTAAAAGTGATACATTTTAACTCAAATCTGAGAATGGGTAAAATCACAAATTTCACCCTGAAGCTGCCAAGAATGAATGCAATCCACTACATGAGAAAGAAGAGCTTCCAACAACAACGGAAGCAACAATGAAACAGCAATTGATCCTGCAGCTCCCAATATATAAAATCTTGATGTATAATACTGCAATCACGATCTTCTTCAGACTGGTGTCAATCTGGATTAACAACATACCCTGTATGGATATGGAGCCTAATCCTATAAAGTTCCCCACATTTTATTTTACCTCATCATTTTTTTAAGTAGTCTCTTTAGCTATATTTGTTAAAAACATTTTGTTAATTTAAAGGTGGATATGTTACAAGTTCCATCAGATGAATTCAGGTAGCTGAACTAGGTAACCTGATATAATAGGGCCAAATCTTCCTCACCTGTTTTGCTGATGCTTCCAAAAGTTTTCAAGGACTGAAGTACTTGCTTCCTAATTCATATAGAATTATAATGGGTAGCATCAAATTTCTACTGAAGGAACATACAAGCAATCAACATTTAGTCAATCTATGGTTTTACACTACAGTTGGATAGTCCTTAGAAGATGTCCATAACTTAATTTTAGAAGTTAGATCATAATAGAAAAACGCTCACAAAATAAATAAAAATAAAAGAACAGGAAAACAATAAAGTACATTCAACAAGTACAGCACTTCATAACCTAGGCTTCAAAATCACAAAATATTACCTGCTTCACATTATTGTTATCCAAGCAAAGTGACTTCAAGTGAGAGAGATTACACACCGAAGAGGGAAGATCTTCAATAAGATTATCTGAAATATTCACAAAAAAGGTTGAAACTAGCTTCCTCAAACAAAACATAAGACAAATAGAAAGAGAGATGGAGCAAATTGTTCCGACAATCCAGATTAATTAACATAAAATTGGTCAATCACAAGAAACTCTTATGATGATTTCACTGTAGTCAGTCAAATTATAACCACATAAAGCCAAATAGTGACTACTTTGATTAAATCAAACTAGACCAAGGTGGTTAATATATAAGTAGAAGGGAGTTCAGAATATTAGTTAATCAGTTAGAGGAGTTTGATTGATATAAATAGGGAAAGTTAGAAGGAAAGAAGCAATTATTATTATTATCAGTTTGTAAATTAAGCTTTGGCTCTTTGTAAAAGGAAAAATCCTTTGTGAAGAGGAAACCCTTGGAGGAGAGTTTTCTCTCTTATTCATTGTTCTTTTCATCCTATTCAATAAATTTCTCATTTCAATACTGGGTTCCTAACAAAATGGTCCTGCTTGCTGGATCCCCAATTGCGATGAAAAGATGGGTTGGAGCATTGGAGAAAGTTGTTAGTGAGCAAAGTGTTAGGAAGTCCCACATCACCCTCCTCAATTTTTGGAGTGCAGTTTATATATCTGTTGGACAACTTCACTTGATGCCAATTGATTTTAAGATAAAATCTAACAGCATCGTCGGCAATTGGCAGAATTAAAGATTATTTTGAACATCATCAAAGATTTGCTGTCACATGGAAAATAAGAAGCCATCATCTCTTGAGAAGGACAATTCTGTGAATGAAAGTGAGAAACCAGCCAGAGGAAGAGAGGGGCAAAATGGAGTGTTCAAGGAAGAAGAAGGCCTCCCTCTCTGTTCTTGGGTCAAGAAGTGGGAGCAGACCCAATTGGCCGGATTCCTAGGGCTGGAAAATTCTTTGAAGTGCAAGAAATTCAATCTTTCCATAAGCTGCAATATGTATCCATGAGCATTGAGGGTGTGGCAATGCCTTGGTTCAATCTTTAGTGCCAATAAAACCAAGATTCAAATTGGGAGTCATTTTCCACAGCTTTGATCACATGACTCAAAGATAGCTATGATAGTTGTCTTTAAAGGATCGACTGCGTTGAAGCAAGAAGTGCTAGATGTTAAAGACATTGTCAAGGAAAAGAAAGGTGAGGAAATGGGTGTCAAGGATAGAGACTTGAAAATCATTGAGACTAACGTGGTAGAGGTGATCATGGGGAAAAAAGTTGAGGATGTGCAAAAGAATAATGTGGAAAAAAGACAATTTCACATTTGTCATCAAAGAGTCTCATTCTTGGGTAGTAAAAGTCATCGGAGTTGAGGGTGATGATGGTTTCTTTATAAACCCACAACCATGGTTTATAAAAGAGCACCCAAGATGATTGACAGCTTCAAGGTAATGGGAAACAGTCTATGGACCTCAGCTGCACTTCGTGCAATAAACTCTTTCTTGGTGCTTCTTGGTCAATTCCCGCATGCAGGCCAAATTTTCATTGCCAAAACTGCTAGGTTGGAAGTTACAGACAGTAGCCACTAAAATCCAGGTTACATATTGGCTGCTCATACCTCAACCACCACCAAAGCTGCCAGACCTGAGTTTACATGCAATTACCAGTGGATTTACAGTTCATTCCCTGTGAATGGATACCAAAGGAGCAAATTTGAAGGATAAGAAAGAGTAAAGGGCAGATTTAAAATTTTACAAAGTGGGTCCAGTTTCTTAATGTCAAAATTTCCAGTTTTACAATTCCAACCTTCAGGACTAGGTTGATTTTTAGAAGGGGGTGTGTTGTTAGGATGTAAGGAGAAGGAAGTTTAGAATATTAGTCAATAAGTTAGAGGCATTTGATGGCTTTTTGACCCACACGGTTTTTTTTTTTTTTTACCAAACTGGGTTCAGCTTGAAATTATTTACAGCCCTAGGTCTGTTTTGAACAGACACGCTCAAGCCGTGAGCGCATCTAATGGGCTCAAAGCAGGACACGCTCAGCCATCGAGTGCCTTCAACCATGCATTGGACCCGCTCAAATGCCAGGCGCCAAAACACCTGGTTGGTTGAGGAATCTACAAAGGATATGCTCTACTGTTAAGAGCGACCTATTCTACTCATCATGCTTACCCATTCTCCCTACACCAGTTCTCTCAAAAAGACATCACAATCAACAAATCCAAACAAGAAATCATGAAGGGGTAATTTTTTATATGAAAGGGGCAGTGGAGTGGTGGAGGTGTTGCTTTGAAAATGGGGTGATGAGAAAAGGCAAAGAGAGAGAGTATATTTTAATGTGTTAGTGAGGGTGATGGGAAAAGGCAAAGAGAGAAAGTGTGTTTTAATAAGGGAAAAGGCAAAGAGAGAGTGTAATGTGTGTTTTAATGGGTTAAGGGTGATGGGAAAAGACAAAGAGAGAAATTATGTTTTAATGGGTTTCGTGAGGGTGATGGGAAAAGGCAAAGAGAGAGTGTGTTTTAATGGGTTAGGTGAGGGTGATGGGAAAAGACAAAGAGAGAGAGTGTGTTTTTTCTTACAGGACGCGCTAGCAGCTAGAGTCTGAACCACGTCCTGCTGGTGTAATCCGCTACATAAATTAGCACGTCCCACCACAGATTGACAAGTGACGCACACTCTAGCGGATCCGCCCAAAACAGACCCACGGCTGTAATTAGTTTTCAAACAACCCTATTTGGGTAAAAAAAATAATTTTAGACCCATATATGTCAAATTGCCGCATTTGATTGATATAAATAGGCAAGGTTAGTAGGATAGAAGGCAATTATTATCACTTTGTAAATTGAGGTTTAACTCTTTGTGAAAGCATAAATCCTATGTGAAGAGGAAACTCTTCAAGGAAAGCTTTCTCTCCTATTCATTGTTCTTTTCATCCTATTCAATAAAATATCTCTATTTTTTCTCATTTCAATTTTTTGTTCTTAACAAAGTCATGTTTGGATTAACTTATTTAGTCTTAGAATGTGAGTTTGGACCTAACTTAACCTCAAAAGCTAGCTCATGATGTGGGATTGTCCCCCACTTATATATTCTAACTTGTCCGTATATCTAGTCGATGTGGGACTTGGGTTTTTCCTAATACATCCTGTCACACCCAACACTATTGAGCTTGGTGCATGGATAACATAATAGATGGGCGGCCCCTTTTTTGATTGATCTAGGATAATTTGGGATTCTTTTTTTTTAATTCTTTTTAATACACCCCCTATGCCTAACACTATTTGGGCTTGGTGCATAGGTTGGTAGCCTATTTTTATTATTATTCTAGGATAGGCTCTGATACCATCTTAGAATGTGGGTTTGGGCCTAACTCTACCCCAAAAGCTAGCTCATGAGGTGACGATTGTCCCCTATTTATATAATCGATGTGGGACATTTCCCCGAAGAGCTTTTTAAAACAAATGCACAAATTACAAAGCATGAAGCAATCCAAACACTTATGCTTCAACTTAAAGATAAGATGCAATATAAGAAAAGTGATCTCATACTTCAAGAAAACTTGCAAGCAATCTAGTCTTGCAAAGCCCAAAACAAAAACTTCCATTAAAGAAAGAAAAATAAAGATAACATGGAGGCAGATTCTCCATATCAAGCTAACAGTCAACAAAATCCAATTGAACAACCACAATACGCAAACTCCTACACTAACATGCCCATGCAATGCATACATGAACTTTTCATGTCATGTCAATCAAAAACATACCATTAGCTTGTAATTCTTCTAAAGAGAAGCAACTCCCAACAGATTCTGGAAGAGACTTTAACTTGTTATTTGACACATTTAAAATTACCAGCTGCATTATCAAGCAAAGTTTTAGACTCAAGTTAAAAATAAATAAATAAATAAATAAATGAAAAGGTATGCAATTCATATCGAAATTTCCCAAACTATACTGAAATGGTAAATCATAGAAGCCATAGAAAAGTCAATTGATATTCAGGTTTCACAATGTACAATATGTTATTAGTTAATTACTTACATTTCTCAAACTTCCAATAGTTGCTGGCAAGGATGTTAAACAATTCCCTGAGATAGATATGCGTTCGAGCCTTACTAACTGACCCACTAGAGAAAATAATACACTGTCAGTTATTACAAAGAAAAATTGCACCGGACACATGTTATGTAAGCAAATACGATAATAATATTTCTTTTAAATAGATACATATAGGATTAAAAACAGAAAATTACATTCATCAGGCAAGGAAGTAATTCGATTTCCATCCAGGTTCATCAGTTTCAATGATTGGAGTTTCCCCAAATTCACTGGCAGTCTCTCAATGAGGTTCTCTGCTAATACCTGTAATGTTAGTGCAACTTCAATTTTTGTAACCAATCTTTAACGTTATATAATTATTTATTGTAACCAATCTTTAATGTTATATAATTATTGCAACTTCAATTTTTGTAAACAATCTTCAATTTTTCCATAGGCATAGAGAAATAGTTGGTCCTTACCAGGCGCTGTACATTAATCAATTTGCTGATTTCCACAGGAAGGTCAACTGCAGACAAGAAAACGATTATTAACAACAAAATAAGAGCAACAACAATTGTCGTAAACTCATGATAATTCTTCAAGAGGAAAAGCCATTTCTGTCAACTGAGAATTGTCTAACTATCATCCAAGGTTAAAATCAGTACATCTACATGGCATCCTAGTCAAAATGTAAAGAAAAAGATATGAAAGAAAGAAAAACCAGTCACCTATTCGATTGTGCGTCAAGTCAAGAGTGCGAACAGATCTTTCTAGCTCAAGAATCTCATCTGGAAATGCCTATTGCGAAAAAGCTCCAAGGTAAGTACATATGTTTCAAAAAAAGCACACATGGGGAAACACACAAACACAAAATATACAGAACGAAAAAGAGCATATTAACTATCAGCATAACAACATAAATTTCAATTCTTTTCAATAAAAAAACCACAGACCTTATCAAATATTCTGGACATAGGTTTTGAAAGGGTAAGTACATATGTTTCAAAAAAAGCACACAAGGGGAAACAAACAAACACAAAATATACAGAACGAAACAGAACATATTAACTATCAGCATAACAACATAAATTTCAATTCTTTTCAATAAAAAAACCACAGACCTTATCAAATATTCTGGACATAGGTTTTAAAAGTATCATATATTACAAAATCAAACTAGCCCAATGAATCAGTCTCAAATAGTTTCGGTTTGTAAGTAACCCAATTCAAACGAGAAAGACAAATCATTCAATTAAAGTCACCTACCTAGCACAACCAGACTAGTAAATCTTTTGAAGCACATAGAAAATTAAGTATTCATAAACTTTTCAATCATTAACTTTTCTGCCACCAGAATAAATATTAACACAGTTCCAACAAAGTTCAACATGTGATACTATTAATACCCTCATGCCACATGCATCAATCATCTCCAAGAAAACCCTTAACAACAGTATAATCGGTTGTATTCAAAATAATAAAAAATAAAATCAAATAAGAATTTTGAGAGAGAGAATCGCCTTTAATTTGGAATCGCGCAAAGCAACAATGCCGGTAGAACGCCAACGAGAGGTCCTGCTGGCTTTGGTGTCAGCATTTTTGCTCACAATACAGCCCATTTTGTTTTTGATGTTAGCAATAAAAGAAAGAATGATTCCTTCCTTGATTGGGTTCGTATTCGTAACAATTGATGAAGGTTTATACAGAGAGAGACAAAGTCAGCTATGAGGGGAACAAAAACCGCGTTTTGTCCCCACCCACATATGGGAACGGACCTGGTTGATGCTGTTGTTGGGATGGGTTTAACTTTTATTTCCTTACTCTCTCATTTCATGAGGTGTCACTAACACCCTTGCTCATTCATTTCTGAGTTGTTGATTACTTGTACTCTTTTCCTTTCCAGTAACTCCTCTTTTTTCTATACTTTTTCTAACCTTTTGTCTTACCTTTCCACAAAACTTTTTTTTTTTTTTTTCACTATTCACTTTCACTTTTAATCATAATTTTTTTTTTTTATCAATTCTGTGGATTATCAAATCTTTTTTTTATGTGTATATATATCAAATCATTCACAATTTTGTTTTTTTTTTTTTTCTTTGCTTTGAATGTAAATTTCTTTAAAGGCATGGAAATTTGGTAAATGAGATTAGGTAAAATTTTCCATAATAGGATGAATTTCAGATTTATAATTCAAATAAGATATGAAGATGTGATACGAATAGATCTGAACTATGTAAAAATAAAATTGATTTGAAAAGGAAATTTAATTATAAGTGATTAGATGTCAAATAACTTAGCTACAGTTTAATTTCTAAAATATTATGATATGGTTAAATATGATTTTAACCTTCTAAATATAAATTCATATTAGTTTTAGTTCTTCAAAATATTATTTTATTGAATTTTCTCCTAAGCATTTTCATGATAATTCTTTTAAATCCCTTTTTTAATCTTGTTAAATTTGTCTTAGAAGTTCACTATTAAGTTATCATCCCAATCATTAAATGTAATTTGACAGACATCTAGATTTTTTTTTATCAAATTAAAGAGTAAAAATTATTTAATTTCTTTCCATTCATCGGCTTTCAAAAATCTTATACAAATTAGCCGGTAAAAAATTTTACATTATTTAAAATTAATATTGATTTATATAATTATAGAAGTTAAAACTATTTAACATGACGATTGTTTCATAAAATTATGTCAAAGCCATTAGAGAATTATTTTAAAGTTATTAAAATTAATTCCATCTCTTTTCACTTTTAAAATATAATTTTTATATTAAAGAAAATATTTAAATTTAAAAACAAATCTAAATTGACTGTAACTCTCTAGAAAAAAATATTTGCAAATTTGTGCACACGGATACAAGAAAAGTTGTGAGAATAAAAAAAAAAAAGACAATAAATAAACTATCAAATATTAATCTTCATGACCAAACTGACAAGTAAAAGAAGGAAGAAAAAAAAAAAGAGAAAAATATCAAAATAATAAAATTGATCTTTTGAACCTCTTTTAAAAATTAATTGGACTAGAAAATAATAAAATTAATCTTTTAAACCCTCTTTTAGAAATTATACGAACTAAGACAGTAAGTAAAAGATATGATATGTTTAAAATATAATTTTTTTCGTTGAATCTTAAAAAATTACCTGTTAAGTAAAATTCGAAACCATCGTTGTAAATATACTATGCAACTAAATAAATAATTCATTCTTTCAAATTTTTATATGTTCTGCGTTCTTCCTCAATTTTTTATTATGCATGTTTGACTATTTAAAAATAATGAAATATTTAATAATTTCTTTCTATAAAACTCATGATTAATATGAAAATTATTTATATAAGGTTCTATTAGATTTAAAAAATATTAAAATATTATTAGTAATTCTAAAAGTACTTAAACATTTTTCTATTTATTTTTAATCAAATCATAAATATTTTAGGATATAAATCTTAATTTAAAATTTTCATTTTTATCTTTAGTCGTATGACCTATCTTGTATCGGAGTCATTACCAAACACTTATTATTTTTAGATAAGAATTTTGATTTAATTTTTCTTTTTTGTTTTATCACATTTTAAAATTTTCTTTTTTTGGAAAGGTCTAGTCGTATAGCACAATTGCAATTTAAAAATTATATAATTTTAAAATTTTATAATAAATTAAAAATATAATTTCTATTCTTTATTTTATAATCTTAATTTTAACCTTAAAATATTATTTATGATTATACCATAATTAATAAAAAATTCTAAAATTCTAAAAAATAATTTTTCCATAATTTCACAATTTACATATTATTCTAAATAAATTTTTAAGACATTTTCAGTATTTAATTTAAAAAAAAAAATCATTATATAACGTTTTATTCATAATTATATATTTATTTATCCTACACCTAATTATATATTTTTGAGCTTTATTCTCTTTTATTTTTTTATTATTTGAATTTTTCAAATTATATTATATATTTTAAAAGATTTTTTGTACTAAATACAAAAATAGAATTTTATACAAATAATAATATAATTTAATCATTGACCATATAGTAAATTAAAAATATCAAACAACTAAAACATTAAATAGGACTTAAAAATATTAGACAACAATTTTTTTTAATTACATTTTTATTAAAAAATATAATAATAATTTACTTAAAGTACATAGTAACATTACTACGCAACGATAAAATATTTTGAATTACATTTTTTATCTAATTAAGATACAACAGTAAATAGTCAATACGTAAATTTTCACAGAAATTATAATAAACATTTTAACTATGTTTCTAGTATACGTGGTTATTATATAAATTAATTTTAAGAGTGTTATAACATAAATCTTAACTTTATTTATTTGCAAGGGACTTTTGCCAAATTAATAAAATCTACTTTTATTTTAGATAAGAGAAAGAGTTCTTTTACGAGTTTTAGAAACTTAGGATCTTATCAAAGGAGTGTAGAGACATTTGTGGTGATTTTCAAAGGCTGATTGAATATCATTTTTCATGGAGTTTTAACGTTTTACAATCATGTCTTTGTCTAATTATATTTATACTTCAAACACTTTTTCTTTGCAACTTCTTTCTTCACTAACTAAGAAGGAATCATTGAAGAAAAGCTTCTGTTCTTAGGAAAGATTCAAGGAATCTTAGAAGATAGATGGAGAAAATTTAACTTCGTAAAATAAGATTACATCAACATGATGGAACTCATCTAATATGTGGCATTACATGCTCTTTGCTGTATAGGCAATGACTATGTAAAGTCCATAGGCATATGCCATGTAAATAAGTCATATATTCTTTGCTTATGTCAGAATCACCGAGATCTCGTCTAATGAATAAGATTCAATCCTCATTTATGGTGTCACTTCTCTTGATTCTTTTAGATCCAAGTTTCATTCATTTATATAGTTTATAGTGTACACTTAAGTTACTTATATAAGTTCAATTTCAACTCTTACAAACACTTTTGGTCTAATTAATTTGAAGTTGACTTTTCTATGAAGTTGACTTTCCTCATGAGAGTGTGATGAGAGTATTCAATATAAGTTTCTTAAGAAAATATTTGATTCTATGAATTAACATTGTGATGATTTTACATTAATTTATTAGTACAAATTGTCTTTCATTTTAATCTAATTAACTTTTAATTTTTTTGTTAAATTTTCCATTCTTATAAACTTCGTAGAGTTTAAACATATTTTTAAAATAAAAAAAGGAACATTTTAACTTCTACTAGACTTATACCAATATTTCTATGATTATTATATCAATATTTTTTGTTTTAAAATTCATTTCATAGGCCAGTTTATTAAAATCTTAGATAAATAGGATATGGAAAAGTTAATTATTTACATATTTGTGTTACATTGGTAAATGTTTTCAAACTTATTTTTGATATATATATATATATATATATATATATATATATATTATATTAACTTTTGCAAAAGGAATATTATAAACTATTCTTTTAAAAATTTAACTAAATAAAAATTTGTGACATTTACTATATAAAAATATGTTATTTATATGTTTTTTTATGAATATTACATTAATAGTTGACTTTCTGGCTTTTAAAATATGTTTCTTAATCTAACTTATTAGCATGTTAACTAAATAACAAAATTATCTGATAAAAAAGATAATATATATATATATATATATATATATATATGTTAAATTATTAAAAGTCACTATTATGCTTTTTTCAATTTTTTTATTATATATATTTAAATTTTCATTTTTTAAACTAAATTATGTAAAAGGAAAAAAATGTGGTAGGAGAATAATATGTATACTCGCTGTCCTTGACAAAAATTAATAAATATTCTGCATTATTAACATGGTAATCCAAAAACAATATATATCAAATGTCATATTCATTTATTTTACCAATGATTTTTTCTTAATATGTTTTATAAATAAATTATTTAAAAAGTTAATTATATAACAAATCTGTAACATAACATTCATAGAAAAATCTACTATGTATATATTTATATAAATAGTATAACATTAAAATATTATTTTAAAAACTAGCACTATATATTAAATCATTGCTTTATCTTTTACTTGTTTTGATAAATATATTAATGATTTTTTCTCAGTCTAAATTATGCCCATTAACTGATACAAAAACATACGAGGCTGACCTAATCATACAAAACCAAATGATTTAGGTTTTGCAATTTCTCTTTCCCTCTTTTCATCCCTCCTTTCAATTTTTTGGGGTTCTAATTTAGTTGAGAGTGAGTTATTCAAAAATTTCCTTCATCATTCATTCCAACTGATAAAATTCTCTCCTTTCAATCGTCCCTCAAAAGAGTGTCTTGTGCTGAAGATAGATAGATCACACCTTGGCTTGAGTTCAATTCTTAACATTAATTGGTCCAAAATGAATCCAAACCAACAACAACATGTTCCCATTACGTACCAGTACAACTGCTATGCCTCAACCTCGTTTGCTTTCCCTCTCACCTCTCTTTCCGTTATTCAACCTCCGGGCACTGACCCACTTGTAAATTCAACACTCCCTTCTATGTACAGTTTGGAAAAAACAGATTATCAGAACTGGATCGTCAAAAAAGCTGACCCAGTTGTATATGGTCATGTAAGTGCCACCCATTTTATCAAACTTTTCAAATTTCGGTACAAAGTCATTTTTTTTTATGTTCTGCCATTTCGGGTTCTTTGTGTCTATCTATCTATGCAATCTCTTTTAGACCCTGCTCTTTCCTTTATTGTCAAATCAATCTATATGATAAGTTTATTTCCTTTTTTATTGTTGTATTTTGCGGAAGTTGTTAAATCTTTATTGTTTCTGTGTAATTGTGAAATAGTGGTGCTAGGATTCTATTTAATCTCTTTTGAGTGTTAAGTTTTTTAGAGTATGGAAAGAATGTAGTGCGGCAATGGCATTAGTGTTATAAGAATTCGGATATCCTGTTACACTAATTTTGTTTTTTTTTTTTCATATTGGTGAAACCCCAAAAGTTTACTAGTCATGAATTTCAAGGAAACGCGTGGATCACATGCTTAAAGAAGTAGAACTGGGAGCAAAACTCTTGTTTGTTGTTACTGTTATTCTTTTCAAGTATGATTTGATAAGTATATAGGATGAAGACGAAAGACAGCTATTTTTAATGTGAATAGGAATGGAAGAATTGAAGATTTGCTATATATGTTGTTAATCTGGGCTGCAACATGTTTACATTATATAAATCAGGGTGAAAAGTATAACAGGATCAGTAATATAAATTGGGGTGAAAAGTATAATGAGATTATTAAATTAGGGAGGTAAACTGCATTTGACACGTTCTGCTTGGATTTTGTGTTTAGTTGAAGCTTCAAATTTATATTATGGTTTTGAATTCCAATGTTTCTAATATGCAGGCTATTGGTCCCTCACATGAGACTTCAGCAGTGTTTGGAAGTTTACCTTCCACATGGTCTCATCAAGTTTTAACCAATGAAGCTGCAGTGGTGATGCCAGACAAAACCAACAACACCAAACAATTGAGATGTGAAATTTGCCAGATTGATTGTAACAGCCAAACTGTATATGAAAATCACATCTCCAGAAAGAAACACCAGAGGAATTTGCAGCTGCTGGCTAATTCCACTTGTACATTATTAGCTGGACCCTCAAACACAAATGCACAAACAAATAGTGATATCCAAGGAAAAGTGGCAGTTGGTGCAGCAACTAATTTCAAAAGGTTTTGCACAGTATGCAATGTTGTCTGCACAAGTCTAGATGTATACAAAAAACATTTAGCTGGGAAAAAGCATACTGCTAAGGTAAATCCTAAATTTGATTTAATTACTCTTTTATTAGTTTATATGCGATGACTTGATTACATATCTTGTTTTCAATAACTGCCTTTTGTTAAACTCCACATGTTAGTTGTTTCTCTACTACTTGTAATGCAAAAATGGAAAATTGAGCACTGTTCTGTTGGTCTCTCTGTGTAGGTTGCCCTGATGTTCAATAATGGAATAAGTCCAAACATTGGTGCATGTAAGCGTCAAGGTCTTGGTTATCGTCCTACAGCACTGAAGAAAATCAAGGTTGATCAATCTGCATTGTGTGATGTTTGTCAGGTTAGATGTAATAGCAGGGATATGTATATCACACACTTAGCTGGGAAGAAACACCAGAAACTGTCAAAACAAAAAATTGATGCTGGTGCCGGTACCGCCACTGGAAATACTTCACAACCATCTGCTAATGTTACAATCGGGCCTCAAGAAAAGCCTGGTACAGAAAAACCAGAATCACAGAAGGCACCAGAAACGGATATTGAGATGAAGAAACTTAAAGTTGTACAAGGTGGGGCTGCCGAAGCGGATGTTAGAATTTGCATTCCGTGTAATGTGGTGTGTAACAGCCAAACAGTGTATCAAATTCACCTTGCCGGGCATAAACACAATGCAATGTTGAAGAAGCTGACAGAGGCAACAGGGGGCTGAGATTATTATTTCTACCATGACATTTTAACTTGGTTGAAGTATGCAATGATCATGTTCTTTTTCCCTTTGTTAAATTTTCGTGCTTTTATTAGCCATTGGTTGCCTTCAATAGTTTGTTAGTGAGAAATTTTAAGTAAACAACTCCAATAAGCAAACAACTAGATAATTACCTGTAAAATCAGAAGAAAGAGAAGAAATTAATAAAAAATTATGTAAACCATTTTATAAGTTAATTGGTTGGATGACTGCTAATTAGAGTTAGCTACGTGGTATTAATCGAGATGAATCAAAATAATATATTTGATGTAGTCAAAGAATGTGCATGGTAGAGGGTTAGGATACTATGCACAAGGTAAGCATAACTGAAGGAGAAGGACATAGGAAGTATAAAAGGTAAGCATAACGGAAGAAAAAGGATGATAAGTAAAGGATACACAGGTGAATATAGGATTTAACTAAAATAAATTAGGTTTTCAAGAAAAAAAATAAGGTGCATGTAGAAAAAGGACAACGTGTACGAAACTTTGTATTTTATTTTCAAGAAAAAGGACATGAAAAATTAATTAAATTAAATAACAACCAACCTCACTTGATAATGATCCACCAATCCAAAATGTTTCCGAAGATTTACTTTACCAAATTACCCTTGAAATGTGCCTTAGTCAATCCCAGTGGAGAATAATGAAAATAGTGGCATCGGCAACTTTTGGTCGGAAGTGGAAGGTTTAGTACACTACGCTACGCACTAAATTGAATATCAAGGTTTAATGTTTTTGTTTTCTTTAACTTTAGATGCTTTTCTACTTTTATATTTTTGAAAGATATTATTTTAATCCTTTATTCTTTTAAAAAATATTATCATCTCATTGATTAATACGTTAGTACTTTTAAAAACATTAAGCCTTCTGAAATAATCACGAAGAAATCCAAGAGGCCATGATTGTTGTTGTTGTTGTGATTGACGGCCGCGGGGTTTGGAAGTGGGAGACGCCACAACACGACAGTGACACGTCATTTGGGCTTAGTCACAGGAGAGTGCGACAAAGACAACCTAGTTGAACGCGCGGCGTCGGCAACGGGCGGTGACAAGATTTTGGCATGCAGTACTGTTGTTACGTAAGATAAGTTACCGTCCATAATAAAAGTTTTCTATCAAATATTTTTTCATTAATATAATTTTGAAGAACAGGACACTAATATAATCGGGAAGAACAGGATTTTGAATTTAGTGGGTGGAATTTTTTTAATTTCTTTGTTTTCCGGGAAAAACAAATTAGTGTTGGATTATTTGTTTAAGAATAACTGCAGTTAGCAGCTGCTATTATATGTAAACTTTTATAATAGATTATTTATTTTATTAATCTTCCTATCTTAACTTTTTAAAAGTTTAAAAACTAATATTTTTTATGAAAATTTGAAAAAAAAATCAACTGATATTTTTTAACTTATAAATTAGTAAATTCAGATTTTTAAAATTTAATATATTAATACAGAAAAATACAAAAATTTAAAGGCAAAAAATTGATGTTAAGCATATATTCAATATATTATCTGTTATTGAATACAATTTTTGTAAATCTCATTAAATAATACCGATCAATCAAATTTAATAACATGTTGTTTAAGAAAGCCTAAATTATTTATTTAATCTAAAATTATCTTATTTTAAGATTAATTTTTTAAATAAAAAATTATAAATTTCCGTTATAAAAATATTACAAAAATTTCGAAGTAACAATCTTCCACAACAAACACAAATAATCTTGAGATAGATTATGATAGATATAAGAATAAATCTAAACCCTATAAAATCGTCTAATATAATAAAAAAAATATTTCCCTTATATCTTATATATACATAGACTCTATACTTAAGTTAGATTTCAAACAATTATTAACAGTATAATAATAGTCTTCGGCAACCCTGCCAATAATAACATCCTAGTCTAAAATTTGGATAAAGGAGAAAGGTTTTCTTACACTCTCAACAGCTAATGTAAAACTTGCCAATTTAACATATTACATATAAAATAATTATAATTTTTGTGGGTAGAATATGAAACAATTGGAACTTGGCTGAGAGTAAATAAAGCCTAAGGCAGGTAGAGGACCCACTTGAAAAATCTGTTGTAAATCCCACTAATACAAAAAAACATGTGTAATAGAAACGGCAGAACCTTTCACTTGGAAGTGTTTATATAGCATTAATATATGTACATGATCACATATAGAGAGAGAATGAAGAGGCATTTCCTTAGTAGCAAGACAAAGGAAGGAATAGTTGAGAATGAAGTTAGTTTGAGCAGGTTCCTCACCCAAATGTACACTGCTGACGTGGACAACTCTCAAACCGTTTGATCCTCACGTGAGTACACGTGCTTGTCCTTCTCTCTTTTAACACTCTTGTTTACTTTTTATTTCTTTTCTTTTTATTTATTTTCTTTTTGAAATTAATGTTTGCTTCTATGCATGGATTTCTCATCCTCCTTATATATTTATGTTTAGAGAGAGAATTGGAGAGACAAACGCTCACTCACTCGTTCATTCTTTCACTCAACTCTTGTTTGTTGTTGTTTTCTCCCTTGCTTTCCTCATCCATCATCGCTATCATTAGTAACCAAAGGTAACTCACCCAACTCTTCAACTTTGATTTTTTTCTTCAGAGTTCCAACTTCCTAAAGGATACACACGAGGGTGGAGGAGATATACTAGTACTAGTAGTATTCTTATGAAAATGAAAAAAAGACTATAGTTTTATATATAGTTTATGCTACTAAACGTTTTCTTTTCCTCTTCTTCTGCCTTAGATCTTGCACTCACCTTGGAATTTTATTGTGAAACCAGATATGGGGTTCTTCTTATTCTCTCCATCAATCACTTTCAAGATGTTGTGATCTGAGGGTTGTGTCGATCATCAAGAAGTATGGCTAATACTTGATTTGGCTTTCTTCGTTGATCTGTTTTGTGTGTGTGTGTGTGTGTGTGTTTGGTTTCTTGAATCCAATGGAAGAAGATTATCAAGAAGTGAAACACGTGTGCAAGTTCTGCAGCAAGAGCTTCCCTTGTGGAAGATCCTTGGGAGGGCACATGAGGTCACATGTTTTAACCAACACCAATGTTTCAACCGAGGCAGAGAAATCTTCATCTTTGAACAATGATGGAGGGTATGCTTTGAGAGAGAATCCGAAGAAGACTTGGAGGTTCAATGATTCGAGTGAGGACACTACTTTAATGCTGGACAAGTTGTGCAAGGAGTGTGGCAAAGGGTTTCACTCTTGGAAAGCTCTGTTTGGTCACATGAAGTGCCACTCGGAGAGAGTGTCTCAAAACAACAACAACAGCAGCGGCAGCTTGTTGGAAGATCAAGATTTTTGGACTGATAGAAATCACACCAATGCTGAACAGAAGATGATGATGATGTTGGATGATAGCCACTCTGAGAATGAGGCCACTGCTCCTAACCGAAGGAGAAGATCCAAGAGGAAAAGGACAAGGTACATGGCTCCATCATCTTCTTCTGTATCTTTTGCTTCTGAGGCTGAGCAACAGCAGGAAGAGGTTGCAATGAGTTTGATGATGCTTAGTATGGATGTGACTCCTTGGTGTGGTATCAATTCTGTAAATAATTCATTGCAGTTTGAAGCTCCTTCTTTGGCTCCAACCAGTATGGTTTCTCATAAGGTTGAGGGCAAGAGGGTTATTATCTCCAATGGTTCTGAAAAAAAGGTTGCCAAAGCAAAGGATATGAAGTGCGAGTTTGGTAATTTTGATGATTCAAATCTCAACTCAAAAGGAAAATTAAGCTCTAAGCTTTTGGCTACTGATTCTGCATTTGAAGACAATGGAACAGAAGATAATAGTAATGGTAAGTACACTTCAATCAAGGCTATGTTTTTGGCTCCTGAATTGAAGTCAAGTCCTTTGAAGAGTTGGGTGAACAAGAAGACTCTAGAAGGTGAATTGAACAAAAGCTCCGATAAGGGAGGGAAGTTTGAGTGTACTACTTGCAACAAAATCTTCCACTCATACCAAGCACTTGGAGGCCACAGAGCTAGTCACAAGAAGATCAAGGGTTGCTTTGCTTCAAGAAATGAGAGCAGTGAGAACAGCACTGAGTTGGAAGCAGACCTCTCCCCTGATCCAACACAAGAAAGTAAGCTCCTAAAGAATGAGTATGTGGAAGAACATGAAAAGGTTAATGTTACTCCTACTACAACAATTACTACTATTGGTATTGACAATCAAGCAGACAGAGAGAGAGAGTCCAAGAAGGGAAAAGGACATGAGTGTCCAACTTGCCTCAAGCTTTTCTCATCTGGCCAAGCCTTGGGAGGTCACAAGAGATCTCATCACTTGGCTGGTGGGTCTGAGTGTGCTAGAAACTTTCAAAGTGAAACAGTTGTACTTGAAGAATCAGCTCCAGAAATTGGGGACTTTTTTGACCTAAATCTTCCTGCTTCTACTGAGGAAGAAGGTAGTAGTCATTGCCATGCTGAACCTTACAGGCCTTGCTGGGTAATTGGAGGCAACAACCACAAGCAGGAAGCACTGGTAGGTCTTATTTCTAACTAAACTAAACCTATCATAGTTCATTCCAGCAGAGGAGTTCAAACTTCAATTCAACTTCAGAGTGAAGATTTCAAACTGTATAGAAAAAGTTTATGCATTTATTTCATTGATTCTTTACAGGATTCATGTCTTCTTTGTTGAGATATTTCTGTTATTCTTCTAGTAGTTTATAAGGAACTTTTCATCTGTTTCTCCTTTTTTTTTTTTTTTTTTTTTGATTTTCTCTTCTTTCTTCTTTTTGTGGGGGTCATATTTGTTGGTAGGTTACTTTGTTCATACTGCAAGGAATAAGTTCCTTTCTGCAAATTTTAAACTCATGATTTTGGTTCTCCTTGAAACTTTAGGAACTTGTAAAAAAGTTTTAACACTTGTGTTGCTTTCAATCACTTTTCCCCTGGCTAATTGTATGATTATAAATTTGTTATGTGAAACTCCAAAAGTGAATTTTGGTGGGTAATTATCTTTTCTTTGCATCAAAGAGAAATGAATTAGGTGTTTGAAAAATTGGGATAGGTACTGGACGTCATAACACATGACATGAAGAGATGAATAGGCATGGTTTTTATAATACACATAAAGAAGGCATGTGAGCTGAAGGTGGTTGTTTAGTCACCTACCATAAAACCTGACCACCCATCTATCTCTAGTTTCCATCTCTCACTGGCCACACAAGTCGTGTGTTGTTAAATCCTTCTCACTAATTAATCACTAGGTACTCACTAGCAAATATCATAATAATCATGATAATAATAATTCACAAGGGAGGTAGGGCTGGACCACAACTATGCAATTTACTTTATAACAACATACATAGCTTGACACATCGAGCTGCTAAGTCACTACAAATTTCGCTAAATGATAAAAGATAACTTTTTAAAATTTTTCATTTTCTTTTTCTTAACTTGGAACTCAATTTTGTTGTGTTGGTTATACTATATTGAATAGATCATGGGTTGATGGGAATTTCGTTTTCACTCATTGTGGGTGGAGGGAACCAAAGAAAAACTAAGATAATAATTTAATCATTGTGGAAAGGGTAAGATGCAAGAATTGGGACCATTGGAGTTGGATGTCTAGTAATGTGTAAGGGCCAACTACATGATGCAGCTTACAAAACGGCACTTGTTGGCAGAACTAAGGTTTTGATCACTGACACAGTATGGAGGAGCCTTTTTATTTACTTGCCTGTAGTAGCTGGCAATGTTAAGGTGCTTTGTCAACTAGCACAAGTAACTAACTGTATCTCAGAAAGGGTATTCTAATCTTTAGGCAACTGTTTAAAAGGGTATTCTAATCATAAAATTAATGACTTGTTTTCCTTAATTAAACTTATCTTCAAATTTGTGCAGGGTAGTTGCATCAAGGCTAGAAAGAGATGGTTCATCTGCTTGTCCAACACTATCTCTTTCTATATGACCTTGTACTGAAATTGTATGTTAAGCTTTGACTACCAGAAAAATATTATCCCAGTTAATTACTTTATCTGAGAACTAGGGCGAAGATTAGAATACACAGGTTTCCCATATTACTAAAAATTTTATTAGCAAGTTAGTTCCGAAAGACGGACAACTGAGTGAATCGGTACAGATTTAGTACTTTAACTAGTGTGGAGTTGTGGTAGAATCTCGGTATTTATAAAACAATAATAATAATTAAATAATATTAAGTAAATTATAATATTATGCTTATTTATCATTTGAAGATTAAAATAATATTATTTTTCATATTCTCAATATTCAAAACATATAAATAAGTCCAAATTAAAATATAAATGATTAAATTATATGTTTAATATGATAAAAAATTAAGAATAATGATAAAATAATTTAAATAAATATATAATCTTTATTAAATATAAATTTTTATTTATTTTCAAATATTTTTAGCTAATTTTTTTTTTCAAATATAAAGTGATTTATTAGTTTCATCAATTTTTCTCGATTCACGAGTTATCACTCAACTGGTCGATCATTTTTCCAATTGAACTGAATGTTTTGATCAATAATATTAGCTCACTTGTTCAAGGAAGTGCTAACTCATTTATGATATGCATAATTTGTGCCTAACTAATTTATAAAAGATATAAAGTGAAATTGAATTTTTATTATGTGTGATTTATAAGAATATAACATGAACTTGAATTTTTAGTATGTGGTTTATTTTTTATTTAATTAGATGATTGTATAAGAGTATAATTAGTCTTATAGTTATTTTTGACTTAATTAAATGATTGTATAAAAACATAATTAACCTTGTAATTTTCGTTTTTATAGCTAAGTATTAGAAGTTGATAAAATTAACTGATATATATGCACGCATGCATCTTGATTCAATGAAAATTAATACCATTACAATTAAATCTATTATTCTTGTTATGGTATCAGAGCATAATTCTAGTGCTCTTAATTATCAACTTTCAAACTTTCAACAACCATTGCACAATCATAGTAGACAACGCTACAATTTCTGGATCGAACACCATTATCATTGATCTATCACATTCTTTTAACATCCACCATTCAGATCAACCAGACCATGTATTGGTTCCAATCAAATTGAATGACATCAATTTCCAGAGATGGAGCAAAGCAATTATTCATGCCTTTACCTCAAAAAAGAAAATTGGCTTTGTTGATGGTACTATCAAAGAGGCATCACAGGAGGATAATCCATTTTTGTTTGAACAATGGAACCAATGCAACAATATGATACTTTCTTGGCTCACTCATGTTGTTGAATCTAATACTACCGAAAGGATTATTCATGCGAGACAAGTGCGCAGAGTATGGGTTGACTTACGGGATCAGTTTTCACAAAAGAACGTCTCTGCCATTTTTTAGATACAAAAATCAATTGCGACCATGGCACAAGGTACAATAACGATAGCGACGTACTTTACAAAACTCAAGACTTTATGGGATGAACTTGAGACGTATTGTAGTGCAATAACTTGCAATCAGCGTCAAGCTCATCTCAAGCAGAGGGAAGAGAACCATCTTATGCAATTTCTCATGGGTCTGAATGAGTCATATAAGGCAGTAAGATCCAACATATTGATGATGTCGTCGTTGCCCAATGATCGTCAAACATACTCTTTGATTATCCAAGAAGAGATTTAGCGACGAGTCTCCTTTGAGCCTGTCGAGAACTTTTCAATCGCAGTCGTAGTCTTGGGAAAAAGGAGGTAATTCAAAGCAAAAAACGTGTGATCATTGCAATCGATCCGACATACCATAGATGAATGTCAGACTCTGAAATTTCACTATAAGTTCTGTGAAAAGAGGGGTCACACAGAGGATAGATGTCGATTGAAAAATGGAAACAATAGCAAATTGGGACAATTCAAGGGGCAACGCAATTTCAGTCGTGGGAAATCAACTGACAGGGAATGTGAATGCCATAAAATCTCAAGATGTTTCTAATTCTTCTAGCACAGTACCAGGATTCACCGCATAACAAATTCAACAGTTGGCAGAGGCAATCAATGCCTTGAATCATACTAATTCTGGTAATGTTGAAACATACACTAATACCACAAGTTTGATTTTATCGACTCTTGTGTCTGTTAATTCTATCAATACAAGTTCTTGGATTTTAGATTTTGGACCCATGAATCACATCATTTCCCACCTATCTCTCTTAACCAAGCCAAAATCTTCAAATACCACAAATGTCAATTTACCCAATGATGTTATATCACAAATCACACACATCGACACCGTAGATTTTTCAAACTTAGTACTAAAATATGCACCATGCGTCTCATCCTTTAACTTGGATTTAGTTTCAGCGAGTAAATCAACAAAAGATTTTAATTGTTGTATCCTACCCTTTCTTGACCATTGTATTTTGCAGGACTTGGTTTTGGGGAAGATGATTGGCTCGGGTAGACAATATGGTGGTCTACACTACATGCATCTGTCAGAAAATAAATCGGCTATTTTCCAAGTTTCTCAATCGTCCGATCTATGGCATTTACGCCTAGGTCATCCCTCAATTTCTCATTTTAAGTTACTGTCACATTTACTTCCTCATGATTATAAAGAATTACAAAATAATTGTACTATTTGTCCAAAGGCAAAACAGACACATTTACCTCTTCCAAAATGTTCAATAACAACAAAATTCTCTTCTTCACTTTTACATTGTGATGCCTGGGGGCCTCATAAAATCCCAACTAGCACTTGTACATGGATTTTACTCATGCATCATAAATTAGAGACACAAATTTTATTAACCAATTTTGTGTAGTTTGTCAAAACCCAATTTCAAACAAGTGTTCAAACCATCAGAGTAGATAAGGACACACAATTTGTTCTCATTCACACTTTTCTTCAAAATAAAGGAATCAAACTCCAACATTCTTGCATTTATACTCCTTAACAAAACGGAGTTGTAGAACGAAAGCATTGACATATTTTAAATATTGTCCGTTCTCTCATGTTTCAATCAAATGTTCCACTTGAATTATAGGGGAATGTGCTTTAACGACAGTTTACCTAATAAATAGAATCTCCTTGCCTTTACTATCCAATATGTCACCATTCAAGGTATTATATAACCGACCTCATTCCCTTGCATATTTGCGTGTCTTTGGTTGCAAATGTTATGCAACCAATACTCATCCTAAACAAAAATTTGATCCTAGAGCCTCTATTTGCGTTTTCATTGGGTATCCATATGGATAGAAGGGATATAAAATTTTGAATTAGCCACCAAGAAAGTCTTTGTTAGTCGAGATGTTTATTTTAGGGAACATATATATTCATTCCATTTCCAATCAATTCTCAATTCGTCAACTCTGCTTATATCTCCACAGGTTTGCCTTCCACATAATTCTCTAAATATTTCCTCAAATCCCCAACCAAATCATTCTCCAAATATTTCCCTAAATCTCACGCTGATATTCTTTCCGCATAATTGTTTAAATATTTACCCAAATCTCACACTTCCTTCCTCTCCAGCTAATCATGATTCATCACCATCTGCAACAATATCGAACAATCTAGATACGTCATACTCATTACCAACCTTACCTTCCACACATTCAGTTTTTCCATCACCTTTCGCCACAATACACAACCCCTCCTCCATCACCGGTCCTCCCATCGATGAGCCCCTTCGTTTTTCTACTTGACAAATTCAGCCACCCGCATAACAAAAGGACTACCACATGTCTTCCCACGCCTATCACTCTTCGATGCAACCAGATTCTCGCCACAGTACAAGGTATCCACTTCTTCTCATTTATCTATTTCTCGTTTCTTTCCCAATCACTGTGCTTTTTTAGCCTTATTAACAACACAAGCAGAACCTGCCTCGTTCAAGCAAGTCGATCGTGATCCACTATGGCGCCAAGCCATGTCTACCAAACTTGCGGCACTAGAACGTAACAACACATGACAGTTGGTCCTTCTTCCTCCAGGGCACAACCGACTAACTGTCATTGGGTTTATCAGATTAAGTATATTCAAATGGCACAATTGAGCGCTATAAAGCGCGTTTGGTTGCGAAGGGTTATACCCAAATTAAAGGTATTGATTATCAGGAGAATTTTTCTCCCATTGCCAAACTCACCACTCTCCGTTGTTTGTTGACGGTTGCAGCTTCGCCCAATTGGTATTTACACTAACTTGATGTTCACAATGTGTTCTTTCATGGAATTCTCAACGAAGAGGTGTATATGACTCTGTCTCTTGGCCTTTGTTGACAGGGGGAGAATCTGTTATGTCGGCTTCAAAAATCTATCTATGTTTTGAAACAGACATCTCGCAATTGGCTTTCCACTTTTGCAAATACTGTTAAGTCCGCTGGTTACATACAGTCAAAGGCAGATTACTCACTTCTTACTAAATCTCAAGGTAAAAAGTTCACTACCATTCTTATTCTTATTTACGTTGATGATATCCTATTGACTGGAAATGACTTATATGAGATCAAGCTGCTGAAAAATCATTTGCTCCAATATTTTATGATTAAAGATCTTGGTGAATTGAAATACTTTATGGGCATTGAATTTTATCATTTCAAATAGGGTGTCTTTATGTTTCAAAGAAAATATGTTTTAGACATTTTACAAGACACAAGATTATCAGGTGTGAAACCAGAAAATTTCCCAATGGAGCAGAATTTAAATTTGATAGATGAAAATGGTGAAGTTCTTCATGATTCAAGAAAGTATCGGAGACTAGTTGGCAGACTAATGTACTTGATAGTAACCAAGTCGAGCATAGTGTATTCAGTACGTACACTAAGTTGGTTCATGAACACCCCTCGGAAGCCGCACTAGGAAGCGATATTGCGAGTCCTCCGTTACATTAAAAAGGCACCACGTTAGGGATTGTTTTTACCATATGAAAATAATTTAACACATAATGCTTATTGTGATTCAGATTGGATGGATGAAGTACTACTAGGCGTTCTATTTTTTATTGTTGTATTTTTCTCGGATCATCACTTTGTAAAAGACAAAAACACAAGAAGGGGGTTGAATTGTGTTATTAAAAAATTTTGCGTTTGCATCTGTTGTTTTACAAGGCGGTCAGACGCAACTTTGATTTCTTTAATTGTTGATTTTAAGTTTCAAACGTTTAAGTTGTTAATCCCTGTTAGTCAAAATAAAGTAGTTAAAGATAATTATATTTTTATACTGGTTCGTCTTAAGCAGATTACATCCAGTTACTTAGCAACTCGCTAAGTTTTCACTACAAACCGTGAAAAGGTTACAAGTATTCTTTGCACCCAATAACTTCTAGTTATAACAATATTCTTTGATCCCAGCCTTCTCAGGCTATACAAACGGTATTGTTTGGAACGCAAACTCCACAGGATAAAGCAAAGGTATTCTTTGAAAACACAGTCTCCTCAAGCTAGGGCACAAAAGCTAAAGAAAGTTTTATCCTCTTCGCAGATAGGTATTTACAATGAGGAACAAAAGCTAAAGAGCTTTATGATCTTAAGAGCGAAATCTTGTAAGTTAGCTTTTCAAGCGTAATTTCCCCCAACTTGAGTTTGATGTGGTGAAGTCCTTTTATAGCTGAAAACCTTGAAGTAGTCGTCAGACTAAAACAACTTGACCATTGTCCTTTTGTCTTTGCGTACTTCAGAGATCAGAATCATTAAATATCCTTTTGTCTTTCGCAGTGGAGTCAGTGTATGTTCAGCCTTTTTCTGATTTGTTCATAGATATCCTCCAAAAGTACCATTTACTTTTTGTGTTGCAGAGGTTAAGTATGAGATCTCTGACTTTTAGAAGCTTCCGAAAGTAACGTCTATATTTGAATATTTGACGTGAGTTACTTCGTCTGTCTTCAATGGACTTCACATTTCTTCAATAGACGAAGGGTCTTTAAAAGACTTCGTTTGTCTTCTTTCTTCAAAAATTTCGTCTTAAGGCATAACTTAGTCTATCAAGCAATAGACGATGACTTTCTAAAATGTTGACTTTGATGGACCTATCTTTGTCTGTGCTTGCTTCATCCGCCTTATCTCATGATTCTTCAGTCTGATGCGTGGACCGTCTGTTCTGTAATTATTAAAAATCTAGGATGTTAATCATCTTGACTTAACACACTTATCTCTTGGAAGTAAAAGAAATAGAAAAATGTTCCGTGTTCCTCAGTAGAAGCAGAATACATAGCAATGGCAAACACTTATATCGAGTTGACGTGGCTTAGATATATACTTCAAGATTTAAAGGTTACATAAGCTGGCTTCATTGTTTTGTGATAATTAAGTAGCCTTACATATTGCGACTAATCTATTTTTTCATGAGCGTACAAAACACATTGAGATTGATTGTTATATCGTTCAGTAGAAATTACAGGATGGGTGGTTCGTCCTTGTTATGTTTCTATAAAGATGCAGTTGACAGAAATTTTTACAAAAGCAGTTCGAGTACTTGTGTAGCAAGTTGAAAGTTTCTTATTTACACTCTCCAACTTGAGGATAATTATTAAAGAAAGTATATGGTAGTTATTATGTGTTTGTCCTTAACTTAATTAGATGCTTGTTTAGGAGCATAATTAACCTTGTAATTATCATTGACTTAATTAGATGATTGTATAGGAGCATAACTAGCTTTGTAATTTATGTTTCAATAGCTAAGTTTCAGAAGTTGATGAGATCAACTCTTTGTATATATATGAACACAAATGCACCACATTGATTCAATGAAAATTAATACAATTATAATTAAATCTCTTATTTTTGTTAATTTTGCACTTCTTAACAAATTTTTTTCTTTATGTTAGCTACTCTCTAATTTTGTGTGCCCTTCTTCTTTCTTTTCCGGTAGCTATTTTCTTATTCTTCTTTACATGCTTTGCACTTTAATTTCAAATTTCATTGCTTAAGTCATGAATAGCTAATTCTATAATTCAATTCGAATTGCATTGGTGCCTCTTTTAAACCTCGAGGTTCATTGATCGTCCTTGCTTGAAAGTTGTTTAACTGATTCTCTTCCACAATTTTAATCATGTGATTTACCAATTGAATTGTGTTTTTAATCATGGTTTCACTATTGATTGGTGGTGATGATGGAATTCCCGCGATTGCATGACTCAAACAAGGTTTTGTAATGCGTTATGTGATCACATAACTTACATGCATTATGTGTTTAAGGAAATTCCTCTACGATTGTAGAGTGGCGAGGCATCAATTGAATGTAGGAATTTTGGTTCAATTGATCCACTTAAGCAATTTTGTTTACCATTAAGAACCGATGAAGGGTTTAGGAGGATTAATAGTGATCTGAATTGATGCTTTCCATATATGGTCATTCCTTACTTGACCTAGTTTGAATTTCACTTTGATTTTCCTTTACATTTGTTTCACGTTCTTCATTTAATCCCTCAATTGCAATTCAAATTTTCAGCCTAAAGAGATCAATAGAGTAATCTGTGGGAAGAATGATCTAAATCTGCTAATACTACAAGTTTAGCTGATTTAATGTAATTTAGGTGCATTCGATTGTGCGTATCAAGCAATTAATGACATCGCCATAAGGTATAGACATCCTATTCCTAAGCTAGATAACCTGGTGGATGAGTTGGATAGAGTTACTATATTCTTTAAGATTGATCTTAAAAATGGATACCACCAAATTAAAATGAAAAAAGGAAATGAATGGAAAATTGTTTTTAAAACCAAATTTGGATTGTATGAATGACTTGTGATGTCATTTAACCTATCTAATGCTCTTATTACTTTTATGAGGCTAATGAATCATGTGGTTAGATAGGTTTTAGAGAAGTTTGTTGTTGTTTATTTTGACGAAATCCTCATATATAGTAAGACTTTCCTTGATCATCTAACATATTTGAGACTTGTTTTGGAAACACTTAGAAAGGAAATTCTTTTATGCTAACAAAGACAAATGCATTTTCTCAACGTATTCCTTGGTTTTGTTGTGAGCTCCCAAGGAGTTCAAGTGAATGAAGAAAAGGTAAAAGCTATCAAGGAGTGGCCTACTCCAACATGTGTGCGTGATGTTAGGAGTTTTCAGGGGTTAGATAGTTATTATAAGAGGTTTGTAAAGGATTTTAGTACTATTACTTCACTTCCAAATGAACTAGTTAGAAAGAAAATTTCATTTGAATGGGGACCTAACTAAATGAACTAGTCCGACCCAAAACTTAAAAAATTAGAAAAATAAAACGGTTGCTAAATGTTATTCAATCCATAAGGATACCTTAAATATGTTCAAAGTCCAAAATGCCATCCATGCCTCAAATATGACGTGAAAATAATAATAACAAAAGTTAGGCTAAGCAAAACATAGCCAATTAATTCAAAATTGAATTATTGGCCCAATAAAACTTGAAAATATAATTCATGCCAAAAAAAAGACAGTTAAAGCACCGACGAACACAAAAGACAAACACACTTATCCTTAGATTATGAACCATCAGCTTGCCCCACACTTATCCTTTCTTGAGCAAAGTCAAACAAAGAAATAGGAAACCACTCACAAATGGATAAAAAAATCAAGATATTTGTGAGCATCATTCTTGCAATAACCCGATCCATTATTACTAAATACTCTAATTTTCTTTGTTATATTAATTTTAACAAAACGTTTATTCTTTTAAAACGTTATTTGAATTTAATTGAATAAATTTCATGATAAAAATATCATTTTCCATTATAAAAACGTCACATTATATATTTTTTTTCCTCAGACAAAAACTTTATCAAACATATCATCAATTATTATGTTATCACGCTGAATTAAAAATTTCTTGCAGATATTTATAAAAATATTTAATGTCAGTTACTAACAAAATCGCATGAAAAGAATATACATAATGTTCATCATTTAAAATTAAGTTTCAAACAACATTTACTCTTCAAACTACCACTTCTCAATACATGTATACAACAACCTGTCAATCTGCTCCTCGGAATAAAATTTGAGATCATCACAAGTGTTAAACCATATACACAAACAAGCAATGGTAAGTTTCTCAATAAAAATCTCATTAGAAAATATATACAATAATTAAATATTTAAAACACATAAATTTTCCTTTATTTATTTCCACTTAAAAACTTACGTACATTTACCATTTTATATTAATTCATGACTAAATGAAAAATTTATATAATGCATGATTTTTCCACAACTCCTTCATTATGCAATGTGGTACCATCTAATAAGATAATACGACCTTTTGTTGTAAAACTTATCAACCAGTTAGAATCTCTCAGTGTCGTGTAGAATATCATAAGCAACATGTGACCATCATGAGTAAAGTGATTTCTCACTGTCTCACAGAGCTCCTGATACTAAGTATCTCACTTGGACGCACATGTTAAATTTATTATCTACCAGCTCATACTACGGTTAGCTCATTTTAAGACTATGTATATATGAACATGATCTTTTCTCCTCTCTCAAAATATGTATGATTATTATTAATTTTAGTCTTCACAAATCTGTTGTATAGGTCATAAAATCATAAGCTCAATTCATCACTCAAATTCACAGTATAAGTTATCAAACATCATAATTCACAACACAAATTATCCATAACACAAATTATCAATCCACTGTATAGGTTATAATCATCATCCATAACATATGTTACCAAATACCATAATTCACAATACAAGTTATCAAACATCATAATCCACAATATAAGTTATAAATCAAATTCTTCAATAATAACGTGAAGTAATCGAAATCTTTAGAAATTTAGATTATTTTAAAAACTTCCTTTATTACTATTATTATTTTAAAACTTTATTAATACTTAAAAAAAAATAAGAATGAAGGATTATATCAAAATTAAGAAACTTGGAAGTTTAAAAGTTTTAAAACATAAAAATTTTAAATTTTAAATTTTTTAGAAACTTAAACTTTTCCCTCACTTTAATTTTTTTTAAAGACTTTTGAAAGATGAAAGAGGAATAATGCCACTTCCTACTCATTAACATGTAACAACATGTAAATTAGGATTTAGTGAATTTTGGAAAGTTTAGAATTTTAGCTTTATGTTATGACTTTGTCTATTTTGCTAAACAAGAAAATTTGGTATTTTTAGATGAAAGAAACTCACGGAGAATTGAAATTAATCCGAAAATATCATATTTATAGATAAAAATATTATTAAAATATTATATGTAAGTAAAAATACTCTCGGAAGGCTAATCGAGAAGGCTAATCAAAATCATTGTCGAATGGGAGGATTTAAAAAAAAATTGTGGGAAGAAAAGAGAAAGAAAGTAAAAAGCAAATAAAATAAACTGGGAGAAGAAAGATTCAATAATTGAATCTGTCTATGCTAACTAATTGCGTTAAATGTTATTTATAGTATTACTTTTTATTTTTTTGATCTGACAGTGGTAACTGTGTTAATTGTTATAATATTTTTTATTTTTTAAAGAATTTTTATTTATTTTATTATTAAAAATATAATATATTATACATAAATTAGGGATAAAATGGTAAAAAAATGACATAAAAAGCAGTAATAAAAGTATTCCTTTGTAAGAGTCAGAGATTGTAGGTCATAGAATTATAAATAATATAAATTATAATATATAATTAAAAATTATGAAAGATTTCGGGGACACACGTGAATTACTTCCTTCAGTTATTTACAATATAATTTACCTATAATATAAGATGCACATGTGTGTTCATTGTATCGACTATTGATGAAAAAGTCACTTGATTGATGTAATGGTTATATTATTTCTTTTTCCTTGAATGGTTCAGGATTAGAATTTGACTAGAAAACTATCGATAAAAATCATAATATTATTGTAATATAGAAACAACAATATAATACTAATTCAAACGAGCGTGTACATCAGCATTGAGCTATTCCTCAATGCAGTGAATTTTCAACGCGATTTTTGAAAGCTTCCGCGTTGAACAATCCAACCCTCTTCTTCACATTAAATTCCGTCTACCTCCCTCTTCTTCTCTTCACTTTGTCATTTCAATTTCTTCTCCAGGTACCTACCTACCTCTCTTCCTTTTTTTCGTTTCTCTTTCTACCACTATGTTCTGTTCTGTGTATTCTTTATATTTCTAATCATCTTTTCAGTTTTAGTTTCATCTGTTTTAACTGTAATTTTCATAATTTCACCTTAATTGCTATGAATTTAGATTCATCTTCATTTCAAAATTCAATTTTGAGTAAAGGGTTCATGCTAAACAGCTTGAATTTTATTATTGGATTTTCATAATTTCATCTTAATTGCTATGAATTTGGATTCATCTTCATTTCAAAATTCAATTTTGAGTGGAGGGTCATGCTAAACAACTTGAATTTTATAATTGGATTTTTGCTTGTTTACCTTTCCAGGGTCAAATTGATACGCAAGATCATTGTTTCTTTGAGAGAGAGAGAGAGAGAGAGAGAGAGAGAGAGGATGTTTGGTTCAAAGAAAACTTCTACGAGAGATGCTAAAACTAGTTCTGTTGGCCCTGTCCATAACCCCTTTGATTCTGATGAAGAGACAAAAGATAAAAAATATAATTCCTCTAAGAAGACTTTGATCAACGCCAAACCCTTTGGTGATGATGTTGATGTATCTGGTCACTCTTCATCATCTTCTTATGCTCATTCGTATGCCGATCGAAATAGGTATAAGAACAATTTCCGCGACTCCGGGGGGTTGGAGAGTCAATCAGTGCAGGAATTGGAGAACTATGCTGTTTACAAGGCTGAAGAGACCACAAAGTCAGTGAATAGTTGTTTGAAGATAGCAGAGGAAATGAGAGAGGATGCTAACAAGACTTTGGTGATGTTGCACCATCAGGGTGAACAGATTACAAGGAGTCACCATGTTGCTGCTGATATTGATCATGATTTAAGTCGGGTATTGATCGATCTTGTTACCCTTCAATTGCTAAGTACATGCTACCAAAACATTGTTGCTGTTTTTGTTTTGCACCCTTTGGAAAGAGCTTTCAATTGGTATTCTGGACTAGTTTCTAACTGTTTTGTTGCTGTGTTCATAGGGAGAAAAGCTTTTGGGAAGTCTTGGTGGCATGTTCTCCAAAACTTGGAAACCAAAGAAGACTGGCGCAATAACTGGCCCTGTTGTTTTTGCAGGTTAGTATTTTCTCTCCATGTTCATCTTTTTAATTTCAATTAATTTGAGTTGTATGATAATCATGTTATGTGATTCATGATACAGAAGATCCTGCAAGAAGAAAGGGTAACCACTTGGAGCAAAGAGAGAAATTAGGATTGACTTCTGCCCCTAAAGGGCAGTCGAAGTCACGAACAACATTTTCTGAGCCTACAAATGCACTCGAAAAAGTTGAGGTTCGTATTGACCTGGTGAAGATTTAACTGTTGTTTGAAGTCATATGAAGTGCTGAACATGACAAAGCTTCTGTTTCATACTGCTTTGATATGCAATTAATCTTTGAATATGTATTTGTTTTATTGTTCTGCCTGTCCCTAATGACCATATCACTGGTTTGGAGCCAACCATTTTATTTAAAAGGTCGAATTATTCACTTGGTACCTATGGACCCATTTTAAGCTTTAGTTCCTATATGAGAAAACTGCAATATCTAGTCTCTGCATCCCATAAAAATTATGTTCTGGTCCTAGTTGTTAATACTAGAGAAAAGACTTCCTAGCAGTGTAAAACCGCTACAAAACTCTATGGTGGTGATAATTGCTACAAGAACCTGTATAGGGGCTAAAATATAAAATAAGAACAATTATAGGGACCAAGTGACTAGTTTAACTTTAATCTATTTAAAATCACGTGAAATTTTGCAACTAACCTTCTCTTTCTTTCTCCCTTAAGCTATGAACACTAGACAGTAAATATTATCCAGTCTGGGGACTGTAATTTTTTAATTTTTTTTTTGTGATTTTCACTTGTGCCTTGTTCAAAACTCTAATGCTACTGTGCATTCTAAATATTGAATTCAGCTACTGAATACAATGTCCTGAAACAGGTTGAAAAAGGGAAGCAAGATGATGCACTATCAGACATAAGTGATCTCTTGGGAGAACTGAAAGGCATGGCCATTGACATGGGATCTGAAATTGAAGAGTAAGTTAATTGGATCCTATACTTTCTCTAATTGTACCTTAACTAAGATTCTCTAACACTGACTGATCCATATCCTTGGCAAAAGTGTATAGTTTGATTAACAGTTAATGGTTGTGTAATTGTTGCAGTCAAAACAGAGCCTTGGACGGGTTTGACAATGATATGGGGAAGTTGACCGTCCGCGTGGATGGTGCTAATCGACGTGGTCGTCGTTTACTTGGGAAATAGGGGTGTATATCACCAGATCTATACTAATTTTTACTCTGCATTATTTAATTAAAGGAGCTTCCAATGTCTCAGGATCCTTCTAGTGTCAAATACTATACTATCTGCTTGTGTAAAGTTTGTGTTTCGGAAATATATTTAGAATATTGATTAATTTCATATTATTTATAATTCTTTTATTAACATTCTAGTAATTCCCATTTTTATGAAAATAAGTTAAAGATCTAATTCATCCTTACAAAACTAATTTGTTAAGTGAGAATTGTCACCTTTTAATATATAGTAAACAAATTATATTTCTAAGTAATATGATATTTCCAGCGCATTCCTTCACGTTGAAGATTATATATATCAAGTATGGACACTAATCAATGAGTAGCACAATAGGCTTGATAGCGGGTGACATGATAGGTTTAACAATAACAATAATAGCGAAAATTTTTAGGATAAACCTTGAAACCATCTTAAGAATGTGAATAAGGTTGAATTACAAAACTGGCTATAAGACGAGGGTTGTCTTTTACTTATATACATTATAACAGGTCATATCTTTGAGTACATCCACTCACACTAAGGTTTTGATATATTGAGCTTGGAGACTAAACAATGGGTAGTTTAATAAGAGCCTGATAGCGAGCGACACGATAAGCTCAACGACAACAATAAACAAAGGATCACAAGATAGACTATCGTATTATATTAGAAATGTGTGTTAAGAGTTTAACTAACCTTACAGAATCAGCTTTTAAGGTGAGGGTTACTACTTATATATATACTAAATAGGTTATATGTATATGCGATGTAGAATCACCGCTACATAGGCTACCTCATTTATCACGTAAACATAATACTTTGTATTTATGTATTTCAACTTTCAAGAGTTCTTTATATTTTTTCTTGGTTGAGTGGGAGATAGGTAGTCCTTAAGTAATATTTTTTTTAAAAAAATTAAGCTATACTAAAACTCCAATATAACATCTTGAACAAAAGAATTAACGTCTCCACCTTCACTATTAGGTGTGGATTTCTATCTCCCTGTGGCTGGATTTTGGGTCTTGTTCTAAGCACATCTTTCTTCGGTTCTCTTGTCAAATTTTATTTCAACAATACCTTTATATACATACATGGTTGCATGTTTAGTTTTAAAAAGAGTTGACATTTATCCAACTTTACTTCGCGAATAACTGGAATACGCAGCCAACCAACCAACTCACTAACATAATATATACGTATTTCTCTTTCTCTTCACATTTTATAACTGGTTGTGTAATTGTCTACGTATTGCAGTTGTCTATCCGTCAATTTTATATTGAGGTGGATTTGAGAAAGGAAAAGAGAGATAAAGGAAAAATAAAAAAAGAAAGTGATTGATGTAATGAGCGGTTTAATGAAAAAAAAATCAGAAAAAATGAGGTAAAAGCAGATGAAAGAGAAAGCGGATAGATGATTTGTATTATTTTTAGAATTGATTTAGGAAAATGTTAAAATTTTGCATACTTCTGAAAACTCAAATGTAAGTATTAAGTTTCCAATCATGAGCATCCTTTGTATACACTCTTGAAATCCCCAATATTGAGCATTCCATTGCAACTAGTCGTGCATCTCTTCGCTCTTGCAAAGTGATATGATATGATATGATTTGTGTCTCATTGTACATACATGTTTTTCACATTATTTTGTTAAATACAAGACTAGAAGTGAATAAATTTTTTATATCTAAATAAATAATCATGCTAATTTTAAAGACTAAAAATTTATTTAGTTGACATTTAAAATTTTAACATAAATATTAAGAAATACAATTAACATTTTAAATTTCATAAATATAATTATGTAATTTCCTAGCATACTATTTAACTTTTATATTAACTAGATTCCCTTACCTCTATACTCATTTTATATTTTCATATTCCACAGCAAATAGCTATCGGTATTGTAAGAAAAATACATTTCAAGTTTCAAGAATACTTCAAAATGACAATCAAAATGAGATAATTTTTTTCCTAAAACATCAAAATGAGACTGAGGAAGTATTAAAACTCAATCTCTTTTCAATATAATTTGAAAGTGGTATGACTTTACATCTGTACAATTATAATGGAATGAATCGACGGCGTTGATTACTGAAGAGTTCAACAAAATCACTTCTTTATAATGAAACTTAATACTAAATTTGAACAAATAATTTACTCAATTGGATGATAAAAACTCGCATGTTTCTTCACTATTAAATTATTGCAAATGCTCCGAAGACAATAATAGCTCACTACTTACAATTACCATGAGCTTGCAATTGCAATAATAGTCGTAGTACCTACTTCATTGGTATATCATAGAAATCTAAAACTAAATTTATCTCTGGGTAGCACAAACTGGAGCATCAAAGTTGGGGTATACAATAAATGCAATGGACAAAGGAGACATGTATATTGGAGACCGTACGTTATTATGAACTGGAACCAATTCTGGAAGATCTCCTTGATCATTTAACTCTAGTGGAATACCATTGAGCACCATGGTTTGGCTTCTGATGTAACCATCTTTCGGAGTTAAGTGGTACTCTTCCCTGAATGTCACCTCTGAACCTTTTGATCCAACCCAAGAAAATGTCTTCTTGAGTTTATCAAGAAATGAACTTTCCTTATGGATGCTTGTGGCTACTTCATTTTCTACATATGCAGTTACCTGGTTTCGAACAGTCAGTATGAATCGAGTCTGATTGCTTAAGTTGATCAGAAGTAACGTTACTCCTGCCTGTACAATGATATTGATTAGAACTAGGAAGGAAGATGTTAAAAGTATAAACTGAAAGATTCAAAACAGGTCCTTATAGACATCTAGATCTTATTTCAAGTCGCAGCATAGAAAGATGCTAAATGTAAATATTGATAAGGTGGTAGGGATTTGGGTAGTTGCAGGAGTAACCTGATGGATCAAGCATGAAACTAACTTCTACCATGACCACACTAATTTGGTTAAATTCTACTGCACAAGGAATCAAAAGGCGTTACTAATGCCTCAGCTAATATTCACTCTGTTATAAACTTTTGTGCATATAACACCATATGACAATCTTGATTCTAATGGTCAAATTTACAAATCATTGTGTTAGGCTTCACTTGATGTTATGTCAGGTTTAATTTTTTAATAATTGGAATGGTAATTAGACATCATATGTATAAGAATGAACCCCCAGACTTATGTGACTAATATTATATCTTTCTATACTAGTTGAACTAAATTAGGGCACTTACTCTATCTTTTGAACAATGGGCATAAGTGCGTAAAAAGGGTGAAGAAACATCACTTGAAACAGCAAGAACCTTCTTTCCCATCAACCGATGCCACAAAAGTGCACTGTTTAGAAACAAAGCCAGAACCTGGGATTAGATATGTCCAAAAATGATATGATCACCATCATCATTATATATCTTCAAGGAATCGTCATTTTTTGTAATTTCTATTTAGTACTTACCTGTAGTAGTCAGGATTGGGAGTGAAGGTGGTGGTATTGAGAAGGCCATAGTTCCCTCCAATTAAAGTCTGCCTGCAATAGACTTTAGTGCTGTAGCTGGATGCAATTCCAAGTTGATCCAAGTACCTGAGTCATTTAATTTCCGAATTTACAATGAATTACATTTAATTGTTTTGTAAATAAAGCATTGTAATCTTTCCTTTAGCATTTAGGAAGAAAAGAAAATCATGAACGAAATGGAATACCGATATTACCTACCAAAAGCTGTTCAGAAATGTGTTAGAAATATGATTGCCACCACTGTTGTATGCCCCTCCAGCTTCTCCTACCCATGCAGAAGACCAAGGACCATACTTTTGAATGGTTTGTGAAAGATTGCTGAATATTGGTTCCACCTTGCTCAAGCGCTCAGGATCTAGAATCTTCCGTTCAAGATGCTCATCACTACCTGAGAGAATCAACTTACTAATTTGATCACAAAGGACAGACAATTGTATTTTTCCAGCAAATGAACAAAATATATCATCTTTGATACAAGATAAGGTTAAATGTTTTCCATGGCACAATTCCTTGTTAGCATATTAGTGAAGCAAAAATGTATATCTACCTAAATTAGTGTTAGTGCTTAAGCCCAAGAGAAGAGCCTAACCCAAAAGACTGATCCATTAGGTGGGATAACCACTAGGCGATAACCACTAGGCTTAAGTATCACATCATGCATCTTTTTCTATTTGATGTGGGACTCCTAACATTACCGCCCTCTTTAACATTAGGTGGGCTTCACTCATTTATCAGTATTCGACTTGCACCTTAATCTAGCCTGTATGGTAGCCCTTTCTGTGACCCAACTCTCAATGAAAGCACAAATTGTTAGGACTTAAGCCCAAGAGCCCAACCCAAAAGACTAGTCCATTTGGTGGGATAACCTCTAGGCTTAAGTACCACACCAAACTTCTTTTTCTACTTGAAGTGGGACTCCTAACAACAAGCAAAGCCAACATTCATATATTTTTCTCTCTAGATAATGAGATTTTTCATATGTCAAAAGAGGCCTTTCATAGTCTAATTTATCAAATTTTCTAGCAATTATTTAGTTTTTCAGAAAAAGACATCATTTTCTTTTTAAAGAAAGTAATATAGGAAAAGAACAAACAAATATGAAAATATACACCAGCCATCTTGTTAAGGAGAGAGAAGCATTAGTCTAGCAATTTAACATGATTTATTCCCTCAACTGAGAGGATTATCTAGTTATTTTAGAGTATTACATATTTGGTATGAAAGCCTACAGTAGAAAGAATTTGGCGACAAACAAACCTGGGCCCAAATTATATAAATGATGAGTCAGAACATTGATTATGCCTGAACCCGAAACCTGAAGAAGCCTGTCATACCAATGTTTTTCATAAAATCCCCCAGGTGCCACAAGTGAAGGCTTGAACTTGGAGTTCTCATATAATATGTCTAGAATTTGTTTAAACTTTATCAAGTCTTTGCCATACTCTGCAACACCAACACTTGCACCAATGCCCTTACCACTCAACTCATTACCTACAGCAGCAGATGCAAGAATAGCTGAATAAGGTTAAATTAAAAAAAAAAAAAAAAAATGAACATAACAAAAAAACCTTAGTGTTGTCCTACCAAGTTCCCATGAATCAATCTTGTATCCCTTTGAAATAGTGTACTTAATAAAATCATAAGCATTATTAGGGTCCCAGGTTCCTTCCCAAACATTATGACTGATCTGGTGCTTCCCATGGAGTGCATTCAAGCCAAATGTCACAATTGCCCTGCAAGTATCAAACTCCACTCAGTTACATCACACCTAATCATCCCTCCCTTATCCATTTCTGCTTTTCCTTGACCATTTAACACTCACACAGATTCCAATTCTATGTCTTATTTTATTTACCACAAAGTGAGGTTACAAGAATGTGATCAAGCCTATAGACCATAGTTTAATATCTCATATACTCAATTACTCATCATAACAAAAACTATTACTAATATTAACCAATAATGCAATATAGAAGGCCATAACTGATGAGCTTCTATAGTAAAAATTAATAAAGAATCAAGAGTGTCTGATTGTCAGGGAAACATGACTACATTGAAACTATATCCTTTTATTTGCATGGGTTTGTGATCAAGAGTTACAAAATAACTCAGTGTTGCAATGTTAGGATATAATGAGAAGGGGAGTTTAGAATATTAATTAGTTAGTTAGAGGAGTTTAATTGATAAAAATAGGGAAAGCTGGTAGGAAGGCGGTTTGTTATTATCATTTGTAGATTGAGCTTATCCTCTTTGTGAAGGGGAAACCCTTGAAGGAGATATTCATCTTCTATTCTCTGTATCTTTTCAATCTATAAATACACTCTTTTCTATTCTCTCATCGAATTCCTAATTTGGGTTCCTGACATGCAACGAGAGAGCCTACTATGCCACCAGTGAAGGCATATAAAGTGTATATTATTAGAATAAGCAACTAAGTTGCAAGACTCATTCCAAACTACAGTTTTGAAAATAATTCCGAATGCAAGTAGTGAGTCTCATGTACCACCAATTTACGGATGTTGACTAGCATGTATTGATGTGATAAAGCATTAAAACAGAAACAAGCACTTCCTGCGGCAGCTATCAGGGTTAAAAATGTGATTCATGCAGATGAAAATTATTAATTATTTATAGTACACTAATTAAATACCTAATTTTATAGTCCATACATTTGCTTTAGCTTCAAGGAAGAGGGGATGAGAGGTGATGAAGATAACAATAAATCTCAAAAGTTCGAATCCTTACCCTGTCTCATTGAAAAATTGATTCAGCTCATCCCATCTTTTCATGTGTAAACATCCCTTTGAAAATCCAAACAATCCACCTTTAACCCTTTGAAAGGGATGACAAGGAGATGCCAAACTTCCTACATCATACACTACCTGGTCTTGCAAAGAACCTCCAAGTCTTATCCTTAGTGGCTTCAGAGCTACACGCAACCATTATGAAAAGAATAACACCATGCTTAGCATAATTATTCCAATGATGAAGATATTCATAAAATACATTGCAACTTTATTCCGTAACAAAACAATAGAGTTCCATCCCTCATTAGAGTATGATTATCTAAATCATATAGATGTAATGCAGATATACACACCTTGGATTGCCTTGGCAAGGAAAGGATGAGACAAGTCCTGAAAAATCAATCCACATTGAAGTGAAAAATGAATAAAACTACAAATTCTCAAAAGTGTTCATTTCATTTTCTATGCAAATAAATTCCAAAACAATTACCAAGTTTACAACTGAAGAATATCCCCAGGGGCAATGGTTGTAGTCACACTTATCATGAGGCCACCAATCAATAGTGGCACAAATAAAGTTATCACCTGTTAGAGCTTTTGTCTGAGCTCCATCTACTAGAAGTGAACCATGTTCAATATCTTGACTTAAAGTGGCTTGAACAGAAGCCAACAAGAGAAACAATGCAAAGTGTGATCTCATTAGTGAATCAATTGTATCAGCAGCAGCATCCAAGTACAACACAACTAATCCAAATCAGCTGCAGTATAGGATAAAAGAAAATTTACAAACAGATCTTCTGAAGCTACATAATTGCAAAACCTTTAAATTAACACAACCTAATGATTAGTCATTTCATGGGTTAAATTGGAAAGTGGAAACAAGAAATTAAAAAGATACTAAAAGGACAATGAATATCATAATTGTCTAATTTTCCTAAAATAGAAAATGATAATGCTCATAATTATTTTAAAAAAATGAAATGAACATTATGATCCCTCAAATTGATAATGTCAAAATACTAGTTATTACTAGTTATTGATAGTAACAGTGAAGAGTAACATCGGTGTCCTATCATGGTGCATCCCTGTCATGATCAATAATCAAATAAATCCATTACGTAATAATAGTGTCCTAAAAACTACCTAAAGGAAGCTACAAAAAGGAAAACTACTTCTAAAGATTTTGAACACTTTCAAAGTCAGAATTCTTATTATTATCATAATCACACACACCTTAATTAAATAAAATAAATCCATTACCAAGGTCAACCAGAGACAGAGCGGAAACGTAACCACACAGATAACATAATACTTTAACATTTATATAGAGAGATCTGAATAAGACATCAAAGAATTTTTAGATCATACAAGATATTAAATAAGAATGAGCGGATTATTAAGAAAAACTTAATTTTAACTGCAACATCAAAATTCTTTAAATCATTGTTACCAAACACATCAGTTATAGTTATCTATAATTTCTCTGAATATTAAGAATCATAACAAAGATGACAGTGCAACCGACATTTAAAACTTTGAGAAGGAGTAAAGTGAAGTGGGTTTTGACCTGACATGACTGGTTGATGCAAAATGTGGAGCTATGAACTAAAAACACGCAAGAAGAAGAACAAGACGTACCCAGAAGAGAAAAATAGGAAATAAGAAGAAGGATAAGAGAAAGGAGCAAACTTTGGAAATGGGGTGGAATCAAGTTGTGTCTTTGATGGCCATTGATGAGGGAAGTGTGATGTGAAGGTGGCTCAATAATGGCAGAAAAAGGTACTTTTTTCACTGGTTTTCTGTGTCGGTAGGCTGAGGTTTGTGTCTGATGCTCTAAGTCACTCACACGTCACTACAAAAAGAAAATAATAACAAAAGAAAATTAATAATACAATGGAAAACATAGGTCGTTATATTGACTCTTACGTTCGCTTCTTGTTTATGTTCAGTTTGAGATTATAGAATCAAATTGAAAGTTGCATATAAAATAAGGTATAAACTTATTACAGTTATATCAGAAGAAATAATGATTCAACGTTATATTCTAAGCTGCCAACTCTAATATTCTAGAACAAATTAATTCACAGAGTTTATGCGGACATTTTTTAGATATATTATTGAAATTAACTATCAAACATTTCTTATTATTTTAATGATAAAAGGTGAAATAATTCAATTTTAAAATGGCAAAGTAATTTCTTGGAAATATTTATATTTATAATTATTTTAGTATTTATTTGATTATTTTTCGTCTTATTATAATTATCATTTTATAATAATTTTAATTTTTTATTAGTAATAATGTAATATTAACTGTATAAATGAAAAAGTAATCAATGTTTTATTAAAGTTTAAAATAACACTTAACACTTGTAATGATACGGTAGAAGCATTATTAGTTACTAGACTTAATTATGGGTTTGATGAATAATGAATGGATCGTGATCACATGATTGTGTGCAAAGTAATAATTTTTCATTTTTCATACTCTCCCGTTTACGCCAACAATTTTAAATTCTTATACTTAACCCTAAATTTTCCTACAACTAAATTTGTCAGTAGTATATCAAATGCAATGACAATGTGGAAACATTACGCCATACATAATTTATCTATTTTTTGTTTTGATTTTTACTAGAAATAGGAAATGATAAAAAATATATATTCAATTGTAATTTTGAAAATATTTTTATTAAAAAAAAATTTTAAAAAAAATTTGATTTTTTTTAAAAAAATCATTTTGACTATTTTATAAGAATTTAGAAAACGAAAAATAACAATAATAAAAACACAGTAACAAACGTAATAATAATGAAATTAAAACATATTTTATTAACTTTTAAAATTTAAAGATAAAAATAATTTTTAAATAATGAAAATATGAAAATTAAAGAAGAAAATGTTTATTGAAATCAAACCTACACATATACGTTTTTTTCTATTTTTATGCAGCCTAATGCCCTCATGCACCGTTTCATTATTAAGGGACAGAGATACAACACAAAACAAAATTGTGAAGGTACTCTTGAAACCAAAATAGATTTTTTATCTTTTTTTTTTACTTATTAAGTCAGAATTTGATTTTGTTTTATAAAAGTTAGAATTTGTTAAATTAACGTTTTATTAATAGATTAATTTAACAAGACCACTTATTAATGTTATCATCAATTTACTGTGTCAAAAACTATTTAGCATTGTTTAGAGTCTTGTTAAAGAATAAATTAAAATACCGAGTAAAAATATTTCTTACCTTTTGTTAAATAATTTTTATTTCTTGAAAATTAAACGCTTTGTAAATATTGAATGTGTAAAATCATTTAATTTGCATAATTAATAAATATTAAGTTGAGGAAACTCTGGCCCATCCATTATTATGTTGAGATTATTATCATACATACAATATAATTAATAATTTATGTGGTAGATATTATAAGGAGTCTAACATGATGCCTTGAAGGAAACGCTTAATTGAGAACCATATTCTGTAGCACAGGACAGGTTTTCTTGTTCCGTCAAAAGGAGAAATAGAGAGAACAACCTTTGCTTTTGATGCCAGCAAGAATGTTGTTCTGTGAGTGGGGGATTCCATAATCTGCAACAAATGCTGTCACACTTACTATGTAGAATAAGTTAAAAATTATGAGGATGTAGATGTGATTTCAAATCAGTTTAACATGATAGTGTTTATCACTGATTAGATTAGTGTACTTATAACTTATACAAACAACGTCTATGTTAACATTTTTCTCATCCAAGAATAATGCAAAAATTTTCTATGAATATATTTTTGGTCCGATTAATTTTTAAATAGTTTTCATTATATTTTTATTAATGAAATTTTAGGAGAAAAAGTACACTCCATTTCAAGATAATGACAACTCTTAAAAGTTAAAAATCACTTATATTTATCTTATTATAAAAAATATTAAAAAAATATAATTAATAATATCAGATTTTATATCAATTATAAATATGACTAAAATCTATTTTATAAATGAAAAGATAATTCCCCATATTTTATAAGCTGACCAATTTCATAAGATTAAATTTAAACTCATATTCTTTAATGAAATAGAATCTATCAAATCAATTTTATAAAACTAAGTTAAGTAATAATCACATTTCTAACTTCTAAAAATTTTCTTGAATTTTACTCGTTATTCCATGTCATGTCATGACAGATGATCACTTTACATTTTATTTCCATGAGTTAATCAATAATTTTCTACGAAATTGTTAATTAGTAAATGAATATTATATAAATTTTCTTCTATTTATGAAGGAATAAAAATTATTTTTTATTAGTTATGAAAACGAGTGGTAGGTGAGAGACGACATGAAAAATCTTTATTTTTTACATCAATTATGAAATTGATGTGAAAACTGATTTCCATGTTAGTTGTTAAAAGAACTAAAAAAAATTAGTGATCCAAAATTTTAAAAAAAAATTGAAAATTTTAATAATATAAACCATTCTAAAATTAATTTCCTATTTTCCCTTGCATTGTTAATGACCAAATAGATTACACATATCACAAAATAAAATTGATTTCAAACATTAGGCATCATTAAACAACAACTCTTGGTAACCAGACACATGAAATTTAACTTCTCTTAATGCTTGATACTCCTTTACTCCATCACTAAGCTATAGTTAAAAATAGATAGATACTTAAACATGTCACATATCAATACATAGTCCAAATCTAATTTATTGGGTTAAATGACCATAATAGGTCAGTTACGGAAATTATTTCCGTAACTGGGCCTCATTACAAACTTATTATCAGAGGGGGGCTGATTTCCAATTGTGGCGCACAGGGAAAGAGCGCTACAGCTAAGGAAGCGACACGTGATAGACAGGGATTAGTCAACGCTTGAGCGCCCAGAGAGAAGGCGTCCCACCTACACGTGTCTTCATGTTAAAGGGCGAAAGGTATGGGGCGGGATCCGTGGAGGCGCAACGAACCAGGAGTTGCCACGTGTATGTGGCGCCTCAGGCCTGAGCGCCCCACTTACACGTGGCATGTGCGTCTGGGTCCTGAGCGCTCCACTCACACGTGGCATGTGCGCCTGGCCCCTGACCGCCCCACTTATATTATAGCCCCGCCCTCACCACTTTCGTTTTCATTCCGCGTAATACCTCCCCACGTTCCTCCGCCGCGGCTGCTGTGGTCCCATCTCCTCCTTCCTTCCTCTTTGTTTTTTTTACTGTTGTGGTCCCCTCCTCCTTCCAGGTATGTTTTGTCAATTATTTTCTTTTTTGTAGTTTAATTTTTATAATGTTTGTTAGTTTAGTTGTTAAGTTAGTGTAGTGTAGTGTAGTGAGACAATATTTTAGGATTTGTAGAAATGCCTTTTTTTTTTATATATGGGTATAGATGAAATTTAGATGTAGAAATAATTTCTGTAGTGGTACATGTAGTTTTAATTTAGTTGTTAGTAATTTTAATGTTGAAATTTGAGTTTAAATAAATTTGTTAGTGTAGGGAAATTATTTTTTGGTACATTGTAGGATAATTTATTATTTGAAATGTTGTTAATTATTTTTTAAATTTAAAAAATGTGTAGGTTTTGTTATGGCTAGTTCTTCTTCGTCTGGTGGTGTCACGATTGAATCAGGACCATTAGAACCAGATTTGTTATGGATTCAACTGTATCAAATATCTCAGCATATTTGGAACACCGGAGAGAATAGAAAGTTTAAATTAAGACGAGCTGCTCTATAGTATCAGGGTCAGTCACGGTGGCCTGATACTATTACCCCGTATTTGATTGAGGCTGGCTTCTATTGGGTGTGCCATCTTGGTTATTTTAAACAAAATGGGGGATTAATACAAGCTTTTATTGAACGTTGGAGGCTTGAGACCCATACATTCCATATGCCATGTGGGAATGTACCATCACACTTGAAGATGTTGCAGTTTTACTTGGATTACCGGTGGATGGGAGACCTGTCATTGGATCTACACATGCAGACTGGGCTGGCATGGCTGAGGACTTACTAGGAGTAAGGCCTAGTGCAGATGATATTAGAGGTTCTTATGTAAAGCTGAATTGGTTGGGTGATCAGTTTAATGATATTACACCTTTTCTAGATGATCCTGAAGCACTGCGGGCGTTTACTAGATCTTGGATATTGCGATTCTTAGGTGGTGTTATATTTGTTGACAAAAATAGCTCCAGAGTTTCGTTACGTTATTTGCAGTTCTTGGATGATTTCACAGAGACAAGGAAATATGCTTGGGGCAGTGCCTTGTTAGGATATTTGTACCGGGAATTATGTAATGCAACAAATATTAACGTAGTGTCCATCAGAGGGATGTCAGTTCTGATACAGTTATGGGCGTGGGAACGATTTACCCCCTTAACCCCGCAGGTCATGGTGACCCGTGCTCCAGACACCCCATTTGGTCACAGGTAATTAGTTAATTTAGCTGTTTTTTATTATCTTTTATTTCAATCTATGTGAAAGTAAAGTTATTTGTGAAATATTGTAGGTGGCTTCCGGTTCAAAACAGTGTTTCCGGTGATGATGATGTGAAAAGTATACGAAGGACTTTAGATATTCTAAAATTAAATCAGGTAACTTAACTAATTTGACAATTTTGTAGTAGTTATTTACATATGTATATTCGTTTAATGAATGTTTTTTTATGTAGGTTGTATGGATGCCTTACTCTGGACCTATCTTTGAATTGTTACCTGAGATTTGTTTAGAGGGCCAGCACATATGGAGAGGTGTTTTGCCTCTTATTTGTTTTCAGATAGCTGAGTAGCATCAACCTGATAGGGTTATTCGACAATTTGGTTTCCGACAGTTTGTACCTGACCCTCTCTCTCAGCTTGATAGTTTACATCAACTAACTTTGAAAGGGAAAGGAGACAACAATTGGGAACAACTTATGCAGCCTGTACTTCAGATTTGGGAGAACAGGCTACATTACATTGTTGGCGGGATACCACATTCAGATCCCATGAGCTATAACGATGATTACATGGTGTGGTATAGAAAAAAGACAAATATGTATATTGACCGGAAAAATGCAAAAGATGGGAGTCTGGTACAAAATTCTTCAATTTATTACTTATTTTGATATCTATATGAATTTTTGATACTTTTGTAAAAATTGTTTAAATTTTTTTTTTTTACAGGGTGCCATAGCAGAATCTCTTATCTATATTAGGACCCCTGAGGGATGGTTGGCACACACTCAGGATGATATGGTAGATTTGGGACGGAGGATGATGGTATTGTGTTGTGATGCATACTGTGTCACTCAGCCAGCTAGTAGTGCACCACAGGCTACGAAAACTTTCACTGTTGAGGATCCTCACATACTTCCACATAGTCTAGAGACGCGTGGTCTTACACGTAACCGTCATTCTGTCCCGCATGAGCCCTATATACTTCCAACTATGCCTCAAAGAGGGTCAGGGATGTACTATACACCTACTCAGTTTACCCAGTTACCCTCTCAGATGCCGCCTATATACCAGTATCCACCTCCTACTAGCCCACCACTTTATACACCTATGGGTAGTGCTTCAGCATCAGGGAATTGGGGTATTAACGACTTATTTGGTGCTTCTCCTTCATTAGGAGATGGATTGGATGCACAGACACCGACCTCACAGATGGGTCCACCGTGGAATATTCCTGACGATATTCTACACATGGATGAGTTACTTGGAGCAGATCTTAGATCACAGTTTGATGAGTTTGCCAGTAGTCGTCAGCGCAGACCAAGGCGTAATCCTGACAGAGAGGCACGAGGTAGAGAGAGACCATGTGGTACGGGAGGACACCATGGCAGACATTGATGTTGTTATATTTCATTAGTTTATGCATTATTTGTCTTTTTTATTTGTCGTATTGATGTAGTTATAAGTCATTAGTACAGATATTTGGATTATGTGTTATATATACTTTATAATTAGTTTATACATTGGTATATTTAAAATCACATAATCAATCAGTGGAACATGTTAAATGATACATCTTAAATCATGGTTGAGAAATAGTAAGACATAATCGTCTATTGTGACCCTCTTGGCCACATCTACTACATCTTTGTTTTCTCTGTGAAGGTTCAACCCAATCCATCTCATTTCGAATCCTAGTAGATTTTGGACGGCCTTTATCTCGAATTGTAGTTGGATCTGGAATCAATTTCCATGGTTGCTCCACATGCTCCAATGCATCTTCATTACCTAGAGGCCACCATTCAGCAGAATATGCATTGACTATGTACTCGTTTTTGAAGACAACATCAATGTACTGATAAAAGTCTATACTGACATGTCCACAAACAACAATTACGTGAGAACAAGGATAATGGAACGCTGTAAACCGGCCACATTGACAATATCTATCACTAAGATTAACCGTCCATTTATGACCACCTCGTTGTGTCAATGGATTAAATGCTTCTTCAACCTCAAACTGTGTTTGTTGAATGTCATAAACACGCACTGTATGAGAACAAACTTCCACTTGTTGTCTCTGAATAGCATGACATATTCGGGAACAATAAACATGACCTTCACTTAGCTCCTCTTGTGCTCGACGACCCCTTTCAACAAAATATTCACGGCAACGACTGTATGTTGATTTCACTAATGCTATTATTGATAGATTTCTACAACCTTTTAAAACCTTGTGTATGCATTCTGACAGATTTGTAGTCATATGACCATATCTGTGTCCTTCTACATCATATGCCATACTCCATTTTTCCTTGGATATTCCTTGAATCCAGGTTGCTACTTGGGGACTTTCCTCACAAAATTTCTCCAAGTTTCGATCAAATATGTGCTTGCAAGGAGTATAACCAACATGAAAATGAAGTAGTCACGTTTAACGTGAAGTTTAATTTGAAGAGAGTAACAAATATTGATTCATCACTTACCGAATTTCACCAACATTTGTTTTTGTTTAACGTTTTTGAACTTGTGATTGAAATTAGAAGCAATATGTCGGATACAATAAATATGATATGCATTTGGTCGACTCCATCCTATTGCTTCATTTTCAATTGCCGACTTGATGCTCCGATGCCGATCAGAAATCAGACAAATACCATATTTATTTGTCACATAATTACGTAAATTAGACAAAAACCATGACCATGCTAGCAATGTTTCACCTTCAACCACGGCAAATGAAAGTGGTAATACATGTCCATTACCATCTTGCGTTGTTGCGATTAGAAGTGTTCCACGGTATCTACCATATAAGTGTGTACCGTCCACCTGTATAATCGGCTTACAAAAATTAAATGTCTCACCACATTATCGAAATGTCCAAAAGACACGCTTAAATTGGCGGAATTCACTGACAAGTCTGTTGCCGACAACAAAATCATCATCATCGATTTTATAATAAGATCCGGGAGAGTGAATTTGCATGTAATGTAACCAAATAGGAAGTTTCGCATATGATTCTTGTAACGCCCCGCTGTTTTTCATTGCTTAAATATTTTCCTTTTTATCTATTTATTATTATTATTTGAAAATGTTTCCCTTCATTTAGATTTCTTTAAATAAAATTTTAAAATAATTTCCCTTGCTAACAAAAATGTCACCAAAATAAAACACATCACATAGATCACATCGTAATCATACATCAAAAGTTATTTACAAAATGTCACATAGTACGTAATATTGTGATAATTATAATATACACATTATTCACAAAAGTCCTCATGTTTGCTTATCCTTCGTTCACATCTCCAATAGATTTATCCTGTTAATCTGCTCCCCCAATTAAAATTTAGGATCATCACAGGTGTCAAACCACAGACACAAACACGCAAGGGTAAGTTCCAAAAATCTTAATAAAAATACATATCATATAAAATTATCAATATAATACATATCATAATCAAATAAATAAAGAATGAATTACGACTTAAATGAAATTTCTATATGATGCATGCTCCATCCTCAACTCCAAAAATATGCAATGTGGTACCATCTCAGATAATACGACATCATCATCGTAAAACTTACCGACCAGTTGGGATTTCACGGTGGTGCAATGAATCTCATAAACAATCATGTGATCATCATGAATTAAATGAATTCTCACTATAAAAATCTCCCAAGTCCGCATCCCACCTAGACGCACGGATTAAGTTATTATCTCGCACCTCTAACCGATGCCACCTCTTTTGAGGCATGCATGAATGAATGAAAACTTATCTCCCTTTCTAAAAATCTCATTTAAAACAATACCAATCTTGTTGATATTACAAGTCCATTCCATCATTATATTTTATATTATGGGTTAATAATTTATAGTATAATAATCATAGTTTTCATCACAATCTTCAACGTGCATAGCATAGGTAATTAATCACAAGTCTCAATCATCAACCAAATTCAAGAAAAAGGTAAACATACACAATCCAAGTCATTATCCAAATATACGTCAAAAGTCATTCACATTCAAATCAAATTTTCCAATTACTCTTTAAAATTGTTAAAAATCTTCATAAAATTACGTATTATATAAATAACTTAAAGTTATGAAATCAAGTAAAGGTGGCGAGCCTCCTAGTTAGATCTCATAATTTTAAGATTTCAAATTATCATTTCATAAAATTAAATATTATATAAATATCTTAAAGTTATGAAATCGAAAAAAGGTGGCGAGCCTCCTAGTTGGATCTCATAATTTTAAGATCTCAAATTATTATTTCATAAAATTAAATATTATATAAATAACTTAAAATTATGAAATCAATAAAGGTGGTAGAGCCTCCTAGTTAGATCTCATAATTTTAAGATCACAAATTATCATATGAAATATAAACAAATGAAAGTGGATATATTTAAATATAAAGATATAAATATGCGGTATTATAAATGAAATCTGGACTAGCTCAGTTGGTTAAGACATGATTGGAAACACCAAGGTCTTGGGTTCAAGTCATGCTCACTTCATTTTTAGTTACATATATATATTTTTATTTTTTTTTTTTTATTTTTTTATATTTGAAAATTTAAGTAAATTGCAACTTCTCTTACAATTCTTATTACTTTAAAACTTCAATAATAATTATAAGTTCATAAATTTTAGAACACAAATATTTTGAGATTATTCTAGAATTTTTAGAAAATTGAAAACTTAATTAAATTGAAAACTTAAAATAATTTAGAAACTTCCCTCACCTTGATTTCTTTTGGCTACTCTTTTGGAAGACTTTGAAAAAGCTTTTGAAGGTTGAAAGAAGGTTGATTCTACTCTCAAAGTTAAATGAAATAGGTTTTTGGTGAATTTAGAAAAATTTGGAATTTTAGCAAAATAAGCTTATGGTTTTGGGAAAATTGGAAAAACTAAGATTTTGGTGTTTTGGTGCAAATGAATTCATGGCTGAAGTGTTCTCAAATGGTTTCTATTTATAGATGAAATAAAATTTAAAATATTATTAGTGGTAAAATTTAATATACTTAGTGGTTTTACCATAAAAATTTAATTAGAATTCTTTTTCTTTTTAGTGCACCACTAATCAGATTGGTGCTAATACCACTAATTTAGTGCATCCTTCCATCACTCCTTACATATTGCACTTGTCATAATTTTCACAATTTTTCTTGTTCACATTTTCTCTCGTACTCATTATATACATTATATTTTTATAAAAATATCAGATAGGTCTATTAGCTCAGTTGGTTAAAGCATTTTGCTACTAACGTTGCAGGTTCGAGTCCTAAACAAATGTAGTAGCTTAGTTGGTTAAAGTGGTGGCTTAATAACTTGCAGGTTGCAAGTTTGAATCCTGCATGGGTCATTCTAAGTTTATTTTATTTATTTTATATTTTTTTTATTTTTTTTTTAATTTCTTAAAATATTTCTCAAATCAAATATAAAATAAGATTTCTTAATAATAATATAATTAAAACAATAAATTTTCAGTAATTCGAAATATAAAATAATATTTGAAACATCAAATAGTAATAAAAATGTCAAACAACAAATTTATTTTTTTATTACATTTTTATTTAGAAATGTAATCATAATTTTCTCAAATTACGTAATAATATTGCTACCCAATGATAAATTATTTTTGAATTACATTTTCTGTCTAATCAAATTATAACAGTAAATAGTTAATATGCACATTTTTATAGAATTTTTAGTAAATGTTTAAACTACGAAATTATTTATGAAAATTAATTTTGAGGGTGTTACAATTCTTCCCAGTCTCCAAACACCATGGTCATTGCTTTATGTTTAGCTAACCATGCCTTCCTATATGATATTTTATAGTTAAACATACTAGCTATTCTCTTTTGAACTAAGCTAATTTTAATGGACAGATCTTCCCTTATCATACCTGAAATTGTATTAATCGTGATAATTATAACAAAATATAAATTTAAACATGTAAGATGCAAAAAATTCAAATTACACGTTAGAAAAAAATATTCTTACCTACAATGCACGTACTAATCATATTTGAATCTAAATTAGCATGATCTTGAGTCAAACTTGAATTTAAACAACTATGTGGACCAGCCTATCTTGTCACCTTCCACCTAGCTGTCCTCTTTGATTTAATAGCTCGCATATAAAAAGGACAAGGTGATTCATCACAATTTTTAGGGCAAAAAATAACATACTTCGTTGATTTTGACTCCTCAACCTTCATTGTTTGATGTACGGCCATTAGGTATCTTGCAACAGCAGTTTGGACTTCATCTTTGCTATCAAACTCTATACCAACAACTAATTATTGTCCAATGACCCAATTCGATTCAACATTTAAACCCCACGGATCTTCTTGATCAGGATACTCCCAATTAATGTTTGCGTAGTGTGGGGTTGTTTGCCAGAATGGTTCTACAATTGCATTTACATGAAATCATATCAAACAATTATTTTATTATGCAAAAACTTCATTAAAAAATATACTATTCCTAACCTTCTGTTGTGACAACACCTTGATCTTGTTGGACGTCAAGGCTTAAACTCTGTACATCTTCATTTAGATCATCATCTTCTGATTCAGAAAAATTCCCATAAAAATCTTCATCTTCGGATGTTGAATCAAAATTCATATCTGAAACAACGTAATCTTCATCATTGTCACTAGAGTTTAGCCTTGTAGAATATCCATCATAAGAACTACGAACGCTTCCTTCATTTGTATCCGCATAATTCCCAGACGATGCACCACCTGCAACAACAACTTCAACACATATTTCTATAGGACTATCACCCTCTTGTTGAAGAAAATTAGTTATCATAATATCCACATCTTCATCATCGACTATTTGTAGTGTAGCATATTGATTTCCTATTAAATATCTTGTTGTAATAGAACCAATAACTTGGTTATCATTTAATTTAAATTTATTATGAATCTTATTTTTTAAGAAATTGAAACTTATGCCACGTTTAATTTGTAATGCTCTTCTTGGTCCTCCGAATACGACTCCTTCATTCGTCTCGTTTATCCTTCCATTAATATACACAATTATAATAATTGCAGAAGCCATATATTACCAAAAAATCACCTACAATTACAAGAAAACAATACTATATATTATTAAATTGATAATTATCAAATAACTAATTTAATAACAATTAAACTAAGTACCATGAAAATAGGAAACTCACCTGAAGTTCGGTTTGTGAAATTGACTCTTCGAAGATTGGTATATATAGCAATTGTTGGCGCCTAGAACCCCATCACCAATAAACAGTGCATCTGGCGCCCTAGAGGTACGGCGCCCCACTTGTGGCGCTCTAGAGCACGACACCCCACTTGTGGCACTCAGGTGCCAGGCGTCCCACTTGCCACGTGGCTTGTGGCGCTCAGATGTCATGCGCCCTACTTGCCACGTGACTTGTGGCGCTCCGGGCAATGGCGCCAACGTCTAAAAACCGACCCCCCACATAATAGATTTCTAACCAGACCTAGTTACGGAATAAGTTTCCGTAACCAGCCTATAATGGTCAATTTGCGAATTTATTGTAATAACATAAACTAAAGTTAGTTAAATAATCATCATGCTCCAGACATTACACTTCTGTTCTATTTCCAACAACATTGCATCCATCCCTCTGAGAATCGCACTCTCCAACTTCATCCCATGTTATCTTAAAATTCAACACACGGGGATTAAGCAGACATAAAATAAACAATGTAATGAGAGAGGACATTACAAAAAAAATTTAAGAGAAATTCCTTCATAAATTAGATAAGGGAAGGAGAACCTGGAGTTCTTTTAGTAACAAATGACACATGGTCTGTAATCATCTTACTTGTTATTACTAAAGTATACTAATTTTCTTCATTTTTTTTAACAAAAATATTTATTATCTTAAAACATTATTTAAATTTAATTAAATAGGTTTTTTTATCATAAAACATTACCATGTTATTTTTTAAAAAAATAAACTTTATCAATCATATCATCAAATATTACATCATCCTGAACTAAAAATTTCTTATAAATCATTATATAAATATTTAATATTTATTATTAGCAAACAATTTACAAACAAGCATCTAATCTTCAAATAAAATATATTCTCTAAATAAAATATATTCTCTAGCACATCTTATTTTAACTTTATTTTGCTTTTGGAAAGCAGAAAATGCCGTACCATTTTATAGTAATTTTTCATTTCAACCATTTCCTTTACAAATAAAACAATGATATCCTTATGCTTAATTATACTTATAAAATAATCATTATCTGAAATCATAAAAGCCAATATTTCTCCAAATTAAACCATGACAAAAAAAAAATCAATACTGGGCAAATCAATAATTAATGATAGGTTACAAATGGATGATCCAACTATACATTTATACAAAACTCTATGCCATTATACTGTTGACCCAGGAAAAGGCTTAAGAGCCTTTTCTAATCGTACTTGTTGACTGCAACTTGCTTTTTAACTATACAGAGAACCTAATTGGTAGGCTGCACAAAAAAAGAAAGGACAATGTTGCAAACACTTCTTCCTTACCATGATGTGCAAGTTGCCATCATGTGGCTACAAAATTTTACTTACAAAATACATGGTTGACGGTGGAAATTCAACGTAGTTGTTCACAATCCTTTCCACTTCGCATCTCCACTTTCTAAGTTGTCTGCTGAAGTATAGGCACTGCCAGGAACCACGACTAGAAGTTCATCCTCCAGTATACTAGTCCCTTCTTCATTGACAAGTTTACGGTCCTGAATTTGATTCATGAAGCGATGTGAATAAAAAGCCCATAACACTCGCCAACTTTATATCACTAACATCAAGGGTTATCAAGTTAATGGATGTACTGAAGCGTGTAAATAACTTGTGTGCAAACAATATTGGCCAGCAAGGAGGAAAACAAACCATACTAGAACAACCAGCTAAAGTACTAAGCATGAAGAAGTAATCAACACAACCTGTGAAACAGGTATTTAGTAAGGGATGGAGAGCAATATTTTAGAAGTTACTGACTGGTGCACCCAACATGGAAATTCCCCAAGATAAGCATGGTACACATCAATATTAGAAAACAAACTCAATACGAAATAGCTGGGTGAAAAACCAATATTAGAACACATCAAAATAACTAATCTTAAGTTTATCATCTCTACATAAAATATTATTAACAAATAAAAACTACAGAATACCTGGCAAAACAAACTTAATTATTTAATATTAATATTTATTGAGAGCAGACAAGTCTTAATATATGACAATTCCAACCAACAAAGTGTACCTAAATGAAAACCAACAAGCCAATTAACTCCTAGAAAGGTAATTTCCAGCTGAACCTATACTGGCCAACTAAGGGTGTCTTTGATTCATGACTTTATACATCTTTTGTTAGCTTTCTATTTTCATTAATTAATACAGAAATGGTAAACCTTGTTTTCACTCTGCTAATTTCACCATTTTTTATACAAATATTTAAAAACGGGAAATACTTAAAAACAATTTAGCATTTTTTATAATTAATAAAAACACTGAAAACAGAAAACACTATAAACGAAATGAACCCTAATGATTTGAATGGCTACTATCATAGAATCCATTAGGTTGCAATAATATAGTCAGGAGAGATAACATTTCTTTAGCATTTCATGACTGACAGACAATTATTTATCATTCTCACTTTTATGAAGTGAGAAAAGACACGTTCATCATTTTAATTCAACTAGTATGAGGTTATTCAGCTCCATCTTTTGTCAATGGACATGCATGCCAAAAGAGACGGAAACTTGACAATGTTTATCATTTTTTGTGATAAAACATTTCATTTGTCTCTATCTTGAATTTATTTATACTAAACTTTATAGTTAGTACATGTTTTCACTTTTTCACCAAAACACAGAAAAGGGCATGTTCAACTTTCAAGCTGCAGTTGACGTACACCGGTGGTCAACAGCCAAACAACTAAATCTAATCTAAATGCAATGAACGCCAAACATAAGGTGTGTCATACTCATAATGGCACCATACATCTCAGACTGACTTACAAACACAACACATGCCAAAAAGGGAATTAGGTTTGCAACAATGTAACACACCTTAATATTACTGCCAGCCACACCCTTAACATCATTTTTTATACTATTCATTAATGCTTTTAGTTGTTTTTTGGCATTTGCTCTTGCTTTGCGTCGTTCAGCACATTGTGCAGTAGTAACATCATAATGGCAGGCCACACAGAGTGTCCTCATATTCTCCAGCTTGCATTCCCCTATAGAAATAATAAAACAAGGTCTGGTAAGATAGAGAATCAAGATGAGACAAAAAAGTACTTGCATCAAAAATGAAATAAGATCTAAAATTCAAAGCTAAAATATAACTCCGATTCAAAAGGGAATAGCTAGGGAGGGAGACACATAAATACATTAGCCAAAAGTACAGTTTGAAGAAAAGAATAAAACAATTAAGCAACTCAGTCTTCTGCAGATAAATTACAATTGGATCAATTCAACAACCATTCAACGATTCTTTAGTATCTACAAGAAATAAAATTTCATGATGACAAAATGACACCACTATCAATTCCATTCGTTCAGGTACATTATAAGGTCATTCAATATTCAAGAACAATAAACCAGCAAGTAACAAAAGGAACCTAACATAAAATATCTATTAAATGATATCCTGGAAAGCAAAATGGCTAAAGGCAAAAACCAGGAGTTACCCTCAAGCCAACAAGCAAAGTTAGACACTTGGGTCACTTCTCAAATATGGCTGTATTATAAACGCCATGGGCATCCTCTGTTAAGTCTTCTTAAGTTTGTTTTTCAACATTTGTTTACAAGAGTCTATAGAGTCTTTTAATTGTGATGTCTGACAATTGTCAAAACACCATTTTGCTTCTTTTCCCATTAGTAATAAAGAAAAATGCCTTTCCTTTTGATCTTATACATTCTGGTGTGTAGGGTCCAGTTGTGGAATCTATTTCTGGTGCAAAATGGTTTGTAACATTCATTGATGATTGTACTCACATAATTTGGACGTACCTCATGAAAAACAAAATCTAAGGTTTACCATATATTTGTCAATTTTCCCATCTTGTCCAAAATCAATTTGGTAAGACCATCAAAAGAATTAGACCCGATAATTGCGCGGAATAAGTAAGTCGTGTGTTCTCTAAATTTGTCACTAATAATGGCATTGTTCATGAACTAACTTGTTTAATACGGCCCAACAAAATGGGGTTTCAGAAAGGAAACCTCGTCATCTCGTCGAGGTTAACATAGCCCTTCTCATCCAAATGTCTGTTCTCATAACCTATTAGGGAGATGTTGTCTTAACCACGCTCCACTCCCACGGTAAGAAGAGTTGTTTAACCCAAAAGTAAGTGTTAATGGAGATAAAAGTGTGGTAAGTGCAAATGGAGATACACCTATTGCTTTGAGAAAAGGAAGACAGTCCTGTGTTAAATATCTTATTTCTTAACATGTCTCCACTAACCATATCTCTACCCAGCACCAAAGTTTCATTCCTACTACTGATGCAATAAAAATTCCCAATTCGATTCAGAAAGCGATGAAAGATGAACAGCGGGTTCAAGCCATGAAGGAAGAAACGAGGGAATTCAAGGAGAATGCAGCTTGGATGATTGTAGACAAATCCAAAGACAAGAAGACCTTAGGGTGCAGATGGATATTCACAGTGATGGATGAATGCAATGAGTTATCCTTTCCATGGCGGGTTTTTTTGGTTGGGACTTACAGTAGTTTGATGTTAAAAATGCATACCTTCATAGAAACCTAGAAGAAGAGGTTTACATGGACATCTCCTCAGATTTGGCATTCAAAATGAAGAAGGCAAAGTGTGCAAACTACAAAGGCATTATATGGGCTCATGCAATCTCCTCAAGCCTAGTTTGGGAGGCTTACACAGGCCTTGATATCCTTAAGATACGAATAGAGTCTAGGTGATCCAACTCTATTCATGAAACATTCTATTATAGGCAAACTCACCATCCTTCTAGTCTATGTGGACGATATGATCATTGAAGGTAATGATGAAGAAGAACAACTAACCCCAAAAAAGAAACTGGCAACCCAATTTGAAATGAGAGACACAGGGAACAATAAAAGCATAGTCAAAAAATGAAAGATAATGGTGAAATCAATAGGAAAAAGACATCAGATGAAAAATGGTATAGTGTGACTTGGAAAATTAATGAGGGTCCATCTTAAGAGGTGGAGAACCGTAGGAGGATTACAATGTCACTAACAAGAAGGCTTCAAGTTGAAGTGGAAAATCTATTTCCTTAAGAAGCTTTAAAGCCTTTGGAAGACCACTTCTAACATTTTCTTGTAATCAAGGACCTTTGATAAAAGGATCCTCACAATTTTGTAACCGAACTGTCATAACTAAATCAGTCACAAAACTCTTTTCATTGCTGTTTTTGCTGTTAGTAACCGAAATTCAATTTCTAAAATTTCAGTTGCTATAGTAACTGAATTTGTAACCAAATTAGAGCTTGGTAGCTAAATTCCGTGTCAAAAATCAGTCTTTAACAAATTTTCCTGATTTGTTACCTTTGTTTTTACTTGAGTCTGATCATCTTTTTCTTTCATTTGTATTTTCCCCTTTACATTAGCTTTCATTTCATTTTGAACTTTTATTGCTTGTCTTTTCTTGGACTCCTTGGTTTTGTCCTAGTAGATTTCACTTTTCTTGGCTTCTATAAGTTTCCTAAAATTGTTGTGTCTTTCACTTTGGAAACACTCCTCTGGTACTTGATCAAAGAGTTCCTTCAGAAGTTCCGAAAGAGATTTGAGAGAAAAAAAGGCTAGAGTGCACATTAAAGAAAAAGTCGTTCAAGAGTGAAACACGAGCGATTTGAGTGTAAACACATATTGAGTGGTGAGGATTTCTTGATATTGTGATTTTTGTGTACTAACCTCTTTGTTGGTCGGCTGGAGGTGGGCTGCATATTTCTAATGAGGAGATGATGCATGAGATGAGCGAGGGAATGAGGAGACTTCATAAGAAGCTAGAGAGTTGAAATAAATAGGAGACCGAAAGGAGGATGAGAGAAGAAAATGAAAGGAAGGCTAGGGAAGAGAGACATGAGAGAAGAAAGGAATATTATTATCCTAGGATGGAGTATAGAGAGAAGAGGCATAAAAAGATTAAACTACCTAAGTTTGTTGGAAGTAATGATGTGGAGAGCTAGCTTCAACGGAAGATGAAGGTTAATCAAGTCTTCTTGCATTATCAACTAGATAAGGAAAGAAAGATTTACATGGCCACTTGGGAGTTTGAAGGCCATGCTATTATTTGGTGAAACCAAACCCAACTTGAGATTCAAAGAGGAAGAAGAGCCCACATCTACACTTGGCTTGAATTAAGGAAGAAACTAAGAGAAAGGTTTGTCAAGACCACACATTAAAAGAGGTTTGTCAAGACCAAATTCAATTGAAGTTAAAAAGAGATGAAGAGGGAAAAACTGAGGGCCTTAGTGACAAAAAAAAAGGCGATAAGGCCGAGAGCTATAATGAGAATAAATCCAAAGAAAAATGAGAGAAAAGCAAAGTGAAAAACAAAACCATTTGATGAGTGAAAGGGTGCGAGAAAATAAGAGAGAAAAGCATGAGAATTTGCAAGTTGAGAAGAGAAAGATTGAGAGGAAATTAATGGATAGGAAGCCACTATTATTGTGCTCACCCATGCCTTTATATTTAAGTAATAAGGATTATAAGGATGTATTTCCTCAAGAGCTACCACACAGTCTACATTACTTAGAGGCATTGAGCACCATATTGCCTTGATTTAGGGTTCACAAGTACCCATTATATAGAACCACGCCTTAAGAGACACATGAAATTCAAAAGTAAGTACAAGAGCTCTTGGACAAAGGGTGGATGAAGGAAAGCATGTCTCTATCTGCATCCCCTATCATTCTTGTGCCTATGAACCACCACCCTATTTCTAGATTAGATGATCTTTTTGATGAATTGTATGCATCTTGTATCTTTTCTAAAATTGATTTAAGAAGTGGCTATCATCAAATAAAGGTTAGGGGGGGGATGAATAGAAAACAGCTTTCAAAAATACCTTTATGAGACTTATGAATCATGTTGGCTAGGGAGGGGTTAGTTATGCCTTTTGGACTTACAAATGCTCCCAGAGCATTTATGAGACTTATGAATCATGTTCTTAGACATTTCATTGGTAGATTTGTTGTAGTATACTTTGATGATATATTAATTTATAGTCATAATTTACATGACCATGTTAATCATATTAGGAGTGTTTTGTAAATGTTGAGAGGTGAGCAACTTTATGCCAATAGGGATAAGTGTGTTTCGGGCCAAAAAGGTTATGTTATGTGGTTTTGTTGTGAGTGCAATAAGGGTAGAGGTTAATAGTGAGAAAATTAAGGCAATACAAAAGTGGTCAACCTTTAAAAGTGTTTAGGGTTTAGATTCAAGGGAATCACCTTAGTTTACTTTAGTGAGAAACTTAAGGGAGCCCAATTGAATTATTCCACCTACAATACGGAGCTTTATGCATTGGTGAGAGCTCTCCAAATACGGCATCATTTGCTTCAAAAATAATTCCTATCTATAGTGATCATGAGTAACTCAAGCATTTGAAGAAGCAAGGTAAGTTAAATAAGAGATATGTGAGATGGGTGGAGTACTTGGAGCAATTCCCTTACATCATCAAGCATAAGCAAGGTAAAAATAACATAGTTGCCGAAGCACTTTCAAGGAAGTACACTCTTATCTCTAATAGAAACTTGGCTACATGGTTTTGATCATATCAAAGAATTATATATCCATGATGATGACTTTGCTAGTGTTTTTGAGCTTTGTGCGAAGGGTGCCTACAAGGAATACTTTTAGCATGATGGATATCTTTTTAAAGGAAAATGTTTGTGTGTGGCAAAGTGTTCTTTGAGGGAACTTTTCATTAAAGAAGCTCGTGAGGGTGGATTAATAGGGCATTTTGGCATTACAAAAACCTTAGCTTTATTACATGATCATTTCTTTTGGCCTAAGATGAAGTTTGATGTTGCTACGTGCATAGGTCATTGCATTGTGTGCCATAAAGCTAAGTCTAAGCATTTGAATCATGGTTTGTCAATGCCTTTACCCATTCCTACTTCATCTTGGAAGGACATCTCTATAGATTTTGTCCTTAGACTCCCACGGTCTAGAAGTGGAAAAAATTATTTGTTTGTGTTTGTTTGTAGGTCTTCAAAAATGGCACATTTCATTCCATGCCACAAGATGGATGATGTTACTCATGCTAATGCATGAGTATAAGCTGATTACATGGATGTTTCACATGCATCAATATTATATCGACATTTATATTGAACCAACTAAAACCTTTGTTAAAGAATACAAAATTACTAGGAAATAAAAAGTTTGAAACAATTCAATGGTCATTTCTAGGAAATACTGGTAGCTATAACTAGAAAATAAAAACTATTATCTCTCTTCCTAAAAGGCTGGTAGTATATAATGTTAAAATAAATTCTACCTCCTCCTTGAAATACTGCAACAATATGGTCAGCATGCCATGCATTGCCTTCAGTTGGTGCATTGACAAGCTTCTCAAGCCTGCAGCAGATGGTCAACTAGGGTTTCAGAAGACTGTTTGTATAAGGTTTCTTAACATCTTAAGAGAATTGACCTTAGGCATTTCACATTCATATTCATAGACTTACATGTTCTTCCGTCTTGCAACATTTGGTGCTACCTTCTCTATGTAGCATCGTCGTCTTTCCAATGACAAAGGTTTTATATGCTCAACAAGCTTATGACAGTCCAATTGGCAAGTTGTGCACACACCATGTTCAATTTTGAATAGTTCCTGAAGATTTCAACTCAAGTACATTTTGTGCTAGCTCAGAGACAGGACAAAGCTAAACAATACTGTTTCTAAGGTAGAATATTCAAACAACAAAGAAAATTTTGTGAACTACTGAACCACATCTTAATTTGAAATTTTGAATGAATATGATCAATGTTCTGACCTCACGGATGAATCTGTTGCTAGTTCTTATTCGATACTCCTCGTAGCAAACAAGGTTACAAAAAAGATCTTCAAAAAATTCAGGTGTCTTGGCATTGCTACCACTGAAAGTAGAGTTATTAATTGTTAAAACAGCTATAATAAATAAAAGAAATATATGACTGGTTCAGGACTCACAGGCACTGCTTTTGACAAAGCTTACAGAGTGGCTCATCTGTTAGACTCCAGCCTTGAGTGTATTCTTTTTCCTTCTTACCAAGGCCACATCGCAGATAAACCTTTCTCCAAACAGCATCTGATGGTAAGGGATTGCTAATCTCCATTAAGGGTGTCTTGCGTCTTTTACTTCCACCATTTAATAATCCCTGTCAATCATAGGCTTCTGTTACATTATATATACTTCCAATGAATTAAAGAAGCAAAAAATATAGTAGCTACTAGCAAGGATGGATTAACTTTATGAAAAATAAATCATATCTGTGATTTTAGGGGCTGCTAGGGTAAGAAGAACAAAAGGAAAGAGAATACTGTCTTATCTTTTATTCAGAAAATAATATGTATTCATAGAAATACATATATTGGCTCATCTGCCTTATATAATAAATGCAGATTAGAAGGAAAATAATGAGGGAATCAGATCAAACAGATAAATTTGATTTTGATAAAAAAATAATATCTAAGATACAAATCTGATGTTGATCTTAATTATTCAATCTCCTAAGATACAAATTCAAATAACATACAGCTGTCCCGGAAGTTGGTGCATAGATTTCTAGCATACCAACTTGCTAAAATTAGGCCTAAATATATAGTAAGAAGAACAAAAGGAAAGAGATAAACTAGATTTCTAGCATACCAACTAGATTTCTATTGTAAGCTAACACACTTTCTGAACTCAGTGACTGACTGACTAACTAACCACAGTGGTTAAGTACAAAGAACTTGCTTAACTACTGTGAGTAATTGCCTAGCAATAGTTATATTGCATACATAGCAGTCTAATATCCATGGTGATATACCATAGGATCATAGTCGTGCTCTGATACCATGTGATTTTAGGGGATGCTAGAGTAAAAAGAACATAAAGAGAGAGAATACTTTTGTCTTATCTTTTATTCAGAAAATAATAGTAAACGTATATAGGCTGGGCAGCCATATATAATAAATGCAGATTTGAAGGCAAATAAAGAAAAGATCAGATCAAATTAGAGAGATTTGATTCTGATCATAAATAATATCTAAATCAGACCAAATCAGAATAATCTGATTTTGATCTTAGCTATTCAATCTCCCAAGATACAAATTCAAACAATATACAGCTGTCAACAATATCCATTAAAAACAGAATTCAGTTTCACAATACTCACTTTGTTGTTGTGGTTATTGCTTTCAATCAAGTAGCATAGTTCAACAGCTAAAGGAAGTTGCAATGGTTTTCCAAGTAACTTCCTTCGTTCAATTGCTCTCAAATTTTTCCACTCTTCTGCGAAAGTCAGAAGAGCATACCTGTAGGCGGGGTTGTCCTTGACAGATACAAAGTCTATTTTCTGTTTCTCATCATGAGCCTGTTTCTCGTCATCAGCAACAGAACTCAACAACTCAAGTTCCTCTGGTCGAAAATTTTCATAAAGTGGCCTTGGTCTTTTATCAGTACCCAAAATGCAAGTATATATGTGGATCCTTCCAGTGTATGGGCTCACCTGAAGAGCAAGCACATGTTATTCCCATATTCATAAGAATCATCAATTGCACAATGCAACCTCTCACATACTTCATAGCACCAAGATGTGTGCATTCTGCGCTAATAAAAAGTATACCCAAAAAACCATAAATTCCACAGTACAACCACAGTTTAAGCTCCCATACTCTTTCTAATACAGATTGAAAGTCAAGAGTCACTAAATGGTTGACAATTGATAGCAATTTCAGCAATAAAATAAACATAACTTTGTTTCTAGAACTTTGCTTTGATTATGTAGAGCAATAAGCCAATAACCAATGAGTCAATGACTGAAGGGACTGGGCATCAATTTTCTTGTACAATGGACAGAGCTGACTTATTCTAAATCAGTGCTGTCAAATGGCGGTGCCATGGGCGCATATAAAAATAAATTTCACCTCAAATCGCAGAAAATCAACTTGATTAGAACAATGCCCATTGGCTACAACCGGATGAACAGAGTGGTCGTGATCTGCTTCTGTTGTTGATACTGATTTCATATCCTGCAACAGAAAAATAAGACCATTAAGCACTCACAAAGACAGACATGAACAAAATGCAGTCATTCTTTACATTAGAAAGGTCCCAAGAAAAGGGCACCCCTGTTACTTTATTTCCGTCTTCAAAACTCTTTTCAGGACATCTCTCCTCAGCATCAAAAACATCAGCATCACAAGTTCCATCCAGAACTGAAGCCTTGCCTAAATCTTGGCATGAAACAGAATTGGCCTATTCTAGCAACAGATTAGAATAATTCAAAAAAAGCAAGTAATACAATAATTAAAGAAAGACAATATACAATGCTAAAGTGAAGTGAAAAATTTTGAAGTTTAAAAAGCTGTAAGGTATTACCATAATATCAGAATTCCAAACTGAGTTATTAACAAAAGAAGTCCCCTCATCAGATTTATCATCTTGATTAGCTTTCGATACATTTGAAATTACAGCAGAAGATTGCTTATCCAATCGTCTTTCACCTAATGCATCTCTGCATGCAGATAGCTCTTCACAATTGTCACTTTTCAGAGATGAGTTTAAATAAGAAATACCTTCAACCTGCCACAAAATACACCCAAAAAGGATGTAGATTTTATATAAGGGAGTAAAAATTCCTTACACGTCACAAAATATCAAGCATTTTTTATTCATAGTAACTGCTAATTCGGAAACAGAAGTGTATCTTATTAGGTTATCAAAAGCTAAAACTCTACACCAAAGCTTTCACAGGAAAAACTTACACAATATTAGTTAGACATGTAGGTTAAGGACCTAACTCAATCTTACAAAACCGGCATGTAGGGTGAGGGTTGTCATCCAATATTTATACTAATTTGGTCATATCTCTAGACGATATTGGATCTCTAACACACCCCCCTCATGTCGAAGACCGAACATCTCAAACATGGAGACTAAACAACTGGTGGTTCGATGACGGCCCTATAGCAAATGGCGCAATAGGCCCGACAACAACAAACAATCCTAGGATAGGCTCTTATACCATCTTAGAAATATGGGTCAAGGGCCTAACTTATCCTTACAACCAAGGTGAGGGTTGTCTCACTTATATACACTAAACAGGCCATATCTTGGAGTGATATGGGATCTCCAACAGTATTAAAACCAAAATAAGATCCCAACAGGTCAAAGAACTTTATTGACACAGAAGGGAAATAAATCATATAATTTAAGAAATAGTATATTTGGAGAGACCATCAATATGTTTTGTTCATCTCACAAGTTGGAAGGGGAATTCATCTGCATCCCATTCACCTCCAGTCCATTTATTTGTTGCATAAGTTGTATATAGTATTCATTTGTATTTAATTGAACATAAAAAGTACACAAATTGTAACTGAGTATGAGGATAGAGGTGCTTTAACACTAAGGACAAACTAAGTGCTTTATTTTTGTTTTATTTTATTTTTTTACAAATAGCTAACTCAAATGAAATCTTTTAAATTTTTTAAGTTTATTGAAATTTGAAACAAATAAATGGTAGAACCGTGAAATATCACATGCTAATTTTTAAAATAGCCTAATAGTATAAAGAAAATTCACAAACACCTGTGTTTTCAATATGAAACTAATAATGACATGCTCATAAAAGCATTGAAAAACAAAAACATGATACCTTTATCTCTTTCATCGCGTCATATTTGCCATCAGTTGTACATGAAACACATTGCAAACTTTTGTTCAAAGATTTCCAATGTGATTCATCCAAGGTATCCTACAGATGGATTATACCAGCAAATGCAACATGTGAAAGGCATTAGGAATATCATAACAAATCCCAACCCAAACATTCAGGAAGAATGTGAAACCTAATTAATCACCTTTGCACAGAATATGTACACATTAACCGCATTTGTTTGTCCCCGGCGATGAGCTCTATCCTCAGCCTTCAAAACATTAATTTTTTTTACATAAGATATAATACCAGGAAAAAGGAAAACCCCACATGTTACAGTTCATATGATGGAGCCATCATACAACAAGAAAACAAAATGCATGTGAACAAAGATTGTCATAATTTCCCGAAAAAAATATTACGTGTACAATCTATCAGGTGATAATTCTCAACAATACTGCACCAATGTCATGGTAAAAAGACAGCATCAAGTGTAAGAAAAAAGTTGAATATTAGTTCCATTAGATCTATTAGTTTAGTGTGCCCTATGACTTATTTTAGATAAATTCACCCCTGTTCCAATTTCACAATAAAATAGTATCAACTAACAACAATCTTATACAGACACACGTAAATGTCCATTCCTTTTATTCCTTTAAAGAGTCATATTTAGATGTGTCCATAATCCCCACAGTACTGTTGTCATTAAAACATTCAATACCAGATTGAGAGACTTTCTGTTAGGTTATAAGGATAAGGGAGTTAGTTAAGATAGTTGGAATATTAGTTAATTAGTCAAAAGATTAAATTAGATATAAATAAGGTGAGAAGGACAGAAGGGGGAATTAGACTTAATCATTTTGTAAACTAAGCTTTAGCTCTTTGTGAAAGGAGAAATCCTTTGTGAAGGGGAAACCCTTGGAGGAGAGCTTTCTCTCCTATTTTCTTTGATCTTTTTATCCTATTTAATAAAATTCTCTCTTCTCTATCTCTTTTCAATTGTGGATTCCTAACAAATTGGTCCAACCTGCCAGATCATTCAAGGTTACAATGGAAAATTGGGTTGGAGCATTAAAAAAGGCAACAGTGGAACGTGGGTAGAAATTGGCAGAGATAAAGACAAGCATGGATTACATAAAGGCCTTGCTGTTACAGATGAACAACAAGAAAACACCTTTTGTAGAAGGAGACCATTCTGTGAATAAGAACAACAAGACTTTGGAGGAAGAGGAGGAAACCAGCGAAGCTGAGCAAGATAAGGATGTGCCTTTACATTCTTGGGTCATGAAAGTAGAACTGTCCACTTTCGACGATCATGATCCATCGGGGTGGCTGGGCAGAGCTACAAAATTCTTTGAGGTGCAGCAAGTTAAACCCTCTTAGAAGTTAAGGCTAGCATTCATTAGCATGGAGGTAAATGCAGTGCATTGGTTTCAATACTGGTGTCTAAAATCCAAGAATCCATCTTGGAAAGAATTCTCAGATGCTTTGATAAGAAGGTTTGGCAGAAACTTCGGGGAGGGATCACCCAATTCTTGTGGGCTGCACTATCATTCTTGCAAGGTCAGCATTTCAGTGCTGAAACATGAACCACAAAATGGTCCAGAAATCATTCTTGAAGTTAAAAGAGAAGAGGAAAGGATGGATGCACAACCATTTGAAATCAAAATCAAGAAAAAGGTAGATGGAACTAAAGAGATAAAACAGATACCACAGGTGTTGCTCTAGGAAGAGCGCATTTGTCTTCTGTTAGAGAAAGAGGACAAACAACCCAATCAAGCTAAATCATATTTGCAATTGGGTATTGGGGTACAATGACCAAAAGAAAGCCTTTGAGGTTTTTGCCAAAAAGAACATGGAAACCGTCATAGAGAAGTTGGATCTTGATGACCAAGGTTTAGATAAAGTTGTTGAGGTAGAGAAGATGATTGGGATCATTATGGAAATTAAAGGAGGAGATGCAGAAATTGCCCACTGTTTTGAGAATCCAAATTCAGCTAAGGTATCAATTAAGGAACTGTAGAAGGACCTTGTTACCACATCCACCATCAAGGCTCTGTCTTGGTGTCAACATAAGCATTGCGATGGGGAAAGACCCATGTACAGTGATCAAGCATGGGTTAAAGGACCCTCCAATGGCCAGAAAAATTTGGGTCTTGAGCTAATGGGTCAACCAATCACTGCCCTCATTAAAATTGTTGAATCTAAATTTGCATAAAATAGTAGTTGGATCAAACTATGCCTTGGGTATTGCAAAATTTAGTCATATGAGCTACTCGCTGATGAATGTTTTGGAACAAGAAATGGTGGACAAACTATAGGTTTAAGAAAATCTGGTCAACTTTTTAATGCAGTTAAAGCAATGGGGACGAAATTTTGAAACAATATCAATGGAAAATGAAATTATACATAGTCTAGCTCTCCCTTCACCACCACCAAAGCCACCTGATGCAAGCTCAAAGGTGGAGGCCAAGGGTGGAGGCTTTTTAACAGTTGAACAACAATGGGTGTTGTTATGTTCCAGTAGTTGGAAAAAACTTGAGTAAATGTGTCACTATTTTCAGTTTTCAGATTTCAACCTTGAGGACAAGGTTGTTTTTTAGGTGGGGTGTAGTGTTAGGATATAAGAATAAGGGAGTTAGTTAAGATAGTTTGAATATTAGTTAATTAGTCAAAAGAGTAAATTAGATATAAATAGGGTGAGAAGGACAGAAGGGAGATTAGACTTAATCATTTTGTAAATTGAGCTTTAGCTTTTTGTGAAAGGAGAAATCCTTTGTTAAGGGAAAACCCTTGGAGGAGAGCTTTCCCTCCTATTTTCTTTGTTCTTTTTATTGTATTCAATAAATTATCTCTTCTCTATCTCTTTTCAATTGTGGGTTCCTAACACTTTCCATGGATGATATTGACATAATAAAGACAGCTTCATTATTGTTAATCGCACGCCAATAGGACTACTTTATTCCTTTTGCTACACTTATCAGTTCTCTGAACTAAGGGATATGCAATCTTCTGCAGAATCTTTTACACTTATAATGATAATGTTCCAAACCAAATGAATAATGAATGTTTTCTTAATCATTTGTCACAACAAGAAATAACACAAGTCAATGGTATATGATACCTATTCTACAACTCAACAATATTTATAAATACAAATATACTAACGAAGTAATTTTCCATCAAACAGAACCTGGAGCATTATAGTTGGGCACTGTGGTAGTTCCAAGAACACAACATCTTGTGCTGTTGAGAAATCAAGTCCAAAACCTGCTGCTAGGATACCTATTATCGCGATTTTAACCTAACAAAAATGTAACTCATCAATCAAAATGTAACTCATCAGTCAACAGATTACATGGAACATGTAAGAGTGATGTTTCCTGTAATTTGTGTGTTTTAGAAGACCACAGATATCCTTTATTTATAATGAGAAAAACATAATCAACTTAATTACAAAGGATCAATCAAGATCAATTAGGGATAGGAAACCCCTAATTATCTTCTAATAATAAACACAACAAATATGTAATCCAACACTCCCCCTCAAGCTCGAGCATATATATATCGTATGAACCAAGCTTGTTACAAATGTGACCAAACAAGGAACCTTGAGAGTTTTACTGAACATATCTGTCAATTGGCCATTAGAACTAACAGATTCCATGGTGATCTTTCCTAGAAGTATCTTCTCTCACAAAGTGGCAATCTAACCCTGTGTTTAGTACATTCATGAAAGACCGAATTTAATGCAATGTGGAGAGCAATTTGATTATCACAGATTAGTGTGGTGCTTGAGTGCCTCCAAATTTGAGTTGTTGGAAAAGTTGCTTCCATAGCACGATATTTAGCCTTTGTAATGCCCAGAAATTTTGAACCTTGAAATTATTCTTGTTTTCATGTTTCATGTGTATATAGGCATGTTATGGGTATTTAAGGATGGTAGCTCCCAAGTTTGAAGCTCTTTGTAAGTGTTTTGCAGCATGTGATCTCGCTCAAGTGAGGGAGTCTCGCTCGAACGAGAGATTACTTCATCGTGAGGTAACCGCTCTATCTCTCGCTCAAGCAAAAGCTGAATTTTATAATATATGGTAGGGGTTCCAGCTTCTGTACAGTGAAACTCTAGCAAGGCCCTAACTCTTTTACCACTCAAATACACTTATTTTATCTGTTTCTTTCATGATCTAAACCTATATCATAGATGTAGCATTGTTTTGAGAATTGTGACTGATTATTTTGAAATTTCACCTAACATTTTCGAAGGTTTCGAGGTTTTGGCAAACCGTTGGTTGCAAGGTCTATTCTTGGTTGTCCCACAGCACTAAGGACCATGCAGATTTCATTCTTGGTGAGTATGTACCTACCTTGCACTCATTTTAGCTTTTGATTGGATGAAGTGAGCTGAAACATGTATTTTATGAATTACGGAGGAAGTTGCCTTTTCGTAAAACTAATTACATTTTTGTGATTCTTTCCTGGCCATGGTCATAATCCTGTGGTTGGATCTTGAAAATGATGACCTTTTGAAATTTTATTTCTTTATATTATGAGCTAGTTGGTTTTGGCTCATTTATTATCCTTTTTGACTCCAAGCAAAAAGTCATAGTTTACGAATAATAAAGCATGCTTCAAGGGTAAGGGAATTTTGTTCCCGGTGGACTCTCGAATGATTGTGTGATGAATTTTATTTTAATGAGTATGACTTTGGAAATGAAAGAGTTATTATATTGTGTTTTCTACTGATAGGATGTGATTGTTATAGCTTTTATGGGAATGAAACTTTGAAAAAAAAATAAAAATTATTATTTGCTTTGACTGATGTGATGTGATTGGATTTATGCGGTAGTACCTTTGTGGATTGTCTGGTTTAGCTGTAGCCTAGCTATTATTCAGACACATTTTTGGGACAGGTCCAAATTGTGGGGGAGAATCTTCCCAATTTTCAAAATATCTTGATAACTAGGAAAAATTTGGTTGATGTACAATGAGTTGAGTTTCTCCTATAAGTGGGTCTAGTAAGACGACTTCAAGACTGTTGGGAAAGGCGCGGTTGCGCAACGGAAAAATTTACACACAAAACAGCAAGTGTGTAAAATAAAGTCTTTCCCATTGAGGGAAAATATGAGAACTGTAATAGACGGCAGAGGGAACAAGGAAAACAAAAATGTCGAAGCATAAAGAACACAAACAATTTTAACGTGGAAACCCCCAATGAGAGGGACAAAAACCACGGGACCTAGTCCAGAAAAACTCCAATATGTCAAAGAGTACAGCAAAAGAGCTTCTACAAAAGAACTCACAAAAAATGCTTTACTCGGGACCATGTGTGGAAAACACACTGGACACACACTACCTAAAATCTAAATACACTCATTGCATAGATTTAAGGTGTGGTGCGAGTGAATAAAACAAAAATGTCGAAGCATAAAGAACACAAACAATTTTAACGTGGAAACCCCCAATGAGAGGGACAAAAACCACGGGACCTAGTCCAGAAAAACTCCACTATGTCAAAGAGTACAACAAAAGAGCTTCTACAAAAGAACTCACAAAAAATGCTTTACTCGGGACTATATGTGGAAAACACACTGGTGTTTGACACACACTACCTAAAATCTAAATACACTCATTGTATAGATTTAAGGTGTGGTGCGAGTGAATAAAACGTATCACTCTATCTTATATAGTTGTCCTGCTCCTCTCTCTTTAAAACCTGCCGATGTGGGGCTTTGAATTAACAAAATACCCAACAAACCATCGCTTAATTCAAAGTCCAACATTATTACAAACTCTTCTACAACAGCAAAATCTTCGGGGGTTCTCCTTCAGACTCTGAAAAATGTGGGACTTTGATTGAATCCCAACAAAGACACTGAAATAAATGGAAGTTAATGTTTAGTTTATAAACGTTAAGTTGTAATTTACCTCTAAGTGACCTGAATAGTATCCTTCACTGGAAGTCTGATGAGCGTGATAATATTGAATTTGTTGTTGTAATGGTGTGAAACTCTAAATTGAGATGGAATGATATTGATGTTAATCTAATTGTTGTGGTATCATGAAACTTTGAGACTCATGTTGGTATGATGTCAATGGAGTGAGAAACTCTAGTGTTGGGATGATTCTTTTATTTAAAAAGCTACATGTTGATGTGTTGATTGATAATGTTGTTTGAGGATGAGAAAGAAAGTACTCATTATCCTATGAACCCCAAGCCAAGAAGCCGAGGAGGTTTAAGATGTGACATGCCAGTAGGCAACATGTAAAGGAATGTAGTACAAGGTACGAGGTGTCTGTGTACGTTAAACATAAGATATGAGATATATGTGTGTTTTTGGCGAGCTATGATGCTACTATCACACGGAGCAAAGAGTCAATCTCCAAGGTCTTGATGGCACAGATTGGTGTCTGGTAAATATTGCTTGAGGTGTGGTTGTCCTTGGGGGTGGTCCTCAGGTGTAGCAGTTGCACACTTGGATTCACTTGACTGACCCCGACTAATTGCGGGCATTTTCAATTGGTGAAAGCCTAATGGTGTACTCCTAAAAAGTCATCAGGAACTGAAATGTTGTAAAACCATCGAGTGAAGGAAACTCGAGGTGGCAGTTGGTCAGTAAGATTGGTAAACTAACTGAATGTGTGCAAATATTTATTGCGTGTGACTGGTAAGAAGTCTAACATTAGGACATTTAGGATCATGTAAACCTTTCGAAGATGTGAGGTGACGTGTCCGAGCTTTCCTTGTATGTTTTTTCCATGGTGGAGGTTTCACCCTTGTCGTTAATGCCTGTGATGATCTCAAACTTATGTTTGAGGAGAAGAATTGTAAGTGGTCCAGATTCCACAGAAGATGTGTACTAGGCAAGCATAATGACCAATCGATAGGCGAACCAAATGACGTCTTAGAGAGATCATAACAATGCTAGTAGAGTAGTTGGGATGGTCGGTTTTGATGTATAAGCTGATCTGGGATTAGTGTTCTTTTTTATGTATGGTCAATCTATAAGTTGTTTATGGTCAATCCAACCCTTTTATTTATGTATCTTTCATAAGTTGTTATAGGTTAATGCTTCTGTATTGACATGGATATATATATAATCTCTTCTGTGTGCATTTATTAAGTTTAAAGGACTTCGAGCTTTACCAGTGCACCAAAGAAAGTCTTCTAAGAAATCTAATTTAGTTTTTAAACCTCGTGCATCCAAACTAATACCTGAAAATTCGGGTTCAATAGGTAAACAATTTTATGAAAACGATTTAAAATATAGATTAAAAGTTGTTAGGATTTTTAGGTGTTACAACCTTGGCACTAAACCTAGCAACTATGTTTTGTTTTATTCTCTTCCATGAGATAATATTTCTTCCAATAAGAACATAATACCCGGAAATGGGTCTCCTATCTGATGGTGACCCTGCCCAATTACCATCAGACTAACAAATAATCCTGGCATTTCCTTTGTCTTCATATAAAAATCCTTTACTTGGAGCATTCTTGATGTAGCAAAGGATACGTAAGGCGCGTGGCAGAATGTGCGGTGGCGGTTGCCGAATCAGTTGACATGTGATGGTTGCTAAAATGAGACGATTTCAACGGTGTGGTCATGCAGGAGAAAAGGTGCATCGACAACGACCAACGGCGAATCATATTTGTTCCCGATACTATTCATGTGAAACTATGGCAAGGAAAAAAAAAGGCCTAAACTATTGATACCATGTAAGAGTGATGTTTCCGGTAATTTGTGCGTTCTAGAAGACCACACATATCCTTTATTTATAATGAGAAAAACATAATCAACTTGATCACCAAGGATCAACCAGGATCAATTAGGGATAGAAAATCTCTAATTACCTTCCGGTAATAAACACAACAGAGATGCAATCTAACAGAAGACATGTCACCTGTAAGTGCATAGAAAAATAGGGCTCTCAACGGTAAGTGAAATGCTCAAGATGGTTCATTTTACTAATTTCGTGGTCCTTATTTTTACCATACCACCAAATTATTCTTTTAATAAGTGGAGCACTAGACTTGATTTTAAATGTGACATGCCATAACTAAAGTAAGAAAATCACATTAATTTGGCAAATATAAACAATCATAATAAGACTAAGCCTAATGATCAGAAAAAGCAGCTTCAAGCTTTTTATTTGTGCATTAGCAGAAATAAAACATTGAAAAATTAGAAGTTATTATTGCAAATACAGTAAACTTATAAAAATATAAGATAAAAAAAAATAAGGAAACAAAAGAAAGAGAGCACAAAATTCTCACACTAAATTGATGAGAAAAACTGAAAGGTTATGATACCTCAGGTGATGATCGAAATGAGCCTACTGCTGATTGCCTGTCTCTAGGAAGAGTATTTCCATCAATTCGCACAAAACTTATCCCTTTCTCACATATAAACTCCTGATTGGTCAAAAGACAAACTAATATCAAAAATTCAATATAAATGTTCATGGGAAATCGTAGTCATCAAATTACCATTGGCCAAAGTACACAAAAAGTATGACAATAGCCAATTGAATAAAAGGAGAAGACATTAAGAGGATAAATGATGCTACAGTCACAGGCAGTCAAAGGGATTTTAAAATAAACAGTACTTCTAATTTACTTCATGAATAAATACTACGAACATGATTCACTGTAGTAAGGCTATCTTTGCCTAATTTTTGTGGCTTAAAGTTACTTGAAAGTGAAGACAATTGCTAGAGTGATCCATTTAACTAGTGGATTTTCATGGTCTAATATTAATGACTGTTAGATTCATTTATTATTAACAACTTTATCATGTAGACCATCTCCACTAGATTTTAACCATGTTTTCTTCTCAGACTTGTCCATTCTGTTTTCCATTGGAGTTACTGTAACACACCACTGCTCACCATCATCGGAATCAATTTCCAAAATCAGCAAACTTCTTTTAACCTAAAATCAATGATGTTACGATAGTAGCTAAGCGGAGGAGGAGAATCCAACCAAGAAGACTAGTCTAACAAGTGGCAGAGCCTCTTGGCTTAAATACTACACAAGTTTCTTTTTTCTACTTAATTAGGGACTCTTAATAGGTCACTTGAAAGAACATGGAGAAAGAGGCAGGAAAGAAGTTAGTTTTTTTTTTTTGTCCAAAGGCTCTTTCACCTATTAAAAAGTTGTTTCTGTTAGATCTCCCACATCGCCTAGAAATATGGCCTATTTAGTGTATATAAGTAAGGGCAACCCTCATCTCCTACACTTCTAAGATTTTCTTTCCCTTTCACTTTTACAAAAAATGAGTTGCTAAAGTTTAAGAAATTTTGAGAAAACGTAGTTAGCCCGACTTATCTTTTTAAGGAAAGGAGAAAAAACCCAAAGGATGTTGGTCCAAATGCCACCAAAATTTTGACATATGATAGTAGCGAGTCCAGAGCAATAGACAAAAGCAAAAGGAGAACATTGAGTAACTGATATCACTACACCATTTTATATGCTATCAAAGGGAGTTTTAGTAAGCAAGAGCTTCCAAACCTGTATTCCATCAAGAACTTTGTGGTGATGAGCAAAAATTAACATTTTTGAAGCATTCTCTGATCCTTCAATGATTGGATGGAGGGCAAGCCATTCACGAAAACCAGAAAGCTTTGCAATTCCAAGTTCCTGGTAAGAAAGCTTTCCTGACAAAATGTGGAAGAGATGAATGATGAAACTTTCATAACAATCATCCAGATGTACAAACATAGCATATATACTTTTCTGTTTATACACATACAGAAAAGGGAGTATTATGCTGATACGAGGGAAAGTAGCACAGCCATTTTCTATGAACAAAAAAAATGAATAAATAAAAACTACAACATAGCAACAATTTTTTATGAAAGTGGCAAAGTATAGGCAAACATTGACAAGCTTATGAAATTTTGTTTAATTTTCCTATTTTTTTCACAGTTCAAAAGTAGGTTGGTAATGTTATAAGATCTCAAAGGCTGCAATTGGACTTGTTTTATTACTTTATTGGATACTTTTGGGATCATTGGTATTATTTTTCTTTTAAGTACCATAAAGTAGATTCCAAACCATCTAGGCTTAGGACTAGAATTTAGTTATTCATATGATAAGGAATCAAATTAATGCTTCACTGTTAAAAATAATTTAAAAAGATCTTATGCCTTCTCTGGATACTTTTATGCAACTTCATCCTAATCAACTAAAAAAAATGATGAACTGAAAACTATCATGTGACACATTAGTCGACACACAAACCCAATATCTCACAGCAGTGGAGGCAAAATCAATACCATCAGATTCATCCAAATTTTCCAAAGGCATATCTTCACTCGCCCTTTCAGAGGCATCAATATTCAATACCCCAACTGCAGCTTTCGCAGCAACTATATCCGATCTCTTCAATAGCAGTCTTATAATTTGCCGGCGTTTTGGAGGTAATTGTTGCAACACATGTTCCTTCAAACGCCTTATCTACAATACAAGGAGAAATATCATAAAGCACTATCACATAATTTATATTTAAAGAGACATAATAAAGTAAACACCAGTATTGTGTATTTAAATGTAAAAAGTGGTAGTCAGTAGACCAAATGGACATTTAATATCAAGATCATTGGATCTAAATCATCCTTGAAGTAATACCTAAACATTTTTTTCAAAAAATGTTATTGTTGGTACTTGGTATTGGTATGAACTCAAGGTTTTATTTACTGAAAAGGGATACAAACCTATGAGTAATAATCGATTCATCAAAATTAAAATAACAATCAAGTATTATCCAACTTGGTGGGGTTGGATAAATGAAAAGAAAGCACAATCAAATCACATTCATCAAAGAGTCTAATATGTCTGCACAAATTTCCAGGCAAAATTGCTCTCATTGCTTCAAAATGCCAGGCTAGCCATTTAAAGAGCTGAAGTCAAAACAGAAGAATGCATCTACAAAAGTAATTGATGACAATAGTCCAAAACAATATGAAAAATTGAAGTACTCTTTAGATGATTAATAAGGGGATGAGATCCCACCATAACAGATTGCTTTAATAACACGTTCAACTCTTCCAAGCGCACGCCCTTTGAATAATCCTGCAGCACAATGCCATCGTTCTTTCATTTTCTTTACAAATTAAATACTACCCAAAAAAAGGAATATTAATCTGCATGTATAAATTTCATCACTTTTCACTCATCACAAGTAACTAAAGACTAAAATGATGATATTCTTTATGTCAATTATGGGTATTTAACAACATTTCCTGGAGGCCAAAACAAAAAGGAAGTAATTGATAAGACCTTTGAATTAGTTTAGTTTTTTTTTTTCCCTTCCTTTTACATATAAAATAGAGAGCATAAAACTTCTATAACATTTTCACTAGGCAACCACAACCATATCTTATTTATTACGTTTATACAAACCAAGGTATGGGAATAACAAAAGTGACCATCCTGATACACAACATGCAAAAGGTAATACTCTTCTGTGGTAAGAAATAACTACTTAGAGACAGAAAGATACTCAATGATTAACCAAATACACAAATACATACATTCCAAATGCACACAGTCACTGAGAGGATATGAAGTCTTTGCAAACAGGATTACCGCAAAATATTTTCCCTGGAAGCCTTTGATATATTTGAAATCACAATAAGTTTTTGCAAACTCGTATTTAGTCTTCCCCAGCAAACCAGGCCTGCAAAATAGAAGCATTTTACAGAAAGCTGCATTAATAGGCTTTGCAGAAAGAAAATTCAAAATGTAGAAAATAGTAGTATCAATATACTTGCCATAACATATTTATCTGGTTATATATGTCGTACGGCCTATGAGCACCTAGGAAGAAGTGCACCATAAGATATAAGATATTAGAAACATTTAAGAGTTCAAATAATAAAAGTTAAGCAGAGGATTCAAATTACAATAAAGACCAGAAAGTTAAGAAATATGGAGACAAAACCAAAATATTAAAATAAAATTCTTCATTTTCATTCATTCCAAGGATAACTACTAAGATTCAAGCATGTGCTGCTGATTTGCTGTGATCTATGCTACAACCTTGACAGAGAAGGTGTCCCCGAAAGCAGAATTACACGCTTCACTTTTGAAGCCACATCAAGAACAGCCTTTATCTGTTAAAACAACAGATATGATGGAAAAATATAAATAACTTTTAGACTTTAGAAAAATAGAAGATAAAGGGATAAAGGGTAGTTCGTTAAATTACAAGGCACAAATTAAGAACATGAATCTGCTTCTGAAAGCAGTTCTTCAAAAAGAAAATGAACTTGAACTGAACAGATTTGATTTCTGGCTCTCTGAGCATAAAATGAAGTTAGTTGATTACCAGACCCAACCGCATCTTCTGATCCCACTAATCTATTTCACCTTCCTCCATCCAAATTCATATAAAACAATTAATGCTTTGCATCTTATGCCAATATCTAAAGAATTCTTTAATCCTATGTGGCTTTCATTCCCAACCAGCAATTATAAATTGGTCCTGCACTGGTATACACTCACTTTGACCAATTGAAAATGCCCATTCAAAATAGGCCAAGAAGAGATACCTTTGCTAGTAATTGTTGCTACAACAATTAAGATGTCATGATTGTTATAATCATTTGCATGAACCAGCAAGCATTTATCTTGCAGTAGCACAACAGAAGTTCCCAATGCACACAATGGCAATGGAAAATCAGTGTTTGACAGAAATTAATACACAGGGATGGACCCAGAAAACATGCAAGGGTGGGGCATCTAAAAATAGAATAACTTCAAACATCGCATAATTATGTTAACAAATTATAACATTACATAGTGCCCACCTTTGCACCCCTCGATCCTTCTATATGAATACATACAACGATACTCACAACACTCAAAAAGGAATGGTTCTAACTATATGATCATTTTCTCTCTAAGTGACATGTTTATGCATCAATTATAGTGAATATAAAGGAAATCCATATCTACTCATTATGCGAACTACTATTTGATGTTTTAAATTTACAAACAAGAAACGAAATGGCAACATAGTATACCTCTCCTGGTTCTTCCTTCTTCGTACATCGCACATGATGAGATTCATCGACAATCAGGAAAGCCCATTCATGTTCAAGAATGCTCTTCCTTAGACGATGAAGCATGGTATAAGATATAACCACAACTCTGGGGCTTCTTGTTAAATATGCAGGGTTGTCTAGATGGCCGAAAACTGGATTTTAAGAAACATGTAAATGTCAACTAGCTAGCGGGAGAAAATAAAGCTTTTGAAACAAAGACATGAATAAAAAAAAAAAACATACAACAAAAGGGGAAAATAATATCCAAAATTTCAAATAACTAGGATTGAACTCAGTCTACAAAATTACTTCACATGAATACAAATAGACACTTCCCATATTCAACACCACACCCTCACTAACATAATATTCAAACACATAAACTGTACGGTAATCACAAACATCCTACATTCTAACAAAAAATCAACACTTTCACTCCTCAATTCTGCCCAATGCCATCATTGATCTTAACAAGTCCACAAAACAGGAAAAATCACAAAAACCACAACACAGCACAAAAATCAAACATTACCAAGATGAATATCAGCTGGCAAGCAGAAAGGAAGCCACCGCTCGAGCTCCTCCGCCCACGAAAACCTCAACACAGCAGGACAAACCACAAGTAATGCCCCTTCGTCCGGAAAACACCCTGCAATAGCAATAGCCTAATACACAACCACAAAACCACCAATCAAACAATCATATCAGAATCACATTCACACAAAATTCCACCAATTCAACCAATCACATTTATACAATTTAACCAAATAAACACATCAGCACAATAACAATTCACACAATCCAACCAACCAAACAAACACAAGTTACCACAACACAACAGCATTGGTACCTGAAGAGTTTTCCCGAGTCCCATATCATCGGCAATGAGGCACCTGGCACCTCTCCTCAACGCAAACCTCAGCCCATCATGCTGAAAAGGGAGCAATGTATCCAACAGAGTCCTGGGAAGTTTGGCAACCAACCTCTGCACCTCATCATCGGTCAAGTGCTCAGGCCGCACCGGATTCCACCGCTCAACCGAATGAGAGAGACGCTCCACCACATTCAACGTCGCCCAAGGAATCTCCTCCACCTGCATCACTTCCCCGGCGGCCTTGAGTCTCTTCAGCACGTCGCGATATTCGTGCAGCTTGAACACGCACGCATTCATGCCCTCACTTGTCTGAGTGAAATGCGATGGCACAACCTGAGAAATGAAAAATGAAATCACTAAAATTAGGGTTAAAGTAATAAAAAAAAATAAAAAAAAAAAAAGTGATTTTGTTGTTGAGAGTTGAGAGTGAAATGAAGTACGTGTGAGAGAGTGGAGTTGAGGATGGAGAAGGAGTGTTGGTGACCGGGGAAAGGGAAATTGGAGAGAGGGAGGGGTGTGACGGAGAAGGAATCTGGAGAACATATTTCGAGTCTGGCAAGGAACTTCGGAGGTTGGGGTTTAGGTGGGAACTTTTGGCATTTGAAAAGGTGCCATGTGTTGGGGTTATTGCTGTTTTCTGCTTCGGGATGAACTTGTTGTTGCGCTTTTGATTCTAAGAATGTTTTGCGTTTTGCGATCGCAGCTGCACGGTTCGCTTCTACTTGTTTAAGCTGTTCTTCGGTGAGTTCCATTTGCTCTTGGGAACGAAGCAATGAGAGCGCCCGATTTGATATGATTTGAAATACTCGCAGGAGTTGTTTACTGTTTTAGTTTTAAATTGCGCAGCGCACGTGTCAGTCCTTCGGGTTCGTTCAAGCACTTCTACTTTTTATTAAAATGATATTAATTATTAATTTTTATAATGATAACGAGGATTAATTATGTTTTTGACTTTCATCTCTATTTTTAGTCATTCAAATTTTTCATTTTTAGTCTCTTAAAATAATTTTATTATTATTTTTAATTCCTTTAATTAACTTTTCTGTTAACTTATTAAATAAGTATTATTTTTTGATGGCCAAAATAATTTTTTGAAAATGAAAATCCACCACAAAATGATTTTCACATAGTTACTTAAAAAAAAATTAACTAAAAAGAACTATAAACAAGAATAGAAACTCAATATGCTTTAGTTTAGCAATTTTCTTTTCTTTTTAATTTTATTTATCTCAAACTTTAATGTCGACTTTTTATATTAAAATTTCATTATTACAAGATGTCTTAGTTATTCTTTCTTTAATTACACGTGCACATGTTTATTTTTAACTTTTTGACAAAATAAAGTATTATAAGCAATGATATAATGACATAAAATCACTACAAGAAAAGAGAAAAAAAATATTTTTAAGTTCATTTAAAACTAATTAATTTTATTATGAAAATATAAGCAAGACTTATCCTCTCAAGCAACAAATAATAAGGATTGAAAGCTATATATATACATCGTAACATCATTGTTTTCATTTCTTGTGTTTCAATTGGGCTCAATGTCGTGCATACATCATAACATCATTGTTTCCATTTCTTGTGCTTCAATTGGCCTTACATAAAAACTTCTTCATTGAAACGTAAAACACATAATGATTACATAGTCAACCCCACAAAACACAACATTACAATACATGCAGTCTTTATTTTGTCTTCACTAGTAGGCTCCATCTTAATTTAGTCTCACTTATACAACAATCCTTGTCTAAACTTCTAAGCAATCACTTTGAGCATATTCCCCTAGCATGACTATTCCATCAGCCCTAAGACTAAATCGATACCACCTTAGTAGGCCATTTAGGGACCTCACATTGTGATCCTATGAAATGTCCAAGAATTTTTAGTCACGATAGATATATATGAGTGTTGGCTTACCACGACACAAGGTACATGATTACCTTGGCCTCTTTTTGGATTCAATCCATCTACCTATCCTTAAGGCCCACCTAACGAAATAACTTTAACTTACCAGTTTACTCATCAACATATCATGAAGGATATACATACAAGCAATAATATATAAGCAAACACAACAAAAGAAACTAAATCTCTCAACTAGTATCCCTCTTTAGACATGGTAACACAAGGTTAATTAAACATGTTCACACACACAAGGTTTTTCATTTCTTTTAGTTTCTCTCACATCTTCTTCTTCGAGTAACTTAATTAGACAACTCTTCACACACTCTTTTATTAAACTACCTAGCACAAACAAAAACTAATTAACATGATTCTCATTTATCTAAACCATACCAAATCAAACAAGTTAGCTAGCAAGAAACTTGTCTAATTCAGTTAACATGACTCTCTCTAGTTTTAGTCAATCAAAATCTAGTTTTGTGACAATTTAAGTAGTGGCCAGGGAAAATATTAAAAACATTTACAACACCCCAATGACTAAAGCATTAAGTAATCTTAATCAAATGCATAACAAAGAATAAAGCACATGCAAGATTAGAGAACTTCAACAATCAAGTTAACAATCTTTTCTAAATAGAGACCAAACCAAAAACAAATATGGACTAACAAAAAATAACTTGAGGAAATAAAACAAGAGAAATACACCTTAAGTGCCAAATGGTCAAAATGGGAACCAACAGACCAAAACAACAAAAGAAGAAGAACCAGATAACTTGAGAGTGAACTCTTAAAAATGGGAACGAACTTGTCAAAATGCACCAAAGAACTTGAGAATTCACAAAGTTGTAACTCATCACAACAAACAATGAAGAACCCTACAAAAGAAAAGACAACACGAAGTGAAAGCAAAGCCTCAAGATGAGAGCAAAGACACAAACAAGTGGAGGCAACATAAGGCTTACAAATGTGAACAATGGCAAAGAAGAGGACTCACAGTTAGGAAAGGGAAGAGGGCTAGGTGGTGGTGGCTTAATTCGTGGTGGCTAAGGTAGAGAAGAGGGCTCACAGTGGTGATGGCTTAGCTTGTGATGGTCAAGAATGAAAAAAGGTAGCTTACAATGGCAGAGAACTATACTTGGCTTGTGGAACATAGAGGGTAACTTGCGGTGTTAGTGAACAATGCTAGGGTAGAGAAAACAAGTGAACAAAGGAAGACTTTAACACCAAGATTTAAGTCTTAAACTGATAAGGGTTATAATGTAATCATCGTCACTATTACAATAATAATGACGTTTGTAACTCATTTTTTGTTGCTTTTAAAAAAAAATCATTAAAGCGGCGATGATTACATAACAATTGTTGTTAGTTTAAGAAAATTGATGGCATGTGCTTTAGACTTGTTGTTGTTCTCTTTAACGACAACAGTTATAATGTAGTTGTCGTTATTTTTGTCCACTTAATTGATAAGATGCCATTGTGCCATGTTTAAAAACAATTGCTTAACAACTATTGTTAATATGGCATTGTTAAAGCACAATTGTGCATTAGCGTGGGCTGACACTCAACGTGGGAGCATGGAGACTTTTAGAGTGTCTCTAAAAGCTAACATCAACCATGCCATGTAGGTGACACACGCGCCGAACATGTGTCAAATAATACCAAAGTCTAGCTACTACTTTGTAGTAATAGTGGACTCGATCGTTTCCCCTACGGATTACTTTGTTATTTCTCTGTAGCCGAAATTTTAAATGCAATTTTGGGGTTTTTTTTATTTTGTGCAGAGGGAAAATTAAAGGCAATTAAGTAATAATAATTAATCAATGACAGAAATTAAACAACAATTAAAAAGCAATTAATAGATTATTAAAAAGTATCAATATGATCTCTGTCAGATCCTAATTTCCTTCATCAGTTCAACAAAAAGAGGCACTCATCTATGCAGTGCATTGAAACTGAGATCTTTGCATGCCAACACTGAACTAACGCTCTAAGATCCTAGAGAATTATCATCGAACACTTGGTGGCCTTTAAACTCACATGATTGCATGAGAGCACACAACTTGGTTTCAAATCATATAATTAGTTCTCTGCATTCATTATCAATCAACAACGATAGAATCAACAATCTCAATCCAAAATATTAATCAACATAATGAAATCAAAATTATAGAATCTAAAACGAGTGCTCATGCAATTGAAAACGGAGAACCTAAGGAAATTAGGGATCCTATTGAGATCAAATTGGTTGATGAAATTAACTGCGCATAATTGAAATTAGACTAAACATAAATCGAAATTGCATAACAGAACCAATTAAATTGCAAGAAGGAGAGAAAACGAGAATTGGAATGGCAAACCAGAAAATCCTAGCAGAGCGACTTGAAGGGAAAAGAGCAATGCTAAAAATTGAAATTGATTGAAAGGTAAAAAGTGTGCATTAGATTTTTAAGTTAGGGGTGTTATATAGAGGGTTAATCATGTGCGCGACACATGATTTTTAAGTAGCTGAACACCCTAATTTGTAGCCCAATTACAACTTTACAAAATGGGTCAATTACATTGATTTAAAAAGGGCCTAAACTAAAACTTCACGCTGGAATCCCGTAACTAGTTCATGCTTCACTTTCGAGCCTAATTTCACCCAAGATGCAGTCCGAATTAACTCTTCATGCCTGCATAGCTTTTGTAACTCTTCGAGTTCTCTTTAATTTGACATATAATAGAGCTCAAATAGAGTTCTGTGGTGAGAGTTATGCTCATTTTAAACCTTGTCAAAACTGAAATTTTCAGCGAATTAGAATAAAAATAAGCACTTAAGGCCTAATTGAGCCCAAACTCATAAATGCATAAAATCATACTAATTGACCATTAATCATGTTGTATTAGGATATAAAAAATGCAGAGAAAGTGATCAAAATAATGACTCATCAAATTCCCCCACACTTATCCTTTTGTACTCTTGGGCAAAACTAAGTCTTAATGAAAATGTGAAATTGGATGCAAAATTTCATCTAAGTTATTTCATACTCTCCAAAACAGCCATCAATGCCTCAGAACTGAGCATAGTGATTAGAGCACAATCAATCTAATGATTACATATTACCGTGTCAAACAATTCCTGCTTCAGATAAGACCAATTAGATAGTGAATTAACCATGCAAGTCAATTATAAGCAATAGTCTCACCAGAAGTGTGTCACTCAAACTCTCAAGTGTATGAAGCAAGTGTTTACTCTCAAACCATTAAAATGAACATTATTTTACCATAGGCTTGCAATCCTTCTAGCTCTCTACCACTAACAATCACAATCAAGCATGATTCAAGAGGGCTTGCAAAGGATGTAACGGGGCGAAGGATAAAGGTTTTATAAATTTGGTCAAGTGACTACTATTTCACAGATATTGAAATCAGCATCAACAGATTACAAAATATATTAAAATTACATAATAAATCTGCAAAGTTGTTATTTCAACAACTGCTTAAGTATTCAATTCATTTTGCACACTTATTCAGATTAAAATTTTGTTATTTTGCTCTTATTTCTTTTTCTTTTTCCATATATTATTTCCAATTTTTTTCTTTTCTTTTTTTTCAATTTTTTTTAATACCACTTTTGGTATTTTATTTCATCTGTATCAGACTCAAATAACAAAATAGAACTAAGATAACATTTACACAAGTGTGATGATCAAAAAGCAACCAAAATGTATCAGTTCTAAAACTTAGACCCAAATCATATTAATTGTAATATTTCACCCCCACACTTATTTTTTTGCACGTCCCGAGCAGACACCCCTACACTTATCTGCTTCACATAACCAAAAGATGGACAATTACTCAATATCTGTGAAATCATGACAACATTGTTTTACTCTTAAGGCTTGCAATGCAGGTAGTGAAAGAAAAGGTTCCAGGCGCAAAGGGGCTAGTAAGGGATAAAATGTCAGGTAGACTATCTGGTCAAGTGAGTAAATTAGAAATGAATGTCTCAATCATGATCATGCACTAAGTGATAAAATGCAGCTTTGAAAAGAATAAAAGCAAGTTCTGAAAAATAACATCCATAAATGACATATATCACACTGAAAGAAAGAGAATGACATGTAGATGAATTCATTCAAAACAGGCCCAAAAACTCACAGGTTCAATATTACCAAATACTTATCAGAAACAATACATAACCCATTTATACAAACTAGTCTAAAATCTATCAGAGGAATATATCAACACCACAAAGTAATCCAAAAATTAACTCAGCTCAGATTCCAGTTCAAATTCCCAACATGTAAACCATAATGTAGATGTACTAATAACCACACCAGAATCAAATGAATGAAATAAAACATGGAAATCCTAATTACTCCTAATTACAGAAGATGGATAGGCAGGAAGTGAATGAAAACAAAACGAAAAAGAGTGGAAGGAGAAAAGAAAAACTCCCTCGGTCGCTCAAAGCGACAGTGTATCTGCTAGTGTCACCAATTTTTGCTCTACGGGCTGCTCAATGAAGCTCTCATGATAACGCTTTAAATGTTGTCTGTTTACCATGAATGTATCCTTAGTATCTACTACAAGAAACAAATACTCACCTGTGTCAAATATCACAAAATCATCTACAATAATATGTAAGTCATTCTTTATCAGTGCAAATGATTCAAGGTGTAGGTATGTTTTTATGCTATAATCAGTGCATGGTGGTGGTAGGAATAAGTTGAATGCCATAATCATAATTCTCCATTTATTCATTTTAATCTTGGCATCTAAATTGAACAATTCACATGTTTCCCTTACTGTCAAATCAAAGAACATGGAATAATGAACTTTAACATCAATAACACAATTTGAAAGAGAGAGTAAAGAATTAGAGTGTTTTAAGGTAACATGGTTATTCTTTACTCCATCTATAATGTGTTTAGACATTGGTTCGCCATTAAGTGTAGAAGCTTGCACTTGGCTCTCCATTGTTAACTTCTCTAACGACCTAAAAGAATATGTAACATTATGAGAACAAAAACCATTAGGAATAACTAAGAAGTTCAAATCAGCAAACTCAATGATAATCCAGGCTTTAATTCCATAAGAGTTTAAAGTGAAACATTTAGTGTTGTTCATATTGCAATTATAAATAGTATCAAATGATAAAGAAATCTTCCCTTGTGGTTGCTTTGATTGCCTGAATGCTTCACTCTTTCTATAGTGTTTGCTCCAAGAAAACTTTATGGACAATTTTCCACTAGGTACCAAGACATGAGGATTTTTGTAAGGAGAAGGGCCACAAACAACTTCACTGTGTGCTTTAAGTTCTTTCTTTTCTACATAAATACCTTCACACAAAAAGTTGTTATCTTGTATTTCTTCTTTAGGACTCACTCCTACATCACCTATCAAAAGAGAATCAACATAAACAAAGGAATGATTAGTATAAACAATTAAATCATCACATGTTTTCTTCTCTTGTTTATCTGTCACTCTTTCTTCCATGTCTTGTTCTTTCCAATCTTGTTCTTGCAACTCTTTCTCTTTAGCTACAACCTCTATCGAAATTGTCTTTTCTAGTTGTGTCGTAGGTTCTACCATTTGCTTACCAGACCCCAAAGTAATATCACTCACATTCTTACCATTATCATTCAAATTGGAAATTGCTTGTGAGGGTAGACTGATGGATGCTTGAGGTTGGTTCTGACTAATTGCATTGGATAGCTGCCTAATATGAGTTTGGACACTCTGAAAGTTAGCCTCAGTTATCTGATGAAATTGCAAGTTATTGGTGGCCATCTGCTTGATTAATTCTTCCAAAGAAGGACCACCTTGTGACTGGGCTAGTGGTTGTGTAGGATATTGTTGAAAAGCTGATACATGATGGTTGGAATTTTGTTGCCAATTTTGTGTCGGATGGAAAGTGGAATGGTCAAGTGAACTCTAATAAATTTGATCTCTCCATCCAAGATTGTAGGAGTTGGAATATGGGTTGTACTGTTGCGGATGTATGGTATGAAAAACTCCTGCCTCTGCAAAAGTTGGATCACTGAAACTCTCCTCCTGCTACAATAGTTCCCTAATAGTCCTATTATCCATGTTAGCCTAAATGAATGCAAATCAGCACTTCTACCTCTAGTGCATCAGATTCAACAATAGTCATAAAAACAACAATATACAACACAAATCAACATAAACAACACTAACTAATAACACTCAGTAGGATATCACTATCAGCATGCACCAGATGACCAAAATAAACTTCCAAAACAATATCAAATGATTTTTAAAATTTATGGGACTGTCACAGGTCAATTCTAAACCATCATGGGACCCCAAAAATGCAGTGTAAAATTTTAAAAAATTGAAAAGAGGGTCTAAACGTTGGAATTTGGCCTCAATAGGGTGGTATCTCGTGCAAAGCACGAGATTATACCCAATTACTCAAAAACTATCACCCTGCAAATTTTCAAAACCAACAGAATTAGTTCAACAATTCAAAAATACCTGCAGTGTCCCCGCGGGACCGAAATAATTGCAAAAGGGAAAAATGTGAAAGGAATTTCGTAAAAATAATGAAAATTGTCACCCCTATGGGGAGAAATGTTTGCTCAGAAGGCCAAATTACTTCAGGAAGGAAATTAGAATGACCGAACAGATCCAAAAATCCAAAATCAAATGACCAAACAACATATAACAAGTTAAACAAGTGCAAAACAGAGCATGAAATCAGTATGCTGCAGAACTTATTGAATGTAAACTAACCTATCCTAAGTCTAATAATAAAAAAATAAAAATAAAAAAAATGCATATAAACAATGAGAATTAACAAAGCAATCCCGACAACGGCGCCAAATTTGACACACGAGCCAAACGTGCGTCAAATAATACCAAAGTCTAGCTACTACTTTGCAGTAATAGTGGACTCAGATCATTTTCCTACGGATTACTTTGTTATTTCTCTATAGCCGAAATTTTAAATGCAATTTTGGGGTTTTTTTATTTTGTGCAGAGGGATAATTAAAGGCAATTAAACAATAATAATTAATCAATGACTGAAATTAAACAACAATTAAAAAACAATTAATAGATTATTAAAAAGCATCAATCTGATCTTAATTTCCCTCACACGATCTCATGAGAGCACACAACTTGGTTTCGAATCATATAATTAGTTCTTTGCATTCATTATCAATCAACAACGATAAAATCAACAATCTCAATCCAAAATATTAATCAACATAATGAAATCAAAATTATAGAATCTAAAACGAGTGCTTATGCAATTGAAAACGGAGAACCTAAGGAAATTAGAGATCCTATTGAGATCAAATTGGTTGATGAAATTAGCTGCGCATAATTGAAATTAGACTAAGCATAAATCAGAATTGTATAACAGAACAATTAAATTGCAAGAAGGGAGAGAAAACGAGAATTGGAATGGCAAACCAGAAAACCCTAGCAGAGCGACTTGAAGGGAAAAACGCAATGCTAAAAATTGAATTTAATTGAAAGGTAAAAAGTGTGCATCAGATTTTTGAGTTAGAGGTGTTATATAGAGGGTTAATCATGTGCAAGACACATGATTTTTAAGTAGCTAAACACACCAATTCGTAGCTCAATTACAACTTTACAAAATGAGCCAATTACATTGATTTAAAAATGGCCCAAACTAAAACATCACGCTGGAATCCCGTAACTGGTTCATACTTCACTTTCGAGCCTAATTTCACCCAAGATGCAGTCCGAATTAGCTCTTCATGTCTTCATAGCTTTTGTAGCTCTTCGAGTCCTCTTTATTTGAAATATAATAGAGCTCAAACAGAGTTTTGTGGTGAGAGTTATGCTCGTTTTAGTGAACTTTGTCAAAACTGGAATTTTCAGCGAATTAGAAGAAAAATAAGCACTTAATGCCCAATTGAGCCCAAACTCATAAATGCATAAAATCATGCTAATTGACCAGTAATCATGTTGTATTAAGATATAAAATATGCAGAGAAAATGATCAAAATAATGACTCATCAGTAAGTCACACCCAATGTGAGAGGTCTGAGGTAAAGGGTAGCCTCTAAAGGTCCTCATTGAGCGTCAACTTATGGTGACATGGAGTGTGAAGCCACAAAAACTCAAAGTAAAGTCTTTGGAGCTCCACACTAAGCGTGGGAGGGGTTCACGCTCAATAAGAGCTCCATATTCGTTGCTATATTCCTAATGGATTTTATGTGCTATTTCATGAGTATTGTTCATTGTTATGCTTCTCTCTTATGACGGTATTGTGTGTCAAAAATAAAACACAAGAAGGGGGGTTGAATTGTGTTAATTAAAAAAATTTGCTTATCAAACGATATGAGTTTTGCGTCTTAAGATTTTAAAGAGAGTAGACGCAAAAGGTTTTCAGTTGAAAGATTGATTTTAAAAATTGGTTACTTAAAGTGATTAACCTCTATTAGTCAATAATCAAAGCAGATAAGATGAAATATTTTTATACTGGTTCATATGAAATACTACGTCCAGTTTCTTAGCAACTTGCTAAGATTTCATTATCTCCAGTGAAACATCCTTTTACAAGTATTCTTTGTACCCAACCACTTTTGGCTAAACAAAGGTATTCTTTGGACCCAACCTCTCAGACTAATACAAAGGTATTCTTTGAACACAACCTCCACAGGCTAAACACCACAAACAATGGATTTTAAAGGAGTTTTAAAAGAATAAGGATTATCCTCTTCACAGATAGGGTTTTACAGATGAAGAACAAAGTGCTTTCAGATTATAGAGCAAAACTTGAGTAGATAGCTTGAAAAGCGTAACTTTTGCCAACTTTAAAATGTTGAGGTTGAAGTCCTTTTATAGCTGAGCTTCTTGATGTATCCATTAGACTGAGAAGATTTAAACGTTATCTTTTTTCTTGGTACTTCAAAGATGACAGAGTAAAGCAATCAGAACAATTAATGTTTGATAACGGAAGTCAGCACGTTTTGGGGTTTTTCCTGACTTGATCAGATTTGACACTGAAAAGTACCTTTTACTTTCGTGTTGTAGAGGTTTGAGTTAGAAAAAGGTTTCCACCTTTAGAAGCTTTTGAGTAGCGACTTGATTTTGAAATTGACGCGAGTTACTCTATTGTTTGAAAGGACTTTCTTTAAGTGCATAGATGAATGAGATAGAAGATTTAAACTTATCTTCTCTAATAACATCGTTAGTTCTTTCTTTCTTCAACTTGAACTTTGCGTCTTAGCTTCATTTCTTCAACTGAAGCTTGCATCTGTTCTTTATTACTTGAATAAAAGCTTTTGTCAAAGCTTTAACACTTCATCTGATTATGTGCATTTGAACTTGATGTCTTGTGGCTTTGCTTCGTCTTATTGTACTGAGGCTTGTGTGTCTGTATGAGAGATGCTTCTTCTAAGTATCTTCGTCTTAGACTCGTTCCGTTTATCCTTCGTCTGATCCGTCTTTCATCTGTACTATGATCATCAAAATACTTAGATAGTTAATTATCTTAACTTAACATTATGTGTATGAGCACGATTAGATGATAATGAGTTAAATGGGTGAATAAGGCTAGTAATGCATTGTTGTGGGAACATGTTGCAAACAAAGATGGAGGATTATGATTATCATTTTTCTTATTGACGGAGGTGTATGCCTAGTGCAAAGGGTAGTTTGGTTGCCAAGTTATAGATTTGTTCTTGGAGCATGGTTGAGTTTTAATTAAGACATTCAAGGATTAGCATAATTGGTCCATGGGAATTAAATGTTTTTGGAATGGGAATAATGTGAACTTGATCAAATAGGTCGTTAATGGGTCTTAAAGGCCTTAGGACTAGGGGTTATCACCTGGTTTAGATACATTACTTGTGTTGATTACATGAGTTGAGGATTAGTCTAGTGCACAACCGCTAGTCCTGACATGTGATTGTCAAGTATCCTTTGTTGAGAATGTAATAAAGACATGTATTTTTGGGTCATGTCCCAACTCGTTTAATTGGTAACACATAACATCGAGTGAAGTGATTTATCAAACTTGTTTCTTGAGGTGAATTGTGACATGTATGAATTCTTTCTATTTAAATAATTATTACTATTAATATCTTGTCCTTTGTGTGTCTTTGGTGACATTTGTTATGACCTCATGGATGTTGGGAGAGCAAATAATCACCAAGTTTATGTGATGCATTTAGGAGTATGAAATAGGGATGTTTTGACTTAATTAGACTTAATTTTTCAAAATTAAAATAAATTTCACATATTAATTTTAGATAATGTGACATTAAATTAGAGTGTTACACTTAAATTATGTAATGCGATAGTTTTGGAATAAATTTAAAATTTATGACAAATTAATAAACTTAATCACACTTTTATTAATGTTGATAAATTATGTATTTATTTCTAGCATATAGGATCAAAGGTTATTATTGAAGAATAATTCATTAAAATGTATATATTTTTTAATACAAGAAGACTTTTTTTAAAAAGTTATAAAAGTTTTAGCTAAGCTAATAAACTATAATTATAATTTTAGTATAATACACTTGAGATGTTACCAAATGACTTTATTCTTCTAAAATAAATGGATATAAGTTAACAAATACTTGTAAAATTTACTAATTTACATCTTCTTATTCTTCCGTAAAAACATTTTTTTTGGTATTTTTCTTTATATATTGGCAAAATTTATATGGATCCGGAAAATTCTTGTCTTTATTAACATATTATTTTATCTTTATTTATAAATTACATTTTAACATCCATCTATATATAAAAATTAGAATAGTTATTTGTGTCATAATAACTCAGTTTTTCCTATCGCATTCATTTTGATTTTAATATTTTTTTTAATTTATAAATTTTATAGTTGATGTTAATCTAATGTTATTTGAACTAGCAAGCATTCAATAATGAACCACTGAAAAGACTGCAGTTTGATGTAATTCAACATGATTTAGCACCATTCTTGTTGGATAACACTACCATGTTAGATCATTAGCTTTAGAACCTTGTTTAAGTAGCATATACATAATTATTTTTAGATTTGGTTAATTTTATACAAGTGGGATACTTAGTATTATATAAAGTAATCCTTAATTTAATTAGTATTATATTAATTCTCTACAAGTATCAATATCAATTGTTCAATTTAGCTGTTTATGTGGTTTGTTAGAATTTTACTAGGTATTTGTTTTTTTTTTTTTATAAAATAAAAGTATGATTGCATAACAACCCAAACATTTTTTTAAAAAAAAAAAATTATATTTCACATCGGTCCCAAACATAACCGACGTGAAGTATAGTTTTTAATATTATGTAGAAACAAAGTTATGTTAAAATAAACATTTTTAAGTCTCCTCTTCTTAGTAAATAATCTTTAAGGACCCATTTTAACATCAGACATGACTTAACCCGATATGAAATATAATTTTTAACATTGAGTAGAAGCAAAATTGATGTTAAAAACAAAACATTTTTAACACACTCTTTCTGGACAAATGATCTTTAATGACTTTTTTTACACATATATATGTTAAAAAACGTTTTCCACACCAAGCATGAAGCTGATTTTACCATTAGAACCAACATTAAAAGAGGTGATGTTAAAACCTTACTTTGTATTTGTGTAATAAAGAATTGAATTACACTTTCAACTACTTTGATTAAAGTTCTTATTTTCTTATACTAAAATTAGTCTTATTCTCACTAAAAATATAGAAATTAATAAATTATTTATACTTATATTTTAAATTTTATTTTAAGATTTAAATAACTTTTAAATTAAAAAAAATTAAACTAAATAATACATAAAATTCTTATATATATATATATATATATATTTATAATTTACAGTAAAAATTTAACATTTGTTTCCGAACTAAAAATTATAATATACGGTTTATGTATCCATTCTTTATGATAATATGTACTATTCATTGAAAAGTAACGTAATCCAACTACTGATATTTTTGTTTTACTGATCCAAGCGTAGTGCTTGGCCTAAATGCTTCAATTTGACGAGGCATAACCCTTGTGAATAGAAAGGATATAAAGAATTTACCCGAATAACATTTTCTCCAATAAAAAAATGCAAACAAAGAAAACACGTTTCTTCGTTGGTAAAGAAATATTTATCATGCATCATGTGATCTGATTACTTTATTTTTTATCAAAACCTAATGTATGTAGATTAGGTAAGCATTAAGCATAGCTTGTCAATGTCCACTATGTGGCCTTAGCTGGGTTGGATCTCCTAGCTAACAAATCCTCGTTTTGTTCCCTCGTCATTATTAGGGTATTTCTGCTTTCCTAGCTCTTCCTTACCAAAAACAAAAATCTAAAGCTAGGTACATATGGCTGGAAATTTTGACCATTGGTGGATCGTATCAGCCCATGTGAAAACTGGATTTGGAACGTAACCACCCAAATTAATATCCCTGGTACACTCATGTGGAATCTAAACTAATTTCTATGTAAGTCTTATATGTTTATAGCTTGTTTGGATGCAGTGAAGTTAAACATAAGAGAAGAAATAAGTAAAAACAAAAAGTTGAAATTGTTTGGTAAGTGAAAAATAAACAGGAGATCAAATGTACATTTTGTGGCAGTTTTCTCACAAAAATTGCTTGACAATTTTTATTATTTCCTTTGAATGTCTAATAAAACTACGGTTTGCTTGACAATTTTTATTATTTCCTTTGAATGTCTAATAAAACTACGGTTTATCAAAAAAAATTTAAACTTATTTAGTGTGAGGTATTTTGCAAGGGATTTAGTGGACTAACTTTTTCAGGATGGAAAATATACCTGCAGAAAATACTTCGATAATCAAATTAATAGTGGTTGTATACTTAAGACATAATATTATAAATAAGAATAAGATAATTTAATTACAAATTTAAAAATATTTTTTAAGGTATATATAAATTAGAAAAGGATCATATATGATGAATTCATGTCTTCGTTATCTAGCTGAACAAATATGACCTAAATCCTAATGTCAACTATAAACTAACTTTGATCATAATCTTTAACTATATTGATATCACATTTTGATGATGGGATAAATTTCGTCATGTGTCTTGTTTTTAAGTGTAACATAAATAATAAAATATTTTTAATCAAATATTTTTTTTTTTTTAAATTCACTCAGACTTTTCAAATATTTTCATTCCTTTATTTCTCTCTTGTTTATTTTGTTTCTCACTTTTCTTTTACCCAACAGTTTTATGAATATTTTTGTTTTGCATAAAACATCTATTAAATCACGAGAGAATAATGATTGAAAATGACAAATTTTAAAACAGAATTATTTTTTTTAAAAAAAAAAGTACATGTGGACCTGACAAAGGCCGGGTTTCATGATATTTTGGTGACAAAGGTAAGTTGTCGTATTTGTGGTCCACGGAAGACTACGAAATAAGAATAAGATAGGACTAAGGAGTGACTCAGCATGTGTTGGCTGTTGCGTCTACTCGAAACCGTGGGCTTCGTAAGTGGTAACAGTAATTCACAAAAATTTGTCTGATTTTCTTTAAGTTTTCTTTTCTTGAATAATTTACCTGGAAAATTTGACATTCATTCAGGGAGTAAAAGAAAATTAAAATTTATTATTAGAATATAATTCAAATCTTAATTAAAATAACAGAGGTTATTGTACTATAATTTTATATTTTCTTTTATCTTTCTCAAAATCAATGCAAAAGATATTCTTAACTTTCTCAAATCAACGCAGAAGATGTTGCAAGTTCCGTCCGAATATAGCCCGAACCAATGCAGGAAAATCTCTCTCAGTTAGCTCGTAAAATTGATTAACAATTAAATGATGAATTAGAATAAGATTAGTAAGATTATCAAAATAATATAAAAAATAATCTAGTTTTATTAATAAAATGTATTTAAAAAAATGAGAATTTAAAAATAAATAAAAATATATATTTAATAAAAATTATATGTTATTTTAAATTATTTATTAGTTATTATTGATTTTTAATGTTATAAAATATATATTTTGATTAATTTTTATCTTAACTAAATTTTTTTTTATATATAAAATAGAATTATTTTAATTTTTTATTTTAAACTTATAATTTTATATTTCATTTAACATTATTTCAAACATTATTCAATTGTTATTATTATTTTATCAATTATAATTCAACTCGATTAAACTACTAAATTTAAACCTGTACCGATACCCGTTCACGGAAAATAAATCCATTCTTCTCCCCTCAGCATGTTGCCTTATCCACAACCCCCAAGAGAACAACAAAGCCAGAATTGGAAATGAGATTCGCAGTGCAATAATGCACATGGCTTGCGCCATTTGCATCATAGGACAGGTAAGTAAGTTGATAACTTAAAAGATATAAACAGAGAGAAAATATACTAATGTATATATTGGCCATAGTTCATTTTCTTTAAAATCATATATGTATATCTATGTATACTTATTAGAGTTTTCGTTACAGGGAAATAATATATTATATATAAATATAAATAAAGATTATTGTAAGTTTAGATAATTTTTTATTTCTTCTATTTATGTTATTGTTCCTATCGTTTAAAATATTGACGTGTTAATTTTAAATATCCGTCTTTTATGTGATTGTCATTAAAGGAAGTCATACTTATAAGGTTATTATGATGTTAAAGTTAGTTTAAGAAATAAGTAATAGAGTTTCAATAAATAAAGAGAGTCTAAGAGAATTTTTTAAGATTTAATCTCTTATTCATAAGTGGAGATTGTTGATGTTTTTTTATCATCTCAGTTAGCTGATCTATATAGGTAATGATTATCGAAGAGAGATTGATGATGCTTATAAATTTAAATGATATTATTTTTTTTAATTGAATGTCATAAATGAGTCTATACTCTTATAGACCGACCTCTATCTCTACATTTAGTGGAGGTTAACCTGTCTCATTAACTTGACGTATTAATAATGTTCATTAAATATAATATGAGTGAAAGTTCACGTCAAAATAAGATATTAATTCTTTATTTTATTATATAATTTTTATTTAATTAATAATATTTAAATTTCATAAGATATAATATTTATATAATCTTAATATTTAAAATATTATCTATTTATTTTTTGTATTAATATTTTCTATTTGATGTAATTATAATTTTATTAAGTAAAACATGTCATACTTTCTTGAAACCATAACGAATTTAATGATAATAAAATTTATTATCAATAAATATTTAATATTATTAAAAGTATCATATTTATCCTCACAATCAAAGTTAATAGTTGCAATTATATATATATATATATATATATATATATATATAAAATCTTCTATAGCATGTGAAAATTTAATTTGTACATAGAAGGGTGTTTTAATCTAATGATTAAATGAAGAGAGAGAAAGAAAATATATTTAATAGTACAAGTGGATAGCATTTCATGCAAGGATCCAACGTGGCCTCTGGCATAATTAAAGCAAAGTATGAAACAATAGGAGCACGCAGATTGAGTTGCGTTTGATCCAATTACCGCTGTCTGTGCTGATAATCGGAGAAGTCAGACATATGAACATGGCACCACTAAAGCAACTCTTGTCATTTTATTCAGTACTAAAAACGTCTGCGTTTATCATACTATCTAGGACCAAGGTTGCTTCTCGTGCGGTTAAAGATCAATGCATTTAAATTAGATACATTTATTTTATTATTTTATTACTCTTAGCTATATTTTTTCATTGCAAATAAAGAAAAATTGCATTTAATCTCAACACTTAATAACGTCAGTTGAACATATATAAGTAGTGCCGTTAGTTATTACTAAATTTGACATGAACGTGACATGGGATGTGGTATGTGATATTCATGTTGTGATTTTGAACAAGTTTTTATTTAGAATATTTAATAAGAAACTCTGACAATCTTTCGTTAAATTTCTATAAGTTGTTAAAATATCATACAGAAAAATTCTGTTAATATAATAGACAAATGCATATTTATTAGTTTTGTAATATTTATGATTGTTGGGTTTACAGTGTATTTACTTAGAATTCTAAGTTAATATCAAAACTAACTTGTAATAATATTTTATGATATTTGAATTTTAACATTGCCAGTAAATTTCTTTGCTATTTCTGTGCATATTTGATATTAAACTGTTTATCCATTTTTGGGTAGCAGTAGTTCCACAATTATCGTTGAAGGAGTTGTTAGTAGTTGGGATCTGTTTGTTTAAATTGGGACAAAGTCTTTCCTATTCATTTACATCTAATATTATTAGAAAATGATTAATAATCATCATCAGAAATTAATGCATGTAATATTATATTTGAATATATTTTTTCCTCGTTGTTTCTCTATTTTTAGATGTAAAAAATCAATTCATCGATAATTTTATACCCACCTGTAATAGAGAAGTAGGTTAATATTATATGGTTATTTTATAAATAAAAAGATATTTTAAGAAAATATTATTTTATGTAGATTAGTACATTTGATATTAATTTTTTTTAAAAAAATTGAATTATAATCTACATTGATTTTGATTAAAAATCGACGTATAAAATGTCGTTATTAACATCAATTCTTACTTATGAATCGATGTAAAAAAAACTTTTCGCATCGATTAAAAACCTAACATAAAAAATTCATATTTTAATGTCGTTGCCTTTTCATACTAGTTTTAAACTGATATCATAGATTGTTTTAACCGTTATAAGTCTTTTTTTCATTAAAAATATAAATAATTAAAAAATAATTTTACTTCTTAATTCTTTCTTTTCAATGTCTATTCAAATAATAATGATTTTAATATATTAAATGTTGTATTTCCTTTTTCGAAAAAGTCAAATTTATATTGATGTTATTATGATTTAGTTTTTAAAATTGTTAATCTAGAATTATGACTTTTAATTATTATTACGTATATTTAAGAGTGAAAATAATAATATATTTTAAAAACCATTAAAAATCAAAGTAATATATATTTTAATGAAAAATTATTTAATAAACTAAAATATAGTAATTCGAAAAAATAGAAGACTAAACCAAAATTATTAAAGCTTAAAAAAGACAGAAAAAACAACCCTCCAAATGAAAGGAACATAGGTTACATTTAACCTGTATCATTCCAGAAAAAGGAGAGGATATAACCCCATCAATCCTCTTCACAAATCAAAAAATTAATTTACATAAAAAAATTATACAATATCATTGGAAAACAAACGATATGGAACTCCTTTGCTCCATTAAAATCCTCATTCTATAACATAGAAAAATAAATAAATAAATGCCCTACTTGTTACTTTTAAAATCAAATCAATATACAGCATCGTACACAATCCCCTGCTATCATATACTTGCCATGCTCCAAACCCCAGAAAAATCATGGCTATCCATAGCCAAATCCTCCAATTTCCCTTGCTTTGGAGATAGTAACTGAGAAGAATTAACTGAAATTTCACCAATAGAAGCCAAAATTGTCAATTCTGATTCGTCTAAACCTTTTGCTGGCCCAAAACTACATCGCTCATTCCCATTCTTTGATAATGCATCTTTAAATTTCTTGATCTGTAACATAATATCCATATACATAAAAACTTGAAGTCTAAGAAAAGATAAAAGTAACCACAACAGAATCTTATCAATAAGATATTTACTTACAGTAGCATTTGTACAGCTGAAGCTACAAACTCGACCCTCCGCACCCCTATAGAACCTGAAGAAGGGTAACACGTGAATGCGCAGAGCGTGACACATTGTTTTCAATTCCTCGTAATTGACCTCCAGAAAGGTTGCATTTGGATATAGTTCAGCTATTTGACAGATCTGGTCACATGTAACACGGTCAAATATTGTAACCCCAACAGATATTAAATGAATATTGCAAATTGAAGAATTGTGATAGAAATAGAAGAACATGACATAACTCTTCAAGAGCCAAAGTAAATAAATAAATAAAATAACACCTTAGGATGAAGAGCTTTGCAACCTCCACAACCAGGTGAATAGAAATGAACAACAACCAATGAATCATCAGCATTGAGCAAATGGTTAACCAGTTCTTGTGCTGAATGAATCTCAAACATATTAGGCTTTAGGTTCTTCTTCCACCATTTCAAAGCCTTGCTAACACAAATTGTTGCTTGAGCCTGAAATATAGGATAAAGATTAAATATTAAGACCGATAAAAAAAAGAAAAAAAGGGTTATATACCCTGAAAAAACCAATGGTTCAACATACATGAACAGGAACATTGCTTGAGGATTTTGAATTGCAACACCCTGAGGTTTTTTCACCTAGAGCAACATTTTTTCCCATGAAAGCATTATTCAAAACAAAAGCACCCCACGATTTCGGTTTGTTTTTGGAACCAACAATGCTTTCATTCCATGCAGGAACACAGAAAACACTCTTCAAGGAACATGCCATCTGAACTCTGAACAAAAAGGATATTTTTAACCTCAGATCATGAGATGAAAAGGGTGTATTCAATTGTACTTGTTAAGCCTATGGATCAAACCCAATTTTTGGTTTTGTTTCGGGATCAAAACAATGGGTGGTTGAGCGAAAATTTTTGCAAAGACGCCAAGAATAAATGTTTAAAGGCCTATGAAAAGAAAAGGAACAAGAGTTCAATGGATAAAGGCTAAAAAGCGAAGCTTGGAGGGACAAAAAGTGTTATTTCTTGTGAATGGTTTGATGAGACTCATGAGAGAGCAATGGTGATGCGTCCAAACTTATACCAGGGAAATGGAAAATGTGGTTGGTGGGGTCTTTTCTGAGTGGCGTTGTCTGTTTCTTTGTAAAAGGTTAAGAATAGAAAAAATGATAATAGTAGTAACATTTATCCAAATTTTAATTTATGAAAAAAGAAAATTACTGAAAAGGAAAACATTATCCCATTATCCATATCCATTGACGTTATCCTTTGTATTTATTAAGGATAATTAGCACCGAATTAAGCAGTGCCTGCATTGCTGCCGACTGAGTTGTCCCACGTCAGATCACATGCGACTGCGAGTTTCTCTTAAAATAAGTGAAATATTACAAGTGTTGTTAAATTATTGTTTGGTTTAATAGGATTTGTGATTTGGCGGATTAACCACACACGCTAGGCTGACGCGGAACTTTCACGTGACGAATAAAGATTAACCTTCAAATGTATTTGGATTTATTCAAAGATTGATTTTCTAATAAAAGATTCATCTATATCTTTTTAAATATACATCTACTTTTTTTGTACCATAATTATGGAAAAAAATATGTAATTACTTTTAAAAGAGTATATATATTGTTGCTACTTGTTAACAATACTAATACAAAAATCACAAACAACAACATACATCATTATAGTTCAGAGATAATCTGTGACGCAGTAACATTTTGATAATATTGATATTATAGATTAAGACGGTTTAAATTAAAATTGTCATAATCTGTAACTAGGTGACATTCTTATAATATTCTTATAAAATTAAAAGTCATTTAAATGGGAAGATAAATATTAGAAATTTTAAAACTAAAAATTATTTAAATATGAATATAAATATTAAAAATGTTAAAATTAAAAGTCATTTAGACATAAGATGAATATTAAAAATTTTAAAATTAAAAAATATTTAAATAGAAGGTTTAAACATGTATGATTTTAAAATTAGATATATAATTATAAATCAAAAATGAAAAATCGTTAAAAAACTAAAATTTATTATTATTATTGTTATTATTATTATTATTATTATTATTATTATATATTATTCATCATTATAAATTATTATTTATATATATAATTAATTTTTATTTACATATATTATAATTATTATTTAAAATAATTATTTTAGGAATAATATAATTATAATATCATTTAAAATTATAAATTATAATTACAATTATTTATTTAAAATATTTTTTATATATATTATAATTATTATTAATATATAAATTACTATTATTTATTATTAATTTGGGGGGAGGGGGTAACTGCCCCTCTAACGTTGCTTGTGGCTCTGCCTATGCTCTCCACTGATCTCCTCCTCTCCACTGCGAAAAACCCTAACCCTCTGCAACCTCAATCACTGAACCTCATCACCGGCGCAACTCCTTCCTCCATACTCCTTCGCAAAACCCCATACTCCGGCGGCCTTCTGACAGAGGACTATCCCCACAAGAAGAACCTCCTCCAAGGAGACTCACTAGGAGCATGCTCAAGAAGCTTGAAGGGGAGTTGGAGAAGGTCAAGGAATGCTACAAGCTTCAAGGCCTTAGAAATTGACACACGCGCCGAACGTGCGTCAAATAATACCAAAATCTAGCTACTACTTTACAGTAATAGTGGACTCGGATCGTTTCCCTACGGATTACTTTGTTACTTCTCTGTAGCCTAAATTTTAAATGCAATTTTTTTGGGGGGTTTTGTGTAGAGGGAAAATGAAAGGCAATTCAATAGTAAAAATTAACCAATGACAATAATTAAACAATAACTGAAAAGCAATTAATAGATTATTAAAAAGCACCAATCCGATCTCTGTCAGATCCCAATTTCCCTCATTGGTTCAAAAAAATAAAGGCACTCATCTATGCGGTGTATTGAAACCGTGATCGTGATCTCTGCATGTCAACACTGAACTAACGCTCTAAGATCTTAGAGAATTATCATCGGACACTTGGTGGCCTTTAAACTCACACAATCGCATGAGAGCACACAACATGGTTTCGAATCATATAATTAGTTCTCTGCATTCATTATCAATCAACAATGACAGAATCAACAATCTCAATCCAAAATATTAATCAAAATAATGGAATTAAGATTATAGAATCCAAAATGAGTACTCATTCAATTGAAAATGGAGAACTTAAGGAAATTAGGGATCCTATTGAGATCGAATAGGTTGAAGAAATTAGTTGCGCATAATTGAAATTAGACTAAGCATAGATTGAGATTGCATATTAGAAGCATTAAATTGCAAGAAGGGAGAGAGAACGAGAATTGGAATGACAAACCTGAAAACCCTAGCAGAGCGACTTGAAAGGAAAAGAGTAATGCTGAAAATTGAAATTGATTGAAAGGTAAAAAAGTGTGCTACAATTTTCTGAATTGGGGTATTTATAATAAGTGAGTCATGTGCTAGTCACATGACTTTAAGTGACTTAGGGTGCAGGGTTCAAAGCTCACTCAATGCAAACATTTAAATGGTCCAATTACATGATTTGAAATGTGCCTACATTAATTCTTCATGCTGGAATTCCCGCATCAATTCTGTGCGTCACTTTCAAGACAATTTTCACCCCAGATGCGGTCCTAATTGGCTCTTCATGTCTCATAGATTTTGTAGCTCTTTCAGTCCTCTATAATTTGACATATAATGGAGCTCAAACAGAGTTCTGTAGTGAGAGTTATGCCTTTTTTAGTGAACCTTGTCAAAATTAGAAATTTTAGCGAATTAGAACAAAAGTAAACACTTAAGGCCCAAATGAGCCCAAACTCATAGATGCACTAAATCATGCTAATTGACCATTAATAATGCTGTAATATGATGTATTAAATGTAGTGAAATTGATTAAAATAATGATTCATCAGAAATACTAAGGATTTTTGTAATATACTTGTAAATACTTTTGAATCTTTGTAATGCCATGTAGGAGCTTGGCAAGCTCACGACCCAATTTGTTTGAGGGCATACTTTGAATTTCTTTTACTTGTGTTTAGTGCATGACTTAAAGGTACAAATGAAAAATGATGTGCATTAAGGTTCACCTTAGAATTTCAAGAGAATTTCAAGTAAATTTGAGTTTAAGTGAAATTCTAAAGTGAACTCATGGATGAAGGTTTAAGTAGACTTCTACTTAGGTGGTGATCCATGTCTCCACTTAAGGAGAAGTCTCAAACCTTGATCAAGTCCACCTAATCAAGGGACTAGATTAAGGATTGATGACATGTCAGTTGGAAAGTGACATGTAACTAACCTAGCTCCTCATTAATTAGTTTGTTACCTTAGGCTAAGTTAGTTAGGGTTCGGTTAGGTTAGCTTAGGCTTAGGGCAAGTTTAATCAGCTTGGGTTAGGTTTAGTTTAGCTTGCTACCCAAGCTAAACCGTGGCTATATAAGCCCTTTCCATAACCTTGTAAAACACTTTTGATATATTTTGATAAATGAAATAGCTTTGAGCTTTTCTTAAGAGAGGATTCTCTTATCTTGCTTAGCAAGGTTTCTTGGATCTTATCAATGGATTCCATCCTCTATTGTGGCGGTTCTCCCTAGATTTATTGGCTAGCCATGACGCCTACCCTCACCATTTCTCACCCCATTCACCTTTTCTTTTTCGGTCTTCCCTTCCATCATTGAAGCTTTGACCGAAAGCTTCCTTTAGCTTGTCTTGGAGTGCATTGAAGAAGCTAGATTGGGCAACATCAAGGGCTCTTTGGAATCTCTCTAAAGAGACCTCTATCACCTTCTCCTTCCTCCTTCCTCCTTCGCGAAACGCTTCTAGAAGGTACACATTTTGTTTTGATTGTTTTCTTCTTTGGATTGTTTTCGTTTGGATTGTTTGGATTATTTGCTCATTACGAAAATGAATAATGCATTTGTATTTGTTTGGATTGATTTCACTTTTGGTTTAACCAGTTTGGATTGATTTCGCTTTTGTTTAGGGTTGATTCAATTATTTGAATTAAACTCCTTTGATAATTTGTCTATTAGTTTTGATAAAATAATAAACAAACAGATATTTTGAATCAGATGTGCATGCTTCACTCGGGAGCTGTAGCAAAGTCTTGGACAATTTGTGGAACTGCAAGATGTTCTAATGGACATTGTTCTCGCTACTTGGAATTCAAGCATAGAACAGTAAAAGTTTTTCATTTCAAGCACCCCATAGTAAGGATTCATTAACATTAACATCATAAAGTTTTTTTTTTTTTTTTTTTGCGCAAAGGGACGTGAGAGAAATTAACAAATTAAAGTTGAAGTTGAGCAACGGGTATTGAATTCAACAATAAGAAAATAGTTCATATTTTACCATAACAATAAGATACATAATAGATAACTGATATGACCATTATTACTGTTTAGTGTCTACCCCAAGCCATAAAACTCATTTGTAAATGCAAGCAATGACAAATATTCATAGAAAAGAAATCACTAGAATCTAAACTATACTCTAACAGTTCTTGCAAAAGGAACAGTAGACAAGTAGCTCAATAACGGTGTATGAGTTTCTTGTATGCATCCTTGTGCTTCATGTAATGGTTAATTTCAGCCTGATAATAAGTCACATTAAGCATCAAAATTAGAACCTTGGCTAAGAAAATCATAAAAATGAATTTAATTTAAAGAGTAGAATGTGATCCTTATGATTTTAATGATTTTTCAATGGTAATTGTGCCGTGACATCAATAGAACATTATTTTTCAAAGTCAGACTGCAATCAGAAAATATCCACAAGATCTTCCAACCAATTGAAGATTGTTATCATATCTCTACCTTGTAGCTCACTAGTGCTATATATACAAATGTAAAAACATTTTAGAATATAAGGAATTATAAATTAAAAAGCATCTAAACCAAATCTATACCTTTCGAATTGCTTTTATGGTAGTTAGCAATTTTTCACTGATAAATTCCTTAAAGGAAGTTATCCTAATTTAGAGCATCCAAAGATACAGAAGTGATGCTGGCAATCTCTGAAGGTTTTCCGAATTTGGATTTGTATCTGTTTCATACATGAAATGAGAAATATAATGTTTAGTTTGATAATTCTATACAAGCTGCGAAAAATGACAAGAAACACAAAAAAATTATTGATTAAGTTGCTCACAAGATTTTAGAATAATCATAATATTATGAATGGAAGAAGTTCAACACTTCTTCTATAAGTTAATACAATCTAACACAAAATCATAAATTAATGTGAACCGTTTGATCTTTATCTAATGATTTTGATTCTTGATTTTAGTTAAGTATTTGGATTATATCATCATTTAAGTGAGAAGTAGTTAATTACAGCCCTATTAAATACAAATTTGTTATTTAGAATAGTTTCTAAGTTAAAGTATAACTTTTGGTTTATTTTGAAGTTGGAATTATGAACCATTTTATTTATTGTCAACTGTTTAATTATTGGGAAATATATGTATGGACTATCTGTGTGAACTGGATAAACAGGTACAACAAATGTGGGAAAATCGTAAAAAACAAACAACATATTCAAAAAAAAATTAAGCAGACTACGACGGTTTTAAGACCTTAATCAATGGATGATAAGCATTCTTAAGAATGCACATGGATCACCCTCTATGGATTAAGCTTAGCCCTTGGATCAAGGATTTAAATGAATGGCATTCAAATAAGAGTGGTGCTAAAAATGTGACTAATCTAATTTGAATTTACGCCCTTTGATTATGATAGAGGTCCATCCAAGGAAGATAACACAACTAGAAGAATTATTAGAGGAATTCTTAAAAGGATGGAAGAAGAGATTAAGAGAACGCTTTTGAAGATTGAGACTCAAGATCAAAACTTTTCTTACATTTCTAATTCTTGCAATCTTCTAGTTATTGTAAATGAAGTATAAATATTACTTGAATGACCAATGTATGTTTCAACCAAATACTAGTTGTTGACTTTATTCTTCGACTTGTTAGCCTTTAAGTGTATGAAGCGAAGAGAGTAAAGTCTAGTGGATATAATAAGGAAATTGAGTCATAGACTTACTAAAATTCACAAGTGAAATTTAAATTTAGTTTGAGTTGAATTTGAATTTCATTTGTGAATCCAAACAATTAGCCTCAAAAAAGGATTCTTACATAGATTAAGGATCGATGCCTAAATCTAAGGAAGAATCCTAGCCTTTGTTTAATCTACTCATCCATGGGTTGATACACACTTAGGATTGATGACATGTCAACTTGAGAGTGACATGTAACTCTTTGAAGTTGAGATGTAACTTGAGCCAATTAAGTGTGTGGCTCACGAGCCTCTTTATTCTCCACCACTAGTTTAGGAAGACTTTCTCTCTAAGCTTCATTTACACTATAAAAGGTATAGCTGAAACATTGTAGAAATATTTTGTAAATTTTATCAAATAAACCTTAGCTTTGTTGAGAGAGTTTTCTCTTGTCTTCTTAAGGAAGAACCTTGGATCTTATCATTGACATTCATCACCATTGTAGCAATTCTACATGGACTTATTGGCGTTGTCATGGCGTCATAGTCCACCTCTTGTCTTCACCATCTTTAACTTTTCTTCTTGGTATCTCATCTTGGCCAAAACCTACTTGGGTGTCATTAGAGGCTTGCTGAGGAATTAAAGGTTCGAGCAACTTCAAGCATTGGGTCTTCTAATGCTTGTATCAGATTAGATCTAATCTTAAGGTCTAAATTCAAATTAGAGTGAATGAAATTAGTTTAAATCTTAACCATAAGATTTATATCTAATTCTATGATTATTCAAACTTAGTTAGTGGAAAGAACACTCACTTTAACTCTCACATTCCCATTCTTTTTTAGGCAAGTGACATTCACTCTCTACCTAAATCTATTTATGAGTTCTCGATCCAATTTTTCTTAAGTCCTACTGTAAAAGATAAAACACAAGAAGGGGGTTGAATTGTGTTATTAAATTTTTTTTTTTGGTCTTTTTGTCTGTTGGTTCAAGACAGGTTCAGACGAAACAATTTTTTATCTTCAAAGATTAGTTTTAATGAATAAATGTTATAAGTTGATTACCCCTGTTAGTTACAAACTCAAAGCAGATAAACACAAGTATATTTATACTGGTTCGTCTATTCAAGACTACGTCCAGTTACCCAGCAACTACTGAGTTTTCACTACAAACCGTGAAATGGTTACAAGTATTATTTGAACCCAGCCACTTTTGACTATTACAAGATATTCTTTGAGCACAGCCTTCTCAGGCTAAACAACTAGGTATTATTTGAACACACAACCTCCTCAAGCTACAATACCACATAAGTGGATTTACAAGGTTACTTATGAAAAAAAAAATTTCCTCTTCGCAAAGAGGGATATACAATAAAACACGAAAGTAGCAGTGAGCGAAATCACAATGACTTAGAAAATTTAAGCGTGTTCACCAACTGAAACTTGAGAGAGTGAGGTCCTTATATAGGCAGATTCTTCAGATATCCGTTAGAGACAGAAGAATGTCGTTGAGCTTTCTCTAAGTGCAGTCCAAAAAGGTGTCAGAGTGCAATCAAGTGATAGATAGCGTGTGCAACAGATTAGATGACAGCTTAGTCCTTTTTCTGACTTGTACAGAGATTTTCTTGGAAAAGAAGAACTCTTTCGTGTAGCATAGGTAAGCTCGAATCCCCATACTGATCTTGGAAGCTTTGAAGAGTACTTTAGCATATTTAAAAATTTGGCGCGAGTTACTCAGCTGTACTTCACTCTTGTGATAAACGATGCAGTTCTTCAGTCTTAAGATTGGTTTGAGAGTTTCGTCTGAAGAATTTCGTCTATCCTTCCATCTGAAGACTTGGCTTTGTGACAGACAAATGACCTTACTTTTGAGGGGTCATCTTTCGTCTGTGCTTGTTCCGTCTGACTTTGCTTGTAACACTTTGTCTGAGATGTTCCATTTGTCTTGTAATAAATCAAAACTTAGAGTCGTTAATCTCTCTTGATCTAACAATCTCCCCCTTTTTGATGATTACAGACCATACTAGTAACTTTCTCAAAAAGAGCATCTACACAAGACAAAATTAGCTAAAACACTATAATAACAAGCAGCCAAAGTTACATCAAGATGATGTTCTCTGAAAATACTTCTTTATAAGAAATGTTACATTAATGTGATGTAAGTCATTTACAAGTTTCAGAAGAACAGATCAAAACAAATAAAAGATTAAATAAATTGTAAACAAATAACTAGAGTAACAATAAAATAATAAACTTCATCCTTCATCCTTTGTTTCCCCCTCAGACGAAAACCGAATGTTCTTCTATTACCATGCTCCCCCTTAGCTTAACCTTTTCCTCAAAATATTCTCCCCTTGAGCTGAGAATCATCAAAATCAGAATGGTGGAGGCTGCGGTTGGTGTTGTACAAGATTCATGACAATATTCCGTAGCTGCTGCATCTCAGTAGATATAGAAACTTGATTGTCTTCAAGCTCCTTGTTCTTTTTCTTTAAGTGCTCATAGTTCTCTTCAAGAGCATCATATTTGCGCTTCAAGGCATTATACTTGTCAGCAGGATCTTCAGGTTATTCAGGCTCCTCAGCAATTTCAGGTGATTGCGGTTCCTCATCAGTGACAGGTTCCTCAACAATTGGTATTGTGTCATCTTCAATAACTATCACTGGAGTTCCCTTCAGACGCACAGAGAATAAAGGAAGTTCCATGCGAGTGCTGAAGTTATATTCCCATTGCCAAGAATATGATTTGTTGAAGGTAGTAAGTTGAAGGTACTGAGGTTCTTGAGGAGGAAGAGTGTAGGCGAAAGCTCCTCCTGGATAGACTTTGCCACAAGTAACAGACTCTTCATCAAATGAAGTTCCTGAGTAGAATGTTGAGGTAGCTTCATGATCCTTTATCATCCTCTGAATCTTGGGATTGATAGGCTTTGAGGCATGAGCTTGAATAGCCTTGAGGTGATCATAGGCAACAGACAAAAGTCGTTTGGGAATGTGTTTTGCAAACTTGAATTGCTTGGGGGCAAACAGTGTCTTGTTTTCCTTTCCTTTGGCCAAAAACTTAACCAAGCATGGTCTTGAGCGATCCATGACAATGAAATACTTGGTTTCGTTTGTGACTAAGGATGAGAACTGAGATCCCATCATGAAGGGATAGGGCCTGAGTTCCTTCCTTGCTCTCCTCTGAATTTGAGAAAAGGAAGCCAACCTTCCTTTTTCTTCTCTCCTATAAGCATTAACCATCATTATGAAGGCAATGTTATAGTCTTCCAGTAGAGAGTGAGCGAAGTCTTCAGGATCTTCACATTCATTGATGAGGAGGGAGTAACGTGGATGAATCCTTGAACAATGTGGTATTGTCCAAGGAAGAACAATCCCTAAAGTATGGCCTAGTCCCACATACTCTGTTTGGTTCATAGGGATTGTGAAGGTGAACGGATCATGGCTATTAATGGCATCCAAGTGCCAATGATCGCAGTCTCTTGGCTCATATACTGTGGAGATAGCGTCTCCATATCTGCAATGGTAAGCTTATGTTGAACCTTCCATCTGATGTTTTCTCTGTATGGAATGTGTGGTTCATAGCCAAGTGCTGGTCCTTCCATCAACAGCCCAGCAAGATGATCCTTGTATTCAACAATATTCTCCAAACCCTTGATGTTTAGTTGTGCCAGCTCGTCCCAAGGCAGACGCTTCAGCCAATCGCATTGCTCGTCAGGGGAATACTTGATATCATCTTTGAAGTCTTTTTTCTTCAAGGGTTGGTGAAAGAGGATAGGATTGACAAATCTCCCAAGTTGAAATCCCTTCTTTCCTCTATATTGATAGGGTTTCTTCAATTCGATGTAGGGAGTGTCCTCAATAAAGTAATCTTCATTATCCACAGAATATCCATCAATTGCGAATTCAGACGGTTCTCCATCACTAAGATCAGAGACGTCTTCAGTCTGATCTTTTATTAACCAATCTGGCTTGATTGGTCTTTTTGCACAAGAGCTCTCAACAAATCTCTTCATGACTAATTCGTTGAGAAACGAATTGTCTGTCTTATGCTTCAGTGGAAGATCTTCTGGATTCAGCAACTCAGCATGAGATCTTACCAAAGGCCGAACTAGCCTTTTTATTTCCACATGTCCCTCATTAGACGAAGAACATGTGTCATCTTCAATGATGACTACAGACGGAATCTCCATCGCTGTAAAGCGGAAGTTTCTTCCAGATGTTGCTTCTATCATCACATGACAAGGTACTTCTTCAGACGCAACATGTATCGTCTGATTAAATGCAGCATTGAGAGGAGACGCAACAATAAGATCAGTGCTAGTATTCCTATGTTCGTCTTGGAGTAAGGATTCTAAAACCTCCATGGTTGGAGCCTCTTCATTTAACATGGTCTCCAATTCCTCTGCTAGTTGAGCATTGTCCTTTTGGATCTGAGCGATTTCTTCACTATTCATGCCCTCTGAAGTTGCTGGTGCAGGAGCAGCTCCAGACGATCCAATGCCTCTGATGCTTTCTTAGAACAAACGTTCCCTTTCAGCTTCAAACATGATAGAGACTCTTCTAGCCTCTCTTAATTGCTTGGCTTCGTGTAACTCGCCAACTACGACAGACGCAAGCCTCGATTCTTGCTTCAAATTCTCTTTGCCTTTAGCAGCCTTTTGTAGAACAATCTCCCTTGCTCTAGCTTTCTCTTCAGCTGTCTTCCTTTGATTTTCCTTGTCTGTCAGAATTCTAACAGACGAAGCATCCTCAGATGCTTTAGTTACCCCTTCATCTTCACTCGGGGAAACTTCTTTTTCTTGCGTCTTAGACACAACATGTTTGATTCTTATGTTCCTTTTTCTTCTGAGTGGTTCAACAACAACATCCTCAAAAGGAACTTCTGTTATGATGACAGGTGGTTGAGACGATGAGATTGGTATTTGGGTTTGTGTTTGGGCTTCAGAGCCGCTTGGTCTGGCACGCTTGATGCGAGTTCTGTAAGGGTGTTCTTTGGTCATAGGAGAGAGAGGTTATTCTTCTCCACTTTTAAAATGAAGAAAACCAGGAGTCAGATGCATCTTTGCAAATGTGCTTCCTTTAACTTCTTTCCCTTCACTGTGCCACACTACTCCAGTGGCATCAAAACCTTGATTGATGATGATTTGGGAGAAGAGTGTAGCGTAAGGAATGCTGCTCTTCCTTCGAATGTTTCTATTCTTCAGAGTGCTCACCCAATGATCTAGGATGATGTTAGGTAGGCTCATCTTTACCTTCCTAAGAAAATAGTACATGCAGAAACGGTCTCGAAAACTCACATTGTCTCTTGAACCTGTTCGAGGTGTGAAGACGTTGTAAAGAAGATTGTGGATGACTCTGCACGTTGGGTAGAGGTTTCCAGATCTAAAAAACTTGGGATCTTCAGGGTCGTGAATCTTTCCATAGAGCATTTTATCAACATGCTCCTCAGATTCGGTCTTCATCCAGTCTGCAATGTAGAAGCGGCCTTCAGCTTTGCATTTCCCAGCCTCTGCAATGGTTTCAGCCAATGATCTAGGATGATGTTAGGTAGGCTCATCTTTACCTTCCTGAGAAAATAGTACATGCAGAAACGGTCTCGAAAACTCACATTGTCTCTTGAACCTGTTCGAGGTGTGAAGACGTTGTAAAGAAGATTGTGGATGACTCTGCACGTTGGGTAGAGGTTTCCAGATCTAAAAAACTTGGGATCTTCAGGGTCGTGAATCTTTCCATAGAGCATTTTATCAACATGCTCCTCAGATTCGGTCTTCATCCAGTCTGCAATGTAGAAGCGGCCTTCAGCTTTGCATTTCCCAGCCTCTGCAATGGTTTCAGCAGTGATGATGTACTCCTTGCTGTCAATGGTGCCAACGATACCATCATCAAATTCTTTGGCATCGCTCCAGAATTCAGCATAAGCCTCCATCAACCATGGACCCTTCCATTCAGCGAAGTCCATCCATCCATGGAAGGATAACATTCTTGACACGCGATTTGAAACACCTTCTAGTGTGGATTTTGCGACCCACTTGCTTGGTAAGAAAAGATCTTTCGCGAAGAAAGTCTCTTTTGAAGTCTTAGTTTTCTTGGCAGCCATTTTCTAGGTTTGAAAGAGAAAAACTTTTGTGAGTTTTAGATTTTTAGAGAGAATGTAAAGTTTCAGAGAGAATAGAGTACTATAAAGAGTTAAAAGAGTAAGCTTTGCAGTATTTATAGTCAAGGATTAAAACGGTTATAATCTATCAGACGAAAGAAGTTAAAACTGCCCCTGATTTGACGTGGCCTCATGATTGCCTTTTTAATGATTGATTTGACCTCTGCAATTCACTGCGCGTGCTTCTCAATGTCCTAGAATAGTGCAATAAATGACAGACATATTTAATGCTGCATTTATTTTGTCCAGGCACACTAAACTTTAAATTAATTAAATAATAACATTAAGGCGTGAATTTCCTCGATCGATTCAACTTGATCGATTTAATGTTTCGTCTTAACACGAATAAACTGGATAGACGAAATAGACAGTTAAAAGGTACAGACGAAATAACTTATTCAATTAAAGAAACAATTCCCAAATTTTCTTTAATGAAGTTAAAACGAGTTTCGTCTAAAGCTTTTGTGAAAATATCTGCCCATTGAAAATCAGTTTGAACAAACTGTATATCGAAAATACCTTTTTGAACATAATCTCTTATGAAATGAAATTTGATTTCAATATGTTTGGCTTTTGAATGTTGAATAAGGTTTTTGCTGAGATTAATTGCACTTGTATTATCACAAAATACTGATATTTGGGTCTCAAACCTGGAGTAATCTTCAAGTTGATGTTTTACCTAAAGTAATTGTGAACAACATCCAATTGCAACAATATACTCTGCTTCAGTTGTTGAGAGTGAAATGAAGTTTTGCTTTTTGCTTGACCAAGAGATGAGTGATGTGCCAAGAAAATGACATCCACCACTTGTGCTTTTCCTTTCCACTTTATCTCTAGCATAATCAGCATCGCAATAGCCACTAAGATTGAAATAACTGTTTTTCTTATAAAACAAGGAGAGATTAGTAGTTCCAATAAGATATCTTAAGATACGTTTTACAGCTTGCAAATGAGATTCTCTAGGATCAGATTGGAAATGTGTACATAGACAGACACTAAACATTATGTCAGGTCTACTAGCAGTGAGATAGAGTAGAGAGCCAATCATAACTCTGTATACCGTCTGATCCACTGTCTTACCTGATTCATCCTTGTTTAGGCTTGCACTAGACGAATGCATTGGTGTTTTCATAGGCTTAGCATTCTCCATTTTGAACTTCTTTAGAAGTTTCTTGGTATACTTCAGTTGATGAATGTAGATGCCTTGTTTCGTTTGCTTGATTTGAAGTCTTAGAAAGAACTTTAATTCTCCCATCATACTCATTTCAAACTCATCCTGCATTATCTTAGAAAAATCCTTGCACAAGAACTCGTTAGTTGCTCCAAAGACTAAGATGTCCAAGCTTTTTGTGCCAAATATCTCGTTCATCGTCTGCTGAAATTAAACATGTTACATTCTGATCACTAAGGTTAGAAAGACAAACCTCATAGAGATTGTTCTTTCTTTTCCCAACAAACAGAATGGATTTGTCTTTGTTCTTGACTATACACTCATCAGAGTTAAAAACTACTTCATATCCACTGTCACAAAATTGACTTATGCTAAGTAGATTGAAGTTGAGACCTTTAACATAAGACACATTTTGGATAAGATGATTGGGTGTCTTACCAACAATCCCGATACCAAGAATTTTACCTTTCCCTGATCCATATGATACAGACCCTTTACTTGGTCTGAAATCTTGGAACATAGACAGGTCTCCCGTCATGTGTCGTGAGCACCCACTGTCCAGGTACCAACTTAAAGTCCTCTATTTTCCTATTAAGGATATCTGCAACAGGAATAATGAGTGACTTTGGTACCCAAATCATTTTGGGTCCTCCTTTGTTAGTTGAATAAGATTTATTTTTGTTTAAGGTTCTTGTGTTCTTTCTATAATCATTTGGAATCTTACTATAGCTTTTGTTCTTCTTTTTATGAGCAGACGAAACAAATTTGTTTTTCTTTTCATCGACTTTTCAACATAACCCAAGTCCACTTTTGTTAGATGGAGACCTCCCATATTTTAAAATATTTTCAAGCACGGAGGATCCTTTAGTGAACTTTGTTAAGTCTTTGAGTAAAGATTCATTTTATTTCTTTAATCTTTTGATTTCAAGAATGAAAATGTTCTTCTCAGATTCAGATGATACTTCATCTGATACTTTCTTTTGAAGCAACTCTTTTTCAAATCTCAAAGTTGTTGGACTTAAAGCTTGAAGAATGCTGTTGTGTCTCTCTTATGTGTTTTGGTTTTGATGAATGTATATTCGGTTTTCCATAGATGAAGTGTAAGTAGGATATATCTATGTATTGATTGTTAAGTATAGGTATATATGTGTTGAGTTCTTAGTGTTGAGGCCCCAGAGATGTTTTAAACTTGTGTATGGTTGATCAAGTGACTAATATTTGATTTCCAATTGTGAAAAACAGCTTTGAAAATTCTGGAAATCCATTTTTCACTGATGTAATCGATTACAGGCTTGATGTAATCGATTACATTGATCTTCCCCTCTGGTGTAATCGATTACATGGGTAATGTAATCGATTACATGTTTTTCGTTCCTTTCGTGTAATCGATTACATCATTATTGTAATCGATTACATGGCCTGGGAATACTGATGTAATCGATTACATCTCATTGTAATCGATTACATGCCTGGAAAATTCAAATTGGAGGGTTCTAACGGCTAGTGTAATCGATTACATTCATTTGGGATCAATTACATTGACCGTTGTAGCTCAGTTTTGCATGTTTTCTCCCTCCAAATTTGTTCTATAAGTATAACCTTGATGAAACATATGAAAATGCTGAAAACCTAGCTTCTTGAAACAACTCTTACACTTTCATATGCTCTAAATCTAGAGTTCATCAAGGTTTTCAAAGACAAAGGGGAAACTTGATTCTTTCCATTGATTGGGTGGATTTCATAGTGCTCATTTGTGATCAGATTCTACACATAAGGTGTTCTCTTTACTGATCTTTATATTTCCAATTTCTGGGTTGTTGCTCTAGGAGAGAGGTCTCTCTAGATAGAGCATTGTGTTTGAGAAGTGATTCTCAAAGTTTGATCTTGGAGGTGCCAAGGTCTTGGAAGTTCTGTTCTTCAGATTGGAGAACAGATTTGGGTGTTTTGATTTCTGTTTGTATTGCTTGTTGCAGAGTGAATGTAAAAGGATACAAAAGGAATCATTTGATAGTGGAAAGCCAATCACAACAGTTGTTGGATTGGGACTGGATGTAGGCAGTTGGCCGAACCAGTATACATCGCTGTGCACTCATCTTTTTCCTTACTCTCTTTACAATTTTCACTATATTGTTATTGATCATATTCTGCTTTGTATTTGGAAACTGCATTGATAATCAACTCATTAATTGGTTTAGGAATAGAATCAATAATTGAACTTATAATTGAATCTGAAATTGAAAGGTAATTGGTAGGTAATTAAAAGGAATTAGAAACACGCGAATTTGGGGTAAAGTTTAACAAGAATCTATTCACCCCCCCTCTAGATTCACACATAGGGACCAACAAAAGTAGCATTTTCTTCCAAAGTTTGTTTTAACTTTGCTTTGCATACTTTGTATTGCTCAGCAATAAAATGTGAGTTTGCTAAAAGTGTATCATATGATATCTCTTCTGTTTTTGACTCAGACTCAAACGAAGAGCATGAGTAAGTTTGAGACTCAATTACCTCAGATGAAGCAGCATTCTTCACCATGAGACATATATTTGTTGTTTCTTCTTCTTTTGTGGATTCCTCTGAACTTTCACTGTCAAGATCTTCCCAAGTTAGTAAGCTCTTCTTACCCTTGTCTTTGCGAGGATTCCATTTCTTCTTCAACCTTGGACATTCACATCTCATGTGTCCAAGTTTTCTGCATTCATAGCAGATAATCTCTAAGCTTTCCTCCTTGCTTGAGGGCTTCTCAGGGAACTTCTTTTCCTTCTTTTTGAAGAAGCATTGACTTATTCCCTTCTTCATCATCATCTTCTTGAAGCGTCTAGCCATGAGAGAAATCTCATCGTCAGACGATCCATCAGACGAATCAGACTCGGTGGTGTCAGCTTTCAAAATTTTATATTTCTTCTTTCTTTCTTTCTTGATAGACTCCTCCTTTGGAGCTATGTTGACAGACGGAAGAGTTATGAGCTCTTGAACCTTGATTTTGTCTCTTTTGCAGAGAAGTACCTTATGAACTCTTAAGGCACCGATTAACTCATCAAGAGTTAATGTCTTCATATCACGTCCAACTGAAATGGCAGTGGACATAGCTTCCCATGGAGAAGGAAGACTGTCCAGAATCTTCATATTATTCTGAGCTTTGGTAAATGTGATTCCCAATGAAGTAAGTCCATTTAATATGGTTTGGAATCTTCCAAACATCATATCAATAGATTCTCCTTTCTTCATAGAGAACATCTCATATTCTCTTTGAAGAGTGGCAACTTTCCTCATTCTTACATCTTCAGTTCCTTCATAGGAAATCTTGAGGGCGTCCCAGAGCTCCTTTGCAGTTTTGTAGGCATAGAATCTGTTGTATTCTGTCCTTGAAAGAGCACACATAAGAGCATATCTGGCTTTATTATTGAGCTCCATGAGCGAATATTCTTCACTTCCCCATTCAACTTCAGGTTTAACAATAGAGATATCTCCTTGGGTAATGATGTTCCACAGTCTGTACTGGGTAGACTTGATGTACATCTCATTCTGTTAGCCCAATAAGTATAGTCATCACCAGAGAAAGTCGGCAGCTTATTCATGGATGACCCACCAGCCAAGAATGAGGGTTCTTGCGACTCCATCTCGGATCTTTTCCTCTAGCAGCTGTTAAGTGCTCAACCCTTAGAGGATGAGCTCGATACCAAAACTGTAAAAGATAAAACACAAGAAGGGGGGTTGAATTGTGTTATTAATTTTTTTTTGGTCTTTTCGTCTGTTGGTTCAAGACAGGTTCAGACGAAACAATTCTTTATCTTCAAAGATTAGTTTTAATGAATAAACGTTATAAGTTGATTACCCCTGTTAGTTACAAACTCAAAGCAGATAAACACAAGTATATTTATACTGGTTCGTCTATTCAAGACTACGTCCAGTTACCCAGCAACTACTGAGTTTTCATTACAAATCGTGAAATGGTTACAAGTATTATTTAAACCCAACCACTTCTGGCTATTACAAGATATTCTTTGAGCACAACCTTCTCATGCTAAAAAACCAGGTATTATTTTAACACACAGCCTCCTCAGGCTAAAACACCACACAAGTGGATTTACAAGGTTACTTATGGAAAAAAAAAATTTCCTCTTCGCAGAGAGGGATATACAGTAAAGCACGAAAGTAACAGTGAGCGAAATCACAATGATTTAGAAAATTTAAGCTTGTTCGCCAACTGAAACTTGAGAGAGTGAGGTCCTTATATAGGCAGATTCTTCAGATATCCGTTAGAGACAGAAGAATGTCGTTGAGCTTTCTCTAAGTGCAGTCCAAAAAGGTGTCAGAGTGCAATCAAGTGATAGATAGCGTGTGTAGCGGATTAGATGACAACTCAGTCCTTTTTTCTGACTTGTACAAAGATTTTCTTGGAAAAGAAGAACTCTTTTCGTGTAGCATAGGTAACTCGAATCCCCATACTGGTCTTGGAAGCTTTGAAGAGTACTTTAGCATATTTGAAAATTTGGCGCGAGTTACTTAGCTGTACTTCACTATTGTGACAGACGATGCAGATCTTCAGTCTTAAGATTGGTTTGAGAGTTCCGTCTGAAGAATTTCGTCTATCCTTCCGTCTGAAGACTTGACTTTGTGACAGACGAATGACCTTACTTTTGAGGGGTCATGTTCCGTCTGTGCTTGTTCCGTCTGACTTTGCTTGTAACACTTTGTCTGAGATGTTCCGTCTGTCTTGTAATAAATCAAAACTTAGAGTCGTTAATCTCTCTTGATTTAACACCTACCTTGACCAAAATTACATGTTCTAATATTAGGAAAATTATTAGAAACGAAAATGAAAATTACAAGCTCAATTTAAGAGTGAAGTCTTCATTCTACTTTGACTTTTGCTCTATGACTTTAACTTTTGATTCTTTGACTTTGAGTTGAGAAGTGACCTCTAATGTGTAAATAGATTTAATTAAAAATTACATAGATGTTGTATGTTGTTGTTTATGTAAGTTGTGTTCGACCCAAAAGAAAACACAATTTGACTAAATAATAACATGCCTATTATGATAAATATTTGACAATCATAAGACAATTTTATGCGATTAATAATCGATCCAACAAAGGCTATTAAGTGATAGAACTGATTGTCAATGTTTAATCAGTGCATTGAAAGCACCAATTACAAATTAATTTTTCTTGTCCAAAGACAAGGAGTTAATGATGTGTTAGGTATCTTGTAAGGGGTCTATTTTATGTGAAATAGTTGTTCAATTATTTTAATTCCTTGTTGAGTGCATGGAGCCAATGAAGGAATATTGAGCTAGATATTCTTGTATTTTAAAATATTTTAATTGAAGTAATATTGTTACCAAAGTAACCTCTATTATGAATATTAATTTATTTTGAAATATTAAGATGTGCATATTTATTGTTTATGTATATAATAATCAACCCAAAGGAAGGTTATTATTTGACCAAATAATATATATACTTAAGGTAATGATATGTAATGAGTATAAAGTTTCCATGTATACGATGATTGACCCAAAGGAAGGTCATTGTTTGATAGGATTTCTCATTAATATTTGATCATTGCGACGAGAGTACCACTTACGGTTATTCCTTTTATCCAAATATTAGGAATTAATGTTATGCCAGGTATCTCAATTTTGGATAATTGTTCATGTCATATTTTTATTAACATATTTATTTATGTGATTATTTCTACTCAAGTTAAAATCATCCCATGGAAAGAAGTTTTAGAGATAATCCTAAGTTGTATGGATTCGGGTGTGACACTTAGGAAGGAGCTACCCATTCACACTCTAGAAAATCCTGAAAAGGTTAAAATTGAGAAGTGGGATCACTTTAACCGATTTTGCATGATGATCATGAAGTGCTACATTCTGGGAGCATTTCAAGGCTTTATCATTGAGAGCTTGAATGTCAAGAAGTTCCTTGAAGAATTGAGCAATGTTTTGCCAAGAATGAAAAATCAGAGGCGAGTAACCTTTTCGCCAAACTTGTCTTAGAGAACATAAGGGCAAAAGGAACATAAGGTAGTACATTATGGAAATGTATATTTTGGTATCAAAACTCAAGTCACTAAAAGTTAGAGTTGTCAGATGACTTGTTCGTGCACTTGGTTTTGATTTCTCACCTACAGACTTTGGGTAATTCAAAGTGAGTTATAACACCCAAAAAGACAAATGGTCCTTGAATGTACTTATATCTCACTATGTGCATAAGGAAGAGAGGTTGTAGAGGGATAAAACTAAAAGTGTTGACTTGACTTCAACCTCTCAAAATAAGAAGAAAAAGGTAGCTAAGGTTATGTGGAAAGTTCTTCTTAATAAAGGAAGAAACAGAAAAGGCAAGATGAAGAATTTACTAGCTATTTTTGAAAGTAAACGAGACACGTAAAAAACATAAGAGTTCCACGAAGTCAAAGTTTATAAACATCGAGTTTCTAGTCGTTAAAGAAAGAGCTTAGAATAAACAGATGTCCATATAACATATATGGAAAAATTCTATGCTAGCTGATCCGCTGACTAAGGGTTTGACACCTAAGGTTTTTTATGAGCATACTGCTCATATGGGTGTTATTCATGAAGATACCTTAGTTTAATGAGAGTATTTAATGTTCTATGTTTTCCTTTGTACATTATTTGCTTGATTTTATGCATAATATAGTTGATGGTTGATGAGTCTATTTTGAACTTGCTTGTGCTTTGTATATGTAATAATTGTATTGCATTTGAGGACTTTAAATTGATCTCACTAAAAACTAAAAAAAGACCGGATGAAAATAAACACGATTAAGATCACATTACATGCAATTTTCAAGCTTCTTATGCACATTTGATTTATGTCATTAAATATATTAAAATGGTGATCATTGTGATTTAGTTAAATTTTAACCAATTGTTTACAGCACATAGAGGTATAAGTTTATCCCTATAGAATAAAAAGTTTCAACCCCATCCAAATAGGTCACCTAGCTACGAACATCCAAAAACACACCAAAACTCAGCAAAAACAACACCAAAAAATAAAATTTCAGTTATTCAAATATCTATATATACAATGCAAGAATCACGTAACACTTGACAACGATACTAAAATTTAATGCACGCGTCGAACAGGTCACTTTTCTGGTAGCTACCGATTTACGTTAAGACACGGGCTACCGATTTGCACATAAGTAGCCGACTGAATCTGAAGTTCAGAGAACATTCAGTTTTTCTTTCGCAAAATAGAGGAGCAATATCTGTTGCAAATTGACACGGGCAGTATCTGATGCTTGAATCATAACTTTTGAAACCGGTTTTCATCCGAATTTCCAATTCTTTCCCCAATTTTCTAAATGGCCGATTTTGTGAGTATTCTAGACAGGGTAGCGGATTCATTGAACTGGCTAGTCTGATCCGATTTTTACAACAAACATTCAATTCATAATCATACTTTCAAAAAAAAAAAAAAAAAAAAAAAATCTATGATTAGGTGCTTTATCCGTCGACATTTATTATCTTGAAACATACAAAGATGGTGTTTTAAACACATCCAATAAAATAAGAAATTATATTTTATTCATAAAAATTTTAAAATCACCTATTTTTCATTATACTATTTTTTATAAAAATTTTAAATCTCATGATTTATTTCTTTATTTATTTTTTGTTATATGATATTGACATTAAGGATTAACTCTCATACAATTTCTACTACTATTATTGTTAAGCTGACTCAAGTGTTTCCGCCTTTAATCTCTCAAGTGAATCAATCTTTCGCCCTTTATAATATCGTGCTCGAGTATTAAAAATTAATATCTATCGGTACATCACTTTGTTTTGTTGTATGAAACATCTTGTGGGCTCGACTAAGCCTTTAGAAGAAACTCATTTTTTTCATGTCATATTTCTCTTGGAGCTTGGCTGAAAAAAGCCCTACAATTTGGTAACCTTGCATTGTTATCAGGCCCCTATGTCTTCTAGCCTAAGAATTATTTTATAGGATCCTTTGACAATTTCAACTATCCACGGAAAGCAGAATCTGGGTTATTTTGGTGGGGACTCACTCGGATTGAATGTGATGCAAAGCATAGTAGAGAAGGACGAGTGAGTTGAGTCACACTCATTAAAATGTTCACTTTCAATATATGTGCACCAGTAGCAATCCAGCCATTGAGAATAAGGTAAATGGTCCAATGGTCCATGATTTTGCACTTGAAAACACCGATACATTTTTAAGTAGGCACTAGCTGTCGTGTTCTTATAGGAACTCGGGCGATATACCTGTGGTCCTGTTGCTGAGCTATAGGTGTATGACCATTCTAAAATTGTGGTGTAGTTTGTGAGTGCAAGATTGAGTTTGATCATTAGTCAAACCCATTTAATGCAAGATAGAAGGCCAAAGACATTGGCTACAATGACATATCCCGCGTGTTATAAGGCAAAATAACGTACGTAGTTTCGTTTTAAAAACCAATTACGAGAATTAGTAAGTTTTAAAGTATTTAATGAGTTGATTCTAAATTGACCCATTAGAAAATTATGATATAGTTACGTACCTAACGCATTAAGTTAAATAGAATCTTTCTTTCTCCCTAACGTTGATTCATAAAAGAAATAAAATAATTTAATTAAGAAAAGTCATAAAATCAAATATTTGTTTATGATTAATAAATTATTGTAAAGTTTGTATATTTATTGGTGATTAGAAACTATAAATCCAGGTATTTATATAATTTTAAAATTCTTAATATTAAGAATTTATGTTAACGGTACAACAATGGATACTCTATTTTATTTTCATATATTTGCACCCGTTGCTTTTGTTCTCTTCTCTACTCAAACAGAATAAGTATACACAACAGAATTTGAGTCTTGTGCATGTGCATGAGTTATTCCTCAGGATCCTGTTTTAGAAATGAAATACAATAAAAAAGGAAATAATTGGTAACGAATTTCTGCATCTGTGTCGAAACTGAACGTACTACGATTTACATTATACATTGTTAATTTGTTTCCGTAGATGTTTGAATTTTCCATGATAGCCAATGGTTAGAGCCAATCAAAATCCAGACGTTTCCTTGCGGGTGAATAACTCCACTAATCCCTTATCATAATAATGTGCTTCTTCCATCGTGAATGTTGCTGGAATTATTTTTAAATGCCTTAGTCATGGTGTGGTTGGGAGATGCTGCTCATCAAGGCCTTGTCGATAAAGTGCTGCCAGGTTGTTCAGGATATCCATATTAACTGTCTGCACCAATATATTTTTTTTGTTAGTCATTAATAACAAAGAGAAAATGTATCCAAAATAAAAAACCACAGAATTCAAAGACTAGCTAGTTTTACTGTAATCCTTTTTAATCTTATGCGACGTCCATGGAAAAGAGGAAGAAAAAAAAAGTATTTGACAGAAAAAGGTAATATATAGAAAAAAGAAAGAATGTATATGTTTTATAAGAAAATTAGCTGATTAATTGTGTATTGGAATTGACTGTCAATAAAATGGTAGAAAATGACATTACGTGTATGTTTTTCAATATACTTTAATTTCAATTATTTGAAAAAATAAACATGTTTTATATTTTATTTTTAATATAACAAATCTATTTTCAATTATTTTGCTATTGTTGTTTTAGACTAATATTAACAAGTGTTTTAAGACACTAGTAACAGTGACTTTTAGAAACAAATTCAAAACTTTCTCTCCTCTTTTTCAAACAGACAGTACAAGAGTTTAAACTCCAACACTATTTTGTCATGATCAACTTCTTCTTTGAATGATACAGTTGGTAGTTTTGTTGGTTTTTTTATAATAACTAACATAAAAATTATGCTATAGATAATTTCTAATAAAAATGTCACTATAACAATATAATATCTATTAAATTCATAAAAGCATGAAAAGTAATCAAAATTCAATTAGAAATAAATAAAAATAATAAATGTGTTTTCAAAACTTCTCAAAGTGATTATATATTATATTATGTGACCAATTAAGTATTAATCACCAATCCGTTAACATGCATAGAGATCACATACTTGGGAGAGACTAGCACTATATGGATGAGGCAATGGAATTGAGGCAATGGAGCCTGAAGGTGCAGATTGGGGCTTTGTAGGTGCAGGGGTATGTGATTGAATCATTGAAGGCATAATGAAGGAAGGGGCAACAAACACAGGGGCAGGTGCAGGTGGAGCTCCAACTGCATGTGTATGTTGAATGAATTGGGGGAGTGGGCTCAGGCTTGGGCCTAGGCCTGGGCCAACTGTTTGGGCTGCCATGTTGTTTATGTTCATTAAGCCCATTCCCATGCCAAGTCCAGCAGCACCCATTCTGGCTAGCATTGACATATGAAGCTGTTGTTGCATTGCCAAAGGCACCATCACTTGGGGCATGCTTGTCATGTTCATCACTTGGATCTGTGATTGAAGCTGCTTTAAGTAGTTAATCACCTCATCTAGCATTGAAGCTTTATCAGTCTGCAATTTGCCAATTAAATCCACCCCAGGAATAAGTGTCTGTAACTTTTGCTAATTCTTTTAAAAAATTGTACTTGAAAGATAAAAGGTATGTTGCCAACAAAAAATAAGTTAGAATTTAGTTTCTCCATATTGTTAATGTAAATTTTTTTATAATATCAATTAATCAATTAAATCATTATTAGTCATTAAGACAATATATGTAAAAACCTTTTAATTTTTTAATAACATATAATTTGGGGGATTTTAAATGAAACTTAGACTCTTACATTTTACAGATAAATGGGAAAGAGAAATAGTCAAATAGTTGGTCATTATTCTCACCTTACTTGCATTAGGCACCAACCTTTGCAAGGCTTTCATTTTCTGATTAATTCTATCTCTTCTTTTCTGTACCAAAAGATGAAAAAAATTACTAGTATATATTAGTGAATTTGAATAAATAAAACATTTATTTTTAATTTGTAGATGATTTGTTAAGGACTATTAGCCATTAAGTGATAAAAGAAAAATAAAAAAAAAATCTTAACCCGCTCAGATTGGTTATGGACTGCAGCAGTTCGACTTCGTCTTTTTGAGTTACTTTGACCAATTTCTGTTTTGCTATCCCTGTCATCTTGGTTATCTCGAATTTCCTGGAACAAACACAAAATAATTTTACTTTTCCCCAACTGTCATACACAATCAAACTTATTTAAAAAATACATAATTCTTTCTCTTCATATTTTATAATTAGTTGTCAGCGTACTCAGGTTATCTATTAAATATTTTTCTAGACTTACCTTTTCATATTTTATAACTAGTTATTTGCGTATTCAGGTTGTCTATTAAATATTTTTCTAAACTATATTGCAAAAAGAAAATTATAACACCTTATAATGAATGTTTTGCGCCATTAACAACATAAAAGAAAGACAAGTATATGAGTGAAGAAAATTAAGTCCTTATTACCGATCCACAGTGATAAGCTGAATCTTCCTCCATAGTCTTTAAGCTTCGAGGACCAGATTGAAGAGAAGCCCATGTCATCATGGTTGTATCAATATCATTGTCCCTACAAAAAGTGGGACCAGCACTAGCACAACCACTAAGGATGTCACATTCCTCAAACACGTTACCATTGGTGCCAAAATTTCTCCGACCGTAGTCTGTGTTCGACCATGTTCGCTTCCGTGAGGATGATGGCGCCACTTGAAGCTCGCCGGAGGATGCAGCAATGGAGTTTGTACTTGTAGGGGCATGGCCTTCTTCCCTAGTGAACTTGGAATATGGTTGGTAACGTTTGAACGTGGCTTGTTGAACAATAGATTCTAACGTGTCGTGGGCCCTACTGGGCTTTTCGCGAGACGTGGATTGAAGCCCACCAAGCCCTTGCATGGATAGCTGGCCATTTTCCCATATCAACTCAGCTACCTCCTCATAATTATACCTGAAATTCCAAGTACGTAAATCAAACTACTAGTGTTATAGTACGGTTATTTTAATAATTGATAATTTATAATTTAAGATATAGTCTAATAATTGTTTGTTAAATTCAAACTTGTATATATAAGCTTTAATGGGAAGGTATGATTAGAAAGATAGGAAAGAGTAGGTATGACATACGTTTTTTTTTTTTTCTTCCATGGATATGATCACTAAATAACTAAATTAGTTAATGCAATTATTATCTAATTAGGAAATGGGGGTTTTCTTTATTTACTTTTTAGTAACCATCATTTGACACCTCTTTTGGTACATATACTAAGTGAGAAAATTTAAGAAAAAATAATAAATAGGATATCAATGATATGAGAATCAGAATGGAACCGGAAAATGGTCTGGATGAGACAACTAGAATTTTTTCAGGGAAATAGGTAAAGAGATTACTACATCACCAAATCAATACGAGTTCACTTAAAGAAGAACATGCATGAACAGAAGGAGAATTTTACATTAAAAAAGAAAAGAAAAAGTACCTTAGAAAGGAAATCGTTTTATTTCAAATAGGAAATAAGGAAAACAAGGCCAACACGTGTAGAAACTAACATCTAACTTACAAGAAAATTGAAAACTTGGTAAATAACGCGTCTTAGCACAGAAATTGTGATTTCTCAAATAAGTTTTTCAAGGTTTTAAAAAATAATCTGTTTAAGCCATCATGTTAAATTTGAGATTTCAACGAAGAATTAAAGACATCGCAACCACAATTGCAGCCGCATGATCTGTGTGTAGTTTCTATGATATCAAATATTGCAAAAGATTTATGATTAATTAGTCCCGGATTAAAAACCTTAGTGTTTACCTATAATGAAATAACAATTTTTATTTTTGGAAATAATAGAGATGAAACTATAAAAAACAAATAAAAAGGGTTGTCTATAACAGGTAGGAGCCACTGAATTTAGATAAAGAAACAAAGAGAAAGAAAAGAAGAAATCATATAAAAGGGATAGGTTGTGGAAGAAGGGAAACATGCATACATGGGGAAAATAAACAAAGTCTCTCTCTTATCTCTGCTGGTTGTGTTGTGCACACGTGAGAGGATCTGTTCTCCTAGGCTCTTCCACTTCAACTTGGTGTTGTCTTTGTTGTGATAGTGTCGACTCTGCTCAGTACTTATGCTCATCACACTTGTTAAACTAACACTCACCCTAGAGGACGTGTAAGTCAATTTTAATATGTTAATTGATTAATTAATTTATAATATATATATATATATATATATATATATATTCTTTTATTTTTGTTATTAATTAATTTAATATGTTTTTCACATTTTCCAATTAATTATCTACGAATTAAAATTGTCCACCAAACATTTATACAAGATACACCTCCTTTTCAATCTCTCTCACAGAATGAAAATTGAACAGTGTACCTTGAGTTGGGATTTTCCTAATTATTTTTATTCTTTAAAAAATCATTTGGTCCTTATTTGTCCCCCTTGAGCTGAAAGAGATTTTACACGCAACATGTGGTGGCTAAATTGGACTTGATAGTGAACTGGATATGTTTCATTGGCTCCATCTATAAATACAAATTAATATATATATTTATTCATCAAAACGTTAAGTTTATTTATTTTTAGTTTAAAATAAATAGGTAAATGTATTTTTTTTTCAAAATATGATTACAAATGTACTTATTATATTTTCCTCACTCTGGAAAAGACTAATGAAGGTTCTTATTTTACTCTAGTTGACTAACTCATGAAGATTTAAAATCTAGATATTGCATTTCACATGTACTCCTTGTATTCTTATTTATTTGTACATTTATAGGTTCAGTATAATATTTTTTTCTTACAACAGGTTTAAGATAATGCATGTAAGTTAATCATTATATTTTCAATTAGTTATGTCTTAATCTTTAACCATCTAATTCATAAATATTTTATACACTCACATAAATATGAAAAAGAAAGAAATATAAATTTGATATTATAATTAAAGCTAAAATATATTTTTAAAAATTTTTTTAGTATATAATGGCGGAAATTTGAAACTAGGCAATGTTTCAAAAATGAAAAGTAAACATTCTTTTTATTAGAAAATATAGTATTTGATGTTACTCATTCATTAATGTGTAGCCAATATATTAATTAAGCTTATTAACAGATAATCAACATAAAAAAGGTATAAAATTATTGATACAGTTTTATTAATGCAATTTTTAATATATTTTTACAACACCATCAACAAAATTATTTTATTTTTTAATTTCTTAAGTCACACAGTGATTAACAGAGACTAATATAAAAAAAAAATTAAGAAAAACTGAATAAGTTTATTAATAATTTGTGACCCGCAGACAACCAAAAATCGTGTCATATCCAACAAAAGCTTTAAATACATCAGGGTAGCCTGGGAAAATCGGATTAAACACTCTCCCTTTCTTTCATGCTATTTACAAATTATTGGTTTAGTTGACGATAAATATTTAATAGAAATTGTAATATATAGACAATTAATTATAAAATATATAGAAAATTTTTTAAAAAATATTAATAAAAGAAATACATAAATATTAGAATTCACTATAAGATAAAGTTGTTAATTTACATGGTCAAGGGTTATGTAATTTGAATCTTCAGACTGGGTGCGAAAACCTTAGATATCTGATGATTCTGATAAATTTTTTTTGTGTGGATAATTAATTTAACATCTTAAATTTTAATAGTCCATTAAATTGTAATAGTCCAAATTTTGGTCTTTGAATTTAACAAAATAATATAATAGTCCTTAAATTTCATTAAATTAAGTTTTTGAAATTATAAATTATCAGTCAATTTCTTGAATGAAATTGTATATAACTGATAAAATTTGTTTCTAAAATTGTAAAAAAAGGTTTATAGGCTAAATTTGTTTCTAGATGATAAATTATCAATTTAGTTATATCACTATTAGTAAGTGTCATCTTACGTAATTAAATAGGCTAAGTTGGCACAATATAATGCAATTATATAGAATAAATTGGCATAGTAAATTTACGATCATGAGTAATAGATTTTTTTTGTTGACAGTATATGAGTAATAGCTAATTAGTCATGCATACTTTTGGTTACCATATCATAGGAATATCATCAGTAAAAAGATAATATTTTTTTGCCATTGCCTATATTTCCATTTTTATTATTCCTCTACCTATTAGAGTTGTACTATTAGTATGTTAACCTATCTGTTGATATAGGTGTTTAACATAAAAGGAATAAATCATTAGTAAAAGGATAATAATTTTTTTTCATTCCCTGGATTTTTATTCTTCTTCGATCTACTTATAAGTTAGAGTTGCCTTAATCTGTTAACTTATTTTTGAGATGCCTTAGTATGTTAATTTATCTTTTGAAAAAAAGTAACTCGAAACTTATTTTTTATTTTTTTTAATCAAGTGTTGATCATTTAGAAGGTTGAGTCCCTCTTTATAATATATATATATATATATATATATATATAATGCAAAATGTTGGTTCTTATGTTAGAATCTAGAGGGGGTGAATAGATTCAAGTTCTCGATGTTCAATTTTAACCTTTGTCAATTTCTTTCCCAATCCAGTTTTATCTATGTTAAGAATAACAATTCAGAGAGATAGCAGCGGACATAGAAAGAAATTGACACACCTTTTTAAAACTCTTTTAGAATGAATCAGTAAAAGCAATTGTAAAGCAATAGATTCAGGTAAAGATAAGAGATAAGGTAGAGAGAAAGTTTGGACAAAGATTTATCCTGATTCGGCGTTCGGCCTACTTCCAGTCCCAACCCAACAACTGTTGCGATCGGTTTCCACTATAATGATTTGTGTCTAATACAAACACACTGCACAAACACAAACAAAATCAAAATAACCAAAATACATGTTCTTCTCCTAAGAATATATCTCTCTAATTCTTGAATCCTTCAAGAATCACCTTTGAGAGCACCTCTCTCAAATTCCTTAACTCTTCTTCTTCTAGAGAACAACTTTCTCTTAAGAGTTTTAACAAAAACAAATACAAAAACAAGATAAAGATCAGTAAAGATTACACTTGATGTGTATGATCTGATCAAGTTTATAACCAAGTATTCAATCCTTCACACACTCTTCATCTCTAGAGAAAATCTTTTTTGAAATCTTGAAGAGAACTCTTAGAACTTGTGTTCTTTGTAAACTCAGTTTTTCGCTCTTCCTTTCTTCTTAAAAAAAAAAACTCAAAGATTTCCCTTTTTTTTGACTAATGAATTCTAAGAGGTTTCAATTTAAAGCAATTTAAAAACATTTTTGAGATGAGTTCTGGTGTGGGTAATCGATTACTAGAATGTGGTAATCGATTACTCCAGAGAGTTTTAGGCTCCTCTGTTATCTCATACACGAGGTAATCGATTACTAGGATGTGGTAATCGATTACTCCAGAGAGGTTTAGGATTTCCTGATTTCTCAAACTGTTGGTAGTCGATTACTGATATATGGTAATCGATTACTTCAGCTAAAATCATTTTAAAAAACAGTTCTCAACTTGTCAAATCAAAGTTAGGGTTCCCAAACTTGCTCTAGCTTGATTCTCAGAGTAGATTCAACTTCTCTGTGAAGTGAAATTGAATAGAAACCACACTCAAAGCCTATTCTATAACAATTAATACAATTAAGCTCCTATTTACAATCTATCATTAAATTCAAGAGTACAAGTAGATCAAAACTAAAAAAACAAGAGACGACTTCTTCAGCTTCAAGTCCAACACAAAACTAACATAAGGAAAACAAAGTTAAAGCTCACAATTTACTCCTAATCATTTGCAAGAATATTCTCTGTATAACTTAGTGTATATGTACTCTTTGAAAAAGAAGTCAGTTGAAAATTATCTCTATTATATATTTTCAAATTTTTCAATAGAAAATATTTTTACACTCTCAAACTCGGAGTGAGTGGATCTCTCATACATATTAGAATTAAATCCCTACCTTGCAAATAGAATCTAAATTTATTTAACATATTTAAGCTATTATAGGTTGGTATTTTTAATTAAGAAAGAAAGAAGAGAGCTTTTATTGCTTTCTATAATTTCACACAAAGTTGTTAGTTTAGTCTAGGGGGCATGGTCAAATCATTTAACCTACTTATTAAGCCTAATTTTTTTAGTTTATAGCAATTTAAAAAAGTCTTAACCCACACAATTCTTAATAAGATTGGACCAGGACTAAATTGGTGACAAATGTATATAAAAAGGATATAGTTTCGTAAATAAATAATTGAATTGAGATTAATTTAAAAGAAATTACAATGTTAGGGTATATTTCACTGAAGGCGTCAAAGTCCCAATGTCACGAACAGTGGTCGCGTTAGAAGACCAAGTGCTTCTATTATACAAAAAAGTGAAAGTGTCATAGATTAAGTACCTACAATGACAAACCCTTAAAAACTGCAAAGGTCAAACTACGTGGCAAAAGATGACTAGGTCACGCCATGAGTTCGGATGCTTTCAACTACGTGACAAACACTAACAAAGGTTGTGCATTAGCCCTGGACGCCTTTAGCCCCGTGGGTGGTGGATCCTAGCATACGTGTCACAAGCCAGATGCATTCACATCCACAATGACAGATTTTCAATGTGTCGCACCTTGACCTTGGCACTTTTAGAAACTATATAAGCCTGTATGTTTTGACAAAAATGATGTAAGTTAAATCACTTTAGCTTAACTTGTTCGCTCTTATCAACTATTCTTTAAGAAGAAACCTCTATGAAAAAGGTATAATTCTTGGCTAAGTACTCAAAGAAAGAAGAAAATGTATAAAATGAAAAGACTAGGAATGATGGAGAGTCATGAACATACCAATAAGCTCATGTATAATCATGACAAAAGAATTAAAAATCATTGATAAGATTTAAGGATTCTTAAAAAAAAAACCTAAGAGAAAAACTCTTATAAGAAATGAATTCTCACAAATATTTTTTCAAAAGTTTTTACAAATGTTTTGGTTGGTGCTTATATAGGACTTAGATGTCTTGAGAAAAAAGATGAACTAAACTTAGAGTAGTAATGAATGTGAATCTCAAATCCAAAAATCAAGTTAAGTATCAACTTTAAGAATGTTTTGTTAATATATAAAGTAAAAATAATCAACTAGAAATTTTATTTACTCAATTTTATTATAAATAAATAAATATTTTGACCCATAAATTAGATAAAATATTTTCACTTAATTCCTAAAAGGAAAATAATGTCACAAGTGGAAATAGCACAAGGGCAATTCAGGAAATGAGCAATAGAAAAAGTGTAAGAATGTGGATGGTCACTTCACTTCACGTGTGAAGGATTATGTGTGAGGAATATTATTAGATAGTTAGATATATAATATCTGATAGGGTGCAGATGTGTGGGGATTGTTGTTGCATTCTGTTTCATCTTTCTATTATCTCAGTGGCCTGTCGTCTCTTTCTTCTTTATTATAATATATTCATTCATACAATAAAACATTCAGAGATTTATATTTTCCTCCATTTATCAATTGTTTATCCCTTTAAGTTCACTTTTGACCTTCCCTCATTACATTGGTGCTTTCATTCACACTCATGGCTGAGAACACTCGATTGAAGGAGCTTTCTATTGAGGTCAAACAATTGTCCATAGATATCAAACGAATGTTAGGGTTAATGGAAACTCGTTATGCAAAGTATTCTATTCGTTTTGATAGCCTTGAAACTACAGTTACATCTGTGCATGTAGCTGCTACGACATTGAAATCGTCACAAGCAGATCCTGTACAACCATTTCAGGTTCGTAACGTCAAACTTGATTTTCCACGTTTCAATGGTTTGAATGTGTTGGAATGGCTTTTTAGGGCAGAACAATTTTTCACGTTTTACAATACCCCGGACGACTAACGTCTTACCATTGCTACCGTTCATATGGAAGCAGAGGTAATTCCTTGGTTCCAAATGGTGACTAAGAACAATCCATTTCAATCTTGGATTGGTTTCACTCGATCCTTGGAATTGGAATTTGGACCATCTCCTTATGAGTGCCCTCGTTCTACTCTTTTTAAGCTGATGCAGTCAGGATCGGTTCAGGAATATTATCGAGAATTTACAACTTTGGCCAATCGTGTTCAAGGCATTACTGCAAATGCTATAAGTGATTGTTTTCTTAGTGGTCTCAAGATTGACGTTCGACGAGATGTTATAGCTCAAAATCCAACCCCCTTGTCACGTGTTGTTTCATTGGCTAAGCTTTTTGAAGAGAAACCTAACCTAACCCAACCGTACCCAAAATACCAATCATCATCTCTGGCACAAACAACTAAATCCATGAGCCTGCCACCTTTGTTACCTACACTAAACACCATATATCAGCCTAACCAACAATCAGTTAAGTTTTCCAATGTTAAAAAAATATTCTGTTAAGTCAATATGACTTAACATCTCAGTTTTGATAATTACATAACAGCCTGTTGTGCCAGTAGACGTGCCAGTTGACGGAAGAATGATTAGACTGAAGAGCGCAAACTGAATGATCAGATTGAAGGAACAAACCTGAAAGAATAGACTGAAGAGACAGACGAATGAATTCAACACACAACTCATTTACTTATTCATTCGTCTACCTCGTTTAATGAAGTAGTATGAAGTAGTTCAGACGGAGTAACTCGTGCCCCAATTCAAATCTAGCTATTACTCAAGAAGCTTCACAGAATAGAGATCTGTGCAAAACCCCTGCAATACGAAAAGTAACCATGCTTTTTGTTGATGTATCTGATCAAGTCAAAAAAAGCCTGTGCAAACATTAATTATTCTGATTGATCTCTGCTCACGTTTGAAGACCCCAAGGCAAAGGACTAACGTTCAAATCTTCAGTCTAACAAATACTTCACATAGCTCTCTATAAAAGGACTTCATTACTTCAAGAGAAGACTGACGAACTGCACAACAAAGAAATTATATTCAAGCTTCAAGCTCTCAAGCAAAGTTCACTCGCCCTGAACTTAGAATAGATTTCATTGTAAAATCTCTCTCTGCGTAGAGGATAATCTTTCTTTAGAATATCCTTCAAAATCCACTGTTGTGGTGCCCTTAGCCTAGGGAGGCCGTGTTTCAAAGAATACCTCTAAGGGGATAGAAAGAGAGAATGTCTGAAGATGGTACAATATGAACAATGGATACATGCAACATGTGATCATCAACATGTCCTTGTTCCAAAACAATAGATCATGTAAGAGATCTACCATCTATGGGTCTTGAGAAGACATATTCATCAATTCAGACGGAAGAGACAAATTTTTCAAAGAATGCAAACATGTCGAATTTTAGAGACTTTTCTGAACATGCATTGGTGTCAAAAATTGAACCCAAGTGCATTGAAGAAGTGCATTCAAATATCAACTGAATGGAGCTGGAAATAAGGTATCATTGATATTAATCTATTCAAAATATTTTTCAATGAGTCAATACTCTCTTACAAAGGATTTAAACAAATAAATTCTGAAAATTTAGAAATAATTGTTTCATCTAAATAAGTTTTCTCGTTTGTTTAAATTTCTTTCGTCTATCCTTATCATCTATAGACAAAACGTTGCGTCTGATCTTTAGTTGAAATAGTCTATCTGACTCTTCAACAGAGGCAACGTCACCTTATCTTCTAACATCTCTGTTGAGTGTACATGACAAAGCTCTTTAATGCTTTACATATGTCTAGCTTTTTAAAGCAAGAGGCACACTATCCTTAGGTACACCTCATCGACGAAAAGAAGGAAATGAGAGATAAGAAGGCCTTGGAAGCCTCCGTGGAAAACCCAGAGGATGCAAAAGATTTAAGAAAAGATGTTTTTGATGATTGCAGCCCAAGGGGGAGAGAAATGAGAAATAAGAATGAAAGAGAAAAGGATTGAAGAAATAAAAAAAAATGGGTACAACCAAAGGGGAAGAAAAAAAAGAAAGATGCAAAAGCTGAGGGGGAGCAAAATAAAAATAAAAAGAAAATATCAGAAGCTGAGGGGAACATAATACAAGTGTTCAGTCTGTGAAAGGAAGTTCAGATACAAAAGAAGAAAAGAGGATGGAGAACAAGTTGAGGGGAGCTTAGAATAGCTCTTTAAATTATTATTCTTCATTATTTTTTATCTTTCTCTTATCATGTTAATAAATGTTGTGTTTTGATCAATTTTATATCACATTGATGTAATAAACTCAATGAAAGGAGATTTCTGAAGAACATCATCTCGATGTGATTAAAATATATGATCTGATAAGTACTATGCGTTCTTGAACTAACATGTTTTATGCAGATTTTGATTTGTTACTCTTTCAAGTTCAGTCTGATAAAGATCATCTATCTAGCTCTGATACATCCTTTTTCTCTGTCTCAAGTAGAAGATTAAGGATTTGCTAGTGTGGTCTGTAATCATCAAAAAGGGGGGAATTGTTAAGTTAAGATGACTTAGCATCTTAGTTTTGATAATTACAGAATAGTCTGTTGTGCCAGTAGACGGAAGAATGATCAGACTAAAAAGCGCAGACTGAGTGATCAGACTGAAGGAACAGACCGAAGGAACAGACTGAAGGAACAGACGAATGAATTCAACACGCAAATCATTTATTTATTCATTCGTCTACCTCGTTTAATGAAGTTCAAACAGAGTAACTCGCGCCCCAATTCAAATCTAGCTGTTACTCAAGAAGCTTCCAAAGATAGAATAGAGATCTGTGCAAAACCCCTGCAACACGAAAAGTAACCATGCTTTTTGTTGATGTCTCTGATCAAGTCAGAAAAAGCCTGTGCAAACATTAATTATTCCGATTGATCTCTGTCTCACATTGGAAGACCCCAAGACAAAGGACTAACGTTCAAATCTTCAGTCTAACGGATACTTCACAGAGCTCTCTATAAAATGACTTCATTACTTCAAGAGAAGGCTGGCGAACTGCACAACGGAGAAATTATATTCAAGCTTCAAGCTCTCAAGCTCTCAAGCAAAGTTCACTAGCCCTGAACTTAGAATAGATCTCATTGTAAAATCCCTTCTCGCGCAGAGGATAATCTTTCTTTAGAACATCCTTCAAAATCCACTGTTGTGGTGCCCTTAGCCTGGGGAGACCGTGTTTCAAAGAATACCTCTATTTTAGCCTGAGGAGCCTGTGTTTCAAAGAATACCTTTGTATTAGCCTGTGGAGACTGTGTTCAAAGAATACCTTGTTTAGCCTACAGAGGCTGGGTCCAAAGAATACTGATTTATCCTGAGAGGGTTGTGCCTAAATAATATCTGTATTTAGCCAGGAGTGGCTGAGTTCAAAGAATACTCTTAGCGGAACCTTAGTGTGTTGCTGCGAAACTGGATGTAGTCTTGATCAGACGATCCAGTATATAAATATTGTTGTCTTCTCTATTATTTTATCTGTTAACTAACTGGGGGATAATAACTTGAACAGTCTGATAATAAAATCAATATTAAGAAGAAAACACTCTTGCGTCTAAGACGCAAACGCATCGTCTTAGAGAAAAAGTTTTTAAAACAGTCTACACAATTCGACCCCCCTTCTTTTGTGTTTTTGGCTTTTACAATTTGGTATCAGAGCTCAACTTCTAAGGGTTGAGCGTTTAACAGCTGCTAGAGGAAAAGATCCGGGATGGCGAACTCCCAGACGATGCTCATTGCAGAAGGCTCTTCCATGAACACTCCTCCAGCTTTCTCTAGAAATGATTACCCTTACTGGGCAGACCGGATGGAGATGTACATCAAGTATACAAAATATAGACTTTGGAAGATTATAACAAAAGGAGACATTCCCCTGACCAAGCCTGAATTAGAGTGGAAAATGAAGAATATACAATCGCAGAGCTCAACAACAAGGCACGTTATGCCATAACGTGTGCTCTTTCTAGGACAGAATATGACATATTCTGTGCCCACAAAACAGCCAAAGAGCTTTAGGATGCGTTGAAGATCTCTTATGAAGGAACTGAAGATGTCAGACTTAGGAAAGCTGTCACTTTTCAAAGAGAGTACGACATGTTCTCTATGGAGAGAGAAGAATCTATAGGCGGAATGTTTGAAAGATTCCAAACTATTCTGAATGGGTTAGCTGCATTGGAAATTACTTTTTCAAGAGCCCAAAACAACATGAAGATTTTGGACAACTTACCTGCACCATGGGAAGCTATGTCCACTGTTATATCTGTTGGGAGAAATATGAAGACCCTTACTCTGGATGAACTCATTGGAGCACTGAGAGTGCATGAAGTTCATTTGTGTAAAAGGGGGAAGCTGAAAATTCAAGAGCTTATTGCTCTATCCAACATTGACGAGCTTGATGGAGAGTCAGAAGATTTATAAGATCCTTCTGAAGAAGAAATCTCCTTGATGACAAGAAGATTCAAAAGATTGATGAAGAAGAGGGATCCCAAAAAGATTAGAAGAAAGAAGAAACAAACCACTTGGGATGATCTCGATGATGAAAGCTCAGACGAATGATCTGAAGAAAAGAATGCAAATATTTGTTTCATGACAAGAGATATACTATCATCTGAGGTAAATCTTTTAAATATATCTAGTTCATCCTCATCTTCTTCAGATTCAGATTCAGATTATGAGGACATGTCATATGATGTTCTTCTTGCTAACTCACATTTTATAGCTCAAGAATATATAATTTGCAAATCTAAGCTCAAAAAGGGTTTAGAAGAAATTGAAAATCTAAAAGCTATAAATGTCCAGTTACTTGAGAAAAACATATCAGAAATCATCCTTTTCGTCTGATACTGAAAAAAGTCATCTTCTTTTTAGACTTGAAAATTTAAAAGAAGAAAATGAACTCTTAAAGAAAGATTTAAACAAGTTCACATTGAGCTCTTCCAAGCTCGAAAATACTTTAAACTATGGAAGATCTTCTCTTAACAAGAGTGAACTTGGTTATAATCTTGTGACAGACAAAAGAAAGCCAAATACTAAATCGTTGTATGTAGAAGAATGCATATTTTTCATTTGAGGTCTCCGAAACAGTCTGAAGGTCATTTAAGAACCTATGACAGACGGTACCTTACAACTAACAAAGTTGGACCCAAGAAAATTTGGGTACCAAGATCAAAAATAATTTTTGTTGCAGGTAGAAAGAGAGAATGTCTAAAGATGGTACAATCTGAACAATGGATACATGCAACATGTGATCATCAACATGTCCTTGTTCCGAAACAATAGATCATGTAAGAGATCTACCATCTATGGGTCTTGAGAAGACATATTCACCAATTAAGAGACAAATTTTTCAAAGAATACATATAGGTCAAATTTTAGAGACTTTTCTGAACATGCATTGGTGTCAAAAATTGAACCCAAGTGCATTGAAGAAGTGAATTCAAATATCAACTGAATTGAGCTGGAAATAGGGTATCATTGCTATTAATCTATTCAAAATGTTTTTCAATGAGTCAATACTCTCTTACAAAGGATTTAAACAAATTAATTCTGAAAACTTAGAAATAATTGTTTCATCTGAACAAGTTTTCTCGTTTGTTTAAATTTCTTTCGTCTATCCTTATCATATATAGTCAAAATGTTGCGTCTGATATTTAGTTGAAATAGTCTATCTAACTCTTCAACGGACGCAACGTCATCTTATCTTCTAACATCTCTGTTGAGTGTACATGACAAAGCTCTTTAATGATTTACATATGTATAGCTTTTTAAAGCTAAGGGCACGCTATCCTTAGATACACCTCATCAGATGTAAGAAGGTAATGAGAGATAAGAAGGCCTTGGAAGCCTCCGTGGAAACCCCAGAAGATGCAAAAGATTTAAGAAAAAATGTTTTTGATGATTGTAGCCCAAGGGGGAGAGAAATGAGAAATAAGAATGAAAGAGAAAAGGATTGAAGAAATAAAAAAAATGTGTACTACCCAAGAGGAAGAAGAAAAACAAAGACGCAAAAGCTGAGGGGGAGCAAAATAAAATAAAAAGAAAAGATCAGAAGCTAAGGGGAGCATAATACAAGTGTTCAGTCTGAAAGGAAGTTCAGATGCAAAAGAAGAAAAGAGGATGGAGAACAAGTTGAGGGGAGCTTGGCTCTTTAAATTTTTATTCTTCATTATTTTTATCTTTCTCTTATTATGTTAAGAAATGTTGTGTTCTGATCAATTTTATATCACATTTATGTAATAAACTCAATGAAAGGAGATTTTCAAAGAACATCATTTCGATGTGAGTAAAATATATGATCTGATAAGTATTGTGCGTTCTTGAACTAAAATGTTTTATGCAGATTTTAATTTGTTACTCTTTCAAGTTCAGCCTGATAAAGATCATCTATCTATCTATCTAGCTCTGATACATCCTTTTGCTCTGTCTCAAGTAGAAGATCAAGTATTTGCTAGTGTGGTCTGTAATCATCAAAAAGAGGGAGATTGTTAAGTCATGATGACTTAGCATCTTAGTTTTGATAATTACATAACAATCTGTTGTGCCAGTAGACGAATGATCAGACTAAAGAGCGCAGACTGAGTGATCAGACTGAATGAGCAGACTGAAGGAACAGACTAAAGGAACAGACCGAAAGAACAGACTGAAGGAACAGACTGAAGAGACAGACGAATGAATTCAACACACAACTCGTTTATTTGTTCATTTGTCTACCTTGTTTAATGAAATTCAGACAGAATAACTCACACCCCAATTCAAATCTAGCTATTACTCAAGAAGCTTCCAAAGACAAAATAGAGATTTGTGCAAAACCCCTACAACACGAAAAGTAACCATGCTTTTTGTTGATGTCTCTGATCAATTCAGAAAAAGCCTGTGCAAACATTAATTATTCTGATTGATCTCTACTCACGTTTGAAGACCCCAAGATAAAGGACTAACGTTCAAATCTTTAATCTAACGGATACTTCACATAGCTCCCTATAAAAAGACTTCATTACTTCAAGAGAAGACTGGCGAACTGCACAACAAAGAAATTATATTCAAGCTTCAAGTTCTCAAGCAAAGCTCACTCGTCCTGAACTTAGAATAGATCTCGTTGTAAAATCCCTCTCTGCGTAGAGGATAATCTTTCTTTAGAACATCCTTCAAAATCCACTGTTGTGGTGCCCTTAGCCTGAGGAGGTTGTGTTTCAAAGAATTCCTCCGTTTTAGCCCGAGGAGGCTGTGTTTCAAAAAATACCTTTGTATTAGCCTGTGGAGGCTGTGTTCAAAGAGTACCTTGTTTAGCCTGCAGAAGCTGGATCCAATGAATACTGATTTAGCCTGAGAAGGCTGTGCCCAAATAATATATGTATTTAGCCAGGAGTGACTGGGTTCAAAGAATACTCTTAGTGGAACCTCAGTGTGTTGCTGGGGAATTGGATGTAGTCTTGATCAGACGAACCAGTATAAAAATATTGTTGTCTTCTCTATTATTTTATCTGTTAACTAACTTGGGATAATAACTTCAACAGTCTGATAATAAAATCAATATTAAGAAGAAAACACTCTTACGTTTGATCAAGCTTTGAAAACAGCAGACGCAAACGCATCGACTTAGAGAAAAAGTTTTTAAAACAGTCTACACAATTCACCCCCTTCTTGTGTGTTTTTGGCTTTAACATATTCGCAGCAGAAATGCAATTGAGAAGAGAGAAGGGATTGTGTTTCACGTGTGATGAGAAATTTTCCCCAAGTCATAGATGCCCAACAAACAATACTTATTGTTACAACTAGAGCAAGAGGAGAACTTCAAACTAGAACCTGACCCACCAGATGAGAACAATGGTCATCAGATTCAATCACTAGAACAAAAACATCACCTTTCTTTTCATGCTCTCAAGCGAGCTTTAAGCATTGGTACTATGCGATTTCAAGGTATTATTAATGGGGTGAAGGTTCAAGTACTACTTGATAGTGGTAGTTCGGACAATTTCTTGCAACCGCAGATTGCTCATTGCTTGAAATTAGCCATTGAACCAACTTTTAGATTTCAGGTTTGTGTAAGTAATGGGAACTCTTTGACTGTTGAAAGTATAGTGAGGGAAGTTGCAGTACAAATCCAAGGGCACTCTTTAAAACTACCAGTTTACTTACTGTCAATCTAAGTGCAAATTTAGTTCTAGGGGCAGCTTGGTTGGCTACTTTAGGCTCCCATATTGCAGACTACAGTGATTTGACGTTGAAGTTTTTTGTCGAAGGGAACTTTATTACCCTTCAGGGGGGTAAACCAAAATTTCCTACTCCAGCTCAGTATAATCATCTTCGTGTTGAATGCAAATGACTCATGTCATCTCTGAATTATTTACACTTCAATTTCAACAACCAGATGGCGTAGTTGATCACTTCACACAGTTGAAACCATGTCACGATGTTCATCAACAATCATACATTCCACTTCCTCTGGTTACTAATGGCATTGGTCCTATATTACAACCACAAGAGGTTTTGCAATCTAGAGTTATTCTCAAGGGAGACAAACATAGTCCTCAAGTTTTGGTACACAAGGAAAGCATTGATGCAGAACATGATACTTGGGAGGAACTTCCCTATATGCAACAAGTTTATCCTGACTTCAACCTTGAGGACAAGGTTGATTTTGATGGGGGAGGCAATGTTATAAGTGGAAATAGCACAAGGGCAATTCAGGAAATGAGCAATAGAAAAAGTGTAAAAATGTGAATGGTCACTTCACGCGTGAAGGATTATGTGTGAAGAATATTATTAGATAGTTAGATATACAATATCTGAAAGGGTGCAGATGTGTGAGGTTGTTGTTGCATTCTGTTTCATCTTTCTATCATCTCTGTAATCTATCATCTCTTTCTTCTTTATTATAATATATTCATTCATACAATAAAACATTCAGAAATTTATATTTTTCTCCATTTATCAATTATTTATCTCTTTAAGTTCACTTTTGACCTTCCCTCATTACAAATAATTTATGAAAAAAATTTATATTCAAATTTTACCAGTGATGTTAATTGCCACGTGGATATTCTATAATTTTGATAAGCATATATTAGATTTATTCTTTTAACTTTTCTGTTAATTTAAGATTTTATATAAAATTAAATATTTAAATTACAAAATAGATTAAATAAAAAATATCAAAATTAAAAAAGTCAATCCATCATTGAATGATGACACAATAATATAATAAATATCAAAATTTCAGTAAAAAAATTTTATAGAAAAAAATCAAAGTAAAAATACCTTAATTCCCGCGTAAGGAAAATATTTCCCCATCTCGCTTTAGCAGGTCCGACGAAAGAGAGAACAAAGTCGCCTGTAGTTTCGTGAGACCTGCCTCTCTTTAATTGGTTGTACGAATTGAGTTTGTGGACCCCACTTTCAACTTTAGCGTAGACTTCATCATTTACCTTCCTTCAAAAACTTGTATTTTAATTCCATTCTCATTTCCATACATTTCAATATAAATCAATAAAGCAAAACCGAAACTCCGTAAACTGCAAAGTCTTCGTCAATTCAATTTTTTTTCTAATTTTAAATTCATGTCTTCTTCCTTTATATGTACAAAGTTGCATTAGTTCTGAAACACAAAACAAAGCAAACAAACAAAACTTTGAGAAACAAACATGGCTGGAGGGAACCTTGCAGACAACGTAGGCTTGAAAGATGAGATCATCACGAAAGCATGTGGTTTAGCCTTCAAAGCTCACAAGTCTCCGGAGAAACTGTATTTGTACGACAAGGTTAAAATTTCTTCGGAGACTTACCATGTTTTCAGCTTCACGGGATCTTGGGACCCCAATGAATGGTTCGTTAAGAAACCTTTTGGGGAAACTAAAATAGATCTTATCAAGTTCCCTTCTCTTAGAAGTATTGGTAATGATGAGGCTGCTTTAGTCAACGAAGGTTTTGCAAAGAGATTCAATCTCATATTGGAAACTACCTTCATTAAATCCGAGGTATGTAGCTAAAAGTCCAACCTTTAATTCATGTTAGTCAGTTAATGTTGTTTTTCTGGTAGTTTTTTCAATTACCCTCTTTTTCCTATTTAATTGGAGTAATCCCATAATCTACTTAATTTTCTTTCTTATTTTTTGGAATTGGAGTATTCCTAGGTCAGTCGTTAAAGACTAATCTTTTTCGTTGTATATTTTGTTTGCATAAGCTAAGAATTGTTAAATATGTTTACTTGTTTGGTCCGAGGAATGTAACTAACTTGAACTTGTAATTGATGTTGTTAGTTAATGTTCGTTATTTTACACCCACGTGTTTCAATTTGAAACTAATAAGACACTTTTTGTCTGATAGTTTCTTCAGTTACTTATGCTTTCTGTTTTTGGTTTATTACGATGACTTAAGCAAATACACCGTTAAAATGTGTAGGTGAATAAAGCTATACTAGATGGGAAGCAAGTGGTGTTTACGGGGCACTCTTCTGGTGCTGCTATGGCTATTTTTGCAACGTTTTGGGCTTTGGAAGAGTACTCTAACCCAACCAAACCACAAAATCACAAGTCTCCATTTTGTGTCACTTTTGGGTCTCCCTTAATTGGGAATCATATAATCTCTCATGCTTCAAGGAGAGAAAATTGGTCTCGCTACTTCATACACTTTGTTTTGAGATATGACATAGTGCCTCGGATTTTGCTTGCACCCTTCTCTTCTATTGACCAAACTTTTGGCAATATTCTTCAATTCTTGAATCCTAAGTCCAAAACTTCCTCCCAAGATTCAACAAGGGCTAGTGTCATTTCTGAATTTTACTCGACTGTGATGAGGAACGTGGCTAGTGTTACAGCCCATGCTGCTTGTATTCTCATGGGAAGCACAAATTTGTTGCTTGAGACAGTGGCGAATTTCGTTGAGTTGAGCCCTTATAGGCCATTTGGAACATATATTTTCTGCAATGGAAATGGCCAGCTGTTTGTCATAAAAAACTCAGATGCTGTTTTGCAACTCTTGTTCCACACTGCTCAGTTAAGCAAATTGGAAGAACTTGAGGAAGTTGCGAACAATAGTATACATCAACACCTGGGTTATGAGGCTGAATTGAAAGATAGTTTGGGAGGAATGCAGAGTGTAGTGTTCTTGGACCAACTTGAGGAACTCCCCTTGTCTGATGCTGCCTTGGATGACCTTGGACTGGTAATCATATCTTTTCCTTTTGTATGTATACATGTGATAGGATCAAATGGTTATCAGGTTACAAACATGGTAAAATGAAGTCTTTACTTATCTTCTTTATAAAGTTAAATTATATAATCTAACCATTGAATCATGAGATAATCATGCATATAAAATTTTGAATGGTTAAAGTAAATAAATAATGTGCGATATAATAGTACAAATTTTCTTATACTTTCTTCAAATATTATGCTATACATGAAAATAGAGTAGTGATATGAAGTATTAATTATCTTTTAAATTGTATATAATTACGTGGACTTAATTTATTCTACAAGAATTTTCAAGGAAATGATTAGATTGATAGAATTTAATCGTCTAGGATCAACTTAATGTTGGAGGTTTGAATTCATTACAAATAGCCTATTCGATACGATACCCCAGCTAATCAGCATTCTATCTCTGGACCACTTGGTTAAAGAGTACAAGTCGCTACCACTTGTGCTAACATATGTTGGTCTTAGATTCAGATCTTATTGCTGCCATTGTTTACCTAAAAAGATTGATAGAATATATCTTGTGTAGAATGTTATTAGAGGTGTCAATTTATCAGGTTTGACACCCAAATGTCATTTGTTCCTGTAAATATACGTTGATGTTGTATTTAAATAATAAAATTTGACTGCAAGATGTAGCTAACTAATGATAATTTGTTCCCTTACATTTCAGAGCACAAGAGCAAGGTTATGTCTAAGAGCAGCTGGTGAGTTGGAAAAGCAGAAACTCAGAAATGAGGAGAAAATCAGAAAGGAGTTTCAGGATAAAGCTGAGCTAAGCATGAAGGATCTTGTAACTTACAAAACAAACTGTGAGGTACACAAGAACAAGGGCTATTATGATGCTTTCAAGGTGCAAAAGGAGGCAAATGACTTCCAGGCAAATGTCAAGAGACTTGTGCTAGCAGGGGTGTGGGATGAAATCATTGAAATGTTAAAAAGGTATGAACTTCCTGATGAATTTGAAGGCAACAGAGACTGGATTGTACGTGGAACCAACTTTCGCTACCTTGTGGAGCCTCTAGATATCGCCAACTATTACCGCCACTTGAAGCATGAAGATACAGGAGCTTACATGAATAGGGCAAGGCCTAAACGTTATAGGTACACTCAAAGATGGTTGGAACATTTCAGAAGGGAGCCAAAACCTGTTCCCATCACTGAATCCACTTTTTGGGCTGAAATGGAGGAGATTTTTAACTGGATTAATAGCAATAAGCCTTTTGATGATGCTATTAAGCAAAGGGTTGTGCAACTTGAACAAGACCTTAAAAAGTGGACTGATGGAGGGTTACTAACCAAGGATACCTTCTTGAAGGATCCTAGCTTTATTAAATGGTGGGAAATTCTACCTCAGGAACACAAGGCTACTTCCCTCATCGCTAGTCTTGTTAGTACTGTGCATGGATAGTGAAATAGTGGTATATTTTTCCCAACTGAAAAATAAAGCTATGTATCAATTTGGGATGCTTTTGGTGTTTTTTGTGATGCATGTGTATGAGAGCCACTCAGGGTTGTAACTTAGTACTCCTAAAGTTTTGGTGTGATTTGTGTGAACCACAAATCATTGAAACTGCTGGACTAAATAAATTTGTTTGATATTATGTAGCATCTGTTTTCGAGCGCCACGCAGAGTTGGTGATTAACTGGGTGCAGTAGACCCCGTATTTTGTATAATTATCTATGTTGTATTGTTTTTTTTTTTTTTTTTTTCCCCACTGTACAGTAAGAAATGTATGAAGTTGATTAGACCCATCGTCGGTTTGGGAGTTTATTAACCATTTGTCCGTAGTTATTTTATATTTCCAGAGCTTATTTTGGAAGAATCTAACCAAAAAATTCTATAAATATGAATAAAATATTTATAACTTATTTTCACTGCGGTGAAAGATAACTTATTTATAAGAGTGTAATAGTCAAAGTTTATTGAATAAGATTTTTATTATACGAAACGAGTAAAATAAAATATGGTCAATTTTTTTTAGAGCAAGTTTATTGGGTTGGAGTGTTTAACAAAAGTATTTTAATAAATACCTAAGCATGTATTGAGAGTATTGAAGTGGAGAAGGCGTAGTTTCTACAGGTATCCGGTACTTCAAAAGAGATAAGAAAAAATGTTTATACAAATATCAATTTAATGAAAATTTTGAAGTAAAATCAATAATTATAGATATGAAATAATTAATTTGTGTAATCTATGTAGAATTTTATAAAAATTTTAAACAAGATTTTGCATTAAAATATTAAAATGTTTAATTTATGTAGAATTCACTCGATAATATTCCTGATTTATACCATTATAATATCCTAATTTCTCTACTAATCACACGAAATAAACACACTATTTGATGAAATGAACTAAATTTAATTACACAGAGTAAGATTTAAAAATAAAGTCTATAATTATATATTTTCAGGAAATAAATAATATTTTGACCGCTAGAATTTCTAACATATAATAAGAAACCTTAAGTTTATAACTTTCTTAGCCTACAGTCTTCACGTCTCTAATCTATTTGCTGGCTTGTTTGTCGGGTAATAAACAACAACAATAACAAATATCCTCCAAGTCCTAGACCATTACATCGACCCATGGATTCAACCATTCTAGTTCCATTCAAACTCACTTTTCAAAAACATTTTTGTTTAACATTCATGATAATCGTCATCACTTTCTCAAACCATCATGCCTCACAGGCATGTTCCTGAGGGGCAACCTCAGTGCTCCCCCATGACAGCAAACATCCATCCCTCTTAATTTTAAACAATTACAATCGATTATCATGAACTTAAGCGTTTTATCAATGCAATATACCTTACAAAATTAATCTCTCAATCCACAACAATCATTTTCCATAACAAAATATTTAACATTATAATTGAATTACACTGAAACAACCATACATAAAGTAAACACAACATCAGAGGATATAACATAGATCACTCAAACTAACCATGACAATATAAAGCTTAATCTGTATTTTACATACTGAAATAAATAATTAAACAAAATAATAATATTAAGCTAAATAAAATTTAATACCACATAATTCAGTGAGTAAATGGAATAATCAATATACACCCTTATTAATTAAATAACTAAACATCATCTAATTAATTGTAAATTTTAAGCTTAAAAATAAATTTATAAATATTATTTTCTATTTATTTATTTATTTATTCTATTTACTTATTTATTATCACCATTGTTTATTTTTATAGTTTTATATTTTATAAACATGAAAATAAGAGGAACCATGGATCCAAAGTTTCACAATAATTTCATTCTTAGATGCACTAGAGTAGTCTACCTAAAAATTCAACGACAATCCAATTATTACAAGGAAGGAATATCTAATGCTTTTGATAATAGTTTATTAAGTTAATATGACTTAGCATATTAAGTTTTGATGATTACAGAACAGACACAGTGATTAACAGACTGTATCAGATTGAAGTTGAGCAAATACAGACAAAGTAAGCATCCTCAACATAGACGTACAAGCTTCAACATATATATAAGACGAAGTTCCCTCAAGTCTTCATATTCTCATAGTAATTGTTATCAAATGAAGAAATTTCATGAATCATCAAGACATATCTCAAGTTATCTAGATTCATCTTCCAAAAGATCTGATACAGCTTCAGACAAAGAAGAAAGAAGAAGTGAACAAACAAATGTTTTAGTGTATCTAAGTAAAGGATCTTTTGTCTAATGAAGTCAGATGCAGTAACTCGCACCAAATTTCAAATTAAGACGTTACTCTCAGAAGCTTCTAAAGGTAGAAAGAGATATTGTGCTAAACCTTTGCAACACGAAAAGTAGAGAGTACTTTTTGATGAAATCTCTGAGAAAATCAGTCAAAGCCTGATCTCGCGCTGACTTCCGTTGTGAAAACATTAATTATTCTAATTGCTCACTCTGCCATTTCTGAAGAGCCCGAGAAAAAGGACAACGGTCAAATAACATTTGTCTAAAAACTACTTCGAGGAGCATGCCCTTAAAATGAATTCATCTGCACAAGCTCAAGTTGGCGAACTTACGCTAGAAAAGCTATTATTCAAAGTTTCGCTCTCAGGCTCTGAATTTCATCCTATTTGCTTTGAACTTTCATTGTAAATCCCTCTCTGCGTAAAGGATCAAACTCTTTCTTTCAAAACCCTTGTAAATTCACGGTTGTGGTGCCTTAGCCTGAGGAGGTTGTGTTTCAAAGAATATCTTGTATTAGCCTAAGGAGGCTATGTTTCAATGAATACCTTGTATTAGCTTGAGGAGGTTGTGTTTCAAAGAATACCTTGTGTTTAGCCTAAGAAGTCTGGGTTCAAACAATATCTGTATAGCCGAAGTGGTTGGGTACAAAGAGTACTTATAAGGGTGTTTCACTGTTTATACTTACAAGTTTCTAAGTAACTGGACGTAATCTTCACAGACGAACCAGTAAAAAACTCCTTGTGTCTTAACTTGTTTGTTTTTCTGACTAACGGGGAATAACAACTTTAATTCCTCTTATTAAAATCAATCTTTATAGAAAGAAAATTGTTAATTAACATAATTCAACCCCCTTCTTGTGTTTTATCTTTTACATAGTTAATATTGATAAAATGGTATCCAAGGTTTTCACGTCATATTCTCCAGACAGAATTGTACTGTAGGACAACTATTTAGATTGCTATAATATTATATGCACATTCTTAGTTTCAAAAAGTAACAATGTGGACAGAGTTGAGTTATGTTTACAATAACATATGCAATTGGTGCATCGGATGGTGCAATAATGTTGTTAATATGGTAACAATCCTGGATTTTAATAAAAATTGTTAAGTCAAGATGTTTTACCATCTTATATTTTGATAATTACAGTACAGACGTATCAGATATCAGATAGAGATATCAATGCTCTAAGACAATTAAAGCAAGCACAGACAAAGAGAGCACCCTCAACAAAGACGAAAGAATTAAGTCAAAGGACTCTCTTTTTACATCTTGCGAAGTTAAAAAAGATGAGAATAGACGAAGAAATCAAATGTTATTAAAGTAACATTCTTTCGTCTAAGTGAAGTCCACTGAAAAGAGTAACACATGTCTAACTCCAACCTCAAGACGTTTTTCTTATGGAAGCTTCTTAAAGGTTGAAAGGGATACTGCGCAAAACCTCTACAACACGAAAAGTAAAAGGTACTTTTCGATATAATCTCTGAGCAAGTCAGTTAAAATCTTGATCTCGCGCTAACTCCGTTGTGCAAACATTAAATGTTCTAATTGCTCATTCTGCTATCTCTGAAGAGTCCAAGAAAAAGGACAACAGTCAAATGACATTTGTTTAATGGCTACTTCAAGGAACTTGCCTATAAAAATACTTCATCTCTACAAGTTCAAGTTGGCGAAATTACGCTTGAAAAACTATATTCAAAGTTTTGCTCTCTAAGCACTAAACTTCATCTTCTTGTTCTGATCTTTATTGAAAACCTTTCTTTGCATAGAGGCTTGTCTTTTTGTGAAAAACTCTTATTAAAATTCACTGTTATGGTGCTTTAGTCTGAGGAGGTTGTGCTTTAAAGAATACCTTGTATTAGCCTAAGGAGGCTGTGTTCCAAAGAATACCTCGTGCTTAGCCTAAGAAGTTTGAGTTCAAATAATATCTGTATATCCAAAAGTGGTTGGGTACAAAGAATACTTGTAAAAGTATTTCACTGTTAATAGTGAAAACTTAGCAGTTACTAAGTAACTAAAAGTAGTCTCTATAGACGAACCAATATAAAATCTTTGTTTCCTTTGTATTGTTCTTATTGACTAATGAGGATAACTACCTTAATACGTTTTCTAATTAAAATCAATCATTATAGAAAAATATTTGCGTTTGTTCCCTTTTTGAAATCACAGACGCAAATCAACATCGTCTCAAAAAGTTTTAAATTAACACAATTCAACCCTTTTTGTGTTTTATCTTTTATAAAAATAAAGAATGATATTAATCAAAACTTTAATTCTTCTTTAGCATTGTCGCCAATATTCCCACAACAACTAAAATCCCTTTCCCTTCCGCACACCAGTAACCTAAATCCAAAACACTCACACACAACCCAACAACATCACGCATGGTACATAGAAAAGGAAAAAAAAAATGCATGAATCAACCAAGTTAGAGGACAACAACGAAATTGAAACAAGAGATTTCTCGGTGCAGGAAAGAAAACAAGCCATTAAATAAACAAAGGCAAAGAGGTGAGACTAACTCATTATTATTATTAAACAAAAAACCACCCTAGTATGAGTTCGAGACAATCCCATGTTGGAGAAAATTGAAATGGGTAGAGATCCAATCTCCACTCTTGCTAGTAATTACAGTCTCCTTCTTGGGAAGATTCGCTAGTGAGAGACATATAAAGGTTCGAGGAAAAGTGAGAATGAGAAAAAATTTAAATTACGGTTACCATTCTATAACTGCAAAACGAGTGGTTACTACTTATTATTTTATTTTATTTATATTTTTTTATTAATGAATTAATTAATTATTATTATTATTATTAAAATTGAGGCGTTATAACTCCACCCTATTAAAAAAAGATTTTGTCCCCGAAATTTATTTGAAACAAACTACGCAGGATAATCTCCCCTCATCTACCTCTCCAACTCTTAAGTAACATCTTCATCAAATACTCTACTACATATCATCTTCACCAAAATGATCTATTTATCTCTCAAGTGATTCACACTTTGTCCATCATTCTTTAAACTACTAGGTAGTAGTCAAGTAATTATTCAACCACCACTATTTGCTTAAGTGTCATTAGTGCTTGGAAATTGCTCGATTATTCTTTCTATCTTTTCTTTTATATTCTTATCTTATCTTTAATCTCACAAATCAAAGATACATATCAAAGTTATTACGCAAAAACATTAAAAGATAGATCAGACGAGTTTGCATCTTAATTCCTTTTTACAATTATTCTGATATTGCTTATCAAATTCAGATATCAAGGATTTAAAAGAGTAAGGAAAAAAAGATTGCACAAAGTATTTATACTGGTTCGGCAATAGGCCTACATCCAATCCCAACACAACTTTTGTTGGTGTTCACTAGAAAACACTAATCCCTTTGTGATCCTTACATGCAATCTGCACATACACAAAACGAAATCAAGCAAACACTCAATACAATGCAGTTCTTTCACATAAAGAACTATCTCTTTCTGTTCTTGGTACCTCCAAGATCCTACATTGAGAATCCTTTCTCAATTCACCAATAATTCTTCTTCTAGAGAGACCTCTCTCTAAGAGTCAATCTAAATCCTAAAGATTACAATATAAAAGATCAGAGATAGAGTACACCTTTGTGTTTGATTCTGATCAACTAAGCATTCTGAAATTCTTCATTCATCATCCTACCTCATCCTTAAGTTTTCTTGAAAACCTTTGAAAATCTTTACGAAGTTCTTGAAGATAATTCTTAAGAACTTGGTTGTTCTTAATCCACAGTACGTTCTTGCTTCTTTTGTTTTCAGAAAATTTTGAAAGAATCTTGTAAAAACTTTTTCACAAAAGATATTTATAGAAAAACATTTCAAAACTAGTTTGGATGAATTTTCTGATGTGGATAGTCGATTACCAAAATGGGGTAGTCGACTACTCTAGAGAGATATGATCTAACTTTAATTCACCAAGCTCGAGATAGTCGACTGCCCAAAAAGGTTAGTCGACTATTCCAGTGAGCTTTGAGTTTCCCATTTTTTAGAACTGTTGGTAGTCTACTACCTCAGTTAAAACATTTAAAATTCCTCAAACAAAGTAATCTATTACTTCAGTTGGTAGTTGACTATTTTAGTTTGGTTTTTCAATTTCTCAAAATAAAAATCTATGGGTTCTCAAAAGCTTACACTTGAGTAATGAATCAAGTTGGTTCTTATCACTCAATGATTCTATAGTCAACAAACACACAATCAAATGCCTAAGCTATAAACATTCAATACAATAGCAAAGCCTATTTACAATTCTATGAAACCAAAAATTACATTTATAAACACCAAAATCAAAAGAAATATGTTGACGAAAAAACATCCTTCAACTTCAAGTCCAACAGAAACTTTTAATTCGAAGCGGACAATGATTCCAAGACAACATACATCTCAATTAATATGGGATACAAAGATGGTAGGACGGTAGAAATTAGGCCAATCAATTTCAACATATTTAGAACATATAACAAGTATAAAATTCACAACAATAAAATTAACACTAATGCCACGTTTTGATTTTTTAGTCCATACATGATTAAAGCATTTTTTAAAAAAAAATATGAAACCAAAGTAGATAACTAAAAACATTCTTTAATACCCATGTAACTTTAACAAGATGCTCATGGATCATGGGAAATAGACATGTAGGTCAAGATGTATATAACATGGCAATCCTGTTAGCATGATATACTTGTTGTACAATATTTCAAATTCATCCTTCCATATAACAGTTAATTAAATGGCTAGCACTAATAAAATTGCATCAAGAAAGTCTTTAATAAAACTTAATGATAATAAGGCATTTTAGGATAGCCTGTCTCTATCTTTCAGATAATCTCATTCTTCCTTAATGCCATGGCTAAACATAAAAGAAAAGGTTTGTTTTAATACACTTCACATTTATTTTAATTTTTTTGTATCTTTCTTGGTTGGTCTTTAAAGTGTGGTGAAATTTTAGAAAAGTTTGAAAACTAGTCTAAGTAAGTTCACGGTTTTGGCTACTAAAATATAAAGAAGTTTTTGATGGTTTCTTACTAAAAATTTAAATATTAGTTAGAAAATTTTCCTTAAATACCATTTAACGCTTAAAATAAACTTGTTGACTTATCTTGACTCTATTATTGGCTTCTTATCTTGACTTTGATTTTTGTTGCTATACCTTGGCCGTGTAGCTTTGTGACCAAATACATTGCACGCATGAAGTCTTTTCCAAACCAAAACAACTTAACACATTTTGCAAGTTTTGTGAATTTTTTTCCTTTTTCTTTTAAAGGTGGCGTGTCTTTCTTTCATGCATCATTTTTATATTTTTTGTTCATTCTTCCTAAGCTTGATTACTTTATTTTATAGCCAAGGATAACAAAATTTACTCAATTGTTACACAATTGCAATTTAAAAGTTACATATTCTTTGAAATTCTTTAGTAAATGAAAATATGATTTCTATTCTTATTTTCTATGATTTTGAATCTAATTTTATAATGTTACTTTCTAACGATTTCATAATTAAGATAAAATTACAAGAATTCTAAAAATCATTTTTCTATAATTTTATGGTTTACAAATTGTTTTAAACAAATTTTTAAGGCTTTTTCTGTATTTAATTTTCAGAAAATTTACTATACCGTGTCTTATCATACATTTAATTTTGTATCTTATGAGCCCTATTCCCTTTTGTTTTCCTGCTGTTTGGATTTTTCAACATGTACTGCGTATATAAACGCAACCCAGTAGTTGAATTTTCTCAAAAACTGTATGTCATTTTATTCTAAGTTTAACTCTCTATCACATATATTTTATTTATTTTATTCTATATCTATTTGAAAAATTGAACCTATATTATGTAAAAATTCATTATCTTGGAAATAATCAAATTTTCCAGAAAAACGTATATTTTTATAATAAAGAAATTTTTTGTCTAACATTATATATTTTCTATGTATTAATTCTTAATAGATTTTACACACTAAATATATAAATAAGATTTTATATAGACAATGGTACAATTCATACATAAATTATTCAAATAATTAATAATATCAAACAACAATTACAAACGTCAAATAACAATTAAAAGCGTTAGATAGTAAAATTACACTATGTTATAGATTTATTAGAACAACAAAAATACGTTTTCAGCTTACCATAGATAGACTGCAAACCAACACATTGTGATAAATGTTTTAACTACTTTTTAATGTAAATAGTTATCATAATTACAAAAATTAATTTTGATAGTTACACGTTGACGCCAAGGTGATGGTGGCCTTAGACAAGCTCAAACGGGGAAGGAGAATGAAGAAGAGGAAGGTTGGTGGGTAAAATGAGAAAAAAAAAGAGAAACAAGAGGTAGAGTGTGAGTACAAGGGAGAGAGAGAGTGAGAGTGAGAGAATGAGATGAAGGAGTGAGAGCGAGAGAATGAGATGAAGGAGTGAGAGGGAGAGTGACCATGGAAAAGGAAAAAAGAAAAGTGTGGGGTGGGGGATTTTCTCCCAATTTGGGCCTCCAAATGGGCCCCTACACGGGTGTGTGGATCCATTTGCTCTCAAGAACTCCAAATATCATGATTTCACTTCTTTTGGTTCCGTGTATTCCCTAACACCATGTTTTATATTTTAAGATCGTGCGATTTATGATTTTCCTCTTTTAAAATTTTAATTCATGAGTTTAATTTTAATTATATTATTAAAATAGTTATTTTCTACACTATTCATAAAATTACCATTACAATTGACTTTCAGGAATTAATAATATTATTTTCACTAATCATTCTTGGTTATGTCTGAATTAATAATTATCACTAATTTTGAGGTTATTGGGCACCTCTGACCTTTCATGAAGTAAATGATAAAATGATTGTTTTGCCCTTACTCTCAAAACAAGAGTATAAGTACCAAAGTTCCCATAATTACCTTAAATTACATATTACCTAACATTTTACCATCATAATTGAGGTGATGAAACACTTTTTATCTTAATTTTTCAGAGTCAGTGGTAAATTGACCATTTTACCCCGCACTCTCAAAATGACAGTATTACAACCTTTGCCATCTATTGTCAAACCTAGAAGTAAAAATGCAGCTAGAAATAGGATAAACATCATATGGAAACATGGTGAACATATTTGAGGCAATGGTAAAAATGTTAAATACAATTATTGCTCAAATATTTTTAATGGGGGAATATTTAGACTTAAGCATCATCTTGCTGGGACTTGATACGATTCTAAACCATGTGTTTAGTGGCAAATGAAGTTAAACTTTTATTGTTGGAAGTTGTTACAGAGGTTTCAATGGAGAAAAGGTTACATAGCATTAAAAGGGTTGATGATGAAGAAAATGAAGGGATGAAGACAAATTCTACAAATTAAGGCAAACTTTCTTTCAAATTAAAACTGAAATTTGCTGCTAGTGGTAGCCATATGGTTCAATCTACTATGGACCAATGTTACAAGAAAGGTGTTGATAAAGAAGAAATTTATGTTGTAGTTGCTGATTTTTTTATGCAAGTGTCATTCCTTTCAATATTGTTAAAAATCATACTTTTCCAAAATTATGTGAGAAGATTAGGAGGTATGGAATTTGATATAGACCTCATCTTATCATGATCTTAGAGAGAAGCTTTTGAAACAAGTAGTGGGAAAAATTGATCATATGCTTCAAAAGTTCAAGGATTTGTGGAAAAGGACTTGTTGAACACTTATGTTTGATGGGCGGACAGACAACAAAAAACATTCAATTCGTAACTTTTTGGTGAATAATCCAAAAGGAATTGTATTTCTTTATTCCTTAGATACCCTCAGACATCTAAAAAATAGCAACCAATGTTTTCAAGATGTTTGATGATGTAGTGAAATTTGTTGGTGAAGAGAATGTTGTCTAGGTGGTTACTGATGATGCTACAAAATTTGAAGTTGTTGGGGGAGTGACACACGCGCCGAACGTGCGTCAAATAATACCAAAGTCTAGCTACTACTTTGCAGTAATAGTGGACTCAGATCGTTTCTCTACGGATTACTTTGTTATTTCTCTGTAACCGAAATTTTAAATGCAATTTTAGGGGGGTTTTTGTGTAGAGGGAAAATTAAAGGCAATTCAATAGTAAAAATGAACCAATGAAAGTAATTAAACAATAATTAAAAAGAAATTAAAAGGCACCAATCTAATCTCTGTCAGATCCCAATTTCCCTCATTGGTTCAACAAAATAAAGACACTCATCTATGTAATGCATTGAAACCGAGATCTCTGCATGTCAACACTGAACTAACGCTCTAAGATCCTAGAGAATTATCATCGAACACTTGGTGACCTTTAAACTCACACAATCGCATGAGAGCACACAACTTGGTTTCGAATCATGTAATTATCAATCAACAATGACAGAATCAACAATCTCAATCCAAAATATTAATCAACATAATGGAATTAAAATTATAGAATCCAAAACGAGTACTCATGCAATTAAAAACGGAGAACCTAAGGAAATTAGAGATCCTATTGAGATCGAATTGGTTGAAGAAATTAGTTACGCATAATTGAAATTAGACTAAGCATAGATTGAGTTTGCATATTAGAAGGATTAAATTGCAAGAAGGGAGAGAGAACGAGAATTGGAATGACAAACCTAAAAACCCTAGCAGATGGACTTGAAAGGAAAAAAATAATGTTGAAAATTGAAATTGATTGAAAGGTAAAAAGTGTGCATAAGATTTTTAGGTTTGGGGTGTTATATAGGGGGTAAATCATGTGCAAAACACGTGATTTTTAAGTATCTGAACACCCCAATTCGTAGCCCAATTACAACTTTACAAAATGAGCCAATTATATTGATTTAAAAAGGGCATATACTAATTCTTCACGCTGGAATTCCCGCAACAATTTCGTGCATCACTTTCAAGGCAATTTTCACCCCAGATGCGGTCCAAATTGGCTCTTCATGTCTCATAGCTTTTGCAGCTCTTTAAGTCCTCTTTAACTTGACATAAAACGGAGCTCAAACAGAGTTCTGTAGTGAGAGTTATGCCTGTTTTAGTGAACCTTATCAAAATTGGAAACTTTTAGCGAATTGGAACAAAAATAAGCACTCAAGGCCCAAATGAGCCCAAACTCATAAATACAATAAATCATGATAATTGACCATTAATAATGTTGTAATATGATGTATTAAATGCAGAGAAATTGATCAAAATAATGACTCATCAAATTCCCTCACACTTATCCTTTTGCACTCTTAGGCAAAACTAAGTCCTAATGAAAATGTTAAATTGGATGCAAAATTTCATCTGGTCTAAGTTATTTCATACTCTCCAAAATAGTAATCAATGCTTTAGAACTGAACATAGCGATCAAAGAACAATCAATCTAATGATTACATATTACAGTATTGAAAAATTCCTGCTTCAGATAGAACCAATCAGACAGTTAATTAATCATGCAAGTTAATTATAAGCAGTGATCTCACCGGAAGTGTATCACTCAAACTCTCAAGTGTATCAGACAAGTGTTTACTCTCAAACCATTAAAGTGAACATTATTTTACAATAGGCTTGCAATCATTCTAGCTCCCTACCACTAACAATCACAATCATGCATGATTCAAGAAGACTTGCAAATGATGTAATGAGGCCAAGGATAAAGGTTTGATAAATTTGGTCAAGTGACTACTATTTCACAGATATTGAAATCAACATCAACAAATTACAAAAGATATCAAAATTACATAATAAACCTACAAAGTTTCTATTTCAATTAACTGCTTAAGTACTCAACTCATTTTGCACACTTATTCAAATTAAAATTTTGTTATTTTGCTCTTATTTCTTTTTCTTTTCCATATATTATTTCCAATTTTTTTCTTTTCTTTTTTGTCAATTTTTTTTAATACCACTTTTGGTATTTATATTTTTTTTTTCATCTGTATCAGACTCAAATAACAAAATAGCACTAAGATAACATTTACACAAGTGTGTTGGTCAAAAAGCAACCAAAATGTATCAGTTTTAAAACTCAGACCCAAATCATATTAATTGTAATATTCCACCATCCACACTTATTTTTCTGCATGTCCCGAGCAGACACCCCCACACTTATCTGCTACACACAACTAAAAGATGGACAATTACTCAATATCTGTGAAATCAGGACAACATTGTTTTACTCTTAAGGCTTGTAATGCAGGTAGTGAAAGAAATGGTTTCAGGTGCAAAGGGGCTAGCAAGGGATAAAATGCAAGGTAGACTATTTGGTCAAGTGAGGAAAATAGAAATGAATGCCTCAATCATGATCATGCACTAAATGATAAAATGCAGCTTTGAAAAGAATAAAAGTAAGTTCTGAAAAATAACATCCACAAATGACATATATCACACTGAAAGAAAGAGAATGTCATGTAGATGAATCCATTCAAAACAGGTCCAAGAACTCACAAGTTCAATATCGTCAAATACTTATCAAAAATAGTATATAACCAATTCATACAAACTAGTCCAACATTTATCAGAGGAATATATCAATACCACAAAATAATCAAAAAAATTAACTTAGCTCAGATTCCAGTTCAGATTCTCAACATATAAACCATAATGCAGATGTACTAATAATCAGACAAGAATCACAAAATCTCCAATTCATAAAAATAAAATGAAACAAAGCATGGAAATCCTAATTACTCCTAATTAAAGAAGGTGGAAAGATAGGAAATGAATGAAAACAAAACGGAAAAGAGTGGAAGGAGAAAAGAAAACTCCCTCGGCCGCTCAAAGCGGCGGTGTGTCTGCAAGTGATCTAACTCTTGCTCTGCGGGCTACTCAATGGAGCTCTCATGATAACGCTTTAAACGCTGCCCGTTCACCATGAGTGTATCTTTGATACCTACTACAAGAAACAAATACCCACCTAGATCAAATATCATAAAATCATCTACAATAATATGTAAGTCATTCTTTATCAGTTTAAATAATTCAGGGTGTAGGTATGTTTTTATGCTATAATCAGTGCATGGTGGTGGTAGGAATAAGTTGAATGCCATAATCATAATTCTCCATTTGTTCATTTTAATCTTGACATCTAAATTGAACAATTCACATGTTTCACTTACTGTCAAATCAAAGAACATGGAATAATGAACTCTAACATCAATAACACAATTTAAAAGAGAGTAAAAAATTTGAGTGTTTCAAGGTAGCATGATTATTCTCTACTCCATCTATAATGTGTTTAGACATTGATTCGCCAATAATTGTATAAGCTTGCACTTGGCTTTCCATTGTTAACTTCTCTAACGACCTATATGTAACATCATGAGAACAAAAGCCATTAGGAACAACTAAGAGGTTCAAATAAGCAAGCTCAATGATAGTCCAGACTTTAATTCCGTAAGAGTCTAAAGCGAAACATTTAGTATTGTTCATATTGCAATTATAAAGAGTATCAAATGATAAATAAATCTTCTCTAGTGGTTGTTCTGATTTCCTGGATGCTTCACTCTTTCCACAATGTTTGCTCTAAGGAAACTTTATGGACAATTCTCCACTAGGTACCAAGACATAAGGATTTTTGTGAGGAGGAGGGTCACAAATAGTTTCATCGTGTGTTTTAAGTTTTTTCTTTTCTACATAAACATTTTCACACAAAAAGTTTTTATCTTGTATTTCTTCCTTAGGACTCACTCCTACATCACCTATCAAAAGAGAATCAACATAAACAAAGGAATGATTAGTATAAACAATTAAATCATCACATGTTTCCTTCTCTTGTTTATCTGTCATTTTTTCTTCCATGTCTTGTTCTTTCAAATCTTGTTCTTGCAACTCTTTCTCTTTAGCTACAACCTCCATGGTAATTGTCTTTTCCTCAGTCAGCAGGGTTCCACCATTTGCTTACCAGACCCCAAAGTAATATCACTCACATTCTTATCATTATCATTCAAATTGGAAATTGCTTGTGAGGGTAGACTGATGGATGCTTGAGGTTGGTTCTGACTAATTGCATTGGATAACTGCTCAATATGAGTTTGGATACTCTGAAGGTTAACCTCAGTTATCTGCTGAAATTGCAAGTTGTTGGTGGCCATCTGCTTGATTAATTCTTCCAAGGAAGGACCACCTTGTGGTTGGGCTAGTGGTTGTGTAGGATGTTGTTGAAAAGATGATATATGATGATTGGAATTTTGCTGCCAATTTTGTGTCGGATGGAAAGTAGAATAGTCAAGTGAACTCTGATAAATCTGATCTCTCCATCCAGGATTGTAGGAATGTGGGTTGTACTGTTGTTGAGGTATGGTATGAAAAACTTCTACCTCTACAAAAGTTGAATCATTGAAACTTCTCTCCTGCTGCAATAGTTCCCTAATAGTCCTATTATCCATGTTAGCCTAAATGAATGTAAATCAACATCTCTCTAGTTCATCATATTCAACAATAGCCACAAAAACAGCAATATACAACACAAATCAGCATAAACAACACTAACTAACAACACTCAACAGGATATCACTGTCAGCATGCACCAGATGACCAAAATAAACTTCCAAAACAGTATCAAATGATTTTTAAAATTTATAGGACTGCCACATGTCAATTTTAAACCATCCTGAGACCCAAAAATGCCAGTGTAAAATTTTAAAAAATTGAAAAGAGGGTCTAAATGATGAAATTTGGCCTCGATAGGGTGGTGCCTCGTACAAAGCACGAGGATATACCCAATTCCTCAAAAACTACTACCCTACAAAATTTCAAAACCAACGGAATCAATTCAACAATTCAAAAATACCTGTTATATCCCCGAGGGACTGAAATAATTGCAAAATAGAAAAATCTGGAAGGAATCTCGTAAAACTAATGTAATTTTTCACCCCTATAGGGGTGAAAGGTTTGCTCAGAAGGCCAAATTACTTCAGGAAAGGTAATTAGAATGACCGAATAGATCTAAAAATCCAAAATCAGATGACCAAACAACATATAACAATTCAAACAAGTGTAAAACAGAGCATGAAATCAGTATACTACAGAACTTATTGAATGTAAACTAACCTATCCTAAGTCTAATAATAAAAAAATAAAAATAAAAAAATGCATATAAACAATAAGATTTAACAAAGCAATCCCCGGCAACGGCGCCAAATTTGACACACGCGCCGAACGTGCGTCAAATAATACCAAAGTCTAGCTACTACTTTGCAGTAATAGTGGACTCGGGTCGTTTCTCTACGGATTACTTTGTTATTTCTCTATAGCTGAAATTTTAAATGCAATTTTTGGGGGTTTTTGTGTAGAGGGAAAATTAAAGGCAATTCAATAGTAAAAATGAACCAATGACAGTAATTAAACAATAATTAAAAAACAATTAATAGATTATTAAAAGGCACCAATCTGAACTCTGTCAGATCCCAATTTTTCTTATTGGTTCAACAAAATAAAGGCACTCATCTATGCAGTGCATTGAAACCGATCTGCATGTCAACACTGAACTAACGTTCTAAGATCTTAGAGAATTATCATCGAACACTTGGTGACCTTTAAACTCACACAATTGCATGAGAGCACACAACTTGGTTTCGAATCATATAATTAGTTCTCTGCATTCATTATCAATCAACAATGACAGAATCAACAATCTCAATCCAAAATATTGATCAACATAATGGAATTAAAATTATAGAATCCAAAACGAGTACTTATGCAATTGAAAACGGAGAACCTAAGGAAATTAGGGATCCTATTGAGATCGAATTGGTTGAAGAAATTAGTTGCGCATAATTGAAATTAGACTAAGCATAGATTGTGATTGTATATTAGAAGGATTAAATTGCAAGAAGGGAGAGAGAACAAGAATTTGGAATGACAAACCTGAAAACCCTAGCAGGAGGACTTGAAAGGAAAAGAGTAATGCTGAAAATTGAAATTGATTGAAAGGTAAAAAGTGTGCATTAGATTTTTAGGTTTGGGTTGTTATATAGGGGGTAAATCATGTGCAAGACACATGATTTTAAGTATCTGAACACCCCAATTCGTAGCCCAATTACAACTTTACAAATTAAGCTAATTACATTGATTTAAAAAGGGCCTATACTAATTCTTCACGCTGGAATTCCCACATCAATTTTGTGCATCACTTTCAAGGAAATTTTCACCCTAGATGCGGTCCGAATTGGCTCTTCATGTCTTCATAGCTTTTGTAGCTCTTTAAGTCCTCTTTAATTTGACGTAAGACGGAGCTCAAACAGAGTTTTGTAGTGAGAGTTATGCCTGTTTTAGTGAACCTTGCCAAAACTAGAAATTTTTAGCGAATTAGAACAAAAATAAGCAATTTAAGGCCCAAACTCATAAATGCACTAAATCATGCTAATTGATCATTAATAATGTTATAATATGATGTATTAAATGTAGAGAAATTGATCAAAATAATGACTCATCAGTGAGTTGTTGATGCAAAAGCGAGAACAGTTATATTGGACCCCGTATGCAATCCATTGCATTGATTTGATATTTGAATATTTTGAGAAACATTTAAAAGTTCACCAAGTTACTATAATGAAGGGAAGAAGTGTCACTGCTTACATTTATGGTCGGACAATGTTGCTTAGCATTATGAAGAATTTCAAAAATGGGAGAGACTTGATTAAGCCTTGGAAGACTAGATTTGCCATAACTTATTTGACATTAGCTTGTCTTCACAAATTGAAAGCATCATTGATGAGCATGTTTTGTCCTAAAGAATGAAAAAAAAAAAAAAAAAAAAAGCAAGTTTGGAACAATATAACCACATGCCTGAAAGTTGTTGCTCTTCCGATAGTTGTCTTTCGATTGACGGATTTAGATGAAAAACTTGTTGTGAGTTTCATATATGTCGAGATGGAGAAAACAAAGAAGATGATAAAGTGTAACTATAATGACATTAAGAAAATGTAAAATTACTAAATTTTCTCATATTGACAAAATTACTTATTTATTTGTATACCTATTTGTAATATAGACTATTTTGTATCTATGTAGCAATGAACCTATTTGGAAAATTATTTGAGAGGTGGGAGTATAACTTCATAGGCCTTTGTATGTAGTTGTATATTGTCGTAATCCTCATCTACACTATGAACCTAGTTTTAGACATGATGACCATCAGGTGAAAGAAGGGTTGTACATATGTATGAGAAGATTGGTTAAAGATGTTGAATAAAGGAAAAAAATTAATTTGCAACTTGTTGAGTTTCATTTTGCTAAAAGACTTTTATCAATGGAAGATACAAAAGACTCTAGGAAGGCCATGCAAGCTGGAGAATGGTGAGACATGTTTGAGGATGATACTTTGGAGTTGAAGAAGTTTGTTGTTTGTATTTTGAGGTTGACTTGTAGTTCTTTTGGGTGTGAGCGCAATTGGAGCTTATTTGAAATGGTAATTAAAATTTATTGGTATATTTGTATTATTAATTTTTAATTTTTATTTGGTTACATGGTAATTAAAAGTGTTATTAACTTATTATTATACAAAGAGAAGAAACCATTTATACCAAAAGAAGATGAATGACTTGGTTTGTGTGATGTACAAATTGAAGTTGAAAAGTAAACAACATAAAAAAACTATTACTCTTCTATTTGATGAGATCTAGTCTAATGACAAACGGATAATTGAAAAGATAGATAATGATATTATTGAGGTTGAGCATCCTCACGGATGGTAATGGTGACATTGATAATATTGAATTGGTGGGAGACGTCGGAGGAAACGGTTCAAGTGATCTAATTATAAATGATTGTAATCTATATAATATAGTTTTCATGGAACCTGAAAATAATAATGACTGTGATAAAGATGAAAATATTGACGATAGGAAGATGATTTTCAAAATAATATCATTAAAGAATTAGACATGAATATGTTTATAATTTGATAAAGTACATTTTAGGTCTAGTAAAACTTAATATTTGTTGCATTTTCTATTTTCTGATAATGTTTTGACTTATTTCTTTGTTCCAGGGTGAGATATCTACTTGAGGAGATATTTATTTGAAAATTTCAAATTTCATTTTTGGAGTAGGATAGATTTTAAATTTTGAATCTTAAATAAGATAGATAATATTTATATATTTTCTTAAAAGAAAAAAATTCGACTCTTATATCTACATATTAACTGTATAAATCTAATATATAAACCTATCACGAGTATATGTAAATTCTGAAAACTGATAACCTTACATGTAATTATGCAACTAAATAAAAATTGAAGACAGTAAGTAGTCTCTAACTCTCTTCGTTCAATTTTGTGTGGATGATTGTAATTTATATCATCATCAACTTTATCAGCTGACCAAACGTTGCGGCTATGTAGATCTTGGTCCTGGACAGGCCTAATCAGTTCAAAACTCCAAATACCTATTTCTATTTGAAAGTTAGTCACGCATACCCATCGCATGGTAGAACATAGTTTTCAGGCAAGGAAACAAATTTAAACGACAAATCTCATGCGAATCTTAATGATCAATTGATTATGTATCCGGATTCTTCTTATTTACTGATTAATTAATTAAAATAACTACTTAATAGACGTTGATGCGAGTGAGTAGAATAATCTGTGTTAGAGGCATTTAGCTACTTGTTTGATCATTTCATAACCAAATTCAAACTAGCAAGTAAGTAAATTTAATTTCTTCACCAACTTATTTCGATAATTAAATTTTCTTGTCTACGTACATTTGATCATTTACAAAGCAAAAGCAAATTAATGATTCAAATGGTGGTTGTCCCTCTTGGTCCAACCGACACTTGTAAATCCCAATTGGGACCAAATTAATATGCCGAATCGCCATTCAATTTGTCACACTGTACCAACTTAGGCAATTTGCGATCCAATGCATAATGAGCATACAGGAAATTAAATGTGAACTTCTACAGTGGGGGCCTAATTTTTTCTTCTTTATCCACTTATTTTCTTTCCCCTCGCCAAAAAGGTAAATGAATTGCATATGCATATGCATGCCACATTGTTCATTATTCATATTTATTAGATCTCAATGATAGTCCCAACTAACACACAAATACTTGGACTGTCTTTTTCAGAGCTTGGCCTGCTTTTTCCGTCGATGGATGCTCTTTACAACTATTTGTATGTTTAAAGAAGAAAGGTTGGTGCGGAGGTTGAGACCCACTGTGAGTAGAGTAGGTTCAACATTGAATCATGTTAGCACCTTGATAACTCTATGTGGCTTAAGTAGTACAATATATAGTATGATATATCCACGCCATTATGGTAAGTTACAGCTAATAAATTTGACTACTAATGACAATTCTTATGCAAATAAAGAATATGGGTCCCAACGAATGCCAAATCCCACTAACCTAAGACAAGAATAATATACCGAATTATGATTATTAAGCTTATCTTAATTATAATTGGTTTGTTAATTAAGTCAGTACGTATACAAAGCTCGTGTTGTAGACGAGGGATATTAATTAATTCAGAATCAATATATATTTGCTATTGTGTAATTAATGATGTTAGATCTAAGATCTTAATTAATAACCATATACAGTTTAAGTTTTAATTTCTTCTTTTTTTTCCATCCAAATGTCAAATATGACTGACGTGCGAATTATGATATTGATAAAAATATTAGTTTTAAATATTGATAGCACTTGCCATTTATTGTTCATGATTCGGTTGCTAAAGTACCGTATACTTTCCAGGAAAAAGAAGTCTACGACATAGGATTCTTTTTTTAATATAAGCGGCGTTCCCTTTAATTATTAACAGAAAATAAAGTTACAACGTTCAGAGAATTAAGTGTTTGTATTCATTTGTTTGAATTGGTTAACTGGCATTTTAATTCATGTTTTTCATCTGAAGACTAGCATTCAAAGACAAAAATACGTTCACGGACTCTTGTCTTTATGAAGTATTCTTCTTTATTGTTAGTTATTCCTACTCATAATTATGATAAATTTAAAATGGTATTTTATGTTGGACAAAAGTAAAGTATTAAGATAAATTTTTATTATTTTTATACAATAAAAGCAACAAGTTTAACTTTTTTAAAAAAAAGTTTGATAACTTGAGTTAAAGCAATTAATCTTTACTTGATGGTGGCGACAAACACCCAGTTCAGTCATAAGAAAAGCAATGACACGAGACTATGTAGTAAAACTTTAAGCACTTTGTGTGAGCACAGTAACTTTTGCATGGCAACGCCCTAGCATCACCACGTGACATCTTAATTAGTAACATTGTTAGACCTAAATATCATCCATTCTAATGATTACTATCTCCGTCCTTTTTAATATTCACAATTTTCAACAATTTTTATTTCTATTTATCTATTATTCATCAAATTTTAAAACACATTAATTTTTTTTATTAATTATATTTTTGTTCATCTCCTTACCTTTAATTAATTTAAATATACACTGTATTATTCAAATAATACTACTAATAATATATAATGATCTCAACGCTGCACGTTTCTTCCATGGTCGTGGGAACATTTACCTCAACTTTTCTTTATGGTGTTGTGTCGCTAGCACTGTGTTAGATAGCCATCTATACACGTACCATAATTTACAAAACTTCACTTACAGTAAAGATCAACTTAGTTGATCCCTATATTACCTACAACAAAGTGAAACCTCAAACAAAACGGCAAACCTTACGTCGTTTTAGCTTCATAGTAAGGCTCAAACAATAAAGAAAACGACATGCCGTTCTCTTTATCATCATTCATTCATTCTCATTTCATTTCATTTCCCGTGCGTGACAGTTAAAAAGCCAAGAACGCGTTGTTCGCATTGAACACAAACAACCAACCGCTTCACCGGCAATGCGTTTTGAACTCGTACCACCTCCGTCGGTGAAGTTCTAGCCAAAACCAAAACGACAATGCCTCCTTCCACAGCAACTCAATCTCAGAAGAACATTAAGCAAAGAGTACTCACGTGCCTAACGAAGCTCTCAGACCGTGACACTCATTCTGCAGGAGCAACCGAACTCGAGTCCATCGCGCGTGCGCTGGACTCGCACTCGGTTCCAGTGTTCCTCTCATGCATTCACTCCACCGACGCTTCCGACAAAACACCGGTCCGCAAACAATGCGTGCATCTCGTGACAATCCTCTCCCACGCGCACGGCGACGCGCTTTCTCCTTTTCTCTCCAAAATTCTCGCTAACCTCGTGCGCCGACTCCGCGACCCTGACTCGTCGGTGCGAGCCGCGTGCGCCGAGTCAGTCGCGGCGCTTTCCTCGCGCGTCACAAAGCACCCGTTTTCGTCGTTTCTGAAACCGTTAACGGAAGCGTTGTTCACTGAGCAGGATCCGAATTCGCAATCGGGCGCGGCTATGTGTTTGGCTTCTGCAATTGATGGAGCTCCGGATCCGGACCCGGCCAGGCTGGCGAGGCTGTTGCCGAAATTCGAGAAGCTTCTTAGGAGTAAGGTGTTTAGGGCTAAGCCGGCGCTGCTTGTTGTCGTTGGAAGCGTAATTGAGGTTGGTGGCGCGTCGAGTCGCGGAGTGCTGAGGAATTTGGTGCCGTGCCTTGTTGACGCGCTCGGTAGTGAGGATTGGGGAACGAGGAAAGGCGCCGCTGAGGCGTTGAGGAAACTCGCCGTCGCCGAGAAGGACCTCTTGCCGGAGTTCAAAGGTGGATGCTTGAAGGTTTTCGAGGATCGGCGGTTTGATAAGGTGTTTATCGTTTTTTTCCGATTTGGTTCTTTGTTTATGTATGGTGATTTTGGAAGGAGGTTTTAAATTGAAGTTGTGAGTGATTACCATGGGGAAAGTGGATCAACTGGCACTTATTGTTGTTACAGCTTAGATCTTGAATTTGAGTTATGAGAATTTAACTGTGCGAGAATACTTGTGGGGTCATTCCAAAAAAAAATAAAAAATTGAAGTTGAGTTTATGTAGCAGTTACTAAAATTGCGAGGGAATGTGGTTTGTCATTATTAATGTTTGTGATATTGTGGGTGTATGTTGTTGTGGAACAGTGTTTAGATGTGAATTGAGTTTGTGTCTTGTTTGTGTGTAGGTAAAGTTGGTCCGGGAAGTGATGAATCAGATGTTGGAGGCGTGGAAGCAGATTCCTGATGTTTCGGATGATTTATCTCCACCTCCTCAATCTCAGTTTTCTTCAAAGGGTATTGATTTATCTATATCTAGTGTTTGTTTGAATTTGTTGCCATTGTGAATCAGTGATGCAGAACTTCGGATCATTTCCCATCAATTGCATTAGGAGACTTTAATCGTGTTTTGTTTAGCATTGAATTTCGGAAAGGAAATCATGGCAAATAATGGTTGCGGTTTATGTAGGGTTATTTGATCTTACATTAACTTAAAAAGTTTTTGTTCTAGATTTTTTTATTTTTTATTTTTCTGGTCATGGATGAGTATCCTTGGTTGTTTTAATCATGTGTTTCTGGTTTTGGCTGTCTTTTTTTATTCAGAAAATGCAAGTGATGGGCACTATCCTCCTGTCTATCAAAATTCATGTAGTCCTGGTTCTGTAATGAACAAATTGAGGAAGAAATCGAGTCCAATTTGCAAATCAACTCCACCAGATAGATCTGTTGCAAGGAATGCTAGAAGGGTGAGTGCTTTGGGCAGTGATCGGATGAGGTCAGGTGTTTTGCAGAAATTGAATCATAACCATTGGGATGTTCAAGTTGCTGTGTCAAATGTTGTTGATCGTGGTGAACATCAGCAGAGGAATGAAGATGTTTTGGATAGAAGCAAAAAGGATAAAAACAGATTTTTTAAGTCAGACACAAAACGGGCTCTGTTTGACAAAAAACCTGATGACAAGATGCATAAATTTGGTGGCTCCAAAGCTGGATCTCGAGTGGTTCCTTGTTCCGAAGAGAGTCAAGACTCAGGTCCTGTCTGTAATGTAACTAAGGATTTCCATAGGAATGACAAAGAAAGTGAGGAATTAACTTTGATCCGTGCTCAGTTAGTTCAAATTGAGAAGCAGCAGTCAAGTCTGCTTGATCTTCTACAGGTTTGTTCCATATGCCTAAAAGCACTTCCTTCAGAGTTTTTAATCTGTTCTGCTGAACTTATGTTCGCAGATTTTTTTGGGAAGAATGCTTACTGGTTAAATATCCATGCTGTGTTTTAAAATTCCTCCTTTCTTATATTTTTATGTATATATTGCATGTGTGCCAACTCTCGAATGACGAGCATGTCTGACTATCCTCCTTATCACAGAAATTCATTGGGAGCTCTGAAAATGGAATGCGTTCTTTAGAGAGTCGTGTGCATGGCCTTGAGTTGGCATTAGATGAGATCTCTTATGATGTGGCTGTATCAAGTGGAAGGATAACTAAATCTGATACTCCTAAGAATACATGTTGCCTGCTACCTGGTGCCGAATTTTTAAGCTACAAATTCTGGAAGAAAACGCAGGGCCACCATTCATCATACCGATTCTCTAGATCTGGTGGCACTCCATCACTAGCTTTCAGTCATAGAGTTGATAGGAATGCTGAAACTAAGTTGACAAGCCACAGATTTGGCGTCCATGGTGATGGAAGCTTAATCACTAATCCTCTGGCTGAGGTTAAAATTAATTCAAGGGAGATTTCTGCAAGATCAGACCTAGCTTGAAAAGAAGGTTTGCTTTTTAAATTCTGCAGTTTATAAGCCCCATTTAGTTGGAACCATGACCTTATGGGTGTTGGGAATGCCTCATCCTTTCTTCACATGCTTGCATTAGGATTAATCTGAGGAAAGACACTAAATTTCCCCCATCACACAACTCTCTTGTCGCTATTCTTACTTCTCAAAACCTTGTAAAGGCTTTAGCTTTAGTTCTCTTACATTCTCTCTCGCCCTTCTCATGAGTGATCTTCAAATAATTCAATAAAACGATAGGGCATCCAGTGCCCGCACTGCGTCAGAAAATAATTTTGGTCTTCGATCTCTCTTGGCAATGCAATAAAGAAGTCTAACAGTTTCCCTTGGCATCTGTCCTTTAAGTCATTGATCTCATGTCTATAAGCAGGAGGGTCTGCGTTCACTATTAAGCCTCAGTCCATTCCTTTCAAGCTTGATCCTGCCCTCAGACTTGTTGCGCTGTTGGAACCCGATTGCCTGCAATCAGGTCTTATCCGGTGTCGTCTGAGTTCCTTTCTCGTCTTTGTCCAAAATATTGCTTTATTCTCATCGGAGGAAGACTCTCATGTGGCAAAGTTTTACTCATAGGGCAGCTGCTTTATCGATCTAGCTTGCCGTTGTCTAGCCCTTTAGGCTGGGATCCATTTCCCGGGCTTAGACCGCTTGGGTTCTATTTTTCTCTAAGGCAGTCAACGTGTCAGCCATTCCTCTACCATTAGACTTGTAAATTATTTGCTCTTTTTCCTTCTTTCCTCCAGTTCTCTCCCTCTCATTCTCTTGACTAGTTATCATCTTTATATCTCTCGCATTCTCTCAATTCTCCCACATATCATCAGACATTTTAATAAAATGGAAACTATCAGTATCAACCTGCAATTTTTGAATTTACCAAAAAAATATTGCAATCTTTGAGATTAGGAACAGTGACACCGACTGCGCATCCCGTTTGCTTTTTCGCTTGTGTTCTAATTACTCTGTTCCACAATCTAATGTTTCTGCCCTGTACTGCCATTTCTTTTTCTCTTCTTTTTTTCTCCTAGCAGATGAAAGATTGATCTTCTGTTTATCAGCTTGCTTGGTGGAAAAACCCTCCTCCACAGAAGTGTGACAATGATGCAATCAGAATATAGATTTTTTATGCCAGGAAATCGTTATATTTGGAAAATGCCCAGCGGTACTTTACTCTCTTGGAAGAAGGAGAAGCTGGTTATCATACATTCTTCGTCATGTCTATAAACATCATCTGGTATGCTACGATCATTCCAGGGACGGAACATATTGGAGTGAGTTTAGGGCTAAATATTACTATTTTCGCCGTGAATTTGTACATAGGAGGTACAATGTAACAGGCTGGTTTGGAAATATGTTTGAGAGACAATAAACCATGTCAAATGAGTAAAAGAAGGAAAATTTACAAAAAGTTCCATGTCTGGTTTAGCTTAAAAAGCTTGCTTATTACCTCATTTTCACGTTCAATGGATTGAAATTACATAAAAGCTAGTGTTACTATCATACGCATCCATATGACGAGCGTCCATCTTTCAGGATAGCGACCAAACATACTTGAAATCCGGAAGTGGAAACTCACCTCACACGGCTGCAAACGCATGATTTGTTGATGATTAAGAACTATCATTCATGAATAAGCCTAAAGGAGTGGTGGGGATCATAATTACAAAATGACTTCATTGTCGTTTTTTATTTTTGTTTTTAAAATAGTGAAGAAAAAGTTTTTAAAAAATGATATTTTTGTAATTACTTTTAAAAATATGACTACTAATATCTTAAACCATACATCTCTCATCCTAACTTTGAACTTTATAATCGAGTTGAGAGGGACACGAGATTCTCATTCACCGATACACATAGAACACGTATCGTCGTTTGGTCTTGGATATGCAATTTGGACCATAATTTGGTTTCATGACCTTTGAAATTAAGCTCGAATGTAAATAAGACTTCTATATTTAGGTGTAGCAAACGATAACGTGAACCCTTAAAGACATTATAAAACCAGCACTAGTAGCCAACAAGGCAACAACCCCACGTATCCGTAGAAACCAGAAATTCAACTACCCTCTGAAATTTTTAGAAAGCCATTAAGCCACCAAACCCATCTCGCCCCCACCAACTTGCGTAATGATATCTTTGATTTTTATAAAAAAAAAAATTTATGTTCAATTGAGTCTTTAAATTTATAAAAATTTAAGTTTGATTATTTTTCTTTAACATGATTAAATGTGATTTTTTTAAAAGAATTTTGTAAAATAGACGTCAACATAGAAGAGAGAGTGAGAGTGTGGCAACTTACTTGCGCGTATCATATTTCCATTAATTGTTTATACGGCTTTTTATCTGGTTTTTTTTCATTTTTTAACCCAAATAAGGTCGACCACAAACTTATTACAATCCTAGGTCCGTTTGGACCGAATACGCTTAGCTAATGGGTGCATTCAGATGAATTTCATATGAAAAAGTGAATGCGTCTATCAGTGAGGCGTGTTTGATGTGATTGTGTCGCGTGTCAAACCCTAGCTGAATGTGTCCAAAACTGAGGCGCGTCTTAAAGGACTGACAGCTTTTTGGATGTGTCCCAAATCTAGGCGCGTCCTAACAAAATTACTATCCCTGTGTCTTTCTCCTTTCACTTTCAGTGTCTCTCCCTCCTCTTTCACCCCTATTTTTCTCCTTTTCTCTTCTTCTTTTCCTCGCTAAATCTCCCATTTGCATTTTCTATTAACATTTTAGTCCCCACATGTGATTGTGGACCCCCCTTCTATCAAATTTTTTTAAAGTATAGGAATGAAATTGACTTAATTTAACCAAAGTTTTTTGCTCTTAGAAGATTGGTGCCAACTGCCAAGACAACCATTTATTAGGTCTTCTTTCACCGAAAGAGTCATTGAAACTCAACAACAAAGTATCAACCAATCTCCTTGTAATAGAGCATTTATTGTGAAATTGTATTTATATGCGTAAAAATGATCTATTATAAGAAATAATGTCACCATAGCCAGTCTCCTTGTAACATAGTATTTATTGTGAAATTATATTTATATGCGTAAAAATGATCTATTATAAGAAACAATGTCACAATAGAGTAAAATAGCTACTCAAAAAGGAAGATTTACAGTAGTTTGTGGAATGAGGATGAATGGAACTAAAATAGTTGGTCCCTGATGGATTGATATAATGACTTAGGACTTGAAAGGTATTCGTGATTGGGAAAACTTACACTATATAGTTGGACACCATCAGTGGAAAGTGACTCTTGTTGCAACACTAATTAGTAACTGTTTAGTATCTCTAGTGAGAGTGTCAAAGGTGATAGGTACTCCTAGACATT